>CM036914.1:28003188-28603188 GCA_020800305.1 Porphyrio hochstetteri
TAATCAAACTGTGACCTGTGGGGTTAAAACCTATAATTGGAGTGATACTTCAAAGAGATGACTACTTTTTCAGTGCTATTTTGTGCAGCCAGATAGGAAGATGACTTGTTGGGATTTTATTGGCCAGCAACGCTACTGCAAAAGTGATATTTTCAACAGCTGCTGGTGCATTTGTGCTCTGACAAATTAGAGGCTATATCGAAGCATTAAGGAACATCAAAGGACTAATTTAATGCAAAAAAACAAGTACTCCAACTGGATCTATTTTACAGTGAATTAATAATGCAGATTTATACAGAATGTGATGCATTGAGTGCTTTGTTTTTACAGGGACTTCAAAACCACTTTTTCGCCCATCACAAAACATTAGATTTAGTTATCTGACTGGTATTTTCTCAATGCTTTTCTTTTGGTCCAAAAACCCTGTTAATTACTGGAATAATAGTTTGGACTATCTTGTAATTTTAAACTATAAAGTAGACCATATTATACGGTCTCACTCTCAGTCCCACACACACACAGATTAGCACATTGCTATATACACATATTATATCAGACCTATTACACAATTAAGTATGATTATTTAGGCACGTAATCCTTTTTATTAAGTCTTATTACTAATGCCACCATTGTTGAGTTGTTAGGACTGAAAAACACTGGGGTTTACCATAAAGTACAGTAGGTGGCATGCGATATCTCTTCTTTTAAGAGAACATCTCTTTTACTAGACATAGGAGATATTTAAAGTGTTAAAATTAATTGCAGGAAATTTCACATCACAGCATTTGGTTGTTTGTTCCCATCTATGTAAAAATTGAGTTGCCCTGTGTAGCTGAGTTTTATGTTATTTTTACATTTCATCTGCAATTCCAGCTCAAAAGAAAACCTAATCAAAGGGTGTATATAAACACACCACACGGGTAACATCTTATCTCCCTTTTATTTTTGCAGATCAACGATTTATTACACAAGTATTTTTAGCAACTAAAACCTGGTTTGCAATGTGTTTCAGATGGAGTGTATTTCAAAAAATTCACAGGAATTGTCAGATGATATTTTAGCTAAGAAATATTTGAGGGGGAGGAAAACCATTGGTTCAGACCTTTAACAGATGTTCAAATACAGGGGTATGATCTTGTACCAGGGAAGTCAACTGGATGTTTGCCACTGCCTTTAGTAAAAACTGCTTTTGAAAAACTTGAAGTCATTAAAAAAATGTAACTAATAATCCCAAAATAAACAGCGCAGGAAGGAGCAAATGGAAGTGTTCTTACTGGTCTGGTTCGTTTTGGTGATGATGTGTACACCAAGGTCAAAGTGGTGAGAGGAACTAGCAGGAAAAAAAGAATTTTAAAAAATTGCAACCACTCAAGCAGTACTACTACATTGAGATGCTTCTAAATAGTCTAAGATCTAAGCTTAAAATTTGAGTCTTTCCTTTGTGGTATAGCCAGTCATTCTCCAGATCACACAGACACAAGGACTTCAGCTTGTCGCTTCTATGATCATAGCTAGTTTTTATATATCTAATTCTGTATGTTGATGGCCCATCATTCATCTTCCACCACCAGGTTTTATTTTGTTTCTAGCACTGAAGTTGTATATGTCATATATTTCTCATTTGTAGAAAGATCTAATATTTCATGTATCCAAATAATACTTTAGCAGAAACAAATGTTTTGTTCTAAGATTAGGAGTTTCATCCTACAAGAAAATTAATCTGGTTTGCCTGTAAAAGCAAAAATTTAAGTCCCCTATACAGCCAGGGTTACCCGTATTGATATTTACAGTAATAAAGCAGACAGCATGGCTCATCCACCAGACTGGGAAACAGACCAAATATCTAAATGCTGATGTCAGTAGAATCCCCGGGTTAAATATTGTAAATTTATTTCTATTATGTATTACAAAAGGCACCCTTCCTCATTAATTTTACTGAAGTCTCCAGATGGGAAACAAAATATTAATTTTGTTCAGCCTTAGGCATTGTTGATTGTTAAGGTACTCACTAAATCACTGATCTTATACACATTAATATTAGATTTCTGCTATAAAAATTTAAGACCCATGGGTATAAGGTTCAGTTTGTCATAAGTATAATTAATTGTTTTCAGCAATGATTAATTTGTCAAAATGGCAAACATATATATTGGGCAGGCAAGACTCCTGAGCAAGCTAACCTACCTTAAAGTCATGGTAATACTCATGGAATTATGCAAATTAATTGAGTCTTTCAATGTTGCATAAAATGCTACTACTAGTACAATGCATGGAACATTAGGCTGTTCATCCAACAAAAAAAGTTGCATTTTAAAGGCAGGCATCTTTACAAGAGAGTCCTTATGGCAGAAGGTCCTTAGAAGTACAATCTATTTTTCTGCAAAGTGATAGACTTTCAACCGTTACACAGAAGTTGTATTTTTTTTATTACAATTTTTAAAGCAACCCTGAAGAGAAGAAAAAACAGTAAAATTCTGCTGGCCCTGAGACAAAGGAACCTATGAGATTTGCACTCTGTACTGATGCTAGGGGGAAATGGTATATGTCCTAGCAATAAGAGTTTTACTAGTAAAACCTCATTTACAAGCTAGGAAACTCGTGATACACTACATTAAAATCTAAAAAGATTAACTTAATTATGCAAATTAAATTTACTGTTTATCTTCTAAATAGTAAAAGTCATTGTCAACATTGAAATAGCCAAATTATTCTAAATGCATTTCTTTCCCTCCGAAGTGAGCTACACATATATTTGAAATCCCTGTGTAATTTATTATTATCCAGAAAGTCCATCCACACATAGATTTATGCTCCTCACTAGCCAAAATCTTCATTCTTATGCCAACTAGTAGTGCTTGGGTACCAATGAACTCAATACATCAATGCAGCAAATAGAAGTATTCATGTCAAATATAATCACCTTTAGCATCCATGCATTACTTTATCTGTGATTAAGTAGTCCTAATAAAGTCTTCCCCAAGAAATCACTTGGAATTTCCTGGAGATTCACCTTGCTAACTCTCCTCCTTCTCTCTTAAAAAACAGACATATTCATAATATTCGAAGAGGTATTTCAGAGATGAAGAAAAGCTTCTCTCATGGCTGAAAATCTCACTCCTAAATCTGATGGAGCCCCACAGAGCTGATTCTGATCTTCACCCATTTTATTCAAATGCCACCGACTGACGTTAGTGGTTGTTCCTATTTTACATTGCTGTAAATACTATGAGAATTACTGTTACACCAAAACACAGGTAGACTGTGAGTGCATCATCCATCCTGGCACACCACAGAATAATGCAGGGCCATTAGACAAATGTACTAGTGAATCAATTATTATGGTTTGAGGCAACAACTTCTGGCCTTGGACTAACAGACAAGTATTAATTTCAATCTCTCCAGTGTCAACAGTCTTGCTATTAACATATATATCAAAGACACAGTTATTATGACAAACCTACTAGCCTTTTTTTCCTCATCTAATCACATTTTCAATAGTTTTTTTAACTTTGTATTTGAAAATGTATGGCTTTAAATGCAGATGTTCTTTGCTTCTTTTTACCAATATCAAATAAAATAATACCTGACATTCAGGGGTGTTATGCAATCTTGCCCTAAATAACTTCAAATTTGACATATACAGTTAAAAAAGAATAACCAGGAATATTATGTTCTGTTCCATAAATTCAGATAAAGGTTTTTTGCCTCTCTTTCTCAAAAAGAAAAAAAAAAATCCCTTCTGTTAGAATATCTTTATAAATAGTCTTAAAGAATAAAACAAATTAGAAATTCCAATCCAGAAGGAAATCCAGCACTTAAAACCACCACATATGTAGATATCACGTTAAGCTGAAGTAACAGGGTCCATTGTGCTTTGAATGCTTCCATGTCATACCCCTTAGCACTAGCAGCAGTGGCTGTACATGGAGAGGACTCAGAGCCTTTCAACTCCCAGCCCAGGTTTCAGCCCATGCTCTGTGGGAGTTTAGGGAGTCATCATTCCAGAGGAACTCTGTAGTCATCACTGGAGATATGGAGGTGTAGCTCCCAGAGGAGACCAAATGGGGCAGAAAGGTTGAGGTTGTAGCTCTGGATGGGGAGAACATGCAGTAGGAATACAGAGAGGAGTAACAGGGCCACCCCGGCATAAAGCTGGGAGCTGCTGGTCAGTGGTGGTACCCAAGCAAAAACCCTTTGGGGACTTCTCCATTTAGACCATGCTTTGGTATCAGAGTTTAACAGAACATGCCAGCAAACCAATAGGGTAGTAGCAATGTGAGGCAACAGCCAGCTACCCCAACACCTATAGTGGGGCAGCTCCTCCTATTTATTTAAAAAATAAAGTATGAAGTATGGCAGAACTAATACATTGTAATCTAAAACCAATTCTTGCTCAGCTGGTAATGGTAACTGCTCAACCCTGCAAATGTTAGGGCAACATTGTACCATGGCGTATAGCCAAAGGAACAAATTAATCCCTCTACCCAGTAAGAACCAGTGACACTGTGCTGAGCTCTCCAGCACAATGGTGCCTTAGACCCTTCAGCTGCATTTCCCACAATGCTGATACAGACATGAAGGGGTCCCTGTGACAGGCCAGCAACAACCTGTGTATTTCCAAAGGCTGGCCACAGACAGGCCCACAGTTCCACAAAAACTACTATTTGCCTGGGAATTACCAGTGCCATGCCCTAACCATCTCTCAAAAAGAGCTGCTTTCGGTCCAGCTGAGAGGAGAGTGGGGTCAGTTCCTCCGTTTGAGCTGTCCATTTAGGAAGGACTCACTTGACAGACAATGTGGTACCTGCCATACCCTCTGATACCTTGTTAATTGTCTAGATGACTTGTGAAATCACTATTAAGCACACAACCATGGCACAACATTTTTCATATTATTATTACAACACATCTGCTAAATTAACCTTTCAGCTGTGATTTATTGCTCAGCTACAGAATATCCACAGTTGGACAGTAATCCTACCTTGTTTCCATGCAAGGTCCTGAAGCCACACAACAGTCTCATTCCACTGCACCTGGGCAGCGATGGGATTTGAACAGGTTCACACATGGAGGGCAGACCCAGGAGCACTTTCAAACATTCCCCTCTGTTTGCATCCCACACAGCAGCAGATGAGAAGCATTGGGAGGGGAGAGCAAGAGGTCATCACTATATTCATGTCCACTCATCTCGTTGTACAGTAAGTCTACATCTTCTTTCTACCTGAGAAGAGAGGGGTTTTTTTCCATCCAGTGTCTTTCTACCTGCCATTTAATTCGATGGGGTGCTAGACCTGCACCATAAGGCCCAAGCCTTGCTCTCACTTACATGAAGGAAGAAGGAACTGGGTCCCTGGACAGTGTGTGTTTCTAATAAAATGTGTATTATTATTTCCTTAATAGCCCTCCGTGTCTTAGAAGAGGTCCCATATCTGTATGCAAATTAAATATTTAGATACTCTGTTTGAAATCTATTTTTTCAGTGACCCATCATGTAACTATTGTGTGCATTTTGGCAGGCTACCACATTGCACATGTGCAGCAAATATGGTTCGTAACAAATCACTGCAATGTCCCAAAAAGCCTATGTTAAACTTGCCCCATAGTCAACACTCAAAATACAATATTTTGCTCATTTTACTTTTCTTTTTTCTGTCTGAACACAAAAAGCAATCAGATCTCATTGGGGAGTTAATCACTTGTGAACATAGAGCAATGAAATTATCTAACACAAAGGGCCCTTTTTTTCAACCCTTAAAATCACTGGTGAGCCTTTACACATTTATTCACTGTTGAAAATGATTTTGTAATTATTTTGAAAGAGTCATTTTGGGAGGTATGTGAAATGACTTCAACAGAAATACTCATATGAGAAAGCACTCAATGTAAAGATGACGTAATTGGACTCACAGTGTTTTTACATATTCTATTTCTGCAAAGCCGCTCGCTACCAACTACTTAGTTGCTTTTACTTACAGGTTATAAGCTACATTTCGTAACAGACATTTTTCACAGCTAGATCTATAGGGTGAGATATCACAGAAGACAAAAATACTCTATGTTCAGGAGCTTTTGCTGCAACAAAGACACACTGCGGCCAGAGTTTATGTCCTCACTTGTCTAAAATTATTTAGCGTGCAAATCACAAGTCTACATCCCAGAAACGGCTTGTGTCAACCAACTACTCTGGTTTATATCCACAGTTCATTTTTGCGGGCTCTAAGAAATGCAAACATACACATATCTCAGGCACATATTTTTCCTCTGCATCCAAAAAGGGTGGATGGGCACTTGTAAAATCAGCTTTTATAAAAAGATAGCCATAAATATGTATTCCAGAGATTAAATTTTCTGGTTACTGCAGAGCTATAAATCATTGCCTCTTCCTAAGTGATAGGAGTGTAAAATATTTATGTCATATTAGTATACATCTATATACCAACATATATTGCAGAGTGATGCAACCTGGAAATCGTAGCATGCTACAGAGTTTATAGGGTGACCTAATATTAATATAATTTGTTGGTATTTGCAGACCTTGGTGTTCCATCCCTAATCTTTGCAGTTTGTCAATGATCAGCATGGGCAAGCATCAGAAAATAAAGATAATAAAGACAATGTGGGATTAGTGGTATGCTGCAGAAAGAGAACCTTTCTGGCACCACATGCTGAGATGATGCTAACATTATGGTAAGAAAGCAGTCTCTTTGATTGCTCTAACACCACTATATTTCTAAAATGGTTGCTTTTGTTACCATCAAAATCAGAAGAGGCAACTTAAGGCTTCGTTTGTTCTGTAACCTACAAAAATGACTTCTCAACATCATAAATACTGAAAGTTTTTTATTATTAATCCAAAAGATTTTGCTTTTTACTGTGAATCTTACATGATTTGCCTGCTTTCTCAGAGTTCTAGTTTGGACTTACTTAATGCACTGATATAGGTGTTCTTATACTACCAAACTTAAAAGGCTAAATCAAAAACTTGTTATGCCTGTGTCGCCACTTTATACCTTTTATGTCATCTAAAAAGCTTGCTCCTTTTTTTTTTTTACTTTTGACATAAAATTATAATTGATATCAAATGGATTCTTTACTTTGGTCTAGGTTGTTTAAGTGTGAACTATGAAATGTGTTACAAGTGAAAACTGATTTTTTTAAAAATATTTTCTTTTCAATCTATCTACACTAAGTATCACTGCTCAAAGTTATCCCAATCATTCAAAAGAGCCCTCACTGTTTGACTTTTAAACTTTCTTACATATTAAGTCCAAAAAAAAAACCCCTCCAGTAAATTAATTGCAGGAAGGGGGATTAGGGATGTATAGAATTAAACAAAACCAGGTCTTACAATATCTTTCACAGGACTAAATAAAAATAAGACAAAATCTTCAGATTATGTGAGCAAGGGAGACATTATACTCTTACATTTAAAACACAAACATGCTACCCAAAAGTAAAAATTAAAGATCTGGAAAAAACCATTTTACTACACAAATAAAATCGTCTGTATTAGAGCAAAAGAACTTTTATCTGTTGGAAACTGAAGTGTCAAATCCATTCCTGTCTGTTTCTTGGGTCATGAAGATTTTGAAAACACAGAGTTTATTCCACAATGCTTGTAATTTCTTTTGTTTGACCAAAATTTGACTCTACCATCAGATGCACCAGGTTCAGATGCAAAAGCATCTTTTTTTCTTTTCAAGTAGCCGTCAACAATCTTCAAACACATACAAAATTAACAAGGTATTACTTGGCTACATATTCTTGAGCTTTACTAGACATGTTAAGGAAAGAAAGGATTTGTGATATTTTCCCTTCACCATCAGCAACAGCGTCATTACGGCTATTTAAAAAAAGTTGCTGTGCTGCAGTTACTGTGGCACATGGGACTGAAATTTCCATTACAATGCACCAAGGCTGCCTCAGGTCCTGGAGACTGTGGGTATTATTTTTTTAAATGTTAATTTTTATTTTATTTTTACTTCATATGTAGAAACCTGACAGCACTTAAATTTTAATCATCCGGGAGCTTAATCCAGAATTTCTTTCAAAGCTTGAAATTCCCTCTAAAGCCAAATTCCTTGATGTGCAAGAAATGCAGAATCAAACCCTAAGTAGCTGGATCCAAGCTTTGTTTTATCAGCCAAGAAACAAAGTTCTCCTGATTTAAAGTACCGCACGTAACATTGCTAAGATAAGGATTTGGTTTCCTCAGCCAGGCCCCGATCCTTTAATGAGCTGCGGTTAAGCTCACACACATGCACACTGCTGGAGTCACACTGACTCCACTTGCAGTAAACTCCAGTACTGGCCAGATTTCCCTATTTCCCCTAGACTTCTTCAGGAGAGGAAAAAAAGCATCCTTTACACTGTTGTTTCATTGTATTTTAAGACCCCCCTAACAGGCATTTATTCCGCACCCTCTGAATTCAGCGGGAGTAGGACGTTATGAGACGTGGTCTCTTTCCATTTGATTGATATTATTAATTTCACAGTAAGGATAACTGAAGAGCACAGATCGTGAGATTTTTAAAACGTGGGTTTCTTTTCTAATAGACACATCGTCATCATAACTCCAAAAAGGTTCATCATCAGATGATGAAAATGGAAAACTTTATTCCACCAATCACCACTACTGCAATATTAAACAAAATGTCTAAACAATAAAATATGCTGGGATTATGCTTTCTCTGCCCTTTTTAGAATGTTTACCTGTCCTCACTAGGAGTTCTTTTCACCAAAAATATTCATTCATATCAATACACTTTTTAAAAGTATTTCTTTCAAGAAAACATCGTTTTGATGGTAAAATGTATTGACAAAACTCTGTAATGTTATTTCAAAGATCCCCACTTTACCTTAGAAATTAGAAAAGAATTTCATCACTTCCTTAACAAAACTACATCCAGTACTGAATTTAAGGAAATCTAAAATCACGGAGTTGCTTTGTTATATTTTTTTACGTGTCTTTTCTGTAATGCCCATGTCACACCTCAAAAAGAAGATATATCACACGAAGGTTTTTCTTGTAAAATATTTACATGAAAGATTATACATCTTAAAGCTTGCACAACCATTCCAAACTTATTATACTGTAAAATAATCACAAAATAAAAAATGCTAGAAATGTGGCAAGACTTTTATCTTTAAAATAAACAATAAGTTTGTATTTTCCATAAATTCTATAAAACAGTGTAAAAGAAGTGCTGTGAAATAAAATTATATTTTCAAAGTCTTCTGCAATTTAGTATTTTGACAATAAAACTCTACTTTTTTCTCTAAAAGAAAATGTTTATTATAGAAATAAGACTCAGTAGTGTCACACATAGCAAATATCACAAATTATTTACAAGCAGATCATTTTATGGATCTCCCATTGTTCTGGCAATACAATGTGATGATCCTCACCACTTCATTTCATTAATTCATCACTTTATGGAAACGCATTTGGCTACAAAAAAGCATCTACCCACTGTGGCGTGCTTAATTTTGACAACTTTCCTAATCTAATACATGGAAACATTGGAAAGAAAATACCCTTCACCTTTAAAATGGCTTGTAAAGGAGGCATAGAAGTGAAATTTCAATTCACAGAGGAACAAATTGCAGGGCGAGCACATTTGCATGTGGCCAACAGCCAGCATCATTCCTGCGGAGCTCAGGGCTCTCTCCATGCATTTATGCACCAGCCAAGGTGCACCTCTGGCACCAGCACCAGCTGGAGGACACAAGACACAGCACCAGGCTGGGGAACAAAGCTACAGAAGATCCTTCACAGGTCAGGCAGAACCAGAATCTTCAAAATTTTGGCAAAAGCTGCTGTGAGGGTGGTCTTCTGTTAGACTGGAAGGATGTGTTTGGTCTCCAAACAGTAAGATAAAACTCTTTGCAAGTGTGATGGGGTGCTGAACCCAAGGACTTCCCTGCTCACCCCCACACCAGACGCATCCAGACGTGTCTGATAGCCTACAACAGCACCTGGGTTCACCACATTCATCTCACTTTGGGAAATGAAGGGGATAGCTGTGTTACATATGTAGTAATAATTGGTAAATACTGAGCTTCTGTAATGGGCTCTGCAGGACTCATTGTTTTTGCTTACAGCCAGTATGCTTCACCACCCTATTTCCAAGATACTTCATTACCCCGCCTAGCTCCAGCAGGTTTTAGGTGTATGTTTTCAGCCTGACTGCTGCCCGAATCTGCTAGCACAGAACCCTGGCTCTGAGCAGGTAAATGTCACAGGTGAACGTAGCGTGTCAGCTGCTAGGAGGCGGCAGCCCTTGTACACCCTCTCATTTACTCAGGGGAGGCATAACTGACTAGTGCTCTTATTAATAAAGCTCTTTTATACCCCTAAAAAGATCAAAACACAACTTGTTTGTGGAGACTCAGGTAGAAGTTCTCACACACTTTAGAAAAGCAGACCGAATACCCTGCCAGGAAGTTAAAACATGTCCCCTTCAAGAACTAAAGTCCTGAGAGCCCCATGAAACAGCTCATCAACATTTCCAGTTGAAATCAAACCTATGCTAGTAGCAACTGCACACGTGTACTGTCATCCCAGCACATGCAGGAACGACACATGGTGACCGCACTAACAAACAGCAAAGCCTTGGGTGAAAGGATTCTGACCCATGGACGTTGAATTTTTTTTTTACCCCTGACACTGGAAATTTGCATGCCAAGTTAGAAGGACAAGAAGAGCCTGGCAAGAGGGAACACTCACACCACAGTTTTTGGCATGTGCCTGCAGCCTGCAGCAGGGTGCCAGGCTGCAGCAGGGCTGGGGAGAGTGAGGGGAAGCCGACCATCCCTGCTCCCCTCACCCTCTTAATGAACACACAAAGGGTGGCCTGATCCATGCTTCCTACTTCCATCATGCCGGAGAGTGTGCCAGGCTAGATATTCACATCTGCCATGTCTGAAGAGAAGAGACAAGAAAAGACATCCTCTGTTTTGTTAAGGTTTCACAGGAAAAATGTGGGGTTTAACTCTAAAACAATACAGCAAAAGAACATTCAGTGTGAGCATCTGCACAGCGCTGTGCACACTTAGTACCTTGTACAAATAACAACACAGCTTCATTAATTGCTCCCAAGTCATCCAGTTGCTGGGACAGACAACACACAGCTCTCCATAAATGCATATGTTGTGAACGAGAGCTTGCCTGTATCCAAGTCGGTGCCTTATTGCACCGTTTTGGCGATCCAAATGGTTGCTCCAAGACTGGAGCCTTTGTGAAGGGACCACACTCCTGAACCTAGAAAGGAGCTGCGGCGGTGGCAGCAGCCAGCTGGCCAGCCGGGTGGTTGGATGCCTGCCAGGGGTGGCTCGCCTCCAGCACATCAACCCCTGGATACAGTCTAGCGGGAAGGAGCTGACAGACCATCAGGGATAATGCTTTTTGTCTTTTAAGTAACTGAAGCATCATTTGATGAACATTTACAACAACAACAATTGAAAAAAAAAAGGTAAATAGAAAGACAATCCTTGCTAAACTTTGTGAGAAGAAAGCCACATAAAAACTACCTCTATGGCTTTTAAGTGAGAATGACAACGCACTGCGATGTACAATATATCAGTGATGTAGCCACTGCATCACGTCCCAGTTTTGATCTGGGGCTGCTCCATGCAGCCTGATGTTTCATTCCCATAGCTAATGTGCTTTACAATTTTCCCCAATCCTACACCAGGTATAAGAATATTTCCAAAATCCCCAAACCATTTCTACTTTTAACCATTAAATTATTCAATAGGTCTTCTCCTTTTCTTTCACCTTTGAGAGATTTCTAAATTCAGGGACAGGACTGTTACCAGCAGTAAAAGTAAGGACAATGTGTTTTCACAGATGTGTCTCAGGGAAGAAGATGGTCTGTGGATTTAGTAATGGAAAGAAATACTTGTGGTACAAAGAAAACCCCTGACTCTCAGAGACTAATCCTTCAAAGATCTTACATCCAGAAATGGTCATAACCATTATGACCTTTTAACCTGAGCTCCTAAACAATATTGACAGCAATTTTCATTTAGCTGTTGCTACATAAAGGCTGCAACACTAAGGGTACCAAAACTTACCTTTACAAAGTCTTGCAGGTGTGATACAGAAATACAAACTATTGGACAATTCACTATAACTCTGCATACACTGTTCAAATGTTTTGAGTAGTTTCATTGTCAAACACATGTACCTGATTTCTAATCTTAAACTGTCCGGCTTTGGTGTCCAACCACTCCATCTCACAGAACATACTGTGCTTGTATGCCCTACCTGCTGCTCAGTTTAAGCATTGGTTGTAAACCCCTTACGGCTCTTTATGATGTGTCTGGAATAATGGGATCAACATGCTACTACTACTACCAACATCTACTACCACATTAATCTTCTTAACCAGAGCATCCCTTAGGAGCTCACATTCAGGTATTTATCCACCACAACTCTTAAATCCTTTTCCTAGTCATTGTTTTCTATTAATTTTTTTCCTTTAAGTGTGACTTATATGTTTGCAGATACCACAGCTGGGGGAAAAAGAACTCCTACCACAGAGGTATTACTGTCTAAATTATGAGGTTGTCACTGAGATCAAATAGCACCTTTCTCTTCAAGCAGTACAGGGATCGGGGCACTCTGTACTTATCCACACACAGGTCTGGCTCATTGCTCAGTTTCACCTTGATCCAGACTCATATTTTGATGGACTTAAAAGTGACCATCTGCACATCTAACAAGATGTGGAATTAACTTTTCACGTTTTCTGAATCAGCAAAGGGAAGATCCAATTCTTTTCCTATAAAGGCCTCCCCCATTCCCTCACTGAAGATGCATGTAGGGGATTCCGTGCCCTAAAATATAATTTTGAAAGGTAGAAAGAACTTATCTCAGTGTTGTAATGACCAGACCTTGAGATTAAGTTTTCCAGTGCTTCGTACACATGAGGGTATGTAATACAGGGAGACTGAAGGGTAAATTGGAGGGTAGAAAAATCCTCAACCCAGAGGACTATAAGAACCTCCACTCAGTAGGGAAGTCAGAAAGCACACATGAAGTTAGAATATCATCGTGCCCACTAGCATCAAAGCAACATTGACTCTGAATAGCAAGAGGACTCCAGAGATTGCCCTGGTTTGAATTTTATATCAGCTGTCCCCTGACTTGCAGTGGTATTCCTTCTCACAGCAAAGAGAAGAGCTGCTGTGGCAACACTTCCTGTGCTCGCTTATGGGCGGAAGAAAGCCCCAAAGTGCTGTGGGTGTTTTTATCATTTAAAAACACTTAACTGCTAGTATCTAAAAGAGGCAAAACCACATATAATCAAAAATCCAGGAACACCTCACACACTTGCTGCAAAATGTAACACACCAAAAATCCATAGGTATTACTACGGTTACTAATCCATAGATAACTAATGTTTACTGTTTTTTCTTACTTTGTGGGTTTCTCTGTTGTGCTTTATTCACAAGAAGAGTTCAATGACAAATTATCCTTAATTTACTGCTACTAACGATGTAGGCAATTTTTGGTCCCGAGGCTGCTGCTTTAATACAGGCAAAACAGTGAAGCAGGCAGAAGCTTTGCCTAAGTAAGGATGGCAGAATTAGGCCTGCCTTATTATACAGTTATTTATTACACAATGATAATTAACATGAGGTAGACAAGCTCATTTGTTTGGCAACAGCAACCCTGGTTGAAACATACCGTTAAAAAGTGCTGAGTATAAATAGTAGAAAAAATGCTTACGCAACAATAAGAAAATGTATGATTGTGTATTCTATCACATAGCTCAAAAACTGCAGGTTAAGCAAATTTCCACTGGCACTGTGTATTCATAGTTCTGCCGATCACCTAAATGAATGATCAGGTATGAACCTTTCAATTCTAGCAGCATTTCTTTCTAAATACCTTACTATTTAGCAGCCTAAAGGGAACCAACACATCAGTAGTGCCTTCTATGCACTGTCGAGTCCCAGCTTGAGCACACCAAACTCTCAGGCCTTTTGAAATCTTTAAAGACAATCATACATAAGACAGCTTCTATATTGCAGGGCTGGATAGCGATACTGCAGCACAAAACAATATTTCAAGCTTTCTGATATACATGTGTCACCTCCATGTGACAAATAGCTTGTATTAATTAGGCACTAGACTTGGTGAGATTGCTGTTATTAACTGAGAGAAGATGGGTTGAATTTAATTGTGTGTGACATCAAAGTCAAGTGACTGATATTTCAAGCATCATTTAAAATGTTTGATATTGGAGTCATTGTATTCACATAAAGACTGTCTAAAAATATAAAGGAGAATGATGAGAGAGGAACTGAAATGCATTCATACAATCCATCTTATGAAGTGAATTTGATGTAATTTTTCTTGTATTTTTGACCCAGTGTTGACAATATTTATTTATTTAGTTGTATAAAATTATTACTTTGAAGAACAGTTTATTTTTCTCAGTACTAATTTTGGAGACAGCTGGGATGGTTTGTATTGGTTCCAGCATCAATGTTCTCAGAAATGTGGACATAAGGGGTGGGGGGGAGAACATAAAAGATAAGCTTGCACTGGGATTTGCTTTACAGTCATTAATGAATAGTGTTTGGAAAATGTTTACCTAAGAACAGCATACTGCACATTATTTAGGCAAACTTCCGTAACAGCTTGGAAAAAAGGAGGGGAAGAGGCTATTTTTAAAACTGCACATGAAAGAATACATTTAAGGAGTAGGAGCTCACCAGTACCATGCACTGTGCAAATGGTAACTCTCTCACTCTCATCAGGATGTGAGGAATGTTGTTTTAGGGTCGAATGCTTCTCTCATTTAAGATACTGGTCAAAATCCCCTCCAGTTTGATGGGGCAGAATCATAGCTATGATGTAGCATGATATATATGGTGCTTTGCTAAAAAGTGGGTCAATAAACAATTGCCCCAGAGGATACTTGTCTATAATGTTTCTCTGTTGTACCATTTCCTTTCAGTTCTTTCTTTAAAAATAAATAAAATAAACCACTCGCTTATTCCATGCTTGCCACAAAGCATACAAAACAATCCAACTGAAATCAGCTTAATTAAACTGTAATGTGCTGCAAGCAAACATGTATCCCCTAGGTATTCCCAAGTAGAGAAATCTGAAATGCACAACAGCCAAAGGTAAATATTAACATTTTCACAAAGCAGAAAGACCATCTTCCAGTTAAGACAGCCTCCCCTCTGTCCCACTGGTGCCCAAGACCCAACACTGTGAGTAGAGGGGGGGACAATCAGACACCCTGGAGATGCCTTTCCCATCACTGCAGCCCAGGAGACAGTAAAGAGGCCAGAATATAAAATCAAACATATTACATATATATGTTTTAAAAAATCAAATTTTATACATGTATGTATAGTGTGCTTATATGCAAGGTTTTGCATGTATACAAATAAAATTCTATACATTTTATATATATATATGTCAGAATTAGTATTCCCATTATCACAAGCTCAGTCAAGACAAGAAAATATATATGAAGGCTATAACCCCATCTGCAGAGGGATTCAGTTCTCAGGACTTTGACCTCCCGGGGCAGCATATTCTAGACTGACCTGACAAACTGTTTAACCACATGGTTAGTTGTTAAGAACCGACTTTGATAGGGGAGCTGATGTGCATCAAGACAAAAGACACACAAACATCTTAGCAGCTGTATAGATAGAAATCCCAATAGCTGATGGAAGACTCATGAATAAACTCCAGTTTCTGTGAGGTAGCAGTTCTGCCCCATTTCTCCTGTTCTTCACAGCACTGGACCAAAATCCTCTCTGAAATTATCCAGATTCTCTTCTCTTCAGTGAGATTACAAAGATGTACCTTTCCCCTACTCTGCACAGCACTGGCATTAGCCTCAGGCTTTAACTAGCCTTCTCCTAAGAAAAAAATTGATTATTTCATTGTAAAGCAAGTTATTCTAAAATACTTTATGTATTGGGCAGGATTCTATCTTTGGCAGTTGTACTATCAGTTTAAGTATAACTGACAAAGTAATTTTTATAACCAAGCAGAGTTTTTGCGAGCATTAATTGTTCACAGAAGCAGTTCTAGATTCCCTGCAATTCATTTGTTATTAAGAGCTATTTAGAGAATCATTACAACCACCTCTTGCTGCTCTGTCCTTCCTCTGACAATCGCAGCTAGCACTTATTATTTCACAGAAATTTATACAGCTTATTCCTACTTTTTGATAAAATTTGCAGAACTCTCTGAATTAAGTTGCAGTACCATATTTGCAAATTGAAAAAATTATATGTATTTTTTCAAATATGTTTAAAATTCACTGTTTCTACAGCTACTCCTGCTAGTGAACTCTTCTGCCTAGAAGACTATTTAGGGGAAGCAAATATTAAAGGTTGTGAATATAATCAAAGCATGTTTACTTAAAAATGTAAAACAGATCCTTGACTGATTTGTTTTGTTTCTTCTATCCAGGTTGAGTTGAAACCTTCACAGTTTGAAATTAAATTGATAAGAAAAATAAGAACTCTTCCACTTTTAGTGGAAAATACCTTAAAAATAAGCTTGTGCTTAAAATATTTCACTACTGAAATCGGTTATTTTTTCTAGAAAATGCTTTCTGGCATGTTGGCTATGTGAGAAAAATTAGAGGAGCAAGAATTATCAAAGGAACAAGTTCAACCATTATAACCCTGTGCCCCTGTACATACATATATTTAAACACAGCTCAGAGACATTATTTGGTTCTGTAACTAAGACTTCTCAGAAAAGGAGCAGGTATCAATATAAAAATATTCAACAACTGTCTTCAAGAAAACGGTGAAAACCTTGAGGTGAGGGTTTGAAAAGGGACGGCGTTCCTTCTCCTTTGAAGTACAAAAACTGTTTATGTATCAAATTTGACTGTGACATAAAAGTTTCCGTTGTAAAACATAACCCAAATTTATTTGGTCTTTAAACTTTTCTAGTATGTTGTTGGCTGGAATGTGACCTTTTGGGGACTGTTTTTCCAACATCATTGCAGTGGCTGAAATACCAGTAACTGTGCCTTGGACGGCTTCCAGTCAGCCTGTCTACCTGTCTGCTCTGAAAGCGTGAGCGTGCTGCACTGCTGCTGCACAACAGTGCCCTAGGCATCGTTCTTCTTTCCCAGCAAAAGCACGTGACTTTCAATTTTTGCAGTCATTTGTAGTTCACTGAAAGATTTATTGACCAGGAAAGTTCATGCCTCCTCCGTGCTGTCCAAATAGGCTCTGTTTTTTTGTTTTGTTTTTAGCTGGGCTTCTACCTGACCTTCAGTGTTGTAGGAATCATTTTACATCAGCAATTAAATGCTGGAGTAGTTATTTGTAGCCTGCAATTGTCCCCATTTAGAAGACTAACTGCCCAATTGCAGAGCTTCTAAATGGGTGCAATTGCAAGTTCAAACAGTTGGGCCCACTTGTAATTACGGGCACAAAATTGGGCTCACTTATCCTGGAGGTTGCTACTGGAGACATAGGCCACCAACTAAAAATAACGTATCTTTGCTACTCAGTATTGGTTCATTACAGCATGAGGAGTGAAAGGAAAAGCCGCTTGGTGGGGAGACGGAAAAAATAAATACATTAAGACAATTTGAGACTATAAAGTGATCAACGTGGTGCCTAGGACAAATGATCATAACTGTCTCATGCCTAATCACCCATTTCACAGAGTTTTATGAACAAGCTTTGTTCCCTTTCATGGCGCTCTCCCATATTAAGGCAGACAGTGGCAGTGGTCAGAGGACCCAAATCCAGGTACCAGATACACAAGCTGCAGGATGCCACTGGACATTTTAAACCATCTGTTGCATCTCCAGTTTTTTCCTTCTCTCCACTTGAAAGAAGCAGATCAAGAAAACACCTGCTGGAGGTTTTCCCTCCTCTCATACAGTCAGATGATGGGTACGGTGGTACTGCTGTCAGAGAAATTGTGTCTAACTCTTCCTAACCAAAACCAGGATAAATTTCCCACTGTTTTCTCCCCACTGCAAAAGTATTTTCTACAGTTGAAGGACATACTTCTACAGGTAAAAGCTCCTTTTTGGTTCCATCACAGTCTCCTGCACATATTTGATGCTTTCTCCAAAGCTTATTCCAGGCCTGATAGTGAGAGCGTAGCCCTGTGGATGCATGCACCCAGGCACACACAAGTGCTGTCTACCAGCTCTTCGTTAGCACTGCCTAACACCAGAGCACAATGAAGAAACAGCTCCATTGCATCCATGTGAATTGCTTCCTCACAGTCTACTCAAACCAGTGCTCCTAATCAGCCACCGAGCATGTCAAACCACTGCTGTTCAGCTCATGTGCTGGTGACATGAGACACATCTGGGCAACAGAACAAAGGGAATATTCTAAACCTGCTTATGCTAAGAGAAGAATTAATATTCATCCCCAAAAGGTGCAACTGCCAGCCCAGAATGGTAAATACAATAGACTATCCTATAGTACTAAAGTCTTGGGGACCAGATTCTCCCAAATCCATTGAAATCAAATTACATCTAGTGAGGATGTAGCCATTGAGACAGATATTCAGGTAAAACAGAAATATATAACAGCATCACATGCACTGCAGATTGTGTCTATTTTGTGCAGATTCAACAAATGATATTTTAATGTACATAAATAATTTATTGAGCAAGCAGTAGACTTGGCTGAATGAATGTCAGCCATTGAAGATCCAACATGGTGCATTTTCACGCTTATTACTTAGCACAATAGAAAGAAGGAAACATTTAACATATTTATGAACTTGAAATCTCTCTCGAGTTCCACGATGTGGGACTATCAAATGTTATCCCATTTCATCATCTACATTCATGATAATAAGTTAAGCACTTATTGTGTATCTTTCTACATAAAAAAGGTTTAACTTAGCACCTGTACTATTTTTGCAATATTGTGAAATATAGCTAGAGCACATCATCTATTTTTATAGCTTGTCCCTAATTCCTGTTTATGTTACATCCAGTGGACAAGATGCAGTGTCGTTCAAACTTAGATATTCTAATGCACCCAACCAATCTCTGCATATCCTGCTTGAAATTATAATAATTAGATGGGGGGGTGGGGAAATCTTGTGGTTTTGCACCCAAAAAGACAGTTTTAACAAATGTCTATGATAAAATTATTAGGCATCTATTTAAAAATAGCTGTGGTGCATTTTTTCAGCATCTTTGATCCAAACGTTAAATTGCCGATGTGCCTGCTGATTGCAAGGGAATGGGAGTTCAGACTCCATGATCCTGTTTCTTGGCACTGCTATTCTGATGAGGTATTTCACTGGATGCGTTAATTAGCTTGAAAAGTTTCCTATTGCTGTGGTTGCTCCCCATAAGCAAGTATTTGATTTTAGACAGCAAGAGCAGAATTCATTTCATATCAGTGTAATTGCCTCCAATTACCTACAGCCACCCAGAACTACCTAGTGACCAGAATTAGATATGCCTATTTTTTTCCATCAGCCTTAAATGCAGTTAAGGCATAGTGATTTAAGTTCAGAGGTAGACATCTCTGCGGCCACTCTGTAAAGTTAGACTTCAGAGATGAATCACATTCCCATTTCCAGTGCTGAGAGGCCTTTGCCTCCCATTGATTTCAGGAGGAGTTGCATGTGCTTAATGTCCAAACTATAGTAGCCACATTTTCAGGCCAGCTCTGCACTTAGTACCTCCCATCGCTCTCATTAGGCATCTGGAATCTGACCCATACCATGGAGCAATCACTGCTGCTGTGGTTCACGATGGCGGCACATCTACCCTGCTGAGATAAAGCACCTATTTGGACCTCTTTGGCTCTGAAGATTCACTGGAGAGGAGTGCCCAAGTGTTTCTGGAGAGCGGGGAAGAAGAAAATTAGTCTTTCAACAGGCTATCATTAGCTTAGTAGCATAATATAATAATTTTTTGTCCTTGACAACTGATTTGTGGGAGGGAGAGGCAGCATAGGCTATAGCCTGTTAATATGTCCTACATCCCCACAGGGCTGCTCGAGGCAGGAGAGGAGAAGCCTTGCCAGAGGACACCTGGGGGAAAGGTGTCCCCTTGCTCCTGTGGGCTGGTGTGTGGGAAGCCCCTGGGAAATTTTCAAGCTGATTTGCTTTCTGTTTTCCTGATTGTTCAGTGATAATAAAGAATAATGGCTAGGGGAAAAAAAAGCGCCTTTAAAGGACTGGAGCTTGGAGCTTTATTTCCATTTCCCAGGCTAGTGAAACCACCCACTAGCTTATACAGCCCTTAGGCATCCTCTTCCCTCAATTCATCCTCACAGGGCACCATTGCTTACAGTTTTTTCTATTCTATATAAATTCTTATACTGCCCTCGTCACCGTAGTAGCTGAGAGCCTTCCAGTAGTGCATTATGTGATGTGACTAACATCTGTGACAACCAAAGCAGGAGGGAAAAACTGTTAAGGCCCCAGTAGCTTTCCCCCTACATAGCATTCCACTTTCCAACACTATTAACTTTCTCTCTGTGAATACACAGCTAGATTGCCGTGGTCATGTGTGTAGCAGATCAACAATGTTTCATTCTCTCTGATGCTGAATTTCTCACTTAATAAGGCCATGCACTTATCATTCTCTTATTTTATGCACTGAAATGCAAAAGGGTGGGAGTTATTCTTCAGTTATACTTAACTTCATTAAGAAAATCAGCCATGGACACAAAAAATATGGTGGGTGAGGTAGCCTTGGCTAGTGGCATAAACCATAGGCTTCAGAAAAAAGTCTAAGAGACCACAGCTGGCACTGGCCGCAGTGTTCAGAGGAAATTTTTCAGGACCAGACTCAACTTCCCAAGACTTGGGTAGGAGGTTAAAGGGGCACCATGTTCCCCAGCAGTGACAACTGAGTATCTCATTGCAAGGGAACTCGCATATGGGAGCAATATGCCTGTGAGTCTTCTAGATGTACACAATTGCTTTGCCAGAGCAACTGATATGTTGTGGAAGAAACATTACAGAGCAGGTGTTTTCTGTGAGATGACCCCACACTTGGGACCAAGAGCGAGATGTGAGGTCAAAGGTCAAGTGTGACTTCGTTAGAGCCAAAAAATACGGTCGCCTCAGCACTGCTGCACACCCTGAATGCCACACAGGTTGCGGGAGTTTGGCCACTTCTTAGTGGCTTGAAACAAAGCAGTTGCATTTACTATTCATTTTCTGATTGCATTAAACATGATAAGAAGTATTGAAGACTATATGCAAATATAAGACAGTATCTTCTTTAGTATGAGGCATGCTAGTTCACCAGGAAAAAGAGACAGGTATCATGAAAGCAACTAGAAAATTATTTTAAACAAATAATTGAAAATTAAGAAGTCCTTTCAGCATTTGTTCTTATTCTGGGCAGGTATTGCCCCAGAGGTTATTCACCTGTCTACTTCAGAGAAGTTCTCCTCGACCCTAAGAAACCCTAATGGAAAGGTAAGGATTTGCAGGTGGAGAGAGCAGAGGAAGATTGTTTTCCTTGGGTTTTGTGGGTTCCCTACCAGGTACCAAGGACTGTAGATTTAGAAACCATCTAAATACTACTTGACTGAGATTAAAACATAATGTAGGGAATACAGTAGAGAAAACCGGAAAGGTTTTACTGATTTAAAAATCCCTTTTCTTTCTAATCAGTTTTCTGCTGTCATTCCAAAGGATCCCAGAATATTTCACCAATTTTATATACACATTTCAGGATGCATTGCAAAAGCTGATTAAGAGCATATGCAGTAGCAACACAATACCTCGATTAGGACGGAAAATGGAGAACATTAGACTTGTTCTTGCCTCAAGCAAAATGTCCAGTAGCAATGGATGCATCTCAGAAAGAGGGACAGAGCACAGATGTTCAGACCAGAAGACAAGCCAAGAAAGGCTTAAAAGATCACCAGCTACAAGACATTTCATAGAAAGCATGCTGTCTCGCTGCTCTGTGAGCATTATAACGCAAGACAATGCAGACTCTAATTTAAACAGTCAGAGAGAAAGATCCCTAAACTGGATGCCAGTTGGCTACGACAACAAATATGTATCGCTGTTCTGACAACGTTCACTGTGGTAAACGACACTGAAGTAATTATCCCAGTCTCTGGCACCCCAGAATAAATAGCAAGTCAAAGAATCCATCAATATACTTGTAGGGTGACAAAGCCAGAAGGGGAGTGTAGGAAAACCATAACAGCCTGGGCAAGGGGAGATGGAGGCAGAGTCCTTCCTGTGGAGCGTGCCCTGCCGTGGCCGTGCTCCAAGGGCACTGCTTCAGAGCTCTGCACGTCACTGCTGCAACACGAATGAGTGCCAACCTACGAGTACCAGCCTGCTTTGCTTTGTTGGAGCCACCAGAGATGTACACACATATGCAAGACCAAAATATTTGTACTGATGTTGAGAAGTATTTGCAAACTGTCAAATTTGTCATTTCTGAAAGGAAATAGGTATTTACACAAGGCTTGCCTGATGCAGACACACTGATGGTTCAGGGAAGACTTTCTGATCAGAGACACACTATATCTGCTCCCAGCAGCTCCATGGTTAGTGGGTGCAAAGATAATGCAGGCTACAGGACCTCAGCCAGCTATTGAAAAGTCACAGGGAATGAGGAGGAATGAGGAGGGAACTCAATCTAATTGCTATTACTTTTACTCCTAGTACAACACAAAAAGAGTGTCAGATGTGCACTCACACATGCAGACTATGTCTCTAATTGCTATCTCCATTACAGACATAAAGTAGGATAAGATAAATCCTCCATTACATAAATTAATTGAGCAAGAATGTGCCTATGACATGAAGTTGAGAGAAGTCATTGATATGTGACCTATACTATAATGGGTGTAGTACAAGGGTCAGGAAAATAGGGGGGAAATCTACCATGATTTTTATGGCTACTACACAGTTTTGTAAACTCAGTATAATTGAGTGGTTAGAGCAATGGCCATGGACCTAAGAAAACTGGTCCATCTTGCTGCAACACATTCAACTTCACATTTAATCCACTGCCCAGTAATGCTCATGGTAATGAGATTTCCACTTGTGCAGCACCCACTGTGATGTTGCTGCTCTCACACCAGTGTTTTTGCAGTCTTGTTGAAAACTCACCTTTGTAACACCTCTGACTTGCAGTGCAGTCCAGGAGAATATGCTGTCTCTCAAACTTTGGTGCATGCAGCTCTGTAGTGATACCAGACACTCAATAGCTGCCTCTGTTGTAAAGCAGGTCCAGTGAATTACCTTGCCACTCATCCCATGAAAACTTAATCTGGGTACATACCTCGGACATAAGCGCTATCTGAAAGAGATGTGGGCCATGTTTCATTGTTATGAACTTCACTGAAAAATATTTTTCATTACCTTTATGCTGTGCTTGCCCTGCACATCTTACCACGATATTAATCTCTAAGTAAAGATGGCTTGACACCAGCTGGATTGTAAAAGTGGGTGCAAAACAAATTTTGTGTCATATTGTGTCAATCCCCTGCTGTAGCAGGAGAAATCAGTCCTCCTGTGAGTCGTTGTAATGTGTTGTGTAAAAGCTGCGATGTATGGCAGTTACATGCATGTCAGCCTGCATGTGCCAGATGATGGTGTACTTCTCCCAGCTATGCTTTTCTTCTAGGATTTCTGGGTTAAGGAAGCAGACAGGTTCAACATTGAGCACAGAATCAGAATACCTTTAAAGGCACACAGGACAAACCCCTGAGTTTATTTTCTGCTTCAGATGGTATTTTAAACTGGTTTCTTTTCCCACTCAGTGTCTCCGTAACACCTACACCATTCTCTCCTGCAGACCCTTACACCTTTTTAGTTAGCTCAGGGAGCAATGCTGATCTTTCCCACCTGGACCGTGGCTATCATGAATGACCTGTCATTCTCTCATGAATCAAAAAGGATTTTCCAGGCTATTGTCCTTGATCCATACCTTATATGTCAGAGTTATATAAATTCTTCAGCTGAGAGATACCCACTTAAAAGATATCATTGCCATCAACCCAAAAGGTCCTGAGGCATGTAGGACATGGCTTAGTAATGCCTCTGAGAGGGATCTTGGCCACCATTTCATCAGCAATGCTTCCTGCAGCACCTGGCATTTTTGCTGGAGATCATCCATCCAAATAGTGACCTAACACAACCCTGCATAACTCACGAGCCCACAAGATAGCAGTGTCTGTACAAATGTTAGGGTTTCTTTTTCCAGGGGAATTCAACGTGGTTAACAAATTCTGCACTCCAGGTACTCTTCATCCTACAGCTGCAACTGCTAGCACTTTTATAAAGCTGTCTTAATTACCAGTGACCCTGTGCTCTTCAAATGCATCAGCAGTACACGGGATGATTCAGGATGACAGGGTCACAAGCAATGGGAAAGAGTGTCTGATCCATGCCCCACTTACATACATCTCTAGCTCACACTATATGCCCTAGATTTATTAAAAAAAAAAAAAATCATAATTTGAAGAATTCTGTTTTGGTGGAATTTAAGAGGACTTGGGTACTAGCCCTCTTTTATTAGAATTTTGGTAGGTCAGATCTGTATAAGACATAAGCAGAACAGAACATGTAAAATAGAGAATCTGTGGATGTGAAAGCTGATAGATTTGGGTCTTCTGGAGAAGAAGGATATTCACCCCCAGCCTCAAGTTAATTAATGCCTCTAATATAACTTTTCACACTATCTGGATTGTAAAAAGGTTTCTGATTTTATGTTAAGAGCTGATACAGGCAGCTGAGAACTGCAAGTTGACACGATAACTTCGTGGTTGTTAAAAATTTGTCGTTGCTAAAAATCTCCCAGAGGAAGTCAACAAGCCCTAGAAAATCTTCAAGTTTTTTCTGTTATTCATAAATCTAAATGCTTATGGCTTTTTTCCCTTAAAAACAGAAATAAACCTCAGCATACCTCTCTTTAGTGTGGCATAATATTAAGTCCAAAAAATTCTCTAGAGTCAGGGAAAAGTGGCACAGCTCTCCTCCATCAGTTCACGGTAAGTCAGACTGAAGGAACTTACTGGTGTGATTGCTGTGATGACACTGATGTGATTCTGCAGTTGATCATACAAAGTTCATCAAAAAAGGAAAAAACAAAGGCCCCAGTCCTGCCAAAACTTAAGGAAATGTCTGTTCAACATGCTAGAATAAGCTATCTTATTTAAATCAGTGGAAAAACACACACCTAGAAAAGCTCAACAAATTTTTGAGAAATTCTGTCCCTTGTTAAGATTTTGTTTTCCCCAGTGAGTTGCTCAACGACTCAGGGAAAGAAAGATTAAAAACTAGCTGTAAAGCCCCAAAATATAAAAACAGAGGGGAACACCAAATACATACAGTACTTTACATAACTCATTCTTCTTTCAAACTCTTGCTCACAACTACCTGGATTTCAATTACAGTTGTTCTTTTAGCTTTAAGTATCCTTAAATGTGTTTTTGCTTAAAGCTATTTAGTATTTAAAGCAATTTTTATTTAACTATTGAGAAAGGACATGGGGTGTCTGATGACTTCACCAAATACAATAATGACCTCAGAACTGTTGGTTGTGATAAAAGCCCAGACTTCTCTGAGGCTTTCTGACAATATTATTTCTCCACCCAGTGTGAAAATCTTATTCTTTTTCACTTGTAGCCCCTTCCTTGTAACCAGGTATTACTTTGCCTGCGATAAGTACGGATCTCTTCAGTATTTTCCCATATTGTTCCTAGGTCAGCCTGACCTGTGTATAAAAACTGCAGATAGATCAAATCTAAGTGGTCATAAAGGAAACAACCTGTTCTGTTAAGAGACTGATGTGTTTTCTTTTATCTAAGTAGTCCTCCAGACAATGGAAATATGCAAAGGTCAGATCAATCAAAGCACTAGAGAAGTGCTTCTGATGCTGATATTAAATTAGGAACTCTTTTTTTCTTCCAATTCAAAATAGAAATGGTGCATGACCAACACATTCTTTTCGCCTTGGGAAAGTCTGAAGACATACCAATGGAAGAGACATGGTGGCGAAAGTCTGAGACATCAAAGGATGCTCGTCAGAGCCCTGCCATTTTTGCCACAGTCCCAAAGCGCCCACAAACTGAACAAGGAAAAAATAGCAGCAGAATCAGGCAAACTTTGTGTGTGTTCAACTACAGCACATCAAATCACATCAGTCCCACGTAACGCTATCAAAACAATGAAAATAAGGGGCCAGTTAGGATGATGTCTGCCAGCAAAGCTTTCTGTTTGCAACACAGGCAGCTCTGAAATGCACTAAATCAGACTTGTCTGGCCATCATTCACTTAAATCAACTTTGCAAAATGCCACAGGAAAAGGCAAACTATAAACTTTGATTCTGTTCTAAAACCGGCCCCAAAAAGCTAACCAAAACAGCAAAGTCCTATGCAACGTGAGGATACAGGACAATAGCCACAACTTTCAAACACATCGGTATCACCCACCCAGCTGTTTGCCAGAGACACAAGCAATAGAATTTAAGGGTAGCACCCAGCTCTGAACCCTGCATAGGGCACTGGAACAGGATAAAAGGGATCACATCCAGAGCACCCATCTGGTCCACTTTACCGCCGAGCCATACAACGGACTTTGTGTTACCAAAGGACACCCCGCTCCTCCCTACCCAGCTCAATAAGCCCCTTTGCTCTCAAGCAGGGGCTACAAACCTCAGCTGCGAGACCTGCAGTCTACCCCACCCCAGCACCCTCCCAAGCCTTTCCCTACTGTAGCCTCCACCGGCGCAGCACTGCCGGGTCCCCGCTGGGGGCGGCCGCTGCCCCCGACCGCCCAGCCGGCATCCCCCGCGCCGCGGCCGCCGCCAATAGGCACCCGGTCCGCTCCCACGCGCGGCCGGCTCCCGCGCCCTGCCAGCGCCACCCCCGGGGTGCGCAGACAGGGAAGGTGGATCTGCTGACAGCCGCCTGCCACAGGCTTGATAATCTTCGAGGTTTCTGTCCTTCCCAACGAGGGAACACCCAGGGCAGAGCGGTCCCAAGAGAAGGATGTGTCACGCTGATGTTTAGCATTAACGCCTTGATCAAAAATGCATTTTGGGTTCTTATGCTTCATCCTCCTCCTCCCCCCCCCCCCCCCCCCCCCAGGAAAAGCTGGTTTGATTTTTCAGCCTCCACACACACACAACCCTTGTCTGTCTTCTCACCCATTAAAACATTTTTCTTAATATTACTTTTTCTGCTCTGCTTTCTCCAGAATGATTTGGCTCCCTCCAAAGCCGCTGTGATTAAACACACAGTAAATAGTAGTCAGGTCAAAATTCTCTGAGCCTCTGACTTTTTTGATGTCAATAAATCCCACTGCACCTTTCTCTTCAGCTGCCCTCAATTTCCATCATTCTTTTAAGGCTGTCATGTGCATCTGGACCTGGCTCCCTCTTCCAGTGCAGTATTTTCATCCTCTCTGAAATTTCTTGCTGAAAAACTCCAGCCCATGAAGACTACGTGTTTTCTGAAATCTTTGAAGCAATTTAAAAATTTATATCACTTTTTTTTCCCCTGTAAACCCCCAACCTGAGAAAAAGTCTTCCAAAATGCAAAAATATTTTAAGATCTAATTTCATATCCAAAAAGGAGAAACTGAAAATTAACAACATTCTAATGCATTTTCAACTGGGGGGAGGAGGTGGGGAAGACACTTTTCCTTGAGACATATAGACCAATTTGAACCTAAAATAGTGACTGCTTTCATTATCAGGCTGCAAGGCAAAAATAGAAAAAACCCTTATCTGCTGATGTGGAAGCAGCAGAACTCCAGCTTGTGTAAGGTAATACAGGTTTTTTTGGTATCTTTTTGTTCCAGAAGATCTCTTTCACAATCTGTGTTTTCTTTCACTTAATCCAGAAGCACCATGGGGCAGACACAGTCTTTCTGGATAGATTTTTCTGAGCAAGTCAGTATTTATTTTATTCTTTTTTTTTTTTTCTGTGGTGCAGAATACAAAGTAGCATGGCATGGCAGGTTCTGGTCATTTATCACAGAGGAATTTAGAGGTTGTAAATTTTAAAAATGTATAAAATGGAGACAACGAGTGTGAGTATAAGCGTGTGGCTATAAGCCCCTCTCTTTTTCTTGCTTGCCAGATCATTACTCTACTCAGCCGTTCAGAGAATGAAAGCTTTTGAAATAAACAAAGTGCTGCTGTCAAAAGCAGAATAGTCTAAAGTGCAGAAATTAGAAGACTAAATGGAACTGGAATTACCGTGGGGATAGAAAGGAGATAAAATGTGTATCTAGCAGAATTTGGGGTCTAGCCAGGCATGTATTTTGCAGCAGCTATGTCATGGAGACGGATTGCTACCCGTTGCTCTTTGCTGCCCCTACTGATCTGTTGGCTGAGTGGGTTATGTGAGCACTCCCCAATTTGTTTCAATCCCAAAAGGCCGGGTTAGTTTAGATTAGCAAAGATTTACAGTTTATCCGGTACATTTTTTTGGGGGAAAAAAAAGGCTAGAGGAAGCTTGTATGAGCAGCACTACTAGCAGAATCGAAGGGATTTGGGATTCCTGATAACCACCCAGAGACAGGCTGCGGTTACTAATATCTTCCACCAGCACAGCTGAAGCTGGAAGAGCACATCTGTTCACCTCCTGAAGAGGACTAGATTTCTGGTCTGCTAATCTCATTTTCCACTACATATTCAGTCAAAATAGCCCCTAAATGGCTGGAGATCCCTCTGTGCTCAGGGTTCCTTCAGTAGCATCAATTTGGCAAAAGTAGCCAAAGAGAAAAGAGAATGTTAGTGTTTGGAGCCTGATCAAAATAGGGCGTATAAACAGCATACCAGTATATAGCTCCACTCTATCTCATCCTTTACTGCTCTTAATACTCTGAGTTCTTAAATCAGGCAGCTCCATGCAGCTTTAATTTAGTCAAGGGCCAAGCAGCTATGAATTAAGGAGCCACAGGGCTAGAGCTTCCAGCAATCTGTTCTCTCCCAAATGTCCAATTAGAAGAGATAACACGTTCAGAGATAAATTCCTGGCAAGAGCTGAGGATGAGATTTTGCTTGAATCAACAATGTGGTCAACACGTTGAGAATGATATATGAAAATAATGTAAGACAAAGATCTGAAATGTTTAAACAAGAGATCAGTTATGGGCCTCTCAGAGGTGTTAAAGGTAAATTATTAAAGAATTTATAATTACATTCATGCCTAATTATTAATAAACAAGGATGGCTAACAGATGCTACAGCAGATTTACATTTCCTAAGGAAACAAGAAATATTATAGAAGAAAATCAGGATCAGCAAAATGATTAAATCAGGAAGCTGGGATGTCTCTGTAGATGACAAAAAAGATTTTGTCAAAATATTCAGGAGAAAGAAGTACAAAAAAAATACAAGGAGTGATTCCTTTTGCAACCTTAGAGACACTAGTAGGTTTAAGAAAACTGACACACCTATTGCAAGAATAGAAATAACAGAAGTTTTCAAGTTGAAGACTGCAATCAGATTCATCCCAATGTGTTGATTGCTTGATGACGCCATACAAGAGACTTCACTGGTATAAAACAAGTAGAACATGACAAAAAGTAGTTATTATCTTTATCCTCTGGAGGGGTAATCCATATCAAGATAGTGAAAGCTTTATATAGAAAAATTTAAAACATATTACTTAGAAAAATTAACAACAAACCACAGGATAGGAATCATGGCAAATAAAATTCACAGAAAGCTTTAGAAGGAGTAATGGTAGATCAATGGGAGCAAAAACTGATTTAAGAGCTAGAGAAATACTGATATTCAATGCTAGACTATGATTAGCAAACAGCATGGCAGAGAGAAACTACTAAATAGATAAAGAATCAGCTTTGGTTCTTAAAACAAGATCTATTTGAAAATGGAAGGAAGAATCATGAAGATCTATTTTTGGAAGAATATTTCCTGTCTATTTATGACCAGAAAAAATCATCACTAAATAAATTACTGAAGTTTTCACAGAAACAGTTAAAGACTGACAGATAAAGTTGTAAAGTGAGAACAGAAAATCATATATAATGAAAAATAAAACCTAGTCATTAATTGCTGAAGAATAGAGCATTGTAGCAACATTAAAGAAAACCTGTTCTTTAACATGAATTTTGAAACTACCAAGCATGAAAAGGAAAGAAATTAAATACAGCTGAAACCATCTGTATAATTTCTTCAAGTTCAGGACTTTTTTCCAACAAGGAAAAGCACTGAAGGACTTCAAGCACAGCCACAGTAACCTGACAAAAACAACGTATACTGTGCGTCGTTCAAAAAGGCCTACTAAGCATCTGTACCTGCCTTTAAACAAACGTGTTCCAAGGCTACATTTACTTGAGGACCATTTGGCATTGCAATTTCATCAGCAAGAGCACTGAAGTCACTTTCTGGTTCATCAGCACAGCAGCATGGACTGGCTGGGCAGAAACCGTGAAAGGCACTGGGTACTGTCAAGTTTTAATCATGGTGCTACCTCAATCAGACGGCATTAGGTCCTTCACATACTCCGAATACAACATACTGACTTTTCACAAGACCACTGTCACACCACATCTACAGCGTATCTCCGAAGACTTTGAAGATAATTTCTATTCAGTTTTCATCAGATTTAAACACCAGTATTTACCAGATACTGTATTCTACCCAAAGCTTCGCAAAATTTCCTGTTTTCCTCTTCTAAGGGAGAAATTGCTGTACACTTACAGTCAGCTGAAAGCCATACTTCGACTCCTTATGTATTGAATACTGGTAGAAAATATTTTCCTCTCAGTATAGAAAACAGTATCTATACTTTTAGCATTGATGAAACTGCTACTCCCAATCGGAACAGTTTGTATTAGGTCACTGAATACTTTCATGCCCTAGCATCCTTTTAGAGCACGTCTTTTGCCATTCCATGCCAATTATTTTGTCTAATCACAAGATAAAAAACATCCAGATACCCATCTGCAAATCTCAAGTCCCACTTCTTCATTTGCACCCAAAAACTTCCCACCTGCTGTTTCTTCCCCATCCCTTTGGCAACCGCCATGATTACGTGCATGGAAAAACATTATTAGGAAAGTCTAATAGATTTTAATTGTTTTCACAGCAAATGTTTCTCCCTGGTGGAAAAAGTGCTCTAATCATATTGTCTCATTGCTCATTCTTTACTCTTCTTCCTGTTGTCTCTATTACTCTGTCCTTCTGTTCATTCTTCTTTCCATCCTGCTTCCCCAAATATACTACCATGCCATTCTCTTTACTCTTTCTTACCCTGCAGGGAAGCTCATTGCTCTCTCTTTCCATCTCCTGATGATGTCACTTCTCCTCTAACAAAATCTGCAGTAAAATCCATCTCCTCCTCCTTGCTTCCTACAAACCATATGTGAAAGCAGTAGCAGAAATTGAAAGATATGGCAAATGACCCCTGCAGTGATCAGGCACAGAGTAGGCAAGCACTCTGATGAAAGAGCATCGGCTGAAAACATTTTCATATTGATAGGTCCCGTATGTAGCAACAAACCAGAAATTTCAGTAGATGTTGGTGTTTTTATCAGCAGCCTGGTGATGCCTAGAGGAGTCATACAAAACTGAGATCTCAAAACTGTTTTGGGTGCCCCACACACAGTCTTTTTCCAGACACCCCACAGTCTAAATGGATCAAATAAGCAAAGAGCGGGACAACGCAAATATTGAAAGGTCAAAAGATTTGCCAGAGGAATCAGAGTAGCTCTTGTCTGTGATTACTTACTGATGGCTTGTGTATTTATTTTCATTACTTATCCCATAGCCAAGTAGTAATGGGGGAAGAAAAATCCTTGTGCGTGCTTGTTTGGAAGCTCTGAAACTGTGTTGCATATTTAACTGGCTAATATTGAGAATCTTGTCGTTATAACTAGAAAAATCCTTTCTATTTTAATACTGGCAGGTACCACAGTCTTTTCCTAAAATGACTCTGTCTCAATGCTAACAAACTCACAGCAAAAGGGATACATTTTGAATGTTGTTAGGTTTTTTTCTTTGAAGGAAATCACCAAAACAAGTTCTGTGGGTTTGGTGTGGATTCTCACTTTTGTCGCCCTGTGAAGGGCGCTGTCTCTCCCTGTCTGTCTGATCCAGGTGTGGATTAGCACAGGGGAAAAAAAGAAAGATGGATTATTTTCCCAGAAAGCCTCCCAGGTAATGCAAGGATCAGAGATAACAGCTTACAAATTCTCCGTAGCAGAGTGTCCTCACAAAGTTTGTGGAAGCAAAATCCAAAGAAGAAAAAAATACCTTTACAATCTCCTAGGGATTTTCATTACAAAATAAAGCAGATATTTAGAAATGCCAGATACAGCAAAGAAACATGTTTGGGAACTAGTTACCAATGCACTTGTAAATTTTACAACACCAGCAACTATGAAAATGTCTTTATTTCCACTAGACTTTCAGAGTCTAAAAAATGTTTATGTGCATGTTTAGGATTGTGACCTGGTGTGCCGTGTCAAACAATAGGCAATGTCAACAGATAGGGACGTCATTTAGCCTAAAGATGATCTCACTGTGTTCAGAGTATGAGCTGGAAAGCTTGAAACAAATTGACTCGTTTCTGATCAGCTACAAAGTTCTGAGAAATGTTAACATTTCCACTGTTCTAAAAGCAAAGCATGTCTGGGGGGAAATCCTAACTCAAGAGCAAGTTGTCTGTCAAAAACTGCGGGCTCTCCAAACATTTCTTTTGTCATGAGAAGTAGCTGATGATACTTGTGTGAGAACAGCAAGCAAGCTCAAGCAGCCAAAGAAATTTAACCTGTAATTCAGGTTATTCACAGCAGAGTGTAATGCCAGCCCTTTCTTTTTAGAAGACATAAGAGTTGATTTCTCAGGCATAGAGAAACACGCTGAAAGTCAGCTGCTCTCGTCCTAACACTGAGACATAGGCTTCCAAGGGAATTTGGGAGCTTCAGTTGCTGGTATTCAGGTGCTTAGAGAAACTCACCAAAAAGCCAAAATGCTCACTGCCACAGGCTAAAAACAGGAGTCGAGTGTCTCATCTGCTTGGACTCTTGTAAACCCCACCAGGGACCTTTCTACACTAGTGTCTCCAACCATTGGATCTAACGGAAGACAAATCATATATCCAAGTTAATCTGATTTTGGAACCATGCAAAATGCCTGACATTTGTGTCTGACCTCTTCCACCTACTCAGCTTCCCTCGGCTTCTACATTTCAAATAAAATACAAGACAAATTCCACCAAAGTCCGTTCTGACCACCATTTGACAGACTTTATGCAGGATCCATTTCTTGGGTTATCTTCTGAGACACACAGATTAGCCTAAACGTAAATTTCTCAAAAGCTAGAAACAAAAGTAACCAATATTGACTAGGTTATTTTGCTTAATTAAATTAATCTTTACTAATAAAATAGGGGGGAAATATGCATAGCTAATATTGCAATATTCAAGTTTTAACAAAAAAGGGTTTTTTTTTTCCCCCAACTAGCTGTAAGATACAAGGGAAAATTTATCTTGTGTATTATCTAATAGGCCTTCCAGAACTAAAGACCACAGGAGGTAAGGCTAACAAAATTAATATGCAAAGAAGTTCAGCACTAGGGACCCATAATTTTCTTGCAAATGGTTTCACTTTAAGGATGAAACAACACAAGACAATACCAATTTCTTTCTTTTTTTGCAAATAGATGATGCTTTAAAAAAATTAACACATGACAGCAGGTGGGAAGAAACTAGAGAAGTGGATATTCAAAGTAGAGAGTGACTACAAATTTGATTTGCTTAACATTTTACTAACTGATTTGAATTCTCTGATATGTTAAAAACAATGTCAGGAGATATATTTAATTAAGATGAGATTGGTTGTCATTCAGACATGACGTAAATATTTAGCACACCTAGTACATTATTAAACTGAATGAAAAATAATCTGACCTTCAGATAAGCAGAAACAAATAACAAGAACTTCGAAAATTCTATTTGGCCATGTCTGGAAATTATGTTCATTTTTTGCTTGCATTAAATAACAACTGAAAAGTAATCGTTACCAAATACATTATTAATTAGAGGGTTTTTAATGGCAAAAGAGCATTTTTATTGCAGTAATAGATTTATATCGCATTTGTATATGCAAAACTATTGTGAAACATAAGAGAAAGTTAAACTGTTCTTGCTTACGTGTATGGGATTAACATGGGCATTTAAGGTTCTGTTCTTTATATCTACTTCATAAGATGTCTGCAATAACTGGGTATTGTTTCTGGTGGTAAAGAGCTCATTGCAATTAGATTTCAAAAGTATATGCCTGCACCCCAGGAAATGGTTCAATGTAATACTATTCCATCAATTCGAAATAGGTGAGTGTCAGAAAAGCTTTGAAGGTAACAAATCAGCTCAGCATAACTCAGAATTTTAAAATCAAGACTTTGAAAAAGGAAAAAGGTTACATATCGTGGCCCAAGCATCTCATAATTTGATATTTGTGTATGTCAAAAACAGTATATTATGGCAATAAAACATACTGACAAAAATGATGTCTTTGAAATGAATCCTCATTTAGAACTGGGTGATATTCTAGCAAGGAACATGTTTGAACAAGAACATTGCAACAGATACTGTGGGACATTTGTTTGAAATATTTTTTCTGCATTTTTATCGTCCTTTCACATAAGAAAAATCTTACCCTTTGGAAGTTCAATTCACCTTTGAAAGAGATCAGGAAGTAAAGTCCTGATAAGGATTGCCAATTTTGTTTTCCTTTAGCATTTGCAAGCCAAAAATATTGTGTTCTCTATGTACTGTAGAAAATTCTATAAATACTCAGCTCACTATTGTGAATAACAATTCAACCTGTAATTAAGTAGGTGCAATTATGTGAGTAACTTCTGACTGTTGTGATTCTTCATATTTGTTAAGGCACACATGTTCATAGAGTTTGGATCAAAGATTAATATAAATATGGTTTCCTTGCAATAAAATAAAACTCTTTTAAAAATAGAGAATGGAAGGAGGCAGAATGTAGGGACTTTTCTCTGAAAATTACCAACAAAATCTAAAACAAACCCCTACAAAGCTTTAGCTCACACATTTCTGCAAAATTAAAAGCAACCTGACATATTTTTGCTAAAATAAGTGGAGAAGTGATTGGAGGTGCAGTTCAGTATAAGGATATGAAATACAATATTTTATAAGAGCAAAAATAAAATTAGTAGATTCCTATCATTCAAAAAATTTACACAAAGAGATCCCTGTGTCCATTCATTGGAATATTCAGTCTTACTGATAAAGTACTATTTAGTAAGAAATCAGATTTTTATTTATAAAACAGCTATTATATCATCTTTAAGTAACCCAAACTCCTGAAATCAGTATATAGGTCACATTCCTTGAAGAAGCAGAGCCATTCAAGTGAAAGAAGCCACTCACTGGGGAAGTTACGTGTGCATAAGGGTTTCCAGAACTGTAGTATGGTTTGACATGTCCTGTAAGTCCTCTCACCATCCCTAAACTTTGTTTTCTTCTTTTTAAATATTTTCAAAAAACAATTCAGCTACTTAAATCTGAAAAGATACATAAATAGAATGTGCTGTGGTGATTATCCTTTTTGGGGGGAGGGGGTAGTTATATTTAACTCAGATGCCTAATTTACGGCTTTGATCCTCAGGCCATAACAATAGCAACAAAAATAAAATGCATTATTTATAAATGTATAATATTGTAAATTCAGATACTTCTAAGAGAAGGCTAAAAATCAAGCTCCATTTGTTCAATATAAACAGGCTTGAAATGTAATCTCTGTGGGTTGATTGGTGTATTACATGTCTTTTTTTTGCTTTCTCTGTACAAACACGTAAAACATTCTTGGTAGTTTTCTGAGAACAAATAATTTCTTCCTTTTCCCTATGCACTCAACCTATTATCTTTTACAGTATTTAATAAATTAGCATAGGCACTATCAAATTGAATTACTTTATCCATGATCAAATTAATTATATATCAACATTTTCCAAGGCCATAAAATATTAATATCCAATAATAAAAGTGTTTGCATTGTACTGTAATAGTTAAAGAATCTTCTTCTTTAAAGGACAGTAAGAGGATAAAGATGGCTGCCAAAATTAAATACAATGTCACATGTATGCCTTTTTTATTAGGCTGCTTTAACATCTATAAATTATATCCTTGTAGTCAGCAATTGAAGTTGGGCGGTTTGAGGACTTTTTATTAGGTAAATAAAATTATGTTCCTTTCCAAACAGTTCTTGCACCATGTAAAAAACCACAAACTTGCAAATGTGGGTTATTTCAGCTAAACAGCTGTTTATCACTCACATTAACAAAATCAGACTTTTTCAGGTGTTTCTATGACCCCTCAAGGTAGACCAGCTCACAACAGCATTTAAGAATTCCCTCTGTCCCAATACAACAGGAACTGCCAAAATTTCTTTTGGTCAGTAACACAGCAGAAATTATGGGCTTGATTATACAGTGTACCGGTCACCTCAGACACCTAATCCATACTTTTCCGGAAGAGGCTGGTTGCTGGGTGTCCAAGGAAAGGATTGCTGCCTTCCAGGGCTCCCACTCCACCCCCTGAAAGCTGGATGCCTGTGACTGAACTCTTCCTTATCAGGCAGCTCCTGAGCCACAAACTTTCCAAAAAGGGTAAGGGCAAGAAGAAATTTACTGTTCTACCCAGAATCCGGAGAGATTTCTAATTAATATCCCAGCTCCCCACAGAAGCTACAGTGGCAGGCCGAGTATTCTTGCCCTCCCCTAACCTGGTTACAATCTCCTACCTCAACAACCAACCCTTGCAAAAAGTCTGGAGAAAGCAGATCCTTGTGTTTCCTCAAACTCCCTTGCAAGAAATCACAAGCCTAAACTTTGGTACAGCACAGTTCAGCCCAAAAAGCCCCAGTCACCTCCCCAACTAACTGCCAAACACTAGCTAGAGCCTAGTCCTAATAGTCAAGGGACAAATGTATTTTCTTGTCTCTGACCCCATCAGCACTGTGACAACACCAAGCAACTTGCTATAAAATTGGAGTGGAAGCCAATAGGAAAACATCTCAGTCACAGCAACATCAGCCTGGCCTTCCCAACAAGACTCCTGCAACCACAGAGCTGCGAGTGAGCAGAGATGCTGCCGCAGCAACGCTCCTTCTTTCCAGCTCTTCCTATCACTCACACTGCAACCAGAAAGTCCTGCTGACATCTTCCTTTCTGCTATTGCAATGGTTTCCTCTTTGAGGGAAAAGATAACTTCTCCCTTTCTACTTTAAACATGGACAAATATGGCCCATCTCAACATAAGAGTGAGGATGCTCTAATGCAGAACATGTGAATAGATAACATCAACAGACAACTGTGTGCTCATTTGGTTCTTGCTCAGTATTGCCATCTAGACAAATGTTTGATATTCTGCCCTGCTTCTGAGTGCTCTCTGGTGTTTAAGCACCCTCAAAATTGAAAGACAGTTTCTTTTTCTCATACTTCCCATAAATCATATTGTGAGATTTTTTTACTTTGCTGTTCAGAAATATTTAAGCATTAAACCATACTTTGTGTTACCTAGAGTCCAAGTGGAAACAAGCAAGTGTCTAACCTCCAGGTTGTGGAAAGGCATACACAGGAGCCAAAAAACATATGAACAAAATCTACACATTTAAGATGCAATATGAGAATTATGCCAAATTAGATTTCACAGAATATAACATATTTATTTTCTTTATGAGAAAACAAACCCATCTTTCTGTATGTCCTCCAATACGTGTGGAATACAGAGCTTCAAATTTATTTTTATATGTAACAAATGTGGTGTGTATCTCCTACATTCATAAAAATCTTGGGCTAAATCAGCTTTACAATTATTATAGCGCAATTTTCACTATCAAGAAATGCCATGGACTTACTGTTTACCTTTCAGTTGATGTTATTTGTCAGATTACATACCAAATAGTCCCATGGGCTTGCTGAATATATGGGTGCTAACAATGAAAAATGTGCATAGTTTTAATACCAACTTTGTAAATTGCCTTAATAATAGCCTGTATAATGTAATAGTATTTTCAACCAGTACTTTTAATTTCTAGCTCATAAAGCCTTTTCATTGAACCCCAAGGGTGTAGCTATAAAAGTAAGATTTAATTTTGTATATAATGTGGCCTAAATTAGTTTTAAAGCAATAGGAGAAACATGCAGCTCAAAGAGATAAGACTGAAATTATTATAACTCAATGAAATTTCCTATAGTAAAATTAATCATTATTTCCATTTTAACATAATTTGGCATAAAAAAAATAAGACTAATGTAGATCTAATCAAGGTATATATTTTAAATGACTTTGCTGTAAATTAGAGGCCATAAAGAGTGTTCCAAACAGTATGACAGCAAATGGTTTGAAGACACTTCCAAATAGTAAGTTGGGTATAATATTTCTTTGATGAAATGAGTTAATAAATAAATACTATACCATAATAATGAAATGGTGCATTTATGTTCATATCTTTGACCAAAACTGGAAGTCCATACCCAGAAACTGACATCGCAGTCTCATGGCTGTCAGTCTTGGCATGCTTGTCAACTGCCTGTGACATTTGGTCATTTTCCCTAAAAGTGCTTCTCCTGGAATCATGTGATTATGCAAAACCTCCATTTCTCAATTTCTAACCCTCCCAACCGCAGAGAAAAATCTAGCAAGCATGAATTATAAAGCAGATGAAAGGAGACAGCACATTACAAAAAGACCCAAAATTATTTCTCGGATTCTTTTTATTGATTATGCCCATCTTAGTTCAGGGGCTTGGCAAGCATAGCCTATTGACCATTTTAAGCACATGAAAAAAAAAATCTTACAAGTCAGCAGACTGGTATAAAGTCATTTATAAGAAAAAAATTGTGTTTAACTGAGATTTATTTTTAAGTACAGTAAATAAAATAGGGCCCAATTTTTTTTCCTGTACATTGGCTCTGACTCTGTTTCTATAGGAAGATGCCTTCCAATACTTTTTACTGTGAATAGTTCCTCTGGGCCTTAAAAAGACACTGATTACAGCTGCCTTTGTAACTAAATCTGATAGGACTTCAAATCAGACAGGTAGAGGAGAATAAGTAAGAAAGTAAGGTCAATGAGGTTACCCCCAGGATTTCTAATACTATTTAGAACATCTTCTATGTATATTAAAAGTTTATCCCACTAACATATTACATGAAGCTCTCTTGGGTCTGTGACCTTAATACCTGCACACCTGGGTTTTACTTGCAAGACCAGCAAGGTTTTGTGTAAGACAAAGGTTCTGAAAAAAAAAAATTTTAAAAAAAAAAAAAGGACTTTGCTTCATCAAAACCATCAATGAAGGAGAGACAGTCAGACACACTGCCTCAGTGCACTCCAGCACTGTTTTGTCCAGACACACGTTGGACCCACCAGGAGATCGGACTTTGGAAAACTTAGCCCAAAGAATCCTACAAGATCCTGACCCTGGCCCAGGGCTGTTAAATGGTAAAACTTCCTCCGGCTTTGGTGTGGACAGACTCAGCCTCATCAAGAGCAGCTTTGTGGAATATCGTCTGTCAATGTTTCTCTTTTAAAGTTTATTTCATCTTTGTAAGCCTTATTGATTTTTACAGCTGCTGCTGGTCTGACCCCAGGAATGGAATAATAGCTGCAGCTCCCGCAACACCCCCTCCTACTCCAGAGTTTCACATCTTGTGTATTTTGAATACCTAAATATGCTCGTTAACTATTTGTGTTTCTGAAGCCTTGCAACATATTTACTGCAAACAAAAATAAGTGTCTGTATCAAGCAATCTACGCAATTATGTATATTAATTATACACACACGTATATATTTATATACACAGGAAGGAGGAAACTGTATATTAGTGGTGTATTAAAGTGGTGCTTTTACTGGCATCCTAATCCACTGTCCCCCACCTGATGGGGGCTGTGGGAAGTGACACCATGGTATTAGCTGCATTGCACAGGACACCACGTTATCTGTCCCTGCACATATGAATCCACCAGTGCTGAAGCAGTTTGCTCACCTCTCTGCATCACACTGGGTGGGTGGGATGAGCAGCCGGAGGCACGCACCGGCAGCACCCAGAGCCGAGTTGGACCCTGTCCCTCAGGCAGCTACAGAGCTCTCCTTTTCAGAGGAGTAGCTGTACCCTTTGGGGCAGCAGCTGGGCACTCTGTGGCACTATGGACAGGAATCAGACAGATGTGAGTGCCAGTGACACAGCTCTCACCTGGTGTGACTGCAGAGCCCAGAATATTTTGATAGCAGCAGTGGAAATAGAAACAAAGTTCAGAGAGTCAGGTAACAAAGACTCTTTTAACAAAGTGTCATTTAAATGGTAATAAAATTTGCAAGTGCCTTCATTAATTAATTCAATGGGATTGTATGACTGACTGAGGCCAACAAACCTTAAAAATCACTGCACTTAAAGACCAACATGCAAAGCATACTCCATGAAAACTTTACACAACTTTGGAATTGATATCCTTCCCTAACATATTCTTAGTGCAATTGTTCCACAACCAAGATAGAATAACAGAAGGCATGTTCTGACAGAAAGCTGGGAGCTGGCTTGCTCCTGAGGGCTGGTGTCGGTGCTACAGGTGCTGCGCTGCAGCTGGGGCAGGTGCTGGGCATGCAACATCCCAGCAGTGCAACAGTCAGCAACAGCCACAGAACATTAGGAGTTGGAAGGGACCTCTAAAGATCATCTAGTCCAACCCCCCTGCCAGAGCAGGATCACCTAGATTAGGTCACACAGGAACATGTTCAGGTGAATTTTGAACATCTCCAGAGAAGGAGACTCCACAACCTCTCCGGGCAATCTGTCCCCGTGCTCTGTCACCCTCACAGTGAAGACGTTTTTCTTTATGCTTCTATGGAAAAAGTTGGTCACCTGACATCAGCCACATATCCCCCCACAGCAGCAATTCAAAGGACTGTGAGCTACCAACCAAAAGCCTCCACACAGCATTGATTTGTATCAAAATAAACATTATCATTATTTTGTTTGGTACATCTGTAGTTTTTACTGAAAATTCACTTTGCTCAGTCATTTGGCTGATTTTCTTTTTTGATCATTTGTTTTACTGGATCTGGCTGGAGGAAAATGGTTATAGCTGAATCACCTCTAGAAGGCAGCTCTGGAAGACAATGGCAAATTCACATACAGGATTTTCCATTTGCCCATTGTGGCATCACTGGCTGCAATCAAATAGCCAGGAAAGGAGCACAAAGCGCACTGGTCTGTTAGAGACGTGGGTTATCCCTGGTGTTTTCCCAGTGGCAGAGCTGAGCTGACACTCCAGAAAGAATTTATAAGCAGTGCCAAACAGGTTTTGAAATGCTACAGATTTGCTTTGAAATTGAAGAGCTGTTTTATTATTTGTTTTCTACTTTGGTAAAGACATTTTTTGTTGCATTCATCAGAAAACAATAATCTTGTGAAAGTCCTTGGAAACTTTTTCAGTTTTGCTTTTCTCATCTGTAAAACTTTCTGTTATCCAATCTGGAAACAGAAAGAGTATCTTACTATGCAGGGTGATCAATTAGAAATGATAAATAGCAAGTAGCAAAGTGCTGAAAATCCAGGCATTATGATCAGCTTGCAAACATCCTTTGTGCTCAGCATTTCACTAAAGTGCTCATTGAGCAATCATGAATAATGAACACAATAGTAAAAAAAAAAGAGAAACCAAACACAACTTTGTTCAGTTAAAAATTGGCAAGGAAAAAAGTCAAATAAATTATTCCATATGATCAGCTTTCCTCCCCTCCAGTTACTGCTTTATCCTCCTCTCCACAGCAAGAACCACCAGGACCTGCCTGCTTTTTCCCTGAAGTTTTTTTTTTTGACAGTCTACTCCTGGAGCCTCTCCCTCCCTCTCTGCATCCTCAGTCTGTCTCATGGAAAATATTTGGTGGACTGCAATCAAGCTCCCCTTTACACGCGAGTGCTCTAATCCTACTGAACAAGAGTGCCTATTTTTCAGAACAGAGAATGGGCTTCCCTATTTCCTCCAAACTAGATTTATATCAATGCCCAGATTTAAGGCAGAGATTCCTAGCTGTTCCCTCATGGGGAATGAGATGAAAAGAAAGAGTTAACATTTCAGTGCTTTGGACAAAACACATGTATTTGTTCAAGGAAAAAAGTTATAACAAGAAGATATGCACGCCTGATGATGAATGAAAGCCTGTTTGTACCTAATGTATCGAAGAAATTGTTCAAGAGCAGTTAATTTTGCCATTTCAATGTCTTTATGAGTTATCTGCCACATAAGTACTTGTTTTAAAAAGATGAGTTGCCTGGCAACCACTTTAACTTGGAGCAGCTGACTTTTCTGAACTTTGGGAAATGTTTATTCATCAGCTGGTATTCTTTGCTCACTTCCCTTCATTTCCAAATTCCCTTTTCTGATTATTTACATGCTTTTTACATTCTGCAGAGCAGCTTCATGATCTATCCAGTACCGTGCGGTAATGGACACCAGTTTTTGCATAAGTCACTTTAAAAAAGCAACAGGCATTCATGTTATAATTTTTACTGTGCACATACTCAAATCATCATATGGTTTGACCTAAGCTAGCCTTATGGTGACAGAATGTTTGGAAAAGCTGTGGTAGTATTTTTTTTCAGTTAATTAATTTTTTTAAAAAAATCAATACCAGAGACCTTACTTTGCTTCAGAAATTGCCCACAGATCTGTTGGTATCAGTTCACAAGTAGGGAATGAAGACACTGGTAGATAAAGAGATAGACAAGAACTGTTTCAGATTATACCACTTGGAAAAATTACAAGAAGGGGTGTGGGGGGGGGGGGAACATACAGAAGAGAGGTTCTTGCCAATAATGAAATAGTTCCCAAGGGAAATAACAGCCGCCTCTCATTCTGAGCTTTTTCCTCTATAATTTGTATGGCAATACAGAACCTGAACAGACCAAAAGAAAGACACTGACATTTTGACCCACCTAGTTTTTTGAAGCCTTCATTATCAAACACAGATTGATAAAGGCACCCTCATGTGTTGGTTTAATTCTCCATGTGAAGAAAACATTGTTTGATCTCCAGCTAGGGGACCACATCTCTTGAAGTGCTCACATGGAGTGGCGTACCTCGAGGCCCTGACCCAAGGAGCCGCTGTAGGGGATGTTGTTTCGGATAACAGTTTAGAGTATGTTAATTATGCCCTGGAAGGGGTTTGTGGTGCTTGCACCTTGAAACATGAGGTAAGATGGTTTTCCTATTTTGAAGCAGCACCAGACATGTACACTGTTCACTTTTAATGAGCTCTCTTGTTTAGGAGGGTGTTCTTGTTTACACATCCATGTAAATGTGTGTTAAAGGTGCAACAAAAGAGCATTTCCAAAAGGTTAAGTAAATGAAAGAGACAAATAAAAGCAGCATGCCTGGCCTTTGGCATTGTGCATGTGTCCTGATGGTTTAACTTCAATTTTTTCCTGTTTCTGACTTACCACTTTTGAAGCGAATTAAGGAAAATTGTCTACTGTTTAAAAAGTAACAATTATGAGCCAGTATACGTCATTAAAACTACTCAATGATTCTCCTTACAAGGCTATTAAGTGTCCTCTGGGGCAAGTTTGAAGGGAGTACAGTGTGCGTACATACGCCATGAGCAGCACTGGTAGAAACCCCTCAGCATCACTCCACCAACTGCCCTCCGTCCCAGGGATGGGATAAGGCAGGGGTCCTGCTTCACACAAAGTATGCAGGAGCATATTATTTATGTCATCACTCACTGAATTAAAACAATTCTTTGTTTTAATTGCTCAGACAAACATAATGCCATTATCTCCTAATTTTCAGATGTTTGATCATGTTTGTTAGTGCTTTTTTTTTCCTTTCTCCCCCAGTCTTGGTGTGCTAGGTGGCCACAAACACACCCTGCACAGAGTGATCTTTGAAGAGAGTCCTTTAAACGGAACATTTTATAGAACTTTTCTACTCTTGCATCTAACAGTGACTGTGCTGAGAGATGCTTTGGCCTTGTTTATTTTCTCTTTTAAGAGACATTTAAACTATTGGCTTTGTAAAGAGATATATTAATGATAACATAATTTTTTTAAAAAATGGGAGTGAACTCTTCATCCTAAAGTAGTATGCACAATTTATTTCGGTCACTAGCAAAATTCCCATTGAATCTAGCAGCGGACTTCACAAGATTTTTTGTCTCAGAATTCCAAGACTGGCCGGTGACCAGAGGCTGTCTTATTGCTGTACAGCAACAATGTTCAAAGAAGCCCCTCAGATTTAGATCTGTAAATCCAGAAGATCTTTGCAAGTATAAGAGCACATATAATATTTCATAAATTTAAAGCAATGCACCCATATTGTAGTTCCAGAAAACCAGTCTCAGCTTCAGCCCTTCAGTGTGGGCTTGGGGAAACCTTTTGCAGAAGTCTGATTCACATTAAGTGTTTCCCTAAATAACACCACACAGTGTTATTTACATCACGGGCAAGGGCACAATTTGCATCTCGTGTAACTTGGACTCAGAGGACCCTTTGTCAATGCTGGTCAAAACAAGCCCAAATGCAACAAAAGAAGTGTGGTTACTGGCAGAGACCACAAATCAGGAAAATTATGTAGAAAGGTAGAAATTAAATCCTTTGTCCAACTATCATTGCCAGTCAATGTACACATGTAGTTATAAAAATATTCATAATATCTTGTAGTAGTGACAATTTTTAATTTAAGTAGTACGTGACTCTATCAGTCCCATCTTTTTTGGATGCAACTCCCCTCCCAGTGAGTTTCTGTTTATATATCTTCCTTACACATATTTGGAAATATTTGTATTTCAGTTAATACTTAGATCTTTTTGAGCCCCTAAAATGACACACATATACCCCACCACATTTGTGTTAAATTATTTTCACTCTCTCTGCCTCTATCCAGAATGGTTGGAAATCACCTTCCAGCTGCCTATGAAATGGTAACGGAAGCTGTTAACATCCAAACTTGCCTTCAAGGAGGAGAAATTATTCCCTAAAGGAAATACATGTGATTTAATGACTGTCTAATGCCCATGATTGGCCTGCTACACAGTTCGGTCTTTACCTCTCTCATACATAAAATATTGCCTATAGTGAAGCACAGAGGTTTGAAGCGCAGAAGAAGGAGGTGTGTTTTGAGCAATATTGCATCCCTCCACAGCATTCTGCTATCCCCTGGTCAGTGTAATTGGTGACACAGGTCTCCAGAAAGGAAAAAGAAACCCACCTTCCTGTTTTTATCTCAGTCCTCTGGTTATTTATTAAATAACCTGTCGGGTCTGCCTTCTTGACCTCTAGAGGAAGAGCCAGATTTCCTGTACAGATTGTTTACAAAAGCAGTCCAAGAATTTACTGTGGTCAACAATCAAAAATTCAAGGGAAGCTTTTTGCTTCCCTTCAAATCTTTGTAATTTTCTGAAGAAAAACACAAGAACTAAAAATTAAGCAGGTTTTGTTTTGGAACCAGAAGCTATATATCAGAAAAAGTCAAAACTCCTATCCAAATCTTCAGCAATCTTTAAAGTTTCCATCAGCATTCCTGGGTAAAGCGTGCTTTTTATATTTCCCTTTGTAGCAGAGATTGTAGCAGAGATTGTAGCAGGCAAAACAGACTGCTGCTTGGCCCCAAGCACACCAAAGGTGCTGCTAAGATGTCACATGTTTCAGGATGCCTCAAAACCTGAGCGCGGAACTAGAAAGAGTGAGGTTTGAAAGGAAAGGGGAAGGAAAGGAAGTGTGAAAACATGTTTTTTCCTCTTGCATGATCATTTTTTATGGAGAAATGTAGGATAGCGACTAAGAGGAACTTTTCATGGTCCTTATAAATGCCCTATAGGTCTGATGCAAGGGAATCTACCACTGTCATAGTTGGGCAAACACAGAAATCTCCCTTTCCCTACTCACTCAATGCCCATTGCTGCTCCCTCCTCCCGCTTGCATGCTCCTTCTCCATCCAGTTCCCGAACTGATACCCCAAGTCCAACTTGGACTGCAAACCGCCTGAGCCACTGCTTCTGGTCAGGTTCCCTACGCTCAGCTTAGTGCGTCCTGCCAGGCTGGAGATGCCAGGCAAGCAGCGACACGTGTTGCTCAAAAGAAACAGCACTCAGCAGAGGGAAAGAAAAAGAGCTGTCATACTTGGATATGGTTAAAATGCACGTTTTTAAAAACCTTCAGGGTTTGGCCTGTTCTCTGTTGTACAACACTTTCCTGGCGTGGTTTATTTATATCTATTTCTTTTATTATTACCATCATCACTATTATATATTATAAATATATCTATTCTATACCTCTATATCTGCCATGTGCCTTTGTATCCATCTATTTTAAGATGATCTCTATGCCTACGGAGAAGAAGCTCTCTCAGGAACATCTGATCCCAATTGATTGGATTACCAGTAACTAACACAGACGGTACCAGTTGGTGGACTCCTTACGCTGCCTGCTCTCCAAACCCAAATACATTTTTAGAAGCCTTAAGGAGACAACAATTAGATGAGGTAATGCTTATTCTTAGCCTATTATCTCTCACGCAAATGCTGCTTCCATAAATAAAACCTGAAGGATTCAGCAACACGTGGAACTTACTCTAACGTATCCTGATGGCATGAAAATGAAATGGGATCTCCAGATTTGTTTCAACTGAGTAAACACGATGACTTTTAGGGGCAGGCCTTCTGAGATGTCCTGGGTTAGTAAATACATGCAGATGGTAAAACAAATTGACACAATATTAATTGAAACACTCAGTATCCCTTCAAGAGTTATTGTTTTAGTTCACTTTTCTAATGGAAAGGAATTTGGTGCACTGCAACTTGATATTATTACTACAAACTCAATAAAAATATTTTTTTTATTCAAAAAGGCTCCTGGTTTTCTTAAATCTAATAGCAATTGAATCCACATTTTCCAAGCCATGTAACAAACAGCTTTTTTATGCATAACTTGTATTCATCTTGGAACATGATCTATTTTCAAAGGCATTATGGAACAAAGTGCATAAGCAGTCAGATTTGAATATAACATATTATACCATACAATCAGCTTACTACAGGCCACAGCCTTAAAAATAAAATTATACCAGTACTGCTGGCATTTGTGCTCCAGAGGGAGACGGTTAATTCTTTAATAAAAAGTAGAAGGATTTTCATCTGCCCTGGCTGACAACATAAAAGATCAACGTTTTTTTTTCTTATACTTAGGGCAAAATGTTCTCCGTAAAAACCAAGTTAATGCAATATTAAAGCTGCAGAGTTAAGCATATAAAAATGAGGATAGGCACAGCTAACAATGAACATTCAACCTTAGTTCTATCCTTCAGTGTGTTTGCATTAAAACATGGTTTTCCATTGTGTGATCACTTCGTTAGCAATATAATTAAAAATATTAAGCATCAGAAACTGTGGGGCAATCATACCATGTCTTGTCCTTTTCAAAGAAAGTTCAAATAACTTTAAAGTGTACGTAGTATATTCCAAGCTTTCACCTTATCATGGCATGGGCAGGATTTTATCCATAATAAGAAATGCAATGTTTCTTATTCCTCACTTTTAAGTATATAACTTACTCCCAGACTCTTCTGATATGATAAACACAATGTAATCAGGGAACAGAAGCACAAAAGGAGAAAGAACCACCATATTCTACATGTATTACCCAAGTTCTCAACCCTTAGCAAGCAAACAAGTCTGTTAGAAGACAAAAATTGTATGTAAAAGATTTTATTTTTTTACAGTCGCAGTTCCCAAAAGCTGGAAATTTTTTTCTTCCAACATAAACCATTGAATAAATATAATAATGTGTTTCTTCATTAGCTAGCTGGAAAAGCAACCCTGTTATCTTTTCACCATGGGGGAAAAAAAAAATATGTATTTTCATACCAGAAATGTGAAGCACAAAAACATCACTAAACCCAAAACATTTCTTCGTGTTACATATTTTTTAAAAATTTAAGTGACAATTATATTAGTTTCAAAAAGTAAATATCTTCCTTGTTAAAATGTTTCCCAATTTGCCAGATTGATTCTTTTGGAAGAATTCTTTTGGAATCAATCTGGCAAATCAGTCAAGATATGCCCTACTACACCTTTTATGTTCACATCAGATTCCACACACACACCCCAGCACCAGCACCACCACAGCCACCCCTGGCCTTGCCTCCACAGTTTCTGCACCAAAGTAATTAAATCAATCAGAAAAATGCTTCGGTCAAAAGTAGTGACACCTTATATCACAGATGGAATATTACTGGTAAGGTCTATTTACATCACTGCTGCTTCTTGTTTAGGCTATACTGATGAAATAAAAATCTTTATACCTTAACATGCTTGTGTCCACACTGGGCTGTTACACTGATTTAAACACTGTCTGTTTTCCTAGCAATGTAGCTAAATTATTAAAACAATTACATAAAAAGATGGGCATGGAGAGCTAAATTATAGAACCCCCCCAAAAAAAACCACTTCCACCTCTCATTTTCACCACTTTTTGTTTGGATTAAAATCTTACAAATCACATCTAAGCCTATAGTCACAAAATAAATTTTAAAAACCACCACGTTAAAAAACAGCTGGGTTTGGAGGGCTCTGCAGTGTTCATCTCTTTTCAGTAAGAGCTGCAAACAGTAGAAACAAAGTAAAATTATTGTTAGCTCAGTAGTGTATGAAAGTACCCTTTTAACAAGGAAATGTTCCACTTTTAGTTTCTTCTCCATTTGTAAAAAACCTCTGTGAAACTTTTCTCATTATCTGTGATTTATTTCCTTATTTCCAGACCTGGAGTGTAATAATGGTCCAAATGTAATAGCCTTGACCTTTGCAGCTCTTCTCAGGGAGGTCACGGAGAATTTTGTTTAAGTCACGAGCAAAGATTTCAACGGAGCAATAACACGATGCACTTAGATTATACTGTACTTCAAAATATGTGTAAGGGCTTTTTCTACTGGAACGTCTCTCTCAGCTGCCCCCTGTGGCTACCCATATTATCAATTGGGATAATTGCTCCCCCCAAGCAGGGAAACTGAGGCACACTGAGAGTGAATTACCACTGACCGAAACTGGCAAAGATGGAATTAGAGGTCAGGTTTTCTGCATCCAATACTCACTTTAACCATAGTCCCATCCTTCCTCCCAGCGCTGTCCATGTCCTCCCATAACAAGATTTCAATTTAAAAATTGAAGCGTGGGAAGGTTTGTGCAGATGAACACTGGTATTAATGCTCTTCTCTGGTGCTTATTTGAAAATCCCAAGGAATTTTCATCTCGTTAGGCAATGCCTGGTCATAAATTTCTTGTCTCTGCTCTCCTGCCTGCTTCATCCTATTGTCTCCTTTCCTAACACACTGCACATCAGGACTGCCATTTTTGGTACAGCTCTAAATTCAGTTCTCTCTAATTACCAGAGTCTCAGGCTGTTAAAAGGAAAATAAAAGGAGCGTTCCATTTTACAAAGGGACAAGCAAACTGGCACAAAGCGCATCGTAAGAGCGTACTTATCAGCGAGGAATCACTCCTGTCTTTTCTCCCACCATTTTGTCAAAACCATAAAAAAAGAAACAAAATGGCAACCACTAATATTCAGATTAATAAAGACCCATATGATTCCCAGCTGTTGCCTGTAAGTGGCAATCCGTGTGCAGTCTTTGTACCCAATGTGGTTTTCACAATACCCATATTTGTTTCTGCCGCTCAGTCAAGCCCCAAATAGGAACTGGTATGTAGTAGGATCTGTGCAAATAATTTACTGTCTGTCTTACATTTAAGGAACTGCAAAAAGAATGTGAAAAAAATAAGGAAGAAGGTTTTTGTCCATTAATCAGGACCTTATAGAGAAAAAGAATGGGGTTTTACTTGTTAATAGCGAACAGCAGTTCATGCTTTTAGATTTCATGACTTTCCATAAGGCACAGGCATTCATATGGCTCTCACATTTTCTGAGAAGTCATGCAGAAGTTAACTAAGTTTAAGCGTTTACCAAAAGCTGTGAGGAATACTGTTTTCTTTGAAAACATTCACACTTCTTCTCACTGTGCCATCTTTTCAAAACACATTCTAGGTTTACATAGCCAAACATGTATTAAATATTAATATAACACATTTATATTGGTTCCTGTTTATTTTCTAGGAGAGCATAACAATAAGTATTGTGCAGCTTGACAGCGCTAGCTACATTATCTCCAACTACTTTTAAATGCCATCTTTTGGCTTCGTAGGGATCTGGCTAATTGGGAAACAAAAAGGAGTGAGTGCTCCTCTCCTCCTCCCGTGAGCTCCCAGGTCAGTCCCACCAGCAGATGCCCAGCCCCGGGGAGGTCTCGCACAGCAGGATGATGCAGGGAAGGAGGCCATGCCACCCTCCCAGTCACTGTCCCCACACCATAGGGAGTGGAGGACTGTGGGAGCGGGACCTGCAGGGAGTGTGGGCATCGCATTCCCCTGCTCACTACCCAGTTATCACGGCGGTCCCAAGGGTGATGCTGAAGATGGCAGTAACTTAAAACAGCCTCACTGAGCATGCTGCTGGCAGGCCCCAACCTGTGGGAGCATCTTGTACAATCTCCTTTGAACACCCTCACTCTTGGGTTCAGAGCCAAGCTCTGGCTGGCCACACACAAGGTTGGGAGCTTACAGGGGTACAGGCCCAGCTGCTGGCAAAGCAGCACTGGGGGACCACAAAGTTGCCTCTCTCTAAAGAATAGAAGTAGCTCACATGCAGGAACTTCAGCTGAATGACACTGTTTGCAAAAGCAACGTAGAGGTAAGGCTTCCTGAGGAACAGCTTATAGGAACAGAAAGAAACTTGGTTTATTTCCTGCAAATCAGGAACACGTGTGTACTAGTTGTTAAAATGGACTTGTGTATTAACTCTTTAAGGCCTAAACATTATCACATATGTGGAAGAAAAATGACAACAACCACCAGTATTTATGACATGGTTTCTATGCAAAAGAAGCAAATAACAAAAGGCATTGCGGAGTGCAGATACATTGCTAAAGAGATGTGGTTTCACAATATTCTTCCTTTGCAAACTATTCTTCCATTGCATAATTTTACAAATTATGTGAAAATACTCCTATTGAAAGCAAATATGATTTATACTAATCACTCAGAGGCATCTGGAACGTGAAGAAAACTTGATGCATTTACTGCTTGAAAAACAAGAAACTGTATTTATGGACACAAACACAAATCAAGACAGCGGCTCTTGGGAAAAGACATACAAAATTTTAAAATCAGGGACTGCATTCTCTCCTTCACTAACTACATCATTAAAACTACAATATGAAACAAAGCATGGCTTTGTATTTGCTTGTTTATTTGGCACTTTATTTAACTGTGTTCAGTTGCAGTCAGTGATACTTAAAATCTTATAGGACGGCCTTACTGTCGCATTCAAACACCCAAACAGGTTACCAGCCACTGGGATAGACTCTGTGCGGTTTTAAAAGTTATATAGTCTGATTCAATCAAAAAATTTTAAGGCTAAATTTAGGGTGAAATCTACAGACTGTACTATTGAGCAAGTCCCTTCTAATTGTAAAATTACTGAATACTATAGGAACAAGCAAACAGTTGGACTGCTAATGTAATTTATGCATATGTAACATGGTATAGTGTTAGCAATCATTTTCCATAATAAATTGCTTTACTAGCTTATACAAATGAGACATTTATAAAATGGCAATAAATGCCGCTTATTTCAACTTCTGCTTTACATATATGGTTGTGTCTATACTGAGTTTAATTCATCAGCCACTTATTACAGCATTTGTAGCCATATAACTCCAAGCCCCAGTCTGCAAGCCCACTGTACTCCTTAGCACGCTGGCCAATGCCATCTGTCTGCATGACCAGTCTACAGCTGCTGCAGTCTCAAGAACTCTTTGACATGCAAACCCAGGTCCAGCAGATACCTGAGTCTTAAATGCACCAGACCTCTCCCTTGCTGTTGTTCCAAGATATTATCTAGCTTAACATGTCCCTCCTCTCCTTGCTCTGGGCGCACAGACCCATCAGGACCTGAAGGTAGTGATGGCTCCTAGTCAGCCCTGTGCTCCCTGTTGCAGACATAGCCACAGTCTGTGTTTTCAGGCTTTGAACCCACCCAGCACTTTGCCATTTCATTGCCAAGGCTAAGTGTGACTCATGTGCAATCTGCTGGGTTGTGGTTTTATATTTGGTAACTGTCCTGCTTCAGTGAGTTTACACCATCCCCCCAGCTCTGTGTCCACCCTTGTGTCTTTCAGCCAGTTCACGATGGAGTCACAAACACAGTGGTGCCAGCACAAGGGGGCCTCCTCTGTCAACTCAGCGCTTGGGGAGATTTTTCAAGAGTGCTCATGTCCCATTTTAAGCTCTAAAATTCAGAAGCCACACACTGAAAAACAAGCATCTCTTCAGAAAGTGTAGATCATTGAAGACCTAAATCCCAACAAAACCATGAAGCATCTTGAAAACTCTGACTATAGAACGGAGACAGGTCAACCAAGAGAGTGCTTACATGGTGATAGTGTGTACAATGGTTTTTTTCACACCTACCCTTTGGGATGGGTCTGACACTTCATGGCTGACAAGACCATGGGTAATACGTGGTGGGGGTGAAGCCTGAATTAACTGACTGCTCAAGACAAAATAACAGCTTCTGAAAGGTCTGAATCTTCCATGAAAATAAAAATGGGAGAATTTTGGAAACGTGACAGATAGAGATGTCTTATGCGCAAAATTTCTGATAAATATTTAACCAAAGTAACATTCAAGACAAATGTTCCCCCAAAAAAGTAAAGAGAACTATAGCCCAGGGCCATGAATGGTCTTTCCCTTGAAAACATCCTAATATGGTCCCAGCTTAACCAGCTCATGTCTAAACATCCATCTGTTTACCATGGACCAACAAAAAAAAAAGAGTAAAAACATTGATTATATTGGGCTGCTTTGGTGGTATAAAAACTTCTATGAATACCCAGAATTCAGTGTTCTGAGTAGGAGTGTGGAGTGTTCTGCCTTGTAAGCTCTGAAGTAAAAATGTTTCTGTTGGCTTCCAGTTCTGGAGAGGGGGTGACTTAACTCTAAGCACATGCTTGATTGCTCTGCCATGGAGAGATGGGATTACTCAGGGGCTGAATGTTAGTTTCTGGATATTGAATGTAGCACGTACAGAACTGAAAGAGATAACTGTGGCTGTGGAGGCTTCACAACACTTCCTGCATTAATCAGTACTATGGGATGGCTGCAAAAGGCAGTGATTGCTTACTAAATATAGTTGTTACATATGCATATGGCTCCAAATATGAAAAATTAGTCATTTATCAGCAGCCACTGATTTAACTGAGGTTTATTCTGATACCGGTCCATAAAACACTAATAGCCTGAAATTTTCTGGTGTATTCAACATGGAAGATTTAGGCTCAGTTAAAATGTAGACCTCCTATGACAATAAATACCTGGATACACATTTGGTGCTGTATTGAAGATGCATACTCACAACATGAGCTACATAAACTCATTCTCTAAATGGGAATATTTTAAGAGATATCAAGTACAGATGTTTCAAAGTAGAATTTAAGGTCTCCCTGGGTGTCCCCAACTGGTGATCACTCTATTATAAGCTTAACTCTTCACATAGTTCAGATTCCAGCTTACCTACCCAACTTCATATCAAGCAAGAATAATTGTTATGTTTCAACAGTTCTTTGCAGCCGCTACCTAATACAAACCATGAACAGCTGCAATTTCACTGCCCAATCCTTTCTTATACCCTTACAACATTTGTTCTGTTAATGTAGGTTAATTCTGCAAATAACACTTCTGTAAATTGTTCTTGCAAACTGCTACATCATTTATGTAAGGACTTCTGTGAACTTTGAAAAATTAATGCCTTTAATTTTGGTTGATGGCAACATCAGCAGAGCTCTGTAAATTGCACTTTAATGAGATTTTGCTACAGGGGATAATCTGCTACTGACAGAGTAACATCTTGAAAACATCTGTAGACCTATAATTTTTCTATGACGATTAGATCCCACCACAAGAGTCCAAATACTGAGCAGAAATAAAGGAAAAAATGTAAAGTCCTAAATGAATATCCAACCTGTTCTTTAAAAAGAAGAGGCACACAATGATAAGTTTCATGTGCTGAAAATAAATCAATTTTTCTGACTAATTAACATTTAGCTTTATTTAATTAAGAAAGACTATTACTGTCTTCACTGCTGTGCATCTTTATATAATGAAGCAAACAGCAGTAGGTATAAGATACCACAGAGGGATATGCCCAAGTAACCCAGCACTATAGGTGCAAAGGAACGTCTATTATTGTTAAGTAACTGACATCAGAGCCTCTCTTTAATGTTGTCATAAATAAAAGAAAGATTTTCACAGATGCTTTCGCATATGGTTTCTTATTTGTCTCTGATGGAGACTGGGAGTTAGATTAGATGCCAAAATTAAATGATTTAAATAGACAGCTGCATAATGCAAACTACTAAATAACACCTTTTGAACACTTCCTATTTATAGTAAGTTCTAACTGACAGAAGGATGACAAATCTCATTTTGCTTATACTACTGTAGGCTGTTGCTATAAAACCGTTGCTTTTGCAACACTGAAACTTCAGGGTACGTTGCAGTCTATTTGGAAGCGCAAAGCTCACAGGATTATCACGGCAAACAGGAGTGGAAAGCTCAGAATCCAAGATTAACTTTAATAGATTAACTTAATCATTGAAATATGCAGTCTGTGATTATCTGTAATAGGGCTATCCAGGATGAACTGAAAAAGCAAGCCGAGGGAGAACTTCGATGTAAACCACTGGAGAATTCTGAGTCTGTCATCATCCAAGTTCAAGTGAAGTGACGAACATCAGAGAAGGCATTTAATGCCTAAGCAATAATCTATCATTTACCAGCACTAAGGTATTATATCTTGAGGATAAAACTTTGCTTTAAAAATATTGCATTTGGTGCAAGAAAAAAATGCAGGTGAGCGAGTACTGGCTATATAGCCACTTCAAGCTGGCATGGCAACACCCAGTCACGATGGATGGGGGCTGGACCCATCTCTGAAGGTCCCTTTCAACCTCTACAATTCTGTGATTCTATGGTAAGATCAGAGGGTTAAAAAAAAATATAAAAACCCTTTATGTGTTCAGAACATTGTGTTCAATAATTTGTGTCTAATGAGACCTGCAGCATTTCAGAAGACATTCTTTGACAGTATAACCATTCCTTGAACTGGTTTGCCACATCCTATATAATCAGAAAACAGAGGAAGTTCACAAGTATAAAGCCTGCATCAAGTTATTCTGGAAAGGAATAAGAATTGCCAAATGCCACCAGGATCAAAAATCTACTCCTGAATACAGTTAACACTGGTTATTTCCAGCAAAGTGGAAAGAACTAGCTAGTGGACAATTCTGAAGTGTGCTATCGAAGCAGAGGATTTTTTCCCACCCCCTATCTGTCAGTAGAGGCATTATGTCCAGAACACAAAGATGGAGAGGCTGCAGTTGAAAGATACATCTATAGGTTTCTACCTAATCTATCCACCACGAAAGAGAAGCAATGTTTAGTCCCTGTGGCAGGGAGCTGGGAGTCACACACTAGCTGATGCTCTTGTCTTTGGTCCTTCTCTGCTCAGCACTGCCTGCAAAACAGCCTCCATGGTGTAGCTCCACAGAGTTCTGAGTATCACCCAGCTTCTGCCATAGTGCAGACCTGGGTCTTTTCTGTTTGAATTGGAATTAGAATATATTATCTTCTATTGCCTATTCTTTGTGATTTGTGAGTCAGAGGCTGGATCAATTTTCCACAGCGTTCAGCTCTCACAGATTTGAGCACTGGAGCAGATACAGCCCTCCACACAGGCACAGCCCCAAATTTGCATCCCTCTGTACCTGGCATAAGCAGTTAATGAATATCAGGGACACCATCATCTCTTCTCCACCAGTTTAGCCTTGCTATGGCTCCACAACAGAGTCACCAGACACTAAGGGGACAACCAGGAGAATCAGCCAACTTCCAAACTCACCTACCCTTTTGCCACCCTGATTGAGTGGGACATGAGAAACCAACTTCAGCCTGTTACAATTCCTATTTTATAGCCATAAAAAAATGAACCAGGAGGTATGAATTTTGTCACAGGAAGGGAGTAAGGGGGCCAACACTCCCAGACACAAAAATAGTTAAGTGGATTATGCTGTTTCTTCATTGCTTGGGCTCATACTGCACACTGTATTTGTCAGCTCCCCATTTATCTATCCTGTTTCCTCTTCCTAAGCTGTCCTTTCACTAGCTACCAGGATACAGTTGATACCATTAGGAAACTAAAATCCAGGGATGACAGTATTTGCCTGTAGCATGGTACTGTATAAAGAACTTCACTGTAATGTCTATAAAACCTTTTAGATACCGGAAGTGCCTTTCATATACTCAAATAAGTAATGTCAACACAACATGATCCCCATTCTCCAGATCAGAAGCAGGGCTGAGTTTCCATTTAGAATTTCCCAATTCCCTTCGCTTCACTTCTGACAACTTCAGTCTGCTACAGGGAGTTTTTCCCTGAAGCTATTAAGTGGCACGTGCTTTATTAACTACATTTTGTAGGAATTAATGTAATTAAAATCATGTATTTTATGCAAATGCCAACTGAATTGCAAAAGATACCATTAGCAAAGATTTGAGCCTCAGTTCTTCTACAGCCTTAGTGCAACTAAAGTTCTGAAAGGCACTCGAGATGTGGATAGATGTAGATGTGCTTACCACTATGAAACATTTGGAAAAGACTAATTCAATTTGAAAAATGGAGCACAGTCTTCAAAAGGACTCTTACTTATGGTCCTCTTGACTGGGAGAAGCCTCCTTGCCTCACTCCACTAAAATACTAATACAATGAGTATAACACCAGCTTTCCAGAAAGTTTCACTATGCTGTACTATAAATGATTAAGCTACAGAAGGAAGTGAAGCTTTAGCTGACACCCTTGATAGGAAAATTGCTAAAGCATACATGCCTCTTTTCCCACCAACCATCTGGGGAAGTTCTCAATGAGTAGCTGTGGGCAATCTTATTTTGTGTCAAACATGAGCATAATCAAAAGTCAACATGTGGAGTGTCACCAATCAAGCTAAAATTTACGGTCAAATAATACTGAGCACTTGGAGTGCTCCAGCACAAGTTTCTGGACTGTTGTTTCTGAGGCATTGTGTCCATGGCTGAGACGGCACCTGATGAGAGGGACCAAGCTCTGTGTGTAAAACAGCATTAAATGTCCTTTACATCACCCTGTGCAAAGCAAGGCCAGCTTTTCAGTACTGCCCAGATCACCTTACTTAGCTTCATGTCTCGTTACCTCAGGCAGAATAGTGAGTAAGATTAAAATAGAATACACTAAGGGTGATAGATTGGTAAATGGCTGTTGGCTTTGTGCAAAAAAGTATTTTTATGAACATACACACTTTTTGCCATCAGAAGCACTCCTTGTTGAGCCTCTGCCATGACTCATATTGGCGACATTCTGTGAGTGCTTTGTTACTATCTGCAGAAGTTTAGTGGGTCTCAAAACTGTTCCATTCAAAGTCACTAGAACCATATGGCAAACCTACAAGAGTCAGGTGTCAGCCCATAAGTGTTTATCAGACTTCTGAAGGGATTTTCAGATTAAAAATCCAAAGAATCCACTGCTGGGGAAAAAAGGTCAACAGTAGGGTGAATATCAGAAGCAACATTTTGGAGGACTGAGCTCTTAACAACAATATAGTATGAAGTACAACCAAGACTTTTGAATATCTGGAAATAAACCACCTTGGGCAAGCTGACCAGAAATAGCAGATAATAATGCTAACAACTCTATTTTTGAGCATATCAAGTAACTGAACATTTTAATATACCCTAAAATACAATTTAAAAATGCAGCATTACAGTAAGAAAGTGTAAGTAACATTTTCACATTATCACTGACTACAGAAAAACAAATAAAAGTTGTCTACTGAAAGGGAGGTGGGGAAAAGCTATTTGAAATATTGTCAGTGCTTAAACACCTAAATCAGAAAAACAGTTGCATTTTCAGGAACCCTCCTAGAAAATGTGTAACTGAAAATAAATTGCATTGCACCTGGGAAAAAAGCATTCCCAATACCAGTCAATATTACCATCTGGTAATAAAGATATGCTAACTTTTGCAAGCCAGAGATTGTGAACTTCAACCACTGAACAGGCTTATGTTCAAGGACAGAGATCATCATACAATTGATCATGATATTATCCACAACCCAGAGAATTTAGTTGTCTTCGCTAAAAACAAGCGAGAAAGATAAGGTTTATACTTCACCGAATTAAAAATAACACCTAGAAATAACAACTCCTAGCTGACCTTGAAGATACTGCTTAGATTAGGCAAGGAAAAATACTACTCTCATTGAAATTTAGTTTAAAAAGGTCAACCTAAACAAAAAGAGTGCCTTTGTATTTCTGACAACTAGACCATATGCAAATGAAAATCAAATATTTTTTCCTGACCTATGAATGCTTGTCAAGTGGCTGGGTAAAATCTAGGGAGCTCAGCCTTACCAGGAAAACAGATGTTGCCTCATCTGGTTTGATGCTCATATGGATGTTGAAGTCTCTAAGGCTAATAGTGCAGTTCCAACAGTAGCTCTGACAGAGTTTCAATGAATACATTTGTGATATATTTCATACACACTGATAGTCTATACACCCTTGTAACTACAAACTTTGATCCTTCCCTGGAAGTACAGGAAACACCTGGATAGTCTAATAAACTCCACTACACAGTTGGCCACTTTGTGCATTGCAACCAAATTGTAACCAGCTCTCAGAAATATGAGATGCGGATCTCCATTTCCTCTCTCTCGCAGCCATTGATGCAACACTTTCCATGCAAAAGCGAGCCCTTGGGGAGGATAGTGGTGGAAGAAGAGACTCAGAACAGATGAAAGAGAGCCAGTAAACCTGAATGCATTTCTATATAATGTGTTTCTCTTCAAGCAAAAGGATGTTGTCCTTTCTCCTGTACGCCTTCTTTGCTGAGCACAGATGTACAACCTGAGCTCTTTCTACTCTCTGCCCCTCCACTCTTCCCTTATTCCCAGGCACAAATATCACAGTTTCCACATCCAATTAGAAATTGTGAGCACAAGATATTTTGACCAGTGGTGACTGTGACCAATAGAGGACAGCTAGCTTTTCTCACCTCTGCTGCATAACAAGTCTCTTTCCAGTAACTTCAATTATTGATCAAAATCAGCACTTAAATGCTTAGTGTGACTCAGAAAAACAATTCAAGGTCTAGGAAGATCATTTCTTGGCATCAGTCTTTGATCCCCAGCAACATTATTTATCTCTAAATTGGAAAGATGTGGACCATCCAGTGGATAAGAAACTGGTTAACAGACCGTAGCCAAAGGGTGATGGTCAATGGGTCTATGTCCGGGTGGAGGCTGGTGACAAGCGGTGTCCCCCAGGGGTCTGTCTTGGGACCAGTTCTCTTTAACATCTTTATCAATGACATGGATGATGGGATTGAGTGCACCCTCAGCAAGTTTGCGGATGACACCAAGCTGAGTGGTGTGGTCGACACCCTAGAAGGAAAGGAAGCCATCCAGAGGGATCTTGACAGGCTGGAGAGATGGGCCCGGGTGAACCTAATGAGGTTCAACAGTGCAAAGTGTCAGGTGTTGCACTTGGGCTGGAAGAATCCCAGACATAGATACAGACTGGGAGAAGAGCTTCTTGAGAGTAGCCCTGCTGAGAAGGACTTGGGGATTCTGGTGGATGAGAAACTTAACATGAGCCAGCAGTGTGCTCTTGCAGCTCGCAAGGCCAATGGTATCCTGGGCTCCATCAGCAGAGGGGTGGCCAGCAGGGACAGGGAGGTGATTGTCCCTCTCTACTCTGCCCTCATGAGGCCCCATCTGGAGTCCTGTGTCCAGAGCTGGGGCCCCCAATACAAGAAGGATGTGGAACTGTTGGAGAGGGTTCAGAGGAGGGCCACAAAGATGATTAGAGGGCTGGAGCACCTGCCCTACGAAGAGAGGCTGAGGGAGCTGGGCTTGTTCAGTCTGGAGAAGAGAAGGCTGGGGGGGACCTTATTGCAGCCTTCCAGTACATGAAGGGAGCTTATAAGCAGGAGGGGATTCAACTTTTTAAAAGGATAGACAGTGACAGGACAAGGGGGAATGGATTAAAACTAAAGGAAGGAAAGTTTAGATGAGATATTAGAGGGAAGTTTTTTTACAGAGAGAGTGGTGAGGTGCTGGAACAGGCTGCCCAGAGAGGGGGTGGGTGCCCCGTCCCTGGAAGTGTTCAAGGCCGGGTTGGATGGGGACCTGGGCAACCTAGTGTAGATCCAGGCCTGAGGTTGGTGGCCCTGCCTGTGGCAGGGGTGTTGGAGCTCTATGATCCTTGGGGTCCCTTCCAACTCATACCATTCTATGATTCTATGATTATGACACAACTTTATTACGCTTCTTATCATGGAAGATTTACATTGGCTTAATATTTTTATGTCAACTTCCTCAAAGACTAACTTGCTGTGTTTATGATCATTGGTTATTGGAGTTTTAACACCTTCACATTCCTTCCTTTTTATCTCTTTTCTTTTCCCCCATTTGCATAAGTTAAACACATGCAATGGTGCAAGCTTCTCCCTTGGCTCCTACCAGTGTGCATCAATCCTAAGCAGAAGAGATCTATATACTAATGAAAAGAAGTCTCTCCTCCATTCTTTTATATAGAAGAGAGAAGAAAGGATGCGCTGCCTAGTTGAGATGCTCCCAATCAGAATACAAACCTGTATTGGTACCTCCAACCAATGACTTTCTACCCTGCCAGAGAAAACTAACCAGGGACAGTTAGGAGAGCACCCACAACTAATCCTATCAGAAAATAAGCTGGAGCAAGACAGTTACCACCCTAACAGATAGATACACTAACCTAATTTCAAGAGCATGCTTTGTGTTTTTTTCCTCTCATCATTCTGACTGTCCTGCATTCCTTCTCATCCTTATCTGCCCCAGAGTCTGACACATTAGCTGTTTGCCAAGTGCCACACACAGGCAGTACACTAAAGATGTAATAGCACATAATGATCCCCCATATGGTAAGCTAAACTTATCCACACCTCAGCCACTCATCACAATGTTGCATCTTGTCAAAGGTACTGCAGTACCTTGATTGAAAGAGATGTTAGAACTAAAGGATGCTTGTTGTATGATTATGCCCTCTATATTTAAGAGCGAGCACTACATTTGCCTTTATCCAGACTCTCAGTATCATCCAAGGTCCTTTTGACTTTTCTGCTAAATGGTGACTGTGTAGGGAAGTTTTTCAATAGGTGTCTATTTAGGAACTACACTGAGGCACATGTTTCCATTCTTCCCTCCTCAAGAATAGACTGCTTAGCTCAGTCAGCACATCTCCCGCTTATCTCGCAGCGTGCATAAATTGGATTGGCTGATGATCATAGATTAATATTTGGCATGAATTTCATTACATATTCTTTACTTACAGCTATTTTTATTACTTTTCCTTTCTCTTATTTGCACAGGCTTAAATCCTTTTTGTTGGTGCTCATTTAAAACATTTCCTCAAGTTCTGTGGCTCTTCCTTACCTGAGCTGCTATCATTCTCCTCCTCGCCTATTATTTGTATACACAGTAGGGCAGACCAAATAAATTAAACAAGTCCTTGTTTCCAAGAAGCAAGTGTATTATCTACAAAAAGATGCAATTATAGTAGAATAGCTCTTAATTTCCCATAAATAGCATTACAATAATTTTAAAATCTAAATAACAAAGTGCTTTTTCAATAAGTTTTCCAGCAAATTATAAAAAAAGTACCTCCAAATACTAATCAAAGAAGCAATTAAAAATCCATTCTTAAAATTCAATTAAAAATCCAGCTTCATTCTGGAGAAAGTAGTTGTAAGTTCACTTGAGTGTAATGCACCCTGCATCCGTTTGACAAGAGAGGGAGAACAACAGGCTTGCACTGCGTGTTGGGGTTTTTATTTAAAGTTCAAATAAGCATGAATGTTCTTTATGTTCCCATCTTTTACTTTATCACATCAGTAAAATTTATCACTGAATTCAGGCCTGGCTGTCAAGATTTTATTTTTACCTTGGAACAATTTTGCAAAGCTCTATATGGAATGCAATTTCCTCAAAATATTTATAGAGCTAAAAATACCATGCTTAAAATTGTGTGCAATAGAAATAAATTATAGAAATACTTCATAGCAAATAGAGAAAATTAATTAAAGCTTATCATTAGAAACTATTTAATAAATAAATGCTCCTGTATTCTTTTAACTAGGGCCTAAAAGATGATAGTTAAGCAAAAATTTACCTTCCTGGATTTAAATTTGACAAAGCCTCTGCTTCAGCAATTATACCATTTTCAAATCTTTGATTTAAGGAGGTTTATCAAAGCTGTCTGCATGTCTTAAATGAACTTCCAGTTTCAATGCAAGAGTTTACATCCTCTAGTTTGCTTGCAACATGTTTGCAGTGCACATGCAAAGGGAAGAGCTAAGCATATTTTACCATTAATGAAAAAATGTTTCTAAATCCTCCCTCACCTCATAACAAGCTGCAAATTTAAGGCTTTGGTTCTTGTTTTTCTACTCACTGCTGATTGAATTATGTTTAGAATATATTTTTTAAATATATTTAGAAGTATGGTATTTTTTCTGATCAAACCAAGGTGTCTCTTTCCTATTCTTACTACTGCCAAGTGTGTGATTTACACACAGTTTAATTATTCAGATGTTTATTATGTTCTACATAATGAAATTTGGACCCTCATATTTTCTTCCTACATGCTCAGTGCAGGCTGCAATTATAGCCACAGATATCTGTTTATTTGATGAATTTTGCTTCTTCTGCATAGTTTGATAAATATGGAAATAAGTCAAAACCTACTTTATATACAGTAATTAAAGTGAAAAATCTAGTCATGATGCAAATCCTTAATTGGACTCCAGGAGAGATATGCAGAATTTCTCTTTAATAATATGGGATGACTGGGGACAGAAAAACAAAGCACACTAAAATATGGTTTAGAAGCACAATTAATCACAAAATAGAAAACAACCAATTTAGCATAGCTCATTCAGTGACTCTCAAGGCTCAGGTAATGTTCTTTTAATCATCTGGCTCTAATATTAAGGTTGTGTCATGTGCAGCTGAAATAAAACACAATATATGTGCTGATCTTCAGTGTGAAACATGTTCTCTGGACTAATTTGTAAACACAGGCTTTTCATACTAAAAAGCTTAGTCTACTTAATGACGTGTAAGTGAATTATCAAAGCAATGTAAAATGGGTTTTTAACTATTATTATTTAATGTATTAATTCATTAGCAGAAAGAAACCCTCTTCCAGTTGGTTGCAGGGAACACATTTTTGTTGGCTATATAAAATTCATTTTGTTTTTTCATTTTATTAAGATGAAGTCATTATTTTGGCTGATGATGTTCCAAAGAAGAATATACTTGTTAAGCGGTATTAAATTGACAGGTTATAGCACAGTGTAGGTGAGGCTGATACACAAGTCTCCAGGAAAGAGAAGTCTGTACAAGCTACGGAAATAAATGTTTTCTTTCCAAGCTCTGAACATATATTGTTCTAATCAACTAAAATTAACCATCACTGTCACTTAATTTGATTGTAAAAATATTATTCTCCATATAGCTTCATGTAATATGCCATTAGGGGAATATGATCATGCTTTAATCAGAAGGTGTTGGATTTATTGTGCTGGTTTGTTTAAACTACAAATACAATTAATCTGCTCTTGCATTTCTCCTAAATAAGAAATACCATAATGACACTTTTGTCTACAAATGGATTATACACATCTAGTAGGAGCCAGAGGTCATCCCCCCACATTGCCATAATTATTGAAGCAAATATCTGCTTCAAAACCTAAAGCATCTTGTTGAGCATTCAGCCAGCCTGATCCAGCAATGGCTGCAGATCACACCAGAAGCTCTGTGGCTGGGACATGACCAGGAGGACCACTCTTCTGTTACCCAGATGTGCCCATTGGTAGAGACCATGACTACAAGCTTCCATGCTGAGAGCAGCTGAAATTAGAGAGGCTTGATGTCCAGTATTCAAAATCACTGTTAAAACTCTTTCCAAGTCAGAATCCCAACTGTCTTTGACAGATAAAAGGAGTCCTATGCAGTCTCGTTTCAATGTAGTCTACTCTTGACCACCCTGAGATGACCTGGCACCTCTTCATGCACCTGCCGTAAAATTTAAAGGCTTCAGAAATTCTTTTCTTTGAAGTGTCCTAATAATAACAGTCTAACCTTTGATGTTTCTTCCTGTACCACATGCTTGAACTTCTTATAATCTAAAGTGTATAACCTTCAATTGCTACACACCAACCGGCTGCACATCTTGAGAGCACACCACTATAAACCTAATGCAAACTGTAATAGTGATGCTTTTATTTCATTTGTATTTTGTGCATTATTTATATAGCATTGTAAACCTAAACATTTAAATACACCAATCAGGCATTAACCATCCAGGCTGATTAGCATGGAGCAGAATTCACCCTCTGCAGCCCAAAGACAGAAGAAATAAACTCAGGCAAAATAAACTTTGTGTGCAAATTTGGTATTTTAGGAGACAATTCTTTTTCACACCAAAAAAAAAATCAGAGAGAAATTCTGTTTCCAATAGCTTGGAATCACATTCAGAGAGTAATTTTTTAAATACATAAAAATTACCGGACCCTGAAGCAGTCAGGGAAAGTTATTTTTAAAAACCATTCCTAGCCTGATCATTACCTCAGATTTCTGTGAGTTTTTACAGAGCCCTCTGAGAATGTCTGACCAGTTCTGGTTTATGTTACTTCACAGATTTTTAATATTCAATAGTCCTTAACCCATGCAAATGTTTAGATCTAAAAAGAATTGTTTCGAGTCTCTATTTTTAACTCCTACATCGGGGATGAATTTTATCCAAGGTGTATCATTTATATAGCTCTGGAGAGAGAGAAAACACATCCTCCATGTACCCTCAGTCCTGCAAAGGCTCATGAACATGCTAAACTTCCCTTGCTGCAAGCCATTCTGCTGAAATTGTGAGCATCTGTAGAGCGCAGCTCCAGCATTATTTAAATTCCTGCCTTTCCTGTTAATCACTCTTTTGGGTGGTCATTTCCAGCTGCCTATTTTTCACCTTATGGTTTTCCTAACTTTGGGGCATTACATCTAAATCTTAACCCTTGGTTGGAAAGCTTTAAGACTGCTTTTGAGAGCAGTGAGGTTTGGAGGAAAATGAGTTCAGCAGCAATTATTATTCACACTTCAGGGTAATTGTGTTTTGTCCACTTCAGAAGAATGTAAAGGTTCTTTTTACTTTATAACTAAGGTTAAAGATGGACATTTACAAAGAAATAATCATCACCAAAGAGAAAAGCCCCTCTGAACTAACCAGTGAAACAGTTCTGTCCAAACTGCCCATATTCATCAGGAAGGAGAACATGTGGCTTAAATCTGCTCTTCAGTTTCAGTTTTGTTATCTAGAGTTTGCAATGGATCCATAGCGAGTTCAATTCAGCTAACCAAGGTTCAATGCCTTTGGCTCCCACTGCAAGATTAGAATCCAAATTTTTAAGTTATCAGAATTAAAGCTGTGACTGTTACACCAATGTAACCAGTTAAATAGTCACAATAGAGTGGGAAAAGGTTGGAGAAGGATGACAAGTATGAACAAAGCTCAGTAACAGCCTCCAGGTGTGAGCATGTTAAATAAACTAAGCTTCCTGGAACTAAGAAAAAATATGTATACACTTTAGTGACTAAGAGATGTAGTTAAGCTCCATAATATCAAGAATGACATGGTCAGAATACATCAGGAGTAATTGCTCACTCTTCAGAGTTGTGGACCATCAGATGGCACTTGTAAATTCCAAGTTCAGAAGAAAAATGGCGCATTCTTGATATACAGTGTGTAGGTGGGGAACTCCTCACTGGGAGGCACCAGGACTGACAAATCTATATGTATGCAAAAAGCACCTGGAGAAATTAATGACAAAGAAATTCACAGGACTAATAAACAGAAGCATGGAATTTCTACAGTACGAAATCCCACAAGAAGCTTGGAGTCCAATTCTCAGAAGTATCACTGTGAAGTTGCTCTTATCTTCTTCCCTAGGCATTTGTTGATGTCTGTAGTCAAGCACAAGATACTGGGCTAGATGGAACTCTAGCCTGGCCCAACACAAACAACTCCAGCAGTGTAAAGCAAGCTGTAAAGCTCTGTGACTCATTATAGTATCTTCAATAATAAGGAAAAATGTGTAGATCATTATGAAAATTAGACAAATCTGAAGAAATGACATATTGATATACATAGAAAAATTTGACAGTGGATTTCTCAAACACATTAATAGTGATAGAACCAGACAGTCCACCTAAAGATCCAGTTCAAAGTCTCCTACCTGGTTAAAACCCAGCTGGAGACAAAGAAGAGACAGTAAACACTGGGGTATTCACATCAGCTTGAGATATTTGTCTGACTTCTAAATCACTAAGAAGCCTCTTAAATGAATGTTCCTAAAGCAGAGGGAACATATCAGCATTTGGCTATACAGTACATACTACTGCCCCAGCCTTCGAAGCATTTCCCATGTTTGCTCTCGGGGTTTTTTTCCCCACTGATGTTTTTCTACTTTCAGAACTCTGTGCAGTATTGCAGGCACCATTTCACATAATAAAGGCATTAGCACCTCCTTGGTTTCTAAAAAGATATCTCTCCAGCCTGAAATTACTTTTGCCCTGTATCACTTTACAAGCTCTTTTCTAATTTGCTACCCCCTATAATTCTAGGTATTTTTCAGTCTGACTGCTTTGTAAGTATCTCCTTCCATTATGTAAAGTGGTTTCTTTTCAGATTCTAGATTGTAGAGCTACTCAAAGTGAACAAAATTTTTTCACTCGCACTTTTCATTATCATGTTGCACTTAAACCATTTCTTATGGGAACTTAATAATGTTCTGTAGTTGATTAGAGTTAAAAAGGTCTACATTCGTCTTTCAAATATGTACAAAAAGCTCCTATTGACTGACTTCAATTAACTGAATTGATTTCAATTCAAGACTAAATTCATTCTTCTAACTCTACTGAAGTCTAGTGAGCCAAATATTGTGTGACACAGCTGAATTTCACATCCAATCCCAAAGCAATATTTCAGCGTTGTCCATTACATAGATGAACAAAAGAGGAATACTCAACTCTGAAAACTGAGTTGAAACACATATCCTGACCTATACAGAATTTATACTTGATCAGCTTAGTCCTTACATCATATAATTATTTTTAGAAAACCTACTCCTAGGCCAAATGATTACCCCTGTGAAGTCCTGGAGTGGAATCATATCAACAATAAGTCTCTCTTAGGCTTCAGCTGAGGTCAGGGTTTCCCTACACATTTGCAGATTAACAACACTGTGTTTATTTAAAGAAACTTAAAAATAAAGCAATTAGGAAGCTTTCCAAGAGCAAACAAGTTGAGCAGGAAGAGAAAATTTAAAAAAAAAAAATCAAAGACAACAGGAAGCAAGGCAAAACTGTGAGTATTTACATCTTCTACATATGGAGTTTGGAAATCCAGGTGGTTTCTGTTTTGGTCCTATTTGCTTCAGATATTGAAATATCCAGATGTCAGTACAAAAATATACTTGAGAACTACAACTTTTTTTTTTAAATTGGAAGTCAGATTCTGCCTATTCTGCCCTTTCACTGACACTAACAGAGTGCATAATCAGGTAATAGAGTAGTAGAAAAAATGTGGGTGTTGTTTTTGTTCATTTGGGGTTTTTTTTAATACTTTTGCTATTACAATTTCCAGGTTTCAACCTAACTTATAATGGGAATCAGCTTCTGTCAATGACTTCAGAGTTTGGATTAGCTCCAAGTTCAGATGCTGGGGTTTTTGTCTTTAGCAATACGGGCAAGTATATTTGTATGAGCAAGTATGCTCTCTCTCCCTCTGGAGTGATTGGCCAATTGACCTACTTCAGGACAAGAATAGCTGTGGTAGGTAAAACCAAGGTTTATCAATTGGAATATCCTCTTCCAACAGTGGCTGAGGGTGAGTGCCTGGAGAGGGAGGCCAAGCATACTGGGAAATGAATGAGAATAGTCTCAATTTCAGCCATTTGTTGTACAGAGGCTTCCCGAACACTGAAACCAGTGTTTCTAGCTCTCAAGAGTGTTTTCTTCTATTAAATTGTCCAATCAGTTGTTCAACTCATATTACATTCTCAACGTCCTGTGGCAAAGTTTCACAACTTAACTACATATGTAGAAAAGTATTTACTCTGGGTGATTTTGAACAATTGATATCACTTGAGCCCTTCCATTCTTGGATGTTATAATAAGATAGTGAATAAATGTTAAGGTGTTTTAATAGCTGATGCTTACTGATTTTATATGCATTTTCTCTTCTATAAAAGTTGAAGATTTTTCACAAAGGTAAACAGTTTTTAAAAGACCATTCCAGTTATACAGACAATATGCAATTGATGATATTGTGCTGATGATTAAATAAGCTGAATTAGACCATGAAGAATGGTATCAGCCAGTTGAGAAATCGAAAAGAGCTGGCATTCCTGTTTTAAACACCAATATACTGAAATCATCAAGCATTACTCTCCTCACAATACTGAGGTGAAAAAGCAATACTTCTTCAGATGTAGCTCTGGATTCAGGAACCAACCAACACCACCTGAATAACATAATTTCCAATGCAGGTGCCTGATGAACACAGAATCACCTCATCCTCTCATAGCAATCAATCTCCTTTAGAAATTGGACAACATGTCTTAATATTTCAATGGCTTGAAGTTGTTCTACAAGTCAATGCTGAACCAATCCAATGCTACAATGGCAAAACTATTAAGTGTATAAATTTAAAGAGGCAAATAGTCATGACTGTAAAAGCAAAAAGGAAACAGCATCCTTCCTCTGCCAAGTAGAAATGGAAAGTCTTAGCTACTACAGTACCAGCCTTTTATGACATAAATGTATTACCTAACAAGTGCTTCCTGACAAGACACAAAGCCAGCAAAGTTCTTATCTTTGAAAAAAATTTTTAGAAACACTTTGGCTTTTTACTGCAATTCGTATTATTTCTACTCTTTTATATTTCCATTACAGACTAGTCTTGGTTGACATCAGTTGAAGTCACAAGATTCAGTAGCAACCCTTACTACCACCAAGCATAAGATTTGGGTAACACAGTGGGTCACATTGTACTAACTGATAGGGTTACCTGAGATTTCACTTCCCACATCATCTTATTTGTCCTAACCTTGGCACATCATTTCTGTCTTGTTCAGGTATGTTAGTGCCAAGCCAAATGAATTAAGAACTCATCAGTGCCATCTACAAATAAGAGAGCACTATATGCTATCTGTACACTAAAACTATCATGACATCTGCTTCCACAGCAATCCTGCTAATATCTTCACATATTCATTGAGCAAAAGGGCACCATGAAGAAAACACAAGTGCCTATAGAAGTTAAGATTAGTCTCATTGGAGCTTCTTGAAGACAAAGCTTCAACACGTTTTCACACAAACAACGATAATTTACAGTTTCTTGGAAGAATTGAACAAATACCTTCACAGACAAGGGTAGTGCTTTCCCTGGCCCATAATAGGAACTATTCAAATAGGCTCTTTGTCCCAAAAGGAGGACTTACTTTCTCTTGGAGGGAGTATATTAAAGCCTACAACATTAAAATACTGGTTGTCTTTCCCCAGCCGTTTCCATGGCTAGGAAAAGTATTCCAAGCATTAAGAATGAGTACATTTGCTTATACAAGGGTTTTGTGAGAGAAATTAATAATCTATTTTCTTTTGGATTTAGTATTCAAGCAGTTGCTTTATTAGAATATATTTCTGTATGACTATGTCTGATATTTTTATCAAAATAAGATCAGTCCCAAGACCAAAAATGGAGGTGTTTGTCATAACCCTCATCTTTAGGACTCAGGTCAATGAGGGAAGGAATTGGCTAATAGCTTAGAGAACGGTAGATTTTTGAGCTCTGTATGTGTGGTACAAGTTCATTCAACTGCACCCTCAAAAGGTAAAAGTTTGTGGTACTTCCTGTGTGATTTTTATATACTTGGAAGGGAGGAGAAATTTGATCCACTAATTAAGGAGGTCTACAAAGTATTGTTATTGTTCTTAGAGGGATGTACTTCAATGCATATTTCTTATTCTTTCATTATTACTATAAATTAAGACCTTAGAGGAGAACTTTAATGGACTATTTCTGTTTGCTTTACAGGAGGTGATAGTAAGCCAGAGGTACATAAAATAAAGATTGCAGGATGCAATGATTTTGATTAAAACTTTGATGAGGTGCTCAGCAGAGCTGGAAGACTCAGATTATGAGGATCTACCAGGCCTCATTAAAAATCTATACAGACCAGTTTGCATTTAGCTCTCAGTGTCTTAGACTCAAAACAAAAATTAGTTTAATGGGGAGGGTTTAGCTGTTGTGAAAACAAGTGTTAGAATAGAGAAAAATTTCCAATCCACAAAGACTATGAGACCAAACTGAGCATATCTAGGGGTATGCTGCATTCCTATAGTACCTGGAGTACTTCAGAATTCAATTATCCAGAATTTAAAGAAGAAGGGTTCTTTTATCAATAGAAAAATATGTATTTTTTGAAAAAGAACACCATAAATACTTCTTAAAAGCAAGGGAAGAAATTTCACTGGGCATAAACTGGTTTTCCTGCAAAAGTAGTCTTGATTACTTTCCTGAAAAATTGCAACTCCCTTCTGGGGTGTTTTTCCTCCTTGTATGTTTTGAATGCTTTTCCAGCTCTGTACCATGAAAGCCACCCACACACTGACACCAAAACCGCTTGCAAGAGAAAATTAAAGTCCCCGATCTCCTATAGGAAGTCTTAAAATGAAGACTTGTCTTTTCTTTGTCTGTCTTCTGTTAAATCTGATCTCTATCTCCTTAAAGAGATCAAATAGGTGCCTGCCTACAGAATGGCTACAAGTCCATGTTTATCCTGCTTCCCATACCTAGAGTTCAGGAAGCTCTGCTCAAGCAGCACTTCACACCCGAGAGGATAAGCCAGTCATTGTCTACTAGCTCACCATTCAAGCTGATTTCAAACAGTATGTTCTACCAGATGAGCTATAAATGGGGTTGAAGCACCCAATCAAGCTGAAGGGCAGGCAAGACCTACAATTGTTTAAACTTGAAGCTATGGCAAAATATCTCAGAATTTGGCAGAGGGGGAAGAACTAACACTACGTGAAGTCACAGACCGCAATAACCCAGAGACTTTCTGTCACCAGTACTGCTGAGCAGCAACCACAACAAAATGAGAAGGGAGACTTTGGTGGCTGAAATAGCAGGAGGAACGGTGCTTTCAGAGATCTCACAACTAGTAATATACTCTTAAGACCATGCTTCCTTAGAGACAGAAATAAATATTAAAGTACCATTTTTCGCTACAACTTTCATGCTCCAATCACTTACTCTCCCTTCCTGGATCCTAAATTAGGAAAGGAATTAATTGGTGCTACTTATTCTCCAGACTTCTTTCCTCATTCTCAAGCTGTCTCCTATATACAGTCCAACACCAACACAATAGACATGGGTTTAGCTATAGATGGGAAAGGAGAATTGACAGGCTCACCTCTTGAGGTCTTCTCAAGCTTTATGATCCAGTTCATTAAGGGATGATAGAAAACTCGGTGTTTTCTATCAAAGCCTCTGTTCCAGCAGAAAGCTAAGTCCCCAGACCATAGCAGGTCAGAATTGTACAGCCGAGAATATCCCTGTAAAATAAGCTTGTTGCTGAAACCTTGGGGTCCAAATAAAATATAAATCACTGAAAATTATTTAAACAGAATGTAAACACCCAAAAGTCAAAAGTAGTAAAAGCCTCTGCAGAGCTATCAAGGGTTCCAGCTTGTATATTTTCTCCTGTACCTTTAGAAAGAGAGTAATAAATTATTTGAAAAGTCTCTGTTTGAACATGCAGAGAACTTCTTTGCATTTTGATCTAATGACAAGCAGTTTGGCACCATTCCCATTAAGTGCAGAGTAGATGCTGAAACCAGTCATTCCTTCCCTAGAGAGAGGGGCTAGCATTTGCAGAGCACAAGTTACCAGGTTTGAGCCTTCCACAACATTGTGATGGCAACAACTTGATTTCAACACACAGCTAGAGTCTGATTGTGACTCTTAGGAGGTGACATCCTAGGAGATGCTCAGGCTGAAAGGTAAAGAGACCAAGTTCAAATCCTATCTGCCAAAGGATGGTGGGTTGGAAGCCTGATAAGCAGAGAATATGCAAACAGCCTACCTACAAACCCCTATGAACTGTGATGCTCTCCATCCTTTTTGCCAGAGATGTGCTGCCAGTCAGAAAAGAATACAAATACTTACTAGAAGGTAAAAAAGAATGCAAAAGTAAGCCCAAGACTAGCAGCAGTTAGGACACCTCCTAGGGAACTGAATGTCGTTTAACATTAAAAACAGTTACTGGGGAAAATACAGGGACAATCCTATTTGCAAGCAAGACAGAGCAGAACTGGACACCTGCAGGATGCAGCTGGCTGGACTGTGTTTAGGAAAGGGCTATCCTGCACCGCCACTGAGACAGCTGGATTTTAGTCCAGAAATGTGAATGCTATTAAGTTTGTGACTGATGATATGCTAATCTTAAAGGCTGATTTTCCCCTCTTCATCACCTTCCCTTTACAGTGTAAGTGCACATAGCTTATCTCATTTGAATGCAATAAGGATGTTTTTGAAAAAGAATTATATTAATGGTGCCTGAGGTTAGGTTTCTAATTGAAATTTAGAAGCTTCAGGAGAAGCTTAAGGCTAAAGGGCATTTTGTACATGAAAATATCTTCCTCCTTTGGCCAGCTAGTCTAAGTAGTGAGTTTGTCTGATGAACTGTCAGTGCACTCTCCTCAGAATACAGCCAGCATGTGGTTGAAGAGTCCCTGTCTGCCTCTCTTCCCCTGCCAAAGAGCAAGCAGATATCCAGAATCTACTGCTGAGACGCGATATTTTCCTTTTAGAATAATTCATCAGAAATTAAGGGGGATCTTTAATCTTTACCAACCCAGGCTTTACTTTATAACCAGTCCTTATCTTCCACAGCATTCTTAAAGTCACCAACACACAACAGCAGAGTAAGTCATAATGTATTTCATAAGAAAATCCTATTTCTGTAGCGGAAATTTCCTTTCTTATAGCCTCTTCTTGGACTTCCATTCAAACATACACAAGAAAGTTCTCTGTGAATCCACAGGTATATCAGAACACCTGTTTCAATAGTCACAAGAATGTTTCTACATTTTGTAACACTTTTTTTAACCAAATATGTGTTTCATCTGAAAACCAAAATAATGGTACTAAGTGCCAATGCTGTATTCTCCTGGGGCTTTATTCCCCATTCCTATCTTCTTTTTGGATTTGAATTTTTCCCAATATTTCCTCTATCAGAAGGCACAAGAGGGAGTTCCAGGTTGCAGAGCTACATGAGGGATGCAGGCTGATCTTGCCAAGGGTAGCAATGCAAGAAAGTAAATTACAGATGCTATGAGGCACTACATTGGTATTTTATGTGAAAAAAAAAAATTGGGGGTGAGGAAGACAGTGCCAAAGCCATGCTAGCTTTTAATTTATTTTTAGTAAGAAAAATATGCCAGTGTAAATTTATAATAAAATTTTTTTTAAAAGCATCTCCAGTATGACGTATTAGCTCTCTGTAGAGCAGGGCAGACATATCACCTTCAGTCCATGTCTCAGCTACCAGCCAGAAACACATATTGCATTCTGAGGATCAGCTACAGTCCCTTATTTTACAGCAACACCTCTCTGCTGCATTGCATCCATGTTTGTTGGCCTTGCCATAGGACAGAGACACATGAACAGAGAGCTGAGGAACAGCACAAGAGACCAGGCCAGCCCCAGAGCAGGAACTGGACGATCTGGCTTTGAACAGCAGAAACCCAACTTGGTTTTTCAAATTTCCATTGAGGAAATGTTTCTACAAATACCCTGAAAGCCTATTCCCCTGCTCTGCCATCCCAGCAGCTAGAAATTATTCCTTAATATCCAACTTAATCATTCCATCCTGTAAACATGAGCCAATTTTGAGTAACAGCTACACAGAAGTAAATGATGGGCAGCCTTTTGTTGTTACCAATACACCAATAAGGCCTCTCATGCTCCTCCATTTAATATTAAAGAAAGCAAATTGCTACCGCCTTTCATTGTAGGTGACATTTGCTGGGTCCCTGCTTTTACTTGCTGTTCCCCTCTGCATTGCCACCTGGTTTGCCAACCAGGGCTGGACACCATGCAGCAGCGACCTCCCCTTGCTCACAGGCACATCGCCCGATAGAAACATCAGATCCCACTGGGAAGGCAGCTTCATTTCTTGCAGCATCATTGCATTTATGTTTTGACTGAATCCCCTCACCCCCAAAAAATTTGCAGGCCCTTTTCTGCCATTCTGGTAACATGGCAGTCATTTCTATTGTGTACACGCCTTGACTTCTGAAGGGCATCACCCTGCACTTGGCCTCAAACTGACATACATTTATCTACATATACAAGATGTGAATGGCTAATTTCTCATTGTCTTCTAAGAATTTCTGCTTGTTTCTATATCAAGTCAGAAACAAAAAGAGCAGATATAAAATTGCACATGTTCAACAATGCTCGATAACAAGACACTGAGCATTGTAAAAATAAGCATATTTGATTTAATCAAAATAAGTGTTGTAGGAAAATCACGTAGGTTTAATTTTTGAAAAGCTATTAAGTTACAAATTAAATGGAAGATTAAAATAAAAATGAGCTTTAGCTGTAAGTGGAGGCTAAATTTGGTCAATTTTTGTTGTTTATCTGTGCATAAAGTCCTTGCATTTACCATTTGACAAATCCTCTAATAAAATACTTGCTGCAATCAGGTGAAGTAGGTTATTAATGGTTCTAAAAAAGATATACAGGATTGCCTCATCCTGAGGCAATTAAGTCTGTGAAGTAAGTGTGTTTAATATCTCTGGGGGCCTGACTGGAATGAAACAGGTGATCTTTTTACAATTGCCATTGTTTCATTTAGAATTTCTTTACTTTTGTTTGGTTTTAACTGAAGAATGGCTCCTGGCTTTATATTCCTTTCGTTAGGACTCCAGTTTGGGGACTTTCAAAGGCTTATGCACCACATCAGTGGTAGTTAAAATTTTCCACTCTGCTTTTGAAAAGCAACACAATGTTTCATGTGAAGCCCCAGCATCCCACATGGGAGAGGACAGTCCCCATTTACTCTCAATCTCTTGGCACAAGTTTTGCAGTGGTACTGCCAGTACCCACATTCAGTCAGGGCAGCCCAGACCTCCTTGCCTTGAGTCAACTCCTCAAAGCCATTTGCTCACACCACCTGCAAGCTTCCTCCAAGGCTCTTCATCTTCCCTGCTCCCCCAAGGGGCTTCAGGGACTGACAGCTGAAGGGGCAAGGGGCTGAGCCACCACACAGCTTTCCTACTCAGCTCTCCGACACATCTTCATTTTAAAGAAATGATGACTTAAATACAGACCTCAGCTCTGGCTTATGAATCCCCAGCTTCAGGCACTTCAGTTTGGAAAACAAATGTTTTACAGATCTATGTTTTCTGAGGGATACATTGTGTATACAACAGGGTGCTGTTTGACCCTTTGCTATAAAATCTCGTATTTTTCATTTCTCCTTTTTTCCTCTGCTGTGTTCTTTTTTCCCCTGGAATTATTAGTGGGGATGGTTTGTGGAGGTATGGTTAATTACTAGAGCTTATGGCCTGCTGTGATTGAAAGCTGATCTCGCCAGTTTGGGGTCTGCATTATATTTATTCTGTATGTAATTAAATCTGAATACCATAACTATGCATAATGTTGGAAAATAATGAGAAACTTTTTTTTTTTAGTGAAAGCACATCTGAAAGGTATTTTCTTCCTGCAGCACTGGATTTTTACAAAACACTCTGCACTTTACACACACAAACAAGCAAACAGCCAAAAGGCCAACAGAGGCATTCCAGTCTATGATTTAGGTGAAAACAAGCGTTTGTTTATCAGATCTATGTGATCCATTAAAAATAAAGAAGGAACTCAAGCAAACTGTGATAAAGGCTATCCATATATCTTGGGGTATTCGTAACATCACAGACATACTAAAGGCATGCAGAGAAGTGCCAGCACAGCAGGGTGAACATGAACAGCACATCCTGGAAGCAGCAGCATCCAATTGAACACAGGAGATTTGGCTGGGGAGGCCCTCAAATAAAACAAGTTGTGGGAAGCCAGGCCACTGCTCTGACTACAGGGATCAAAAACGCTCCTTATTTCCTTACCTAAGGAGAGGGGACCAGACCAATATAGGAGAGGAGATCAGACACTGTTTACACTGAGGTAAATCAAGCAGAACGCTGCACAGCTCACTGGGCCATACCAGAATTAGGCCAGACATATCATAACTAGAGGCTTGATTTTTTTTCCCTTCTCCTCTGCTACATATAAATCTGAAGTCTGCCAAGGTCCTTGTTCAGCAGTGTGACAGCGATCTGAATAATATTAGAGGCCTCTAGAATATCAGAAATCCTTGGTCTGGAAATTTATCTCATTGCCTCTACATACAGTTGATGTTCAGAAAAAGACTTGGGTATCTGATCTAATGTGATGAATGACATGCTCCATAAGACTCCAGAAAATGCATGCAAGCCAAAGCAAAAATAACTAGATCAAATCCACAGTCTTTCAGCACAGCACAGCAAGCTGATCCTAGGGCTTACCAAGCAAGACAAGAGTGACACAGTAACCTGGAGATTGCCTTTAAGGCTTAAGAAAAGTATCAATGTGCCAAAACCAAAAACAAACAAAACACCCAAACAAAACCCAGACATTTTCCTAAAGAGCACGTGCATGGACCCTCTCCCTGTAAGTATGGAATGTAGGGCAAAAATAAATCAAGTAAAAATCCATTGAACAGCCAATGTATGTGAAGAGAATTCCCAGTGAAATCCTGTTAGGAGGACCTTGCTAACAAGACAAGACCTTCTGGCTGATCCTCTGCCCCATGCAGCAAGCAACAGACCTGACAATGAGCTATAGAGACCACCACAAGACATTCAAATGTTCAGGCATTGCATCACTAAAAACTTTGCTTATTTGAAACTAAGTCATGGTCACTAAACTGAACACTGACCAAGACGACAGTCACCACACACATACATCTGACACAGCAACAAACAGCTACTCTCCCTCCCTGCAGACCCAAAACTGAGTGTAAATACTTGAACAGAAAGCAAATGAACCAGCCCTTGCAGGGCAAGATTAACTGTGCAGGTGTCAGCAAGGCTGTTTGCACCAGCCATCACCAGTGTTTTAACAGAACCAGATGTACCAGCTACTGCTTTCCCTCCGCAAAAAACCTCAGCTTTGCACAGCACAGAAGCCAACAGTAGCTCAGAAGCCATAAGCATCCATATAAATGCACCTCACCACAAGATTCTACAGCAACTGCAAGTTGGGATTTGCAGTGGTTGCTTTTAGCTACATCTGTAGTGAGTATGGACCAGAAACAATAATTGCCAAAATAAAAAGCTCTTTGCTGAACTTCTACAACTCATTACTGGCCACCACCACCCCCCTGCTCCCACTTGCCTAAACACAGATGATGCAGGATTTCTGATTTTTTTTTTTGCTACAGTGCCCCCTTGATCCCTCAGTCCTCACCCACTAACTTTGGAACTATACTGACTTCCAGTGATTTGTCAAAAGATGTTACTTGCTCTTTGCCAAACTATTTCTCAGCCTGAATCAAGAGAAAATCCTGGAATCAGCAAGCTGTTGCTTGCAGCCTGTGGAACCCAGGAAGATGCCCAAGCTCCAGCTTACAGCCTATGCCACGATCCTCATCATGACTGCATTAGGGCAAGATGAAAACACAAACACCTTCCCATCTCCTCTCCCCTGGTTTCATCATGGCACACATCATCTATGCATACCCTCTGGATAATCAGAGGCTGGGACACCAGGAAGTGTCATGTAAAACATTTTCCCCATAGGTTGAACATATTGAGTCATGAGTTCTTGAGGAAGCAGTAGCATATGAGAAGCACTGGTCATGATTACTGCTTCTATTACAGTAAGTCTGGAGAGCTTGGCTTCAGGGCACCATCAGCCATCCCAGCTATGTAACCAAGGCTTTGGCCCCAGCTGCTTGCAGAACCTTGGGTAACACTGTGCTGCATTAAAAGACACCTCTCTGCACAGTCCTTTATGATCAGAGTTCTCTAGCAGTAGTAGAGAGGTTAAGGAGCCTTATTCTCAACTACACAGCATCATCCTGTACCTTGTGTTAATTTGCCAATTTTTGCACAAGTAACACCACAACAGATTTTGTAAGTAAGAGTACTTATGCACGTGCTCACACACAAAAATGAACCCCTTTCCTGGGGGTGTCTGCACAGACAAAATCCAGATCACAAGACTATTTCCTAGACATGACGTTTCATAAGAGCAACAAGAGAACAAATATATTCTTGGTATATGAAAGCAAAGATGTCAGTATCCATCCTCCATAATAATAATTTCATAAATTGTAGGGTTTATATATCAGTTATATAGACAATTAATACATTTCTGAAAAACTTTAGGCAGAGGAAGGGAAAGTTAATTAAAAGAAAAAATCACAAATACACTGTAAGTCCCTCAACAGCACCACTACCTTGTATGTAATAATTATGTTGTCATTTGTGCTCAGGCAGAACAAACAAGAAAGAGACACATATCCTTGACTCCTCCAAAGAAAATGTTTGTTCAAGAAACACCAAGTAGAAAATATTTTCACAAATCTTACTGTGCCCAAGAGAAGCTGTAAGCAGCATGGCAGACATTTACACTTGCCAGAACTCCATCCTAAACGACCTATTCAATACAAATGACTGGCACTGTAATTGCTGCACTGCTCATGTGCTTGTGTTTATCATCTTAAAACATATGCATAGCAAACTTCTCAAAATGAAATTATCACACATCAAGTTTTTCTTTCTGCCATATACCAAGAGTCCTGGATGCTTTCATGGAGCAAACAGGACTGAAATCCCTAAAGACTACTGCATTTTGTTAAAAAACTGTGGGTGTTTCCTTAAGGTAAATAACAGATCTTGAATGCTTGATATAATTCAGTGTGAAAAGAAACAACGTGCTGCCAAGTCATGCATATGGTATTTTATACAGCATTCCTCCTAATCTGTTTACTTCTAAATCAACAATCTGTTAAAATACATGGGGTTGGTTGTTCATACCTACAACTTATTTCAGCTTCCCTCAATCCCAGTATGGCAATAATGCATTGCTTTAGATTTGGGGGGTTATTTTTATGTAATAATATCCATGCACAAGGCTCCTCAACTCAACTTTTTGTTATTTCTTTCAAAGGAAAAGTTAATGCAAAATTGTGCAACAAGCAGGAGGGGAAGCACTGCAAAGCCCATACCCACCAACCCGTTAAATACATGAGGCTTTCTTTGTGTCCACTGTTTAAGCAGAACCCCAACAATGACTTCACTGAAGAGTTTGCATAAGAACAAGTGGCACAATATCTCAAACCTTAAACAATACAATATGTTTTCAAATTATTTCCATAAGCACGTTAGCAAATAAAAAACCCCTTCAATCAAAGCAGAGGAAAGAGTGGGAGTTCTTCACCAAACAGCTTGTCTCCCAGTAGAATGAATGTTTTCAGGTTCGTATAAACAAAAACTCCTTTCAAACTCTGAAAACAGACCCAGGGCTACCAGGTGGATATATCTGGAGTGTTGCCATTGTTCATGTGAAACACTTGGATGACAACTAAATTCCAGGGAAGAGCACTGTAGAGCTGTGGTCTGCTTTCCATTAGAAATAGCTCCCTCCGTATTTCTCACCACCTCTTGCACACTCCCTCCCATACAATGAGAAATCAAGCTCCAAGATAACAGATTGGGGGTTTTTTGCCCGTCAGCCCCCATTAAGAAAAAGCTGGGGGGTTTATTTCAGAAACACACAGGTATAAAAATCAATTGAACTTTCAGCATTTGGACACATGCCAAATTGTGTTCCTAGTTGTCTGGTGGTGTCACAAGTAGTGTTTTAGGATCCTGCAGTTTGCCACAAGTTGATTTTGCAGAGTTTTGAGTTAACAGAAATTTAAGCAAATCACAGAATCAGATTATGTTTCATTTAATGGTACTCAATTATTGGCCAATTAAAAAGATTTAACACAATTTGTTGCATTCAAAATTTTGTAACTTAAAGATTTGAAAACAGCACAGTTCACACGAGACAATTTTCTAAGTCACATACACAGAAACACAGATACAGAGGTTAACCTATGGTTATTTTTCTTTCCTCACAAATTGTAGTGAATTACTCACTTTTTCCTTCGTCAACATATATCACCAGATGATCTTTGGACCAGGTTCCTTCATCAGCTTCTACTATCAGCAAACAGTCTTTGAATCCTCACAGAACCTTCTGAAAGGCACCCCAGCTCACAAGGGGATACTGGACCACAACCTGCTGCAATCCCAGACAGCTCAACGGGTCTCACTATTGCGAGACTGACTTCAGTCATCGCTTCCTTCAGGCCATAATTCTTGGCAGAAAATTCTGGTACCTTCCAGATCAAGCTACAAGCTCAGGCTTGATCCAGGCAGGAGCAGCAGTTTCAGGCAGGGTTAGGAAGCACTTGATCATTCCAATTGATTGCACCTGTAACCAAGGCAAAACATGCTAAGTCATCCTAACTCAATGCACCTGTAACCAAGACCACACTGTTGGGATTGCAACATGGTTAGGGGGCCTGCACCACCATGGGTAGGTAGAACAAATAAAACTAAGAGGCCTGGACATTTCGATTTAAAATACTTACACTGACATTCAGAACTGCTAGCATCTCTGCTGATCTCAAAAGTTAGATCCTTAGTCTTTTAAAAAGAGCAGTCCCCTCCACAGTAACAGGGTTTCTTAAATTAGGAATGTCCCTGCACCTCAGGGGACAGTCCAAAACAACCTCAGAGATGCATGCATTAGTATGGGACCTTACAATTCTAACTCCTAGTTGGAGCTGCAGTACCTAGACCTCCCACCTTGCAAAGTCTACCCTTTCCCTTGGCTTGTCCTTTATTACTTAATAGTAATAATTAAATACATAAACATAATTAAATACTTAAAATACTTCCTCTGCTGCTAAAGCCTGTCTTAGTGTCCTTGAGGCTGGTTCCACTTGCTGGGAGCAATGTCAGATAAACTGTACACAGCCTGAGCCCCTGCCCCTTGAATGTACTGACACCCTACGATTGAGTTCTTAGACTTTATTTTTCTTTAACTCCAAACCTGACATTTCTCTTACCTAGAATATATGGAATATAGCTAAAGAGATTGAAGAATAGCCGTCTGCCTCCAGGCAGGATTCTCACACTCACATAGCAGAGGCTTGTTTAGCTTCTCCAACATGGAGACCCCAAAACCTCCCTAGGTCAGTTACAGCACTCACCTCACCTTACAGCTAGACACCTTGATCTACCTCTACCCTCAAACTCACTTTGCTGCAGGTTAAGCCCACTCTATCTTCTACTGTCTACTGTGGAGAAAGAAAGCATTCAATCCCTTTCCTTACCAATGTTTTTTGCTGTATTCAGGGAGTCTTCTATGCTTTGGCCTCTCTACACTAAATCTTCTTTGTGATATCTTTCCTCAGAAAACAAGCCCTAGAGCTATGATCAAATTTGCTGATTCCTCATGTAATCTCATCATTTTCCTTTAGCTGTAACTCAGGTCTGAACTATCTACCCAGACTCTTCCACCTCTCCTTCAGCAGGAGCATTTGCAAGGGAAGCATAGTGCTCTCTCATATATATATAGCCATGGGCCAGACCTACAGGTGAAATAAATTGGCACGAGGTTGTACCTAATTAAAAGGCTCGGTTCAGTTAAGTGGGGCTGTTGCTTTAGGTAGGATGCAGTAGAGACAAAAAGTTGGGTTTTTCCTTTTATTTGTTGCTGTATGAGAAATGTAGGGGGTTTGGCTGGGAGCACTATGGAGGAGATTTTTGTGCTGTTGGATTAAAGTAATTCCTAAGAGGCTCTTCTGGGTGTGTAGAGGACAATTTTGTCGTGTCTTCCTGATGAGCTTCTTAAAGTAAAAGAAATAGCACTGTGTTACATCTCTCTTGAAAAAAAGAGCTGCTTTCCCACACGGAGAACTCTTCTTTACTGAAAGTCTGAGGATGGAAGGGGGGCTGTGCCCCATCGCTTGCTGCCCTGTAATGACAGACGGTCACTCCTTGGAAGAAAAAGTCATTGCAACCCGTGCAGGGCTAGAGCAATCAACAAAAATTTAAATATAAAAAGTAAAACATCGCGTAGATTGTTTAACTGATGCTGCCCAGCAAACGGGACGTCTCACTGCCAGGACCTCCGCGGCGGCGGAGCCCGGGGCGCCCCGCGGGCGGGAGGTGCGGGGAAGGACCGCGATGGGTGAGGATGAAATCCGAGGAAAAGCGCGTCTCTCTCCACGCTTACAAAAAGTTGACATCAACTCAGTTGAAAAGTAGGTTAATTAGTAGTGTCTGACAGAGCTCCCCAGCAGTGACTTACTTCAGGTGCCGCACATTACTGCTACTCTGCTGAAAAGGGCTTTGTTTTCACCTAGCTTTGTAGCCTCGAGTGTCTGAATATTGATTAACTCTGGGTATTTGATTTCTTTGAAATACACTCGCATTATACCAATAAACTACATCCTTTAACAGAGCGGGGGTTTTTTATGTAATTAAAATATTAACAGTAGTTTGCTACCAGAAATGTGACCGTTGGCCATGAAGTCATTCCTCCTTTTATCATCAGAGCTCGCCGATGTCCCTTAGCAAGGGGATGTGGTTGCAGGGAGGGACTGGACGTGACCAGCAAACTCCCGCGCAGGGACTTACCCCGGACGGGGGGGTTTTTCTCATAGGAAAGACTGAAATATTTACATTCCTGAGAGGGGCTTGCTGAGTTCGGCCAAGCCCCGCACCCAGATCTGGCCAGAAAAGCTTCCCACTGCCGAGGATGTCGGGGGAACCGCTCTGGATCAGAGCTGTCTCCAGCCTCCCCCTTTGGCCTCTCAGGCGGGTGTCGCGATAGACATAATGTCGGGGTGGAAGTGAGAAGCGCTGCCAGGACGACCCCAGCGCCGCGCGGGGCGCCTTGCGCTGCGCTTCCGCGGGCGCACAGGGTGACCGGGCCGCGCCGATCGAAGTCCGGGTGAGCAAGGCGACGCGAAGCGTTGTACCCCACGCCAACCCCTAGATGCGCTCAGCTTTTCAAGGGCCTCTGGTACAGCTATAATATTTTATTTTATTTTATTTTTCCTTTTATTAATCGAAGGCACGCAGGGAAGGCATGCCGGGGTAATGGTGATTGCGGGATTAAGCACGGGAGGAATAAAGACCAAGTTGCTGCGCCTTCGTTCCTGCTGCTCAGGCGCTGCTGCGCACAGCTACCCGGTACTGAAGTGTCCTACGCAGCAAGTTTCTCCCTCCCGCTTCGGTCCCTCTACAAGTCTGCAGAAAAGGCACCTCTCTCCTCGTGACCCCCAGCAGCCGGAGAAACCCTGCCTCTCCCTCTCGCCTGTGTTTTAACCTGCCGGCTTCTCCCCGAAAAGTCTCCCGAAGTTTCCTGTTTCGGTCGCCCCTTGTCAGGACGCTGTGCAGGGCGCAGCTCCTCTCGGCGGAGGAAACCTCCCTCGCTGCGAGATCCCTGCTCCAGATGGGATTGCTATTGTAGGGCGAGCAGGCAGCGGCCAGGGCAGGCGGAAACCCCCGCAGGAGGACAACCTTTGAAGCTCTGCGGGAGTAGGCGGAAGAGGGGTCGGGACACGGGGTCCACGCGTGTCCCTGGGGAGCGGGGGCCGTGAGCGCGCCTCTTTCAGCAGAGGGATGAGCAGCCCGTGCTCCTCCTCTGCCATTGGCATGTGGCGCAAAGGCCAGGAGCAGCGCTCAACAGTACCTGCCTTTTCTGCTTGGCGTAAGGCACCGCTTGGTGTGGAGAGAAGAGCTCATCAGCTGCTCACTTCTGAAGCCCTGGGCCCCACCTTGATGAGGTTTTCTCTTCCCAGTGTTCCCTGTAAAGCCAAGCAAAATCAAACCCAGTTGTCTAGATCCAAAAGATGTACCAGACCAGCTCCTATCTCAGCAGAAATGTCCTTGTTTCAATTTCCTCTTAAGGCTACTGCTTTTTCTTCTCAGGCAGGCAGCCGTGCAAGCCACTGTTTTAAAGTGCGGGGTGAATTGTAAGGTCATCAGGGCTTTCCTGTGCTCTAGAAACGGGGTTTTTTGTTTGTTTGTTTGCAAGGAGGTGAACGAGAGGTCCGCAGCCTATCCGTCTCCCATGAAAACGTTCCTAATTTAGACCCTACCTGTTGACTTTACCTAGCTGTGATGGGAAACCGCTTCTGCGGGGGAAAAAAACAAAAAAAAAGCCAAAAAAATCAAACAAAAAAACACAAGTCAGGGAAACAAAAGTTTAAAAGAGCTCCAAGCCCCCCCTCGGAGAACAAATAAAAAATGCTTCTTCAAACAGCCAGGTTGGGAGGACTGGGGTCTACTCTGCTACAATTACATCCTTGTCCGCGCTATTTATGCCGTACTCTCCAAAACTTGCAGGCTTCATGGATAAGAAGCAGAGTGTTCCTGGAATCGGTTCAGAACGTGTTCTGATGTACAGATAAACTTCTGGAAAGTATCTGATGACTGTGCCCAAGTGCGCTGACCCGCCTCCCATCGATGGGAATAAAGCGATAGCATTCGACTTAAAGAAAGCCACAGAACTTAATTAATTCGATGCTTTAATGGTTATAGAATCTGCAAAACACTAGTATTAATTTAGACACTGGCATCTGGTTTCACTGAAATTCATGTCGAAACAGCCCCATCGTTCCCGGCTGCTCCCCGGGCGGGAGGGGGAGCGGGCGAAGCGCCGGGGAAGGTGCCTCGCCCCGGGGCCGGCCGCGCTCGGAAGTGCGAGGCGAGTTCACGGCCGGCCGAGCGCGGGTGGCAACGGGCCGCCCCACGACCGCCGGCCCCACCACCCCCGGCCCCACCACCGCCGGCCGGGCAGAGCCCACGGGAGCAGCCGCGCCCGGGATCCGCACCTGGGCAGCGCGGGGGTCCCGCATCCGGCTGCGACCAGCGGGACCGGGCCCCGCGTGTCCCACCGAGGAGCTCTTTGCGCCATGTGCGCACGCCCCCGGGGCCGTTTGCCCACGCTTCCGAAATGACGCAGCAGCGCGACTCGAGTCGGGTTTTTCCGATTGAGAAATGTTTGCTTTAGGACAAAGAGTCTCCCTAAATCATGAGAATGACAGACTTGAAAGAGAAAATTAATAATGTTAATAAATTGAGTTCACTGGGAAGATGGCATTTAGAAAAGGGTGAGATGTCCCAAATTTAATTTTCGCTGGTGAAACAAGAAAATTCTAAAAGGCCACATGAGACGATTTTTAATAAACATTTGTACTGTTTTAGAAGCTAAGCTATAACTCATCCGCACTAAAATTTAACGACTTCGATTCATCAGAAAAGTTTGCGCTTGGACTCGGCTTCAAAGACAGAACAACAACCCCAATGACAGGCTATAATGATTTTCCCCCTCCGATTTGCCGTGGGTTGGTGTGTTCTTGTGCCCAGACCGAAAATTCATATACAAATCCCGAAGTCATAAAATTTAGGCTTTCGCGTTTGTCCTTTCCAAACCGAAACTTGACTTAACCCAAGTCCCGGATCAGAAGGGCACAAGAGCTATCAGATTCTCGGGGGACTGCAAAAGCCACTCGCCGCATAGTTACTCTGACAATATTGCAGACAATTTGGGCGACATTGGGCAACGCGTGTTGTCCCTGGGAACCCAGTTGTATTGTTTCTCCTGAGGTTTCCCTGTCAGCTCTGGTTTAACAAAGGTTGTGCTCCAAGAAGTCTTCTCGGGAAAGGCGAGCAAGGCTCGATATTGGGCAGAGGATGAAGAGAGTCAGGAAGGAGGTGTTTTTGCTCGACCTGGGGCTTTGTTGCTGCTCCCAACTTCACTCGCTTTTCCCCCTTTTAACTTTTTTTTCTTTTTCTTTTTTTTTTCCCTCCAGTGACATTGAACTAAGACAGACAAGCGCGGAACGAAAGGCGAGTTGAAGGTGCCGGAGCTTTGTCTAAGAAGTGCGGCATCGCTCCCTAAATGTGCATCCTTTCCTTCGAAAGAGGTGTCCCCAGAAAGTGATGGTTTTCACAGGACAGTATCTCATTTCCCCAAGGCAGAAAAATACCTCGGTGACAGCCCCGAGCCCCCCAGCCCGGCTGACGGAAGCTCAGCCCTAGCACATGGAAAAAGTTTCCCTTCACTGACAGGAGGTGTTCCCGGCCCCATCCTGAAGCACCCAGTGCCTGTGTGCGCGGGGGGAGAGGAGGGGGAAGCCGGCAGAAAACAGCCCGGCCTGTGTTTATTCTCCAGATTTGAAATGAAAAGAAACTGGCTCGTTGCTTCTTGATCTTTTTCATTTCCTTTCCCTGGCCTGTGAGGAATCCCCCTGCCCGCCCCGCACGTTTTGAGCCATGTCTGCGGGATTCCGACTAACCCTAGATCTGTTTTTTAAAACGTATTTAAGCTGCAGAATTTGCTGACACATAAATAAGCCATCAAGGCTCTCGGAAGCTCATGAATCTTTGACTGAAGTACGTGTGGGGACTTACACACTTGTTCCACGTCGTGATACTTTTAAAACTTTCACAAAGACTACTCTGGACAAAAAGCACCTCTGTTTAACAAGATAATTCTTGCTTTCAGTTTTATTTCTATTTTCAACTTCCTATTCTTTTGTCCCGTGACATGGCGCTTTTTTCCCCCTCGGGGACTCTTTCTCTTCTTTCTCCCCTCCTATTCTGAACTGTTTTACAGCCCCGCTTTGTTACTGTCAGGAAAAAATGTCTGGAGAGCCCTGTCTCCTAAAGAAGGAACAGAAAAGGGAGGACTGGAGCTGCAATGTTGCCTATGCATGCAGAACATCCCAATCTGTTTTTGTGCATTGAGTTGGGGAGAGGGCAGCAGGGAGCGTGCACCCAGCCTCAGCCCGGACAAAGGGAGGCCGGACAGCTGCGTACCCGCCACAAAAGATTCACTCTTCTGTCAACTCTGTTTACTTAGTGTTGTTTCTGACCTCTGTGCTACACTTGTTGCTAATACATATGCTTATCAAACCATTTTAATTGGCTTTCTTCATAACATTAGTCCCAGCGCCTTTTTTTTTTTTCCTACATGTGTTTCCAAACAACTTAATTGACTTCTCTAATATTCATCTCCCTGGGCTCTAAACAACGGGTTTCTTCCCCCGCGCTCCCAGCCCCCGGGAAAACAGCCCGGGGGTGTCTGCACGGAGAGAGCTTCACCTTTCGGAAGGGGTGGCTTTGCAGGGACATGAGGACGTAGGGATAACTCGCACCCCAGGGTACACCCGTGTCTCCGGCGTCCCTCCGGCCGGCACGGTGGACTCGGGCCGTGCGTGATGAAGTGGCTGCTGGTAGATCGGCGAGGTGACTGCCCCCGTCATGTCTCAAATGTGGTTTTGCTTTGTTTTATGGCACTCGGTGGACTGGTGCCAGCCCGAGAGGACCCGGCACCACCCTCGGAGCTGCACATCGATCAAGAGCGCAGCCCCCTGACCGGGAGCGCCGGGTTGAGCGGGCGCGCACAGTCCGCGGACGCAGTCCGCGACCGCACCCCTTGCACGGGCAGAGCCTCCCCGCCCGCCGCAGGTAGAACGGCGGGGTTCGGGCCCACCCCGCACCGAAACCCTGCGTCTAGGGCAGCCCGTCGTCGTCGTCGTCCCCTCCCCCCGACTCCGCACCCGCGGGGCGGCCAGGGAGGCGTTGAGGGCACGGGGGTCCCCAGTGCTGGGATGCAGGAGGTGGTAGAGAGCAGCCAACCTGCCCCCCAAATTACTGAGCCCCGAGCACCACGCCCCCGCAGCCTTTGCCATCTATATTAATCGCTTCACTTGAGCCTCTCCCCCCACCCCGCCCCCCCGTTTTGGGTTGGGGTTTTTTGTTGGGTTTTGGGATTGGGTTTGGGGTTTTTTACAATTTCGTAATTAATAGTTGCACTCGGGTTTGTAATGGAAACGACCCTGCGAGGCCGGATGGCTGTTATGATTTGCTTTCTTTAGCGTTTCTCCCCCTTCGCGAGCATTGTTCGCGGTGACTGTCTGGGCTCAGATATGATGTTGGGACAGCGCCTCCCTTGAAATGGAAACAGAGGCCTGAATAAAGAAGGGTGGAAAAAAAGTACTTTGTAGTCTGCATCGTCCATCTTTAATTCAGAGACGCATCTATACTCCTGGGAGCGCCGCCTTTGATCTCTTTGATTTTTACACCAGATCTGTTATGGACTAAAATTCCTAGGTTTTCCATAGAAACATCTCCATTCCTTCGGGATATTGATGTTTTCTTCTTCCTAGGGGTTATGATATGGTAAATCAGATTCAGAAAAGCATGGACAATGCCAGCATTCATGGGGCGGGGGGCGGGGGTGGGGGGGCGGGAGCCTCTCTCTCTTCTCCCAATGAATCAAAATATTGTTTATTCTGTTGCTTTTTAAGCCCAGTCACTTCAGCTGCCTTTCAGTGCCTTCAACTCTGGAAGAGGGGCAGCAGCAGCAGCAGCAGCAGCAGGTTGCGTTGCCATGGGGACCCTACTGTATGGCAGCAGCGCCAGCCCCAAAGACAATGCCTCGCAAAGGGGCTTGAAAAGTGAGGTTTCTCCCTTTGCCACGCAGCCACTTCCGATGGAGCAAGCATTCTCCTTTCGGGACCCTCATCTTGTCACTAGAACAATGTCTATCTTCGCCTGCCAATTTTTTTTTCTCTATCCTGCCTTTGATCTATAAAAAATCAAAAGAACAAAGTCAGGGGAGAATAGGGGGCTTTTTTTTGTTGTTGATGCACAGAACAGGCTTTTATAATTTGGGTCTACTTTTGTGCCTGAGGATTGCAGGGGGAGGGAAGGAGGGTAGTTTATTCGTGTGTTGGGCTCTCTTCAGCCCCGCCGACCCCAGGCACGGCGTGTGCCAAAGTCCCCCCTCCCTTTCCTCTCCTCCTCCCCAAAGCAGCCAGGAATAAGGACGGGTGCTGCCCACCCCAGGTGTCCCCCGCTCACCAGCCTTGGTCCTGAGAGCTTTCGTGCAGCCCGGGACCTTCCCACCTGCCAGGCCCAGGCCACCAGTGAGGTGGCACTGACCTTTGCCCAGGGCCAAATTAGGATCACCCAAGCCTACTAATTAATGCTGATGTTAATAACAGAGATGGTGCAAACAACAGCATGCCCATCACAGTATATTTTAACACATGATGAAAAATGATGTTGCTTCCAAGTCATGATTTTGTGCAAACATTGGAGGAATGAACGTGAGACTAACACCCTTTTCTTAGAAATCATACAAACCAGGACAGCGTGAGGCCCTGAGATGCTGAAATCTTGGCTTTACATGCCAGCAAAGCAAAGAAACTGGAGTGTCCATGCAAATATGCAAGTGTGAGTTTGACTTCTTTGTTTCTAAGTGGCAACAGGCATAGTCACGCATGTGTAGGACAGGCTATAAATAATCCTCGATGGAAAACTGGGTCTAGTTCTGGTTCTTTCTGTGAGGACAACTGGCTGGTTGGGTTTACATGTGACTCAATGCACGTAACCCTCCTGGAATTAACCCTAATCACTTGAGCTCAGATCGGTTCCTTGCCTCACTTCGAACAGCGGGAAGTGTTGATTTCTCCAAAAGGATTGCATTACAGCTACTTCCTTTTCATTACAATGCCAGCAAATGAAACAACAGAAATGACTGGTCTGTGCTGTATCGGTTACAGTGGCTTTGGTGCCTTGGCTAAAACGTGTTCCCACACGATTTGGTGATTAACTCCATCACAGACTGATTTCCTACTTTGAAGGAGTCAATTTCTGGGCAAGACAATACAGTAGGTTGGGGAGACAGTGGAAATCAGAGGAAGGTTTATTAAAGAAACTCAGGCATCTTTGGTGAGAGCTTGTTCTGTCCCTGGCCACCTTTCCCTAGTTAGTTTTGAAAGAAAAACATCAGTTTAACATGCTTAGTTAAAGTAAATTAATTTAGGAAAGGGTATCTGACCTGTCTCGGTTTGCATTGTTGGGGAACATTTACCATGGGCTGCGAATGAAAGTAGAGGTACTCCTCACTGAAGGACTGGGAGCAGAGTCTGAGACTGGGGCTCAGGGTCCTCTTGCCTTTATGCCAGATGGATGCAAAACAGGGGCAACACTCAGCCTTTTCATGGGTGAGCACAAGGGACTGTTAGGTTCTGGCTGTAGATCACAACTGGGATGCTCTGGGTGCACCACGCAGTACCTGAAGATACCCAGGTCTCCAGTGCTGCATCTGCCTGGCATCACCTTGCACATACAAGCGTGTCCTAGCAATTGCTTATGACATGCATTGGATTTCTGGACTCTGGTCCTGTGCCACAAAAGCCCTCAACTCAGGGCCCAGGAGCTGACCCTTTACCATCTGGAGCATCCCCATGCCTCAGGGTCTGTGCCCAGGAACTGCAGAGGTGAGCCTGTCATAAAGATGGTTACTGAGGCAGCAGGTTTGCATGACACTGAGAGGACTTGGAGACCACAGGTCTCCTTGCAGCCAGTATCTGGGCCTTGGAGAGGAGGGAAAGGGATAGGGGAGGGCTGTATTTCACCTGTCTGAAAAATAACCACTGAGAGGAGATGCAGCAGGCCTGGGGCCCAAGATCAATCCCCCCTTCCCTCCTCCTGTTCCCCACCCCCACCCCATTTGATTCCCTGGAGAACCGGCTTCCCTCCCTATCTGGTCACATTCTCTTCCCAAGATTAATTGTTGGGTCAGGGCGGATTCAGCATTGTGTCAGCCTGCAAGTGCCTTTTCTTTCTTTTTTTAAGACAGCCTCAGTCAAACTTCAGGCGCAAATCCCCTCCCCACTCCCTCCTCCCCCACCTTTTAGGGCAGGGGGCTTCTACCCTGATCCGACCTTCTGGGCTGAGAGGCATCAGCCATGCCTTTTAACTGTACAATTATGCACACTCCCTAAATGTTGTTTTAATAACAGCGTTTGAAAAAAGCCGCAGCGGGTAGAAAAGCATGGAGATGCCTGGAGCAGCCCGCTCTCTCCCTCACACACACACAGATACACTCTGGGGGGGGAGGGGAGGGACAGTGAAAAGGCACCTAGCACCTAGATGGGGGTAACCCCTCATCTAACTGGGTGTCCCTGGGTCCCCTCCAGGCAGCGGAGCCCCTGGAAGGCGCAGACGGAAGGAGGGCGCAGGGCGGGCGGGCGGGGCAGGACGTGGCTCGGTGCCCCGCGGGCGGCCCTGGCCGGGGAGCAGCGGCCCGGCCGTAAGGCAGGAGCCAGCGCGCAGAGCCGCGCACAGCCCCGAGCGGAGCTGAGTGCGCAGGGAGGCGGTGTCTCCACGCTTGCTTTAGCGCGGGGGACAGGACCGCGGAACGCGGCTAACGCCGGCCGGGCTGGAGGCATCGCCCAGCGCTCTGGTTTCCTCACCGGCGGCCGGCAGAGCCGAGCAAGCCCGGCGGAGAAGCGGGTAGGGGGATGCTGTGCGGTTCATCCAGCCTCCCGCCCCTCGGCGCCGGGCACGTTCAGTCTACTATGAGCAACCGTGCGGAGCGCAGAGATGGCGGGGGCAGCGTCCGGCCCCACGCGGGGCAACAGCAGCCCCCTCGTGGGGCACGGTCCGCAGGGTCCCGCCGCAGCGCCGCGACCCCGGCAGCTCCCCCGAGCTGTCACCAGCCCACGCCGCTCTCGGGGGTCTTCTCCGCGGGAAACTCCCACCCGGTTCTCTGTCCCGCGTGAAACCACAGAGCCTGGCACTCATTTTCCTTCTAAGCAGCCGTGTAAGGGGTTCTGTGAAGGAGACCCAGACACCTTCATATCTCAATTTTTCTTCTTTGGACAGGAAATGTGTGTTGAAGGGGGGGTCGGGATCGTAAATTTCATTGATTACTTGCAGATTGTACCGAATATATTCAAGCTCTCATGACAGCTTCTGGAGACATAACGACTGGACAATATTGCCCGAACAGTACAAACTCTCTTTAACTACTACAAAGAAATCAGCAGGTAATTATAGGCTCGATTGTATACATAATAGGCATCGGAAATCGGAGAATAACTGTAGGCAGCGATTCTGAACCAGAAGAGGAACTGTCGTGCTTCAAACTCTCATACAATAGCTGCTCATTGTGCTGGGTGTCTTATTCTAATTAGAGATACCTGCGCAGCATAGCAAATATAGAAGAGAGGCGCATCCTTGACCTCCCTGCCAGTAAAACTCATCCTTTAAAAATGAGAGATTCAAAGGCAAAAGCCAGCCAAGTGGGTATTCCTGAAACAGGCGATGATGCTGAGCTGTGCCCTCTGCGTCTGGAAGAGCGCAGTAAACCTGCACGACTCGTTAGGGGGAATTTCTGACCGGAATGGGACTGCTGGGGGGAAAAAAAAAAAAAAGAAAGAAGGAAAGAAAAAGAAAAAAACCTAAACAAACAACAAAACCCACAATACACACACAGAGAAAAAAAAAAAAAAACAAAACCAAACTCTAAAACCCACACAACTTTTCTTAAGGTGCCCTGAGAATTACCTTTTGCACAGTGAAACCCAAAAAAATATAAAAGAGCGCCCGGCCAAAATTAACTAAAAACAACAATCCCTTCGGGAACACACCAAGCCCTTGTTTCATATAGAGCTTATAATATTTTAAATTATTTTTTCTTTACTTTAGTAGAAAAAAGACAAGCTTGCTTTCATGCACCTAAAAGAATATAAATATATATTTCTGATATAGAGATTGTTCCTTCTTTAATAAATGTTTTTGTTTTGAAATAATTATTGACAGTCCCTGCGCAGAATCATCTTCCTCTCTTCTAACCGGCAAGTCCTCCTTCCAACAGTCCCTAACTGCCAACAAAAGCACGGGAAACTCTCCTAAAAACTCTCCTGACATCGATGCCCCCGAGCTCTCGAGGGCTTCCCCGATTTACGTTCCTTTCAGGAGAAGTTTCCCAACGAGTTCCGTGGCGACGAGCCGAGGCGGTGCCTGGCATGTGCAGTCTGCGTGGGCGAAGCCACGCACTGCCCGTCCCCGCGGGTCTGGTCCCCGTGCTCCCTGGTTGGAACGAGCCCCGGCGGATTCCACACAACTTCGCTTTGAGTATCGTCTGGCCTTAAAGTTCACTTCGGTTGTTTTGCCTCTAGGGGTACGCGCTGTGGTATTCTGGGTCACTAGTGACCTATAAACCTGAGCGAACGTGTGTCTGCATCGCAACCCAGCCCGCAGAAGCAAATAATCCAAGGTACCGCTTCAGCCCAGGGGGAAGATTGTTTACACCGGGTCAAGTTTGACCCTGTCAAAAAGCGGAGCGGAGCCGGGAAGCGCCCGAGCCAGGGCTCCTCGCCCTGTCCAGAGGTTGGGGGAAAGGCTCCCCTCGGGCTCTGACCTCTACACCGAGATTGACTTTAGCATCAACCCTTGGGGAGCGCAGAGCGCGGGGTCTGCAGCACCGGGCACGCACCTCAAGTGTGTCTGTGCGACCGCAGAAAAGCGCATCGCGGAGCAGCCAGGCTCCAAATAAATCAGATTTGGATTCCTTTCATTTACAAATATCCTGTTGGCGAAGTCCGATTGCTGTTTTTCTAAACATCATTTACTACATCGCTGTAAACGAGATAATATAAGTGTTATTTTAAAAAATTAAATTATTGATAGGAATAAGTTCTCTATATAACTGGCAACGAGAAGCAGCCGAATATTTCACTCGGTGCTTTGCAATACCGCTCCTGTACCAACCGTTTTTTTCTAAGCTACATCGCAGGCTTCTGCCTATTTGCTTTTAATGCCAAGTTCACGTAAGAGCTAAAACAGGATGTTCTTATAAATCAACTTTTTTTTAAAATGTTCCTCACTAAATCACGCCGTGAAAATAAAACACGGGGGGGGGGGGGGGGGAGAAGGAGGCGAAATTTTGTTCCCAAAATTGAAAGACAGTAAAAAATTGGTCATCAAAAAAATATCTCCAGATGAAGACAGTAAAGGTAAATCAAAGCAGAGCAACTGTTTGCAATATCACTTGTACTTTTCCTGTTGGGCTGCGCAGTATTTTACCGAGTGGAAGTACTAGCAAGATGTGCAGGTATCCGCTTACATTATAAACTGCAGTTGGTATAAATATTCTGTTCCAGAGAACAGCTTTATCACATGCTTCCAAATAATAAAGTAGCCTTTCAAACAAAAGCCACACATCAGGTGGCATTTTATTAATGAATGATGCTCTGCCTGATAAATATGAAGGGTGACTCTTTCCTGCCTCCGTTCTTCCCGCCGCCTCCCGTCCCGTCCCGCCGCCGCCGCCTCGGACCAGGAGCGCGGAGCCCCGGCCACCGCCCTGTCCGCCCAGCAGCCCCCACCGAGTGCCGCCCTGCCCGCGGCTGGCTCCAGCCCGGCTCCAGGTCCCTTCCGTGCAGGCTTTAGGGGGATGCCTGGAACTCCAGACTCCGGCGATCAAATTCACGTACAAAACGTTCCCTCCAAATGGAAACTTTTTTTCCCCCTCCCCTTAAAGTTTTGCGCTGTTTGCCCAATATCGGCAAGAGAGGTTCGTGGGACGAAGGATAGGTCAGATTCATATCGGGGTAACCCGCCTGTCTCCATCCTTGCGCCTGTGTCACCTATGAAATTCTCAGGTGCGTGGTTGCATCTCACCCCGGGCACCTCTGCCATCATCAGGCTCCTGAACTCAGCCGGTCCCAAACCCGATCTGTCACTGCAGCTCGACCAGCCACGCTGCGAGCGGGGCAGAATAAGAATCTGTTGATCGCCCTGGCCACAAGTTCGCTTTTTTGACCTTATATCCTAGTCCGGCCGGTTGTTGAGTTTAGTCTGGTTTGGGCTTTTTTAAACCGTCTCTCATTTTACGTGCTAAATGTCGGCTCTTTAACCAGCAACTAGCGATCATCAGACATTAATTTATACGGCTTTTACAAATACCTAAGCTATTTAAAATGCTGAACTGGGTTGTGTGTGGCAGGGAACATCTATCTATTGAATAGGCAGTGTCACACGGTAGCATGCTCTCTTGTCAAGGGTGATTGTGTTTTAGGCAAACATTTGAGCAAACATAAAGGCAAAGGTCAAGTACTGTTCAGTTGCAGTGTGTGCTAATTCACCTAGCTAACCAATGGGGCAAAAGTTGCATTTTCTGCGAGCACCGCAGACCAAACCTCTGCGAAGGGCATTATTAGCTGTGAGACGTCTGTGATCTCTTGCAGACGGCTCCCGGGTGGAAGGGCTGGAGGCTCCGAGGGTGCCCGGGGTGCAGTTCCTGCACCATCACCTCCCTTTGCTAACAAGCGCCTTCCAATAAGCTGGTGGATTTTGTACTGGTCTTCCTTCCCCCCCTCCTTTTTTTTTTTTTTTTTCTTTCCCCCTTGTTATTTATTTCTCTTTCCCCGCAATTTCTTCCTCTCCCTCCCCATTCCCTGAACAAACGCAGCTGGGCTGCCCATCGCCGGCCGGAGCACCAGCGCAGGGAGAGGGGCGATAGCAGCGACTCCAGGGAAATTGGGCGAGCGGAGACCAGTGGCAGGAAAGTGCAGTTTGACTCCTCATTGAAAGTTCATGGGGAGGAGGGGGGAGGAGGAACCGAGTTACTTTATTATCCTCATTCCTCCCCACGTCGTCGCAATAAACTAAAGCCATGTTTTGAATAGGAAAGGGTGGAATTTATCTCTGAGGGTGATCTGCCTGCAGAATTTTCCAAGCAAACCTTATTATTTCTCATAGGGAAATTCTTTCTGCCATCCAAAAAAATAGAGAGGAATCAAAGGATTGGGTGGTGGTTGTCACACTCGCAGCTTAGAACTCTCTCTCTCTCTCTCTCTCTCTCTTTTAAGGGGAAAAAAAAAAAAAAGGAAAAAATAAAAAGGAAAAAGGCGACCCATTCCTTCCTTCTCGGTTCAGCCTGGAGGGCTCGCACTTTGAATCAATAGTCATTTTGTTTGAACCAATGGCTGCGCTTCCATCCAGGCTGTACGTACAGTAGTTTTCATAATAAACCCGGGTTTCACAGTTGTGGTCTTAAAGCACTCAGGTTTGGGACTTGCACGTGCGAAATAAATAAATAAACACACACATACATGCATGGCAGCGGGATTGAAAAAAAAAAAAAAACCAACAAAAAACCCCACCAAACCACAAGGACAAAAAAAAAAATCAACCCAAAAACCAATAAACCGCCAAATAAAAACGATTATTCTGAACCCAGGCGAAATCTCGTGAAATTCTTACTTGTTGCCTTATGCTATAGAGGCAGTCGCCTCCCAGTCCCGCACCGTGGGGTCTGGCTGCTGCTTGCCTCTGCTGCTGGGAGAAGCGGGGTGATTTTTTTTTCTTTTGACAAAATTCCAGAAAGAACATCAACAACGTTAGAGACGTGATTCTAAGCACAAAACTGGTTTATGGCTGAAATGACATTAAAATCACGAGGGCATATTTTCTTTGCAACGCAGGCTTTAAACACGAGCACACACTCACAAGAAAACACGTTTAAGTAAAAATAAATAAATAAATACAATGAACTTACCCCCGCCTGCCAAACCATCACAATTTGTGGGACTCTTCTTTAGTGTTGCAGACAACTTGGTCCTTCACGCCCTGCATTAAACACCGTGGGTACAGTGTAAGAGGAATAAAATTTTAAAAAATGTTTTAAAATGTTTTGTCATATATTTCTAAATAGTCTAATCTCCCTCAAATGTCTCGGATTTCTTTACAACCCACTGGCTACGGTCCTATAAACACCACCTGGGCAGTTTCACAAGCTTTAAAGTTTTGTGTGAGTGTGTGTGTGTGTGCGCGCGCGTGTGTGTGTGAGTGTGTGTGTGTGTGTGCAGTAAGTTGTTTAAAAGGCATCGTTACCATTCAGAGGTATAAAAGTATTGCCCTGATCTTTGGCGTGATAGGGTTTGTGGGGTTTTTTTCTTTTATTTTTTTATTTGGGAGGTGTGTGGGTTTTTTTTCACATGCACCTCTCATTTTACTTAACTTTTTAAAGATGGGAAAAGCTGGAAGCTTTAGTTTTCGAGAGACTTTTCTCGTTATTCATCTGTTTGGTCGCCTTAGCTGCACAAAAGCGTATCAGCTGCGTTATGAAAAATGGCCTAAGCCCAGAGAATGTCACAGTGGTCGACTTATTATTTTAGCCCTTCTTAAAAAAAAAAAAAAAAAAAAAAAAGAAAACTCGGGGAAAGTTTGCTTTTGATGAATTCAATAAAAGCAGCACTGCAACGGAAGAGATTTTAAGCTAAAATCATACAGCATGGGGGCAAAAGCTTAAACCAGCCAGATGGCCAAAGGCAGCCTGAGTCTGCCCGCTTCAAACCCATCCACTGAAGTTACAGTCCTCCATCCAGGCTTTTAGCTTTTTTCACGTTTATCGTGTTTAGTCGTGTGCGTGTGTCCCAAAAAAAAAATCAACAAACAAATAAACAAAAGTTAACTTTTACAATTCATGTGCCACGAGTCTTTTTCTTTCCACCTCTGGAACAGGTATAAGGCAGGATTTGTTTGTTTGTTTGTTTTAGTTTTAAATAAGACAAGGATCTAAAGCCCCTGGGCAAGGTGTTACTTTTTAATTTACCAGCACCTCATATCTCGTCCCCAGGGAGGGCTTCCCGGCCGTAACCAGAAAGGACAAGTCGAAAGGACTGCAGGGACTGCGACTGAAGGCTGTGCTGTGAATCAGCTCCCGTCCTTCTCCTGAGTAATAAACAGATCTAAATAATAACAGCGATTAATAACCATAACAATGATAAAGACCCCAGACTAGGGACTCTGTGGGCCAGGGCTTTGGATCCGGTGTGTTGTTTGTTATTAGTAAACGTCCATAAACAGCCGCAAACACATGAGTAAACTCTATTCTCTTCTAGCGCAAAAACCTTTGGAGTTCTTGTGATTTCAGTGGCACTCGGAAGCTGCCATTGGCTTCTAGAAAGTTGTCCTGGCTGTAAGCGAGGGCAGAGATCTGGCGCCTTAGCCTGGATCAGAAGCGTTGTCCACCTGCTTTGGCAACAGGACGGAGTTTCTGATACCGTTGGTCCAGGGGAAATATCGGTGCAGGCTGTGCAGATGGGAGAGTAATTTGCAGGAGAAGTCGGGGCTAAAAGCGCCCTGCCCGCCCTCTCCGGACTCCCCTCACCTCTTGTCTCTTAGTTCATCGTTATCTTCATCCTGCAAAACAAGTGTCCGCGCCGCCCCGCGGGAGGGGGGCAGAGTCCAGCCCGCAAGTGCCTAATGCCGAGATAAATCTCCCCCCTTCACCTCTGCCCCCCGCGCCGCAGGACTGAGACCCGGCGGGACGGATCCAGCCCCTCTCGCCTCGGGGCCGGGCCCTGCAGGTCGGTCGCCCACGGAGGGGCTAGGGCGGGCGCACCACCTCCCGCGCACCGCGGCCCCTGCGTGGCCAGAGCCGCCCCCATGCCCAAAGCCACCTGTGCCCCTGCGGACACAGAGCCCTCCAGTCCCGGGCGGCCCAGCCGTCGGGCAGCGCAGTCCCCGCTCCTCCGCTTCAGGCGCGTCCCGCAGCAGAGCTGGGCGTCCCTCCGCGGAGAGGGAGCCGCCGAGCCCACCCGTGGGAGCGGCAGGTGTTGCCCGCGCACCAGGAGGGTGGAAGGTCCTGCCCATAGTCCAGTCTGAGTGCGGGGAAATGCTGCGCGGCGCTCTTGGGGGCCGAGGAGAGAAGGGGATCCCTGTGAGCATGCTGTTTCCCGAGGGGGTAAGGGGTTTAAAGTGTAATATTGGGCTCAAACTGTAAAAGGTTAAACGAAATGGAAGGAGAATAACGCGCAACCCTGCTAAAAGTCAGATACAGAGCAGAGGAAGGAGCGCATGTTTGCGTGTCTATAGGAGAGTGCGAGTCGCACAACTGGGCACAGTCACCTTTCAAAGAGCAAATTTACTGCGCCGTTTCCCAACGCTTAATGGCCTCCGCCCCCGGGGCTGGTTCCCCGACGGACGCTGCCGGGATGACCACGGCACCAGCCACGCCAGCGGTCAGAAGCAGAAACCACGTTGCCGTCGTTTCCCCCGCTGATGCAGCAACTTGAGAGAAGTGATGAAGAAAAGTAAAAAAGAGCTGGCAGGGAGAAGTACGAGAAAACCGGCTCCGGAGCACACCCCACTCAGAGTGTACGGGGATGAGCAGCAACGGTCACCCGGGTGGGAGCGGACACGTGTGTAACTTGGCACCCCCTGCCCTGCTGCAGCCCCCACTGCTGGGGTCTCACCCGTGTTCCTGCCTGCACCTGCGGCTGCCCTTAACGGGTCATCTCGACGTGGGCAGGAGAGATGTCTGGAGGAATCTTGGTTACCTTTTGGACTCCTTTTTCCCAAACCGCTCGAGAAATCCGTTAAATCAAAGACCTCGAGACGTTGGAAATTGCCCTTTGCAATCTTTAGGGATTAAAGAGCGCAGGCTGGGGAAATTTGAAGAGACTTCATCCCGATGGGAATGACAGCGCACCCATAGAGGGGCATTTAGAAAATTTAGAGGAGGCAGTTAAATCAGCCAAACAAAGAAGGTTTGGTTTTGATTTGGGGATATTTTGTTTTCCAGAACATAATATCGATTCTGAGCAGTTTTGCAGAAGAGAGGTAAATCAGGCGGTAAATAAGCGCGTCTCAGCCGCACGATCCCAGAAGCGTACCTGCGCCTTTTTTTTCACTCGAATGACCCTAACAACAGTGTGGCAGGGCAGAGCTCCGCTACCCCCCTGGCGCTGCCCCTTGGCGCTACAACCCCACCCCCCGGCGCTGCCCCCCGCGTCGGGAAGGTCCCACCGCCCCTCTCGGCGCCGGCTCATTCCCGGCTCCGTAGCCACTGTACGGCGCTTGGAGATCCCCGATGAGACGGGATGCTCAGAGCACTACAGGCGTTAGCTTCACCCTAGGGGCTCCATCGAGGAGCGTCCCTGGGGACAACACCGCAGTTTGGGGCGGCAAGGGTGCAGGCTGACCTCGGGAGAGGGGCAGAGCGCTCCCGGTCGGGCTGGGCGTCCCCACCCTGCCCACCGGCCGGGCACTGCCAACAGTAACTTCGTTGTGCCCCGATTCCTTCGGCGTCCGGGCACATCGAGATGGCTCTGCCGCTGTCGGGGCACGGCGGGCCCGGGGACAGCCCAAGGTCACGTCCCGGGCTGCAACCTCGCCGCTCCCTTGTGCGAAATACCGTCGGTAGTCACGTTCACGACCACGACTGTGCAAGCTGTTAGACGGGCCGGTGTGTCTTCCCAGCTCCAGGCTGCCCGTGAAAGGATGGTGTTCATTCCCTTCCACCCCGCAATGCCACCCTTCCTCAGCCCTGAGGGAAAACGCGCTCTGGCTCTGAGCCCCCTTGCTCTGGACTTCACATCCTCTGAGGAAAGGTCCAGGAGCTCCCATATTCAGCCCAAAGCTCCGCGGAGTCAAGAGGGGTGAGCGGGTTTGGCTCTTGGAGTGTATTTGCAAATCAGGACACAGTTAGGGAACAGAGGCTTGAGGAGACCTTTCCCTGTCTGGCCAAAGTGCCCTCTAAGGACGGGCTTGGGAGCTGGAGGCATCCTCGGAAGTCCTCGCAGTTCTCGGAAGGTTGTGCCTTGTTTCAATGTTTACTCCCGGTACTGCAAATGTCACCAGAATGCAACTTTAGTGCTTTGCGGTTAATATTTTTTGCCCGAGGTCTATCACTAGCATTAATTGTCCCAATAAATTGAGATATAGTGTGCATAATGCAATGTAACAATATGGTTATATTCCACGTGTATGACTTAATTAAGCTATTTGCAGCCTGATGCTGCAAGTCAACGGGTGTGCAAGTGGATTAACAATGTACTGTTCTCGTATCCTCAGGATGGTGCATAATTACTTTACTGGCGGTACATATCAATTTTTGATGATTGCAGAACACATGCTCACTTTACCAACAAGCGCTTTAATAACTCTCCATTGTGTTTTAAAAAAGCGTTGTTTGGGAATATTTGGAAGCCTCTGCAAACAATGTTCGAGGTTCGTAGCGCGAGGTTTAGACCTGATCTATATTTGATGAAGTGCAAAGGCTCTGAGGCAGCGCCCGTCCCTGCCTGCCCTCTTCACGCTTCTGGGGCCGGCGGAGGGGACCGGAGCCGGGCGGGCCGGGTGCGCCGGTCGTCGAGGCACACCGGCGGGACTCCGGACTTTCCCCGGGGAGGGAACCGTACGGGGAAGGGGGGGCACTGTGCCCCAACACATGCTCCTGACATTTGCGAACGGAGTAATGCAATTAGGAAACTCGATTACAGGGCAGCGGCGAAGCTGGGGGAGCCCCGGGTCTTTGTTCCCAGGAAGATGGCGCCAGGGTCTGGCCGGCGGGATTTAGTGTTCGCCTCTCCAGGCAAAGGTGGAGGGGGACGAGTGCCGACCTTTCTGGGGGCAACTTAATTTCTGCAGCCTAATCGTGTTGGGGAGGCAGGTACCATCCATCAGAGCGAGTTCTCCGCACGGCGCCGCGCGGGGACAGGCTGCCTGCCCGGGCATCTCTACGCCCGGCCCAGCGCTCTGGAGCATCAAACACGCTGTCAGAGGAAAAAATAAACCAAAACACAACAAAAAAGAAGAAAGAAATTTTAAAAAACAACGAAAAAACAATGTAATAAAAGCCGCCGCTTGTCCTTGGCACGCTCAGGCGTGGCTCAGGAGCCCGACCAGGAGGGTCCCGAGAGTCTGGGGCCGCCGGGGTGGGTGGGTGCGCCTGTCTGCCTGGGCTCGGGCTCCGGCGTAATCAAACGCACATGGCTTTCTTGGCTGGGGAGGGCATTTAATAACTCCCAACCGCGGGGGTTGGCTGGGGAGTGGGGCTGCCAGGCCTGGCCATGGCGGCGAGCAGCCTGCGGGCGCCGGGCGAGGCCAGCTCCGCGCGGCCCCCGGTACCCCCGGTGTCCCGCTCCGCGCCCAGGCGTGGTGGCGCTGCTGCTTCGGAGCCTTCCTGGAAGAAGTCGATTTGTTCTTGTACCTGAAGCAGGTGATGTTTATGCAGAGACATCTGAATGACAGCAGGAGTGAAGGACAAATCTAATAAAGCCTAATAAACCGTGAGAGTCTAAATGTCATTAAACTTACAAAGATGAGACTTCAAATCACCAAAAAGGTAAATGTCTTCATTAGTCTGATCTCTGAAGACTGTCGAACATTTCATTAATTTATAATTTATGATTGTTTGACAAATATTGAAAAGTATGTAAATATGAGGGGGATAATGTCTTTTCTGCGGGAGATAAGGAAATGACCCAAACTGTACGTGCCTGCTAGATTACACACGAGGTTCCATCTATCTGTTATCAAACTGTGCTTTCCCTTTATACAACATATTGTGCAACTGACAAGTGAAATAGTGCAGATAAACCAATGGTTTAAAACGTAATAAAGACAACAGCCATTTGCATTTTTTACATTTTATTACAAAGGTAATTTACTATGACACATTTCTGAATGTAATTTATGAAAACATTTTAAAGCAATTATATAATGTATACAGCACTCGGAGACACAGAAAGTCAGATAAATAACAATCTTATGGATCTTCAGAGACTTTCTATAACACTGGAAATATAGACTTTTGCAGGAACAGCAGTAAAACATAAAATCATAGAAATAAAATGCAGAATGATGTAATAAAGAGGAAATGGGTATGCTTCGAACTGGAATTGCAGCATTAGATATTCAAGGAAACAATCTCATCTATTCCGAAGAACTAGATCATCTCAGAATGGTTTTTTCCTTCCTCTGCGTTGTGAAATAGCCTTCTTGAAGCAAAGAGGATTTCTGAGGAAAACGTCTTGCTCCCCGGTCCTCTTTGGTGGACCAAGAAGTGGACCTTCTGGTGGGCATCGCAGGGAGGCAAGGAGAGCGACAGTGTCCCTTCCCTCTCCCGTGACAAAGGGGAATAACGAGCTTATTATCACTCTTCACCTCGCGGAAGGAGAGAGCGGAAGGCGCCGCTTTGCGCGTTCGCGTAAAGAAGTCACTGCGCGGGGTCGGGGTGCAGTCAGGCCCAGGCGGCTGTCCGCCTCCGCACCCCACCCGGCAGGACCCGGTGAAGGTTTCCACAGCCTCCCCGCTTCTCAGCACAGCGCACGCCGCCTCATGCCCCGGTGAGATCCACGGTGAGGTTGCCACTGTTGTGGTGGGCGAGGAGCACGGGGCGGCCCCCCGGCGTGGGGTCCTGCACCCCCTCTGCTCCCCGCTCCGCGGCTGGCGCAGGAGCTCTTCGCTGCTTACGGTGGAGAGCCCAGAAAGCGAGAGGGCGCAGCATCGCCTGATAAATGTCTCCAGGTGCCTCCAACAAGGTATTTGCACCCAGAGGGTCAGCAAACCCATCGCGTGCAACTGCCTAGCCTTTTCTTCTTTTTCATTTTTTTTTTCTTTCCCCCAAAGCCACCCAGCAGACAATGAGCCACGGAGCAGAGTTTTGTAAAAGCCTCGCATTCCCCAGAACGGGCTCCGTGTCTTTGTCTTTACATAAAACAGTGCCCTTTGGCCAAATGTGCCTGTAACGAGCTTGTAAAACAAACCAGAAATCTCAGCTCTTCCTCGAGTCTACAAGCAAGTTGCTTTATTCCCAAATCTTGCAAATATGTTAGGAGTGTTAGAAGTGGGACTAAAAAGCCCCCTAGCAGAGCTGGTTACCTGCTGTGAGCCTCACTGCCACAGGCCCTTTCACCAGACATATTAAATCTCTTACCCTAAGAAAACAGGCACTTGTCACAATTGAAACCCGACGTATCGGGGCAGCGGGATGTAACAGTTTACGGAACTGTATGTTTTCCCCGGAGGCCCGTCCTAGCGGAGGTCCCTAACACGCCTTCCCCGAAAGGCCTGAGGGTCGACGTTTCTGAGGGCCACGTCTAGAGGGGTGCTCCAGAGAGGTGTCCCTCGCCGGCCTCCCCTGCCCACGCCAGCACCTTCCCTCTGGCCTGGTGCTCAGTTATGTACGGGGCGAAAGAGGTGTTGACGAGATGGCAGGTGATTCTCCCCCACCCCGAACCCCGGGTTTTATGCCTCCCCTATGCCTGTCGTTTGTCCCAGCTGCCTCCCCCGACGGCAGGTCCAGGTGCCAGCCCTTAACCCAGGGCTGGTGCGGCGGCAGCGCTGGGAATCGCCACCCCGGCCCCCCAGCAGCCGGGGACGGATGCCGCCAGCTATCCCTATCCTTCCCCCCAAGCCTCCCCCCGCCCTTCGACAACACGCTGTCATTCTTTCCCAGCTCTGAAATATGTGTTTTATTATAGATTATTTAATTTGAGGAGCAACATTCCCACCGCCCTGAGCACAGTCTAAGTGGAAAAAGGCTTACTTGGCATTGAGAAGCAATTTGAATAATAATAATTTAAAAATTAAAAAATATAAAGAAGCTAACGACGCGCTCACTGAGGAAAAAAAAAGGCTCAGCCTCTCTGGCGATATTTGGAGAGCCTTTTTTTTTCCTCAGTGAGCGCGTCGTTACAGGGAACAAGAGGTGTCCCGCCCCACGGTCCCACATCTGCTGCCAGGGCAAGTGCTTCCCGCCCAGCCCTCGCACGGCTGTTCGTGAGCATCTTGGCTAACAACTGGCAATTGTTGAAAATCTCCTCTGTGATTTAAGTTCAATATATGTGAGGCGACGGAAAGACATTGGCAACTCTGTTTTAGGGCGTAAATGATTTCTTACAACACTCGCGGGTTTGTAACTCGCAACGAAAGGAGGAAAAAAGGCAGAAGCGGCCGGAGGTTGGGCTGGGAGAAGCTCACCGATCCCTTAGTCATAAAAGTGTACAATGGAAGGGTTTTATTGTCTCTCGTTAAGTAGTTCATAAGTGACCCCGTTTATTTCTGAATAGCCGTGTTTTGATGACTTATAGTATATGCAAAAACAAACTTTCCCGCGGTGTTTTTTTTCTCCGTCATGCTTTTCTTTTCAAACAGCCAGATGATTTTAAAAAGAAAAACACCCAGAAATGATAAATCGCGTCGCATAGCTAATGGCTGGAGGGCGCGTTTACCAATTCATAATCATTTATTCTTGGTGATGTATGACCCTTACTCTTAAATCTCAAAAGCTTCTATTTGAAGGTGTAAATAGCTTTTTCCCCCCTTGCAGTAAACCTTACTGCATTAGCAATGATTGATCTCCTGTACAATTCGTCCCAGAGTGCTATTTTAGAGGGGGAACACTGGCTTTTGGAGATTAACTGGGGAGTCTGTTACATATTAATGAACCTAGGAGATATACTAACGTTTTGGTAATTTAGTTATTTGTGTCTATAGCTTTCGCCGTTATTTTCTCTTAGACCCCCGCGGTTGTTATACATCGAATTAAAAAGTAGTCCTTCAGCATCATTTTTTCAGTGGCAACTAAACGCCATTTAATGTGAAAAACAAATGTTGACTTGTCTCTTGAAGGAAGTGTGTTTCTTGGCAAGACATCAAAGTGTTTTAAACTGTATTAGGAGGGTTTGTTAGTTTTCTTACCCGGAGCCTACGGTAATGTAAGAAAATAGCCTCTCGGTGGAGGCAGCCCGTCGGAGGGGGGAGCGGGCGCAGCGCAGCGCTCCGCATAGGTGCACGCTCGAGAGGCGGTTTTAGCTGCAGCAGGAATGCACGGGCACCTCTTCGCTGGGATTACAGCCTTGATTAACGTGCTAATGAATAGGGATGTTAAAGAGTCGTCCGGAAACCCGTCTGTGAGAAGGAGGAGTGAGGAACTCCTAGGTTGGGCTTAGCCTGCAGAGAGACCAACTTAACTAAAATGCCATTAACCTACTGCTCCTGAGCAGACACTCGGACAAAACACCTCGGAAACGTCTGAGACGGGGCCGAGGCGGAGGCAGGAGGTGGAATCCCTGCTGGGATTCCCTAGCCTCTGCCCCTGCAGCTGATGCGGAGCTGCGGAGCGGGCAGGGCATCCCGGAGCAGCCGGGCCGGGCACCGCGCACCCGGCGGAGGGGCAGCCACTGTCCGGCTCCTCGGCGGAAAAACAGGGTCAGGGGCTGAGAGGGGGACACACACACGTACACGAAGGAGGGAGGTGGGGGGGTTTGGGGAGCCCAGAGGATTTTTGCAGCGGTTCCTCTCCCTATTAACTTTGACATCTTGCGTGGATTTATAAATTAGAGTTCATTATCCTCGAAGGTCGTTAAACTAGGCAGCTCAGCTAAGAATTAATGCGTGCAAACCCCCTCGCTACAGCTAGCTTCGCCCTGAGCTGTCTGTGGGCTCAGAAAGCAAGAGGAGGCTACAGTCACTCCAGTGGGCGAGGAGATATACTGGTCCCTTCCTGCCCTCCTCCACGCCATTTACCGCCGGTACCTAAAAGGTTGAAGCACAGCTGGCCACCAGCCTGGAGAGAGCAGCCAGTGGATCCCCAAATGGAATGGATCTCCCCTTATTTTTGAAGGGAACAAACAAGCTTCTGCCCCCGCGTCCCGTCCCAAAGTTAAACGTTTGTTTAGGACAAACTCGAGAAGCAACATTCTTTCCGAGAACCTTGTTTTCCCCTTCTTCTCCTTCTGAATAACAAAGTGATCATAGGCTACTCGGCCAGTTGGCGAGGAGAGAACTTTTGTTTTCTGGGGCGATTTATGTTCTTTATAAATATGTGGTTTGGAAAATAAAAAGAGACTTGAAAACGTTGTTACAATGAAAAAGGACAAATTAGAAGACATTTTCTGTGATCAAAGGAGGAAGAGAAAGCGAGTAGGGGTATTCAAAAAGCTTGACTTATTCACACAACTCCTTTGGAGCCCAGGGGCAACAAGCGTGTCTTACATTGAAAAGGCGGCTCTATTCAGAGTGCAGGTGCGAAGTGGTGTGGCACATTCTGCCACATTATGTAAAGGTTGTTGGAGATTAGTGTTCAGACTTAATAACTAAAGCGCTTGATTTACATTGGAAAAAAGCCCCCTCATCCGTGAAAGCAAAATAATTTAACGCGTGATCATTTCGAGTGCTGCTGATATCCTAATACTTGCATTGTTCTCGGCCAAGTACTAGAGGAGCGCGGATTGATGCTTTTGGGAACCTATCATTTACAGCCACTGAACTCTGCTCGGAACTGGGGGTCTGGAGGGGAGATAAAAGAGGGGCACAAGAGAAAAGTTTCACATTAGGGAAAGGGGGGCGGGGGGGGGGGAAATAAAGGAGAGAGGGAGAAAAAACAATAAATGTGACAGTTCCCCTCCTCCCCGCAGACGACTCCGACTCCGCGCCTCCTGCCCGGTGTCAGGATGAAGCAGCACCCAGGTCTGCGGAGCCGAAAATTGGGCTCAGGTCTCAGGCACTTCTCTTCTCCGCCTTCCCCGTCGGAGCAGAATTACTTACCTTACTAATTATTCATATTTATGTAAATGTCATTAGTTAATGTAACTTTCTATAAAAAGATAATCAGGCGAGAACGGAGCATAGGTATTACCTTAAGTGCATTGGCTCTGGTTGTTTCATTCATATGTTAATACACGTGATGCAGTAGTGCCAGGCGTGGGGAGGGGGGAGAGGAGGGGAGAGGAGGGGAGAGGAGGGAGGCAAGGGAAAGAAATTAAATAATAATAACAAAGCCCCACAAAGGCTTTAAGTTTGCATCGCGGGATCAAGGAGCACGATGCCTTCTGATGCACGGAACAAAGGGGGACCCGGCGCAGTCCCAGCCGCGGCGGCTGCACGGGCATTCCGGCAACTTTGGGTGGCTTTTTTGTTTGTTTGTGTCCCCTCCTCTCCTGGAGGAGAATTTTATGCTTCAAACCATTTCGATCTACCCAAATCCTCGTGCCGGGCTGAGACCCTCCGTTCCCGAACGACACGAATGAAAGTATCTTTGTACGGGACACTCACCAATTAAAATTGCAATAGCTTTTTGCATCCCTCTTTAGTGTAAGCATTTTAGGGCCATTTCAATAAATTCCCCGCAAGAATAAAGGCTATAATGGGAACAAGGTGAGAAAGCTGTTAACCATTGTTTCAGCAAGAAAAGGTCGTAAGTCAGGCAATTGGTGTCTGACCTGTCAGGATAAGGTATAAAGGCTTTATTCATGCAGTCGCTCACGATTTTCTCAGCTCTCACAAAAGTGTTTTTATGATTCTGTTTTCTTACCTCGTTCCTTAATTAAAAAGCTGAATGATTAGAATAGCACCTGCATAATGTCTGGACGACGCCTGCATACTAATTCGCGAGTCTTTACATCTAGTAATTATAACATAAAATCAGAGATTGAATAAAACAGAAGGATTTTGCCCCTAAAGCCCTGCTAATCCCCCTTTAAAAGAGTCTGCTGAAATAATTCAGAACAGTTTCCGGAAGTTGGATTACCGACTCTTTTTTGACTATTTACAATGAAATGATATTTCACACTTAAAGGAGTCTCTGTATTTCTACAACAGGTTTTTAAAGGTGGCCTGTTTTCCAGACAATAACAATCCAGTGACTCCTTCTTTCTTTTCCTACCCATTTTTCCTCCCTTCCTCCCAGCAAGATCTTCATCTTTATCAAGTATATGCGAGGATTAATCTGTCCTCAGGTAGGGAGAACAAAACCTCCCCCCTTGAAGCCTCCCTTTGACTCAAACTCCGGGACTACGAGCCCCCGGCCCCGGGGGCACGAGGAGAGAGGGTTGCGTGGGGGCGGCCCAGTTTTGCCGAAGTTCAGATGTACCCTGGTTCCCAGCCGCTCGCAGGGGGAGCTAGAAGCTCCCATTGCTTCACTGTTGCCCCCCCCCAGGGCAGAGGATAATTTAAGCCAGCAGTGATTAGTCAAAAGTTGGAGTATAAATTTTTTTTTGTGTCTTCCCAAAACAGCTGGGGGGGTGGGTCGAGAGGGGGAAGGCGGGGGTGGGGGGGATCCGCGCTTTTGTCTGGCTTTCAGGGCGGGCTGGAGCAGGTATCCTCAGGGCAGCAGCGAGGCAGGGCGAGGGCAGGAGGGTGCGCGGTCCCGGGGAGCCAGGCGGCTCAGCTCCACAAGGTTCACCCCGGCTCCCGCTCCCCGGGGGCTCGGACCAGCACCCCGGGGTGGCTTCCCCAGTCCGCGCACACCATCGCAGTGACCCGTAGACAGGTTTGCAGCAGTAACGAGCCGATTATCTGGGTAACATTGACTTGAGGAAAAAAAAAACCCCACAACAAACCCAAAACAGTTGATTTGTTAGGTTGTCCTGTTTATTTTAGGAAAAAATCTTTCCTCGTAGCGTGACGAGTTCCAGCCCGGCCATGAGGCTGACTGCTGCCGTTGAAGAAGAAGCAAACGAGCCTGATGCGCGGATTTCCAAGCGCGGGAGAACGAGCCCGCAGCCGCGGGTCTTGTCTCCTAATCCAGGCGAGCCAGCGCTGTTCTCGCCTAGGAGATGGGTAGCTCGAGATGCTGAAGAAGTTGAGAACAAATTCAGCCACGCGGGAAAGCTGAGCTGCTGCTGTCATTAGGAACACCTTAAACTGTTGTGCCCCTTTTTGAAATTTTTTTTTTTTTACCCTTAAAGAGTTGGTTTTGTGGTGACTTTTGTCGTCCCCTCTCCTTCTTCTCCCCTAGTGTAATCCTGCAAAAACTCTACATCATCTACAAGAAAATGGAGTCAATCTGTCATTCAGCATTAAAAATCTGGGGGTCTTAACTAAAAGCTTTAATTGCTATTCTGGCCCCACTATAACCATGGGAACGACGTGCTCTGTTGGGATCTCAGAAATGTTACATATCCCTTAAGCAGGGGCTCCCCTTGTTTGTTTACTCTAGCTTACTTTCATTTATATCCCAGGAATATTCTTTCACCAGGCGACACACGAAAAGACAAAGGGTGTAAATAAACTAACATATGGCCCAGAGGTTTTAGAGAAGCTGGAGCCGCTTAGCAAGTCATGTGGGTGATACTAGGAAACCGGCTTCTCTCCTTCCCCCACTCCCGCACAACCTTCGCTTCCCTGCCCTCTCCTTCTACCTTCTCACGATAAGTCACGCTCGTGTCGCGATCGGCTTTGGGGGACCAGCTGGTTTTTCCTTCCGATTGGAAAAATCTAGGCAGCGAAGTCATGGAGAGGGATGGGCGCACGTCTGTGTGTTTGTGTCTCTACGTGCGGCTGCAAAAACGCCGTTGACTTAACAAATGTGCGTGGGGATGTGTGTACACACGCACACCAGCCCTGGATGAGGTCGCTCCCGAGTTGTGGGGGGGACGGGACCAGCCCCGGGAAGCGGCGGCGGTGCGGAGCGGTGCGGGCCGGGACAGGCCATGCCGGGCCGCGCCGGCCCCTCAGAGCGGAGGAGCGGGGAGGAGGGGGGGCTGAGCAATCCGAGGGACACAGAGATACTCAACAACCACCTTCTTTTCTTTTTTTTCCCCACCAATTGTAATCCGTTTCAGGGTTTCTGTCCCAATTAGCCTAAATGGTGGTTGAGCCCCCGCTCAGGCTGGGAGGTGCAGTGTGTTTAACCGCACGCTGCACCTCCTTCCCCTCCGCTTCTCCCGATAAGGCGGCGGAAACGGGTCTCGGTAACTGATTCATATTTCTAATCTTCCTTTCCTGAACATACAATGTTCTTTTGTTAAATGAATGGTCTTTAATTAATGCACTTGCACAATGCAGGGGCTTGCATGGGGATCGATGATAGGAAGCAACAGGGGATGGTTCCCTCCAAAATGGTTTGTCAGCATTGAGAAAGAAAAGGCAATGTCTATAAAAGGACCACTAATAATGCCCACACGTCTCTCACCATGTTGTCTGAGGGGACATTCCTTCCCTTGTTGACAGTCAAGTGTAATAAGTACATGTCTTCGCTCAATCATTATAGACCATAGAATTGTATTCTTTAATTAGCATGTACTGTTAGTCCTCCTTTCCTTTATGGGCCTTTTTTTTTCTTTTTTTTTTTTGTTTTCTTTTACAGACCAGCAGAAATGTTTTCCTTCGGTTCTTTTCCTTGTATTCTTTTCTTTCTTTAATTATTTTCTTCCCTCCACTCTCTCTCTTTCTGTAGTCAGATGTATTCTTTATTGACAATATTCCTGCCAGCCAAAGCCAGCTTTTTGTCATCTCCCTGTGTTAGGCAACTTCTTTCAAGTTTCCCTTTTTTAAAAGGAGCCAAGACGGCGCGCATGCGCAGGGTACCCGCCGGGCCCGGGGCCGCTGCGCCCCTACCGCCCTGCAAAGCCGAGCCTAGAAAGTGATGCCAAGGAAGCCCCGGGCATGTTAGGGAGCTGCGAGGCCCTGCCACGTATTAAAAACCGGTAGGGGAATATGCGGGGCGAGGAAGGCTTACCTTCACGTTCCTTTGGCCGGGGGACGAATTTCCTCCCTTAAGAAGAAATAAAATGCTCTAAAATCCCCTGGGAACCTCACAGAAGTGTCACTGTGGAAGAGACTCTTTTTTTTTTCTTTTTTTTTTTTCTTTTTTTTTTTTTTTTGGGTGGGGTAGAATTCTTCAGAGAAACAGAGAAACATCCCTCACCCGCCCTGCCAAACAAAAAGCCCTCGGGGGCGGAGGGGATCACCAGCCTTTCGGGGGGCAGCTCAGGGTGGAAACTCCACCGATACCCAGAGCATTAGTGACCCCGAAACGGCGACCTGCGTGCTGGAGTCGGGGTGCCACTGCAGAGCTGGGAGGGAGGTGGGGGTGGCGCGGAGGAGGGGGGGAGGCGGACAACAAAGGGACAGGGCTCCACTTTGGGTGACACCGGGCTCGGTTTCCGCACTCCACACCTCGGGCACTATGTCTCCGATACGAAAGATGTTTATTTCAGAAATTAAGCCAAAGAAGTGGTTTGGTTTGTTCTTTTAATGCAAATGCCAACCTAAAACGATTAACATTGAAAGAGGTTAAAGACCAACAAAACCCACGCATTAGTACTTGACTCTACACCACATTAAAAGTACACAGGCTTGACGATTTTTTTTTTCCCCAACTAATATAAAAACCAACAGAAAGACAAGGTTGACTACACAGTGTTTTAGGAATGGCTCGGTATCATTAGTACAAACACATATTTTAAAAGTGCACATTTGTAAAAATAACCGTAGAATTGAAACGTTTATAAATATTTATTGTAAAAAAATCCAAATATTAAAAATAAATAGTATGTTCAAACACACGACAGAACATTCCTCCATAGCCAAACATGTGCTGAAGGAAAATATGGAATATAAGAAGTCTGAAAAGAGATAGAGCATATCAAGATTTTTTTTGCGCTTTTTTTTTTTTTTTTTTTGAGAGAGAGCTACATTTTTCAGAGACGTTTCTTCTCTGTACAGTTCACGAGGACTGTGGTAGGTTTTCCCATAAATAAGACAAGATGCAGGATTAATAATAACAATAATAATAATAATAATACCCACCCCACTGCAGTTTACTCGGTCTTTACTCAGGAAAAGTCCCATTAAATTAATGGGGTTGCTTAGAATGGCAGGATTGGGCTCAGATCATTCGGTAGCGACTAAAACAGAAGTACACTGATGAGTTACAACTTCAAGGAATTCGTGTTACGAACAGAGCATTTAATGACCTCCAGTGAGAAACTACTAAATAAACCTTGATCAGAGAATCATTTCCGTATACATCGTGATGTTTATAAAATGGAGATACAAAAGGGATGCAATTTGACTATCTTTACACTTACGGACAATAAAACATGAGAGCATATGGAAGCCATCGCATTGAATGCGTTAACAACTTCGATACATTGCAGTATATACATGCTTAATAGGTATTCGGACTGTTAAAATGATCAAAGCCTTTACTCTTATGTCTACGCTCATGCTTTCGCTCTACTGGAAAGAAAACGTTTTTTGGTCCCATACTGGTGTTAATGAAACCAAACGTTTCTGCCTTCTTCCAAGAATCTCATTCTGTGCAGCATATGTTTAGGAATAATTTATTAGACGGAAAAGTTCAGAGGATAAAATGAAAAAAAAAAAAAGACATAATTTCAACTTTCGAACAGTAAGGTCATACAGACATCTATGGAGATCTCTACACAGAGTTTCACACAGACACAGACACATACATCCAGATGTATGTCTATACACAGGATTCGATAGTTTGGTATTTTCTACACCCTCTGGGCCCCTAAAGTTATCTTTAAAAGTTTGATTTTATCTCTTTAGAAACGGTTTAAAGCTAACGGGCAGGGTGAGTTTGACAGAGAGGAGAACAAATCGCTGACAAAGAACCTTTTACGTTTCATCAGCGTTGTTAGGACGACGAGCAGGAATTTCTCAGATAATAACTCCCACTTCAAAGATTTCTCAGCTCAATAGAAATTGGACCATCCTTTTTATTCAACCACAAGGGCTGGCACTAAAGACGACTCAACTGTTTGAATTTTTTTTCATCGTGTTTATTTTTCCCCTATTCACTAGGGTACTTGGATAAAATAAACAACAAGACAATTACTGGAACATGGACTTCTAACTTTCCCGGGCCCATGGCCCAGCGCCCATGGCCCCGGCCGTGCGCAAGTTCCCCCGCACCGCGGAGACTCCGCTCACCGTCGCGCAGCGCCGGGCGGACAGGGTGGGGTGGGAAGGGGGGCACGGGCAGCTTTTTTCCCCCTCGGCCCTCGTCCCGCTTTCCCGGGTATTGGGGGACTTCCATCAGCACACCTACTGCCTGGAGCCGAGGCAGCCCAAGAGAGGGGTCTTTCGGTCCTCATCCTATCTACCCCTGAGAAATGGGGGGCAGGGGGTTGGGAGTGGGAGGGAAGCACTTCTCGGACTTTGTGCACCCCCTGCCCCCCCCTTTTCAGGGTAGATAGATGAGGAACGAAAGACCCCTCTCTTGGGCTGCCTCGGCTCCAGGCAGTAGGTGTGCTGATGGAAGTCCCCCAATCACCCGGGAAAGCGGGACGAGGGCCGAGGGGGGAGGGCGAGGCCCAGCAAACCCCAACTCCGCGAAGTGCATTAGGTGGAGGAAGTATATCTATAGCGGGGAGCAGATTGAGTGTATTAAGCTAGCATGAAACCAAAGGTCAGTGCAAATGTATCTTAATAGACTGTCTCAAATGGAGTGTGCCTCCTTTGAAGGCCGCTTGCTATTGCTCTCCTCATTACCATAGCGATCCTAACGTGGCATGCTGATGCACCATAAAACTCACACTTTCAACCCCAAAATCAGGCCCTTTGAACAACCCGAGCTTGATTAGACCTTTCTCCTTTTCTTTTCCCCCTTAAAAACCATTTCCTTGCCTTTAGAAACTCGCCCTCAAATCCCAAACGCATTCTCTGATCCCGGCAGAAAGCAGAAACAAAAGTGAGCTGAGGCGACGGTTCAAGCGGGCCTTTTCTTCCTGACAGTCTTATCCATTTTTATTATGGTCTGGAACAAGTGCCCTGTTCGCGTGGGTTTTGTTTACCGGAAATTAAATGAAAATGATTTAGTTCGTGTCAAACAAAAATATATACTTGTATACACAAGGAAAAGGGCCTGTTAGACGTAAATATTATGTCCTTAATGAAAAGACTGGACGGGCTCCAGACTTCGCCTTTCACTATTTAAGTATGACTTGCCTATTGCCATAGAAATCCTAACTTACCATGAAGATTCACCGTTGTGAAGAAATACTTCTTTGTGCGAGCTTGCTTTGATGTCTAAGGCATAAGATTCAGGCTTTCAGCTGCGTCTGTCTAGATTACCTTGAGAGCAACGGGGTAGACATCTGTAACAAGCAAATGAAAAATTAAAGGTGATTAGCCTGCACATTCAAACACTTCTGTAAATAGAGAAATAAAGAAATAAACAGGTCTCAGGACACGATGGAAGCATCTTCCCTGCCCACAGCTGGCTTCTGTACTTCTCGATTTTCACTACTCAAGTCTCAGGGGCTGCAGAGGGGCTCAATTCTCCCCTGGTTTAGGCTCCTCTCTCGCCTATGTCTCTTGCCTAGGTAATTCCCTACACACATGTATCCCCTGGTGCCGACGCCCTATTCGAGGCATTTAAAGACAAAAGTTGTCGAGTTTGGGCGAGTGAAGCAGGAAACAGTGGCTTGGTGCCTTGGGAGAAAAAATAAAGCAGCATCCCTAGGGGAGGTGCGGGGCGAGGGGGTGTTTTTAGCCACCGACCAGCTATTTCTTTTCCTGTAGCTTTATGGTTATACATATATACATGTACGTGTGTGTGCACGTGTGTACGGTTGTACACACACACTAACTCCAGTCACCTGGGTGCAGAGGTGATGTATCAGACAGGAGAGGATGCGATTACCTCAGCCTTCTGTTTGCACTCAGCAAGCCATGGAAACCTCTTCCAGCAGCCCATGCTATTTATTTGCCTATACTATCTGGTATTCTTAAACATCATTAAAATAATTAAACCGGCACCATTCGGCAGTTTCAAGTTACCCCAGTGGAGGGGTTTGTTTATCTATTTTGGCTGTGGGGTTTTTTCCCCCTCCTTTCTTTCTCTGAGTGAGCCCTGTGTGTTTGCGTATGGTCTATGGTCTAGTTTGCAGCTCTGGGACGGGATAAAGATGCTAAAGCCGTGTCGCCGGACCGGTACAAGAATTTATTCTCATCGGGACTATTCGCAGGGCAAACGCCGTGGAGCAGCGGCCCCGGGTCCCCGCGCTGCTGGGGGGCTGCCCGGCCCCGGCTCCTGCCCTTGCCGTGACGTCAGCGAGCGGGCCCTGCCCCCACCCTCCGCCCCCCCCGGGAGCGCCAGCGCCCACGGTCCAACAGGAGTCACACTCTGGGTGGGGACGGGCATGTTTGGGTATTAGAAGTCATTACCAGTGGGAGCTAAAACGGACAGTCAATCATCGCACCCCCCGGGCCTTTCTTTATTAGCGACTACTGGGGGGAAATACACATATATGTATGTATGTATTTAGATGCTGCAACAGGGAAAAGTAAGGAGATTCTTTACAGAAACGTCCATCGAACGGGTTAATTAATCAAAGAATTTAATGGATCCATTTTTGTACAGTAACAAATAATAGTTTATATATGTGTTTCTTTAAAAACAGAAACAAACCTCCCAAACCCCAAAACCACCAGAAACACAAAAACCCCACTCACAGACAGCAGTGGGCGAACAGAACACTGCAGCGCATGGGACTGTTGACAAGAGAAAATCTGTACAGCCAAAATCTGTATGAAACCACTTTGGTCCTTTGGGATGGAGAAGGGAGAGGAAAGGAGAGGAAAGGAGAGGAAAGGAGAGGAAAAGGAAAGGAGAGGAAAGGAGAGGAAGGGAGAGGAAAAGGAAAGGAGAGGAAGGGAGAGGAAGAGGAAAGGAGAGGAAAGGAGAGGAAAGGAGAGGAAAGGAGAGGAAAGGAGAGGAGAGGAAAGGAAAGGAAAGGAAAGGAAAGGAAAGGAAAGGAAAGGAAAGGAAAGGAAAGGAAAGGAAAGGAAAGGAAAGGAAAGGAAAGGAAAGGAAAGGAAAGGAAAGGAAAGGAAAGGAAAGGAAAGGAAAGGAAAGGAAAGGAAAAAGTCAGTGGGCTTGTAAACAGACTGGAGCAAGACGGTCGGAGCGGGGGTGTGTGTGCCACGGAGGGAGGAGGCGGCAGTACCCGGCCGAGGCGGGAGCAGCCCTCCCGTGTGCGAGGTGCCGGGAGCTCAGACTGAGGCCCGCGCCGGCCCACCCGCGTACTCCGCAGGGCGTCGTCTCTCGCTCGGCCTCTCCCGCTCGGCCTCCCCGTGCCCCGGAGCAGCGCGCCCCGTCCCCGCCCGGACGAGGGCCGCCCGCTGCCGCTCCGCCGCCCGCGGCGCTCCCTAGCAGTGGGGCCGGGGCTCGCCGTGGGGGCGCGGCGGCGGGTGGGCGGCGGGGGCCGCGGGGGGGCCGCGGAGCCCCGCGCCCTGACACACGTACCATTCGCTCAGGTTGGCGGCGGGCTGCGCGGGCGCGGAGGGCTCGGCGTGGGAACAGGAGGCGGGGGGCTCCCGGCCGGAGTCCGAGGAGGGGGACACCAAGGAGGGCGTGGAGGACTCGTAGCCGGAGCTGGGAGGAGGGGATTTGCAGTGCACTTTCATGTGTTTTCTCAGGGAGCTGGGGTGGGTGTAGGACTTGTCGCAGCCTCTCACTTTGCAGTTGTAGGGCTTGTCGCTGGTGTGGACGTGCGAGTGCTTCTTCCTGTCGCTGCTGTTGGCGAAGCGTCTGTCACAGCCTTCGAATTCACATTTGAACGGCTTCTCTCCTGCAGGAGGCAATGGGCGAGCACAGCCATTAGCGACGGCGGCCGCGGGGCAGGGAGCACCCCCCTGAACTCCCGGGCCCCTCTCTCCGTCCCTGGCATGGTTCTCCCCGGGGCAGGTCCCCTCCGGCCTCCGCTTGGTCGGTCGCCACGGGCCCTGTCCTTCCCCGCCCGCCCCTCCGAGATCCCGCGGTGCCACCGCCCCGTGCCCACCCGGCTGCGCAGCCGGCTCTGCACTGGGAACACCCTGTCCGGCCACCTTATCCTCACCCTTCCCCTGCCCTGCGTGTGAGCGTGGGGTTTTGTGCAAAAGACAAAGCCCCGAGATAAGGAAAACTTAGAGGCCAAGTGCTGGCTCCTGGCAAACAATGCGTGTTGTCCCCGCGGACTACGATGTCCTGCAGAAAGAGCGGTCAGTGATTAATCCCTAGGAAAGCTTTTACGTTAAATACATTTCTCACACTCCCCTAGGTACAAGAGGAAATATTATTCATAACCCGTCTAGATCACATCTCATCTACTCCATTCTTGCACTGATTACAATCCCGTGGAAGATCCGCATCCCCTCTCCTCTCCCTGCTGCCCGGCTTGCTGATATCGTGTGTTAAGGCACAAAATTTTTCAAAAAGACATTGACTGGGTGCGAGGTGGGGCAAAACGATAGAGATTCAGCAGGAGGACGACTAGGCCGGCGCACGGCACTGTTGTGAGGATAGGATTCCCTTTTCATCTGAACCTACTCAGTCATGGAAGCAAATGCAATCGGTATTAATTTCTCTGGTAATATGATAAGTGACGTTAAGCATAATAGAAATATAATCGTGTTGCTGGAGTTATGTGAAAGTTTAACCTCGGATCGTGTGGACCTGGTATGGTACACGATGTATAGGAGGTTTGCAAGGAAACACTCCTCAGACAGCTTCGGGACGAAATGATGACTACATTATTGTCTCTGATAACAGTGAACTGCAAAGCCCTGCTCGCCAAGGAGTGCCCGGGTCCTGCACCCACCGGGAATGAAAACAACCTCCTCATCCGTCAAAAGACAAAAAAAGTATAAGGGCGCAGAGGACACCACAAATATATGCGGCCGAACCTTAAACGTGAAGTGCAAACAAAGCCACCGTGTTCAGCATCATGGCGTATTTGGTCGAAAGGACTTCCAATATTTGTAAAAGCTTCCAGGGTTGGTTTTTTTTTTTTTTTTTTTTGGGTTTTGGGATTGTTTTGGGGTTTTTTTTAGAGGTGGGTTTTGTTTTGGTGTGTGTGGTCGTGTGTGTGTCCCCGATTTTTTGGGGATTCACACACACAAACACAGTTCGTCACCATTACATTTCGGAGGGACGCAGCCCACCTCGTCCTCGGCTGCGAACAGAAGCACATAAAGGAAGGCATTCCAAATATTTCACATGAATGCACTTTATGCAAGGTGGGTGGGAAAAAGCTCATGGCTCCGCGTTTAAAGTATGTCCTTTCCGCACTGTAATAATCAATGAGGAGCTCCCACATCCTGAACCATTAACATTTGCACAGAGGATGGATAAATACCTGGCGTTAGAGGGAAAGGGGGAAGAGGTTAAAAATAAGGTCTCTTAGCAAACGATGCGGGTCCTGTAACCAAATACCGTCGACATACAACGGTGCATATGCGTTGACACACGCACGCCTAAAATCAAATTACAGTTTCCACGTAAGGAAACAATTTGACCTTCAGCATCCAAGTTGAGACAACAAATCAAGGATATTAGTGTAGTACAAGCAAGCAGTAAGTTAGGAGACCCCAGGGAAAGCCATCCTCATAAGCTCTCTGCTTGTGCAAAGTGAGTTCCATTCAGGTAAAGGCGGGCTGCACAGCCCGCTTTCCCCGAGAGTTGAAAAATGTTCAACTTCGCTTAACCCCCTGAAAGAGCCACTGAAAAGTCCCTCCGTACAGCCAAGGTTCCAAGTGGGAAGAGGGCAGCATTTTCTCAGCTGCCCGGTTTGCATTCCCTGAACGCCTCGATAAAGAGGAGCCGTCCGAGCTGTTTGCAAGTATTCCTTTCGTGAGAGCAGTTTTTCTTACGTGGAGATCCCTACCCGCCAGGGAGAGGACATTTTACAGGTCCTGGTTGCCGCAGCCCGGGCACGGAGGTGCAGCCACGCAGAAAGTTCTCCGGGCGATGGAGAAGCGCAGCATCTGAACCGCCATTTTACCCCCACACTTGTAGCTGGGCAAAAGTGTTCAGTGAAAATTCAGCTTGGAAATTGTGGCATAATCCCCCGTCTCCGGGAGTGGATTAAGGTATTTACCAAGTTCTCCGGGGGGGTCGGAGGGGGGGGGGGGGGCGGAGTGGGGGGTGTGGGGGAAGCCGGAGGTGGCGGCCCCCGGGGCTGCGGGAGAGGCGCGGGGGCCGCCCGGGAGGGTGAGGGGCTCCGTCCCACGCCTCGCACTATTGTTCCTGGCCCGCTGGGAAGGAAGGCGAAGCGATCCCTGCCCGTCCTGCTCGTCCCGCTGCCGCTGCCTTAACGGCCTTACTCTCCAACCTGGAAAATTCGCACATCGCCAGAAATCCCTCTGCCTGCTCCCCAGCCTCGGAGAAATCAGAAGTCATTAATATTTGAGGAGGCAATAATTTTCCTGTTGAATCTAGAACTGTCTTCATGAATAATTCGTAGCGAGTTCTATTAGGGTTTCAGAAACATTGCGTTTTTGACAACTTCTGGGTGTTTAATAGAAACGGTGGAACCATAAAGGCCCTGCAGGAGTTTTCACAATACAGCAATTAATCACCGGGAAAGTTAAAGCGAAAAGTACAGACCCGCGGAATGATGTTTAATAAACGCAAACCTCCGATGTCGGGTTCGCCCCGAGCCTGCCTCTCCGATGTAGGTCAGTTTTCCCAAGAATTTAACCATTTTCTGCTTCAGAGACTTCAAAGAGTGAGGCCGTTAAAGAGCAGTAAAAGTTTGTTTACTTAAGAAAACCACTGTCATTAAGGGATGAGCTCTCCCGGTTAATGGCTGTACCTGTGCTGATCCGACAAGGAGCTGGCTCGGATACAAGTTATGTGACCCGGGGACACTCCTTTCTCCACGAAAAAAGGGGACCGAGGAGGCAGCGGAGAAACACAACTTTGGTATCGCCCCCCCACACCCACACCCGCCCCCCACCACCACCACCACCTCCCCCCCCCCCCCCCCCCCCCCACCGCACACAGACGAGCTATTCATAGAGGGATGGAAAAATAATTAGGTGACGAGTGACGGTTGCTGTAAAATCTCCGTGCTATGTTTAGACGATAGTGATACGAAATTAGTGTACGTTCTGCATATTATATCACGTCGAGCTGTATCATAAAAATGGAACTCCTGGAAGGTCGAGCCCTGCACCAAGCATGGGGGGAAGGGGAGTTTTATGAACTGGAAGGCGAAAAATAATCCTTTGGCTGTAAGTAGATCTTACAATAGGATTATGTAGTTTCCCTCGCAGTGCATAAGGCTATACAGGAGGGAGTGAGAGGTGGAAAACCCTACACTGGAACAGATTGAATTTTCCAAAAAGGGCTTATTTCTTATCTTCTCCTTCAGAGATGAAAAAAAAAATGGGGGGGGGGGGGGGGGGGGGGAAGGGTAGGGGGAAATCACCGCTACAGACTGCAAACACCGGCTGCTAAACTAATTAATACAACTTCACAAGCTGCTCCTGGAAGTGTGAAAACTTTCTACGTGCAATTTCAATAATAATAAAAGCTTTCCTGGCCGGAAGAGTTCAAACATAGTTTTGCAAGACCGTCCATCGAGTTACTTTATTTTCTGTTAACTAGAACTAACAGATGTTTCTGACACATGTCCCAATTTCGCTTAACAGATCTGCAAATGACATTTCAAAATGTCCAGGCCGAAACAATACCGGGTTTTCTCTTCTTTTTTTAAAATACTTTCTCTCTTTTTTTTTCTCCCTCCCGAGAACCAGAACTCGCAGCCCCCCATATTCGTGAAGGCAGAGAGTCGTTGGAAGGCAATGCTCATTAAAAATGTCAGTGTTATTCAGATCAAACATTTGAAACTCCTTCTGCCCAAAACAAAACTGTTGAACGAAAAGGTCGCAGCTGTGTTATTCTCACAATGTTCGAGCAGCAGCATCTCAGCGACATCAGTCAAAACTGACTAGACAAGTTGTAACTTCTATTGTTCACTTTTAATTTGTGAACTTGCACAATGATTTCATTTTTTCCCTCTAACTACTTTAAACTGCCAAAAAGAATCCTCTCCTGAGTGAATAAGCAGAAATAGTAGCGATATCACTCGATATTCACACAGCTCCTAAGCACATAAACACGACAGCAGCCCCTCCGCACAATCACAAAAAAAAATATGGACGAGAATTCTGAGATTTGTTCTCGCTCTTCTTTCCCTCCCTCCCCCCCCTCCCCCCCCTCCCCCCAACGGTAAAGAAGCAAACAAATCCGAGAATTTATTTTCCAGAAGTACTTGGCGTGCATTCAATAACAACGCAAAGGATACATTAAAAATAAAATAAAGCAAAACGGTATGCTGAATAACGCAGAGAGAGTAAAGAGAGCTTTACATACTGACCTGTATGAGTTCTTTTGTGTATTTTGAGATTCTCTGATCTGGCAAACACTTTGCCACAGCCTGGGAAAGGGCAGGGGAAAGGTTTTTCACCTGTGTGGACTCTGATGTGATTTACGAGTTTATATTTGGCCTTGAAAGGTTTCCCTTCTCTTGGACACTCTTCCCAGAAACATATGTGATTGGACTGCTCGGGTCCTCCAACGTGCTCCACCGTGACATGAGTCACCAGCTCGTGCATCGTGCTGAAAGTTTTCGAGCATAATTTTTTGGGAGTCTGGTCCAACTCAATCCACTTACAGATGAGTTCCTGTTTGATGGGCTGCCTCATGTAACGAAAGAAGGCACCCGGGCCGTGGTGTGGAGCCAGATTCACGTTCAGATTCATGCCACCGAAGCTATGAAGCGAAGAAGCAGCAAAAGGATCTGTCCTGGAGGCTGGTACTTGAGTGAAATGTTCAGACCTGGCGTACATTTCTCCAGGTAACCCCAGTCTTATCTGTCCGTTTAGATGGCCACCTGGAGCTGCATGGGGAGGCTGCTCATGGAGTCCAGTGAACAGAGAGGGATTCCCAGCTTCTGAGTGGTGGTGGTGACCATGGTGTCCGGGGTAGCTACCTGTTGTTGAGACAAACAGTCCGTGGTGAGAACTTGCAGCGGGGTGCTGCTCAGTCAGCCCTGGCATGAGTGGGGCCGGCAGGTCACTGCGTATGAAGAAGTCCCTACCTGCTGCCAGAGCCTGGGCCGGGTGAGAGATGGGGTAAGGGGCTGCTGGTGACTGCGCCGGGCCAAACGCTCCCGTTTGACTAGAGACCACCTCGGCTTGGCCTGCCATATGATGATGATGATGATGATGATGATGATGATGGCGGTGGTGGTGGAGCTGGTGGTGGGGATGAGGGGCAGGGCTGAGCTTAAGGGCCGCGGGGTGATGCTGAGAAGGATGGTGGCGGTGCCCCATGTGTTCTGGCCGGAGCGGGTGCGGCCCGAGGCGGGACTCGGCGGCGTGCTCCCCCGGCTGCGTGGATGCCGTGGCGTGGGGCTGCCCGGCGAAGCCCGGGAAGCCTGTCATGCTCTGAGGGGGGGTGGTGGTGGTAGTGGCGAGGAGCCCCCGCCAAATCTACTAATCTCAGCGCTGTGTTCCGCCCGGAGAGAGCAGCAGGGTCCATCACTGGGATCCCCAGAGCGCCCACGCTCATTAGCTTCTAACGCTAAAAAGTCACCTGACAGCGGGAGGGGGAGGAGGGGGGGGGGGGGGGGCAAAAACCCCCAAACTTTGTTTTTCTTTTCCCCCCCAAAAAAAGTTTCCCGGTCCCGCTGCCCCGGTGGCGGGGCGCACGGGCGGCGCTGCCAGCGGGTGGGCTCGGCGGGGCCGGCGGGGCTCGCTTTTGGCGGCGGCGGGCCGGGGAGGTCCCCCCGCGCGGCCCGTCCTCCCGCGAGGCCGGCGGGGAGCCCCACGCGGCGCGGCGCGGCCGCGGGACGGGGCGCGGGCAGCCGCGCGCCGCGGCGCCGGCCCCGCCGGTCAAACAATCGCCGCGCCTTCCAATTGGCTGCCGCCGCGGTGACGTCACCGATGACAGGTCCCGTTGGTGACTGAAAGGGTTATCGCTCGGTGCGACGGGAGGGGGTTGATGTAAGGGGGGGGGACGGGGACGGGGACGGGGACGGGGGGAGGGACTGCGCATGCGTCCCCGCCGGGTGTCTCCCCCACCCCCTTCCCCCGGTTTCCCCCCCCCGCCCCCCCGAGCCCCTCGGCCCGGTCCGGGGACGCGGCGGAGCCCGCGGCCTCAGCTCGGCCCGGCGGCGGGCCGCCCTGGTCCGTGGGAGAGTGGGTCTTCCCCCGGGCCACCCTGCGCCCCGCCGCCGGGACACTGCCGAGCTTCCGCCGCTGGGCTGCTGCCGTGGGGGAACAAAGCTAAGGCGGCCGGGGGGAGCCCTGGGAGGGAGCGCCCCGGCCGCTGTCCCGTCCAGCCGCCCGTCCCCGGGGCGGGGATGCTGCTCGCGGGGTTCCCCACCCCAGGAGAGCCCCGCCGCTCCCGGCTGGAGCGGCAGGAGGCGAGGAGGCCCCGTGGCCCCGCGGCAGCGGCCCCGGACCAGCCTGCGTGTCCCCGACACTTGTTGACAGCGCGGGGAGTGAGTCCTTCCCCCGCAAAAGCAGCAGCTGGAGCCGCACCGCCGAGTCGCTTGCCGGGCGTGCGCGTTTGGCCTGGCGCTCGGGCTATTGTACCGCTGCCTCAGCCCTGACAAAGGATTCCTGGAAGGCTCCCCGTCCCCTTCCGCTCCTTCGATAAGTTTTAGCAGTTATCTGGTTATTGGCTGCCGGAGCAATGCGGGAAATAGTGGTTTAGACTGAATCTCGGTGTTTAACCCAGAAGAGGGAGTCTCTCCCTCTTTCTCTCTCACACACACTATCAGGGTAATTCCACGTAAAATCCCCATCCTTGGCTTGTAGGAGAAGTATTGCCAAACATTCACGACCCGCTCAGTTCTGATGCTTCTCAGCTGAAGGCAGGAACATGGTCTGCGGGTTTTGCGTTGCTAGTGATGAAAGCGTAGGTTCGGTTTCCAGCTGTATACGCTGGGGCCCGACTGGTTTAGAAAAGCTTAGGGCTTCAGCACAGAAGGAAGCATCTACTTAAGTTTTTAAGGAGGGGATTGTGAACTTAAAAGAAATATATTAAAAAGTAAATGAAACATGGGGAAAAAAAGAAAGAAAGAAAGAAAGAGGCCTTCTGTTTTAAGAAAGGAAAACGCGTCTGTAAATACCTGCTCACGGTGTTACCACGGACTGCGCATCCTGACATAAAAATGACTCCACCAATAAACGCGCAGCCTTACGAAATAAAGCAACAATTAATTCTCTATCCGTCGTGTCAAACTCTTAGCGTTTTAATACATTGACTTGCTGTTAACTTGGCAGTGGATACTTTACCGCACGCACGCCAGGTGAAGCTCCCAGCGCGGGATTCTGCATCTCCGTACAAATTTAACAGTATCAGCGATCGATAGGGTTTCTGTTAAGCAGTAAAACAAGAAACTGGCAATGTCAACCCAGCCGCTCTCCTAACAGAAGCTACCAGCCAGTGATCGGAAACTGTAAGATAAAAGTGTTGGACATACAAAACCACACAGGGGACATTTTTGTCACAGCTTCGCGTACTCTGGGCTGGCTAGAGTTACATATTTTGGCTCTCCTTGGCTTTCACCGTATTTCCCCTGTAAGACAAGCTAGCTAGATATCTAGGTAGCGACCCATAGATACATCCTTGTGTTCATCCTTCGGAGTGGAGATGATGAAAAGTGACAAATGATGCAATTAGCTCTCCATCCTTACATAACATGTTTACGCAGGCATTTTAAACCACACACCATCCTCACAATATCTCAACTTTCAACTCTACTTGCTCTACGAAATGGATTTGACAGTCCTATTCATGACCATCTCAATAGGAGTGCACAGAAGAGACAAACGTTAGGAAGTACGAATCTGTTACTTACAAATGTACTGAGAGTGTGAATTCCAAATAAAGCTGCTTTCCTCATACCTCCTTAAAACACTGCATCTCTACATACTTGTTATCCATCAAGTCTGACACTTCTCAGTCAAGGGAGAAAACATCTGGAACAGTTTGTCAATTAAAAAAAATGTCATAACCGGTTTGCCCTAAGCTCATTTAAAATAATGTGATGGTTTCTCGTCAGACACTCATGGCTCTCAGCTCGCCCCTCATTCAGGGCTTTCTCTCAGTCCCTTTTCCAGGCTGTGCAGGAGAACCTGGCCTTCGGTGTCCCTCACTGTTAGGTGAAGTTGGTGTGAGCCCCGGTTGCGTGCGTGGGGGGGAGCGGCGCGGGGGGCGGGCGGGGGCCGCCACATGACTGCGGGGAGGCGGAGAAACGGGGAAGAGGAGGGGAGCTGGGCCAGACCCGGCCAAGCTCCGCGCATCTCCCAGAATGTTTTGAAAACTTGAGCGCCTGTTTGTGCAGCTCTTTGGCAGCTTGAGCTCGTACGGCTACCACTCGAGGGGTGACCGAGGTCTCCTGCTTCTTGGCAGCGACCTGAGCCGTGTTTGACCAGATAAGCCGAGCTCTCGGCAAAGTCTCAAATGTGTCAACATCAACTTATGTAGGGCCAATTTAAAAAAAAAGAAAAGAAAAGAAAAAGTTATTATTTCCTTTCCAACCCACCTGGCTGCGGTAAGGGGCATCCCCTTCTAGACTACCCTCAGGACTCATGGACTGGATGAATCAGAGCCTTTCCAGGGAGAAACCAAGATTGCTCAAGCAGCAGAAGAGAAACATCCCGAGCTGAACCTGAAACTCGGACGTCAGGGCAGGTCCTTAGGACAGTATTTTCATGAGGTCTGTAGGATAAATCTTATCTTAAGGGAAATGAAGTTTAGAGGGACCACTATGTCAGATCAACACGAATACACGGGCAGCTTGATCTTGAGTACAGTTTTTCTAGTGGCTCCTCTGTTTCTGAGACCCCCTCTGCAGCCCCCGGCCCCCAAGCCCGCCAGGCTGCTCTACAGAGGTGATACGTTGAAAAGACGAGTCACAAGCACTTTCCTCCTCACCGCCCCATCCGCCCCTGTCCCCGGCTCTCCCGGGGAAGAGACAAATCGGCCAGGGCAGTGTCGTGAGAATTAAGGAGACCCGCACGTCGGGGCTGTGCTCTGTGAAGGGGGACAGGGCTGCCTCCCTGCTTCCCGCCGTGCGGGGGGATTCAGAGTTTCTCCTCCGCGCACCTCGGATGTGCGGGGCCGAGCCGGGCAGCCCCAACCCTCCGGCCCCTGTTCGCACCGGGCGGCAGCCGGGGCCTAAGGGATGGAAACTGCTCCGCACATGCTTTGCGGTGACTCTCGGGGATGGGGACAGCCCCAGATGCTGCACGGCTTTACGGATCCGTCACTCTTTGCCTTGGTTTTCGTGGGAAACTACCCACAGTGCAAGGCGCTCATCCATACCTCTACCTTTGCCGGAGGAAGGGCTAGCTGTGAAAATGAGGCGCAAAGCCCCAGAAAATAAGGGGTTGCCTCTTTGATTTGAGGCCAAATCCTGCTCACTCTTAGAGTCGTGCTTAGGACAAGGAACAATTCCGGGCCTGGGAAGCAGCGTGGAAAGCAAAATCTGACTTCCACCCATCCCCGTGCTCTCCCTCTCTTGCTTCTGCCGAAACTTCCCTTCTCGAGGACCCAGCTAGAAACTTTCCAGTCGGTTCCCGAGGGCTGTGGGACGGGACGGGATGCCTGGAGCTCTCCAGACATCAGGCTCCAGGGTTTCCCTTTAGGCTTCCACTCCCGAACTAGAGGAGGGGAAGGGATTCATCTGAAAATCCTAACATTTACTCCGAGAAAGGGAGAAAAGGAACAGAGATGGTGAGGATCGAAAAGTCAGCCTTGAGATTCGTTATCCCCCAGACTAGTGTTGGGCAGGGAGGGATGAGGACACAGAGGCAGGCGCAGGACCTGATCCCGAGTCCCCCCTGTCTGCCCCGGCAGAAGGCACTGCTGTTTAGGAAGAGGTGGTTCAAGAAAGCCTTTCAGTAATCCCAGCATCTATCTCCTCGCAGAGAAGAGAAGAGGAGAGGGTACCTCGGGAGCGCATTCTGCCTTTGTTTGTCTTCCTCATCCCGTTCCCACTTAGGGGAACTTCTTTACATCGAGGTTCCCAGATAACAGGAGCTCGACTACCAGACGAGAAGATGCTTGTGCCTAGGTTTGCCTCTCACTTTCTGTGACCTAGAGCTACCCTAGGACAAGCAAATCATATGCTTATTTTAAATAGAATATTTCATTCAGTACCTCAAGATTAAGGTATTCCTGTCAGATAAGCTGTCAGTCACTAACTACTTAGACACCACATTGTGGAAGCCTGGTATCCCTGGTAAAGATGATACATATCATGTAAACCCCATCAACAAGATCAAAGTCTTCTTCTTTAATAGGATCCAATACATGTCAAACCTCATTCCAATCAAATCGTCCGTAAATGAATTCAAGATGAATATGTCATAGAATAATGTGACAGTGCAATCACATGGGGTCAGGGGTTGTTGTTTCAATGAGAGAGTCGTCAAGTATTAATTCTAGAACCTCCAAATGAATAGGCATTGAGCAGGATTAGGCAGCTGCTGGTGGGGAGTTGTGTCGCTGATTTGTGTTTATGCAAGTACGTTAAACACTAAGCTGAAAAAAAATGGTCTCCTTTGAATTGAAAAAGAAGAAGAAGACATATTTTAACTTACTTGACTTTTCCAGGATGTTTCTGTAAAGTCGTTTTCTTTTCCTCATTACAAGGGGAGTCTTGTGCCTCATTTCCTGACTTTGCTCCTGTTTGGGAAGAGGGGCGGAAAGTTAAGAGCAAAACCATTTGTGTGTGATATGAAATGACGAAGGAACGGTATGACTCGGGCATCATGGATTCAAAAAGAAAAGAAAAAACCGAAACAAAACGTAAGAGTTAAGCAGCAAGGGTGGGGGGAAGAGAAGCTTTCTCCGAGGGGAAACTGGAAGCTGTCTCCCCACCAAAGCAGCACATGTTTTATGGAGTCATGAAGTTTCCATGGCTGATTTAGACAAAAAAAATTATGAAAAGACATCTTTTCAGTTCTCCTTTGATCTGACATTCACCTTCTGGCAGGCTATTGTAAAGCAGGTTTTTACTAACTCGACTATATTGTTTACAGACCCTTCCCTCCCGAAATTAAATTTCGGACTCTCTGCGAGCCTCCAACGCAAATTGTTGTCTCAGCAAGGATTAGTATATCACCACCCTGGCACTTCTCCCTGCCTATAATTTTCAGCTTGCTCTTTGCACTGTGCAAGGCAGAGCACTGCCACTGCTGCAGGCAGAACTTTGCACAGCTTTCTCTGAGCGGCAGCAATAGTCCTGAGAGCAGATCTGGGGTTTGGAACAGTATTCGAGTCTGAATTTTTGCAGGTATTTTTGACATTCTCAGGGTTTGATTTTGATTTCTTGTTTTATTTTTCTTTCTTTTTTTTTTTTTCTTAAATACAGAAAAGTACACTAGAATCTGGAATCAATTACTTCAAATGAGATTATTATTGCTATTATTGCTGTACTAGTATTATAAAGGCTCCAAGGCTGGTAAACAAAACCCTATACTAACACAGATAATTGATGGTATTAATTATGAAACTTCATCAGCGTATCACCGTCATACTCTATCACAAATAATTTGATGTCCTCAATATTTTCACCGCTGTGATGAAAATTACTTCCGAAATAAAAAGAACTAGAGGAACCCCTTAGGATTTATATTTTCTAGTCGACTTCCATTCATCCTCACTTTTATCAAGTCAGAGCAGCAAACACTGCCTCGCTTAGCGAGAGGTTTGCAAGAGTTGTGCTTTATTGGTTAGGACGGGAGGCTGGAGGAGTGCTTTAACTCCCAAGTGTTCGCCATAACTTATTGAAATTGGACAAATAATAAAAAAATGTCTCTGCGTTTAGTATTTCAAATGGTTACCAGATGACAGCAAACGAAGGCAAAACAGTTGTGGATTTCAGAGTAAATATTGGCTAAAACTCTGGCTCGACCTCGCACGCCTTTCTCACGTACGCAGTGCCACTAGCGGAGCAGGAACTTGAGGATGCTCCTTTGCCCGAGCTGGCCGGGTCTCGGCCGGGCCGAGTCCTGGGACTCGGCTGCGGGGTACCAGTCCCCCGCGTCCGCGGTCCCACGTTGGGGCTGGGGGTGCGAGGGGCTGCAGGCAGCGCAGGCGGGACCCGATTCCCACACCCCAAGGGTTCAGTTCCACAGCCGGACCGAGGTGCGCCGGCGTAGTGGGACTCGGAACAGCCACCGCCTCCGAGGAGGCACGGCGGCCGCGGGAAGGTTTGGCGGCGTTGCCCCGGGACATGTGAGCCGGGTGAGCGTGCGGCAGCGGGGACGTCGTGTGCCCCGCCGCCACCGGTTTGTCACGCAACCTGTGCTTTCCGCGGCCGCGCAGGGTGAAGGCAGCGCTCACGGGGAAGATCTCGGGTGCAGAAATAAAGTTCCCTGACTCCGGGTGGAGCGACCCCCGAACCTTGCCCGGCAAACGAGCTACCCGCTCAGTCGGGCTTCCCGGGACTGGGGGACCGTGCGTGACAAAGGAGCAGAAGGGCGGGGGAGGGGGTTAGGAGGAAATCTCGGCAAGGAGCCCACACCGGTCGCCGTCCGGTCCGGCGCTGTGCCGGTGCCCGGGACTGGTACATCGAACCGGGCTTGGGTCAGAGGTCACCCTCGGGGGCATCACCCTGTGCGGAGATCTGGGAGCATCTCCCCTTCCCCAGACGTCGCCGGACTTGGGGCTGCCCCTCGGGGCCGTGCCGGGTTCTCAGCCTCTCCACGGGCTCTGCGCGAAGTTGGCGGCGGCACCTAGCTCCTCTGGCAGCTCCCCCTGCCTTGCCCCCAGGTGGGTGTGGGGTGGTGGTGGAGGGGGCCGGCCGAGCTCCCGGGCTCCGTCCCTCCTGCACCCGCCTATAAAGAAAGGCGTGCGGTGCCGGAGCGCCGGCTCCCCGGGCGCGCCCCCGTGGCACCGGGCGCGGTGGTGGGCGAGGCGCTGGGCGGGGATCCCGTCCCCCGGGACGCCTCCCCACGGGGCTCGCCATTGTCAGTGCTCCTCGCCCTCTGCACGCCGCCCCGGGCCCCCGGCCCCGCCTGGGAGGCCGCAGGACCCAGCCGTACCCGCCGCCTGCCCGTCCCCACCGAGCGCGTTGCGCTGTCGGGGCTGGAAGCGCCTCCACCCCGCTCCGCGGAGCCCCGCCGCCCCGCGTTACGCGGACAGCCGGCCCGCTCCCTCCCAAGTCCCTCCTCGGGTTCAGGGGGGCGGGGGCGGCGGCCGACGGAGGGTGCCGAAACCCCCCTCGACGGCTCCTGCGCGCTTCTCCCTCCGCCCGCCCCCGCAAGCCGAGGTGCCTCCGGGGGCCGGCCCCACGTGGGCGAGGAGCAGCCGAGGCACTGCCCCCCGCCCCGCGGGGCTCCGGCCCGTCTCCCCCTGGGGTGCCTAAGTCTCCTCCCGCCGGGGCCCCCCGAGGGTAGGGAGATCTCGTCCAGTCCTTGGGGCAGGCGGTGGGGGCTAGCCAGCTGCCCGGGCTGCCCAGGTACCCCCTGCTCCCGGACACTTACCCCTGCGACCTGTTGAAGGTTTCCCCTCATTTCGGAACTGGCAAAAATAAGGGGGGTGGGGGTGGGGAAGGGGGGGTGGGGTGGTGGTGTGGGGGGAGACAAGAAAGAAAGAATGAAAGAGCAAAACAATAGCCCCCCCAAGAACCCACCACCTCTTTGGCGCTTCCATCGAGGCGGTCATCCTTCATTTCTTCTTTTCTTGCTTTCTGGAAGCAGTTAGGGAATGTATGATGAAGCAGAAATGAGCCGTCAGGATGATATTTTAATGGCTTATATGTCACGTTGGTGCATGTGGCTTTGAACTGGAGCAGCTTTCGTTTCCTGCAGAGAGCGCGCCGCAAATCCCACTTGATAACTTCTACAACCCACAACATTTTTTTTTTTTTTTTACATTCACTCTTACACTGTATATTTAGATACGCTTCCTAAAAATACCCTCTCGTCTGCCTGCTCGTGTATTTTGTACCGACCTGGAATGATCGCCGGGTTCCCCCTGCACTGGGAGGCAGGCTACCACTGGACTCCCTAACTTTCTGGATCTCCTAATGCCATCACCCTGCAGACTTTACAGTAACGCTGACAACTCTGTCCTTTCCTTAATTTTAGCACCAAACACAGAAAGTAACGTAACACCCGCCCAAAGACCACGTCCACACACAGGCGCGCTCCTAGAGCGGGTATACCTGTTGCTATAAGCTATTGCAGTTCCTTCGAAAGGATTTGGGAGAATAAACGCGAACGTGCAGATTCAGCCCAGCATTGTTCAGGGTGGGGGGAGGGGGGGGGGAAGAGAGAAGAGAAAGAAAAAAGAAAAAAGAAAAAAAAAAAGAAGCTGTAAAGCCTCCCAAGATCCAGGGGAAATTACATAATACATCTGCTTTGAAAGCGATCTCCATGCACCGAGAGCAGGCAAACTGTATCTGCAGATAAACTGCAGCGAAACATCCCTTCGAGGAGTATCAAAGTTTATTTGTTGTTTGTTTGTTTGTTTGTTTGTTTTCTAGGCGCAATGGCCATTTTTACACCTCTCGAAATGAGGCAGTTCTTACCCGAGGAGGACTGGCGCAGCAGCGCGGCTGCTCTGATTCCCCAGTACCTGCGCTGCGGATTGCTTACCAGCGCCTTTAATTAGAGGGGATGAGTTTAAAGTTTCTTTGTTTGTCACTAGGAATTGGAGGGGCTCGGATTGAGCTGCGAAGGAGGCAAGTGAAGGGCTGAACAAAGGCGAGATGGAAGGAGTCCGACTCTTAGCCAGCTTTTGGTGTTTTCGTTAGTAGAAAATAATTAGAGCTAATGAATATGCAGGCGACTGAGTAAATAAATAATTTGGCGGGTTTATATATGTGCACACACACATGGGCACATACGTAAGTGTATATATGCGTACGCACACAAAGACGTCTATATTTTAAAGTTTCACGAGTTCTTTTTTTTTCTTAGTGCCTAAGCATCGTTTAAAATACTGTAAAAATGTTGCTTAGCTTAATTGATTAAGCCACAAAGGTTTTCTGCTTTTAAATACCATACTTATACCTTTCAACAATCATTTTAATATATAGTCAATGGCTCTTTGTAGCGAGAACAAAAAAGAACTATCCGCAGTTTTTCAATAGACTTTGAGCTGGGGAAAGACAGGTTAATCGAGGGTTGCATCTAGAAAACAACCAAGTGTTGTATGTTTGCACTGAATCCAAATGTCTGCATTTTTCTAACTAAATCAAAGGGAGTGTTATTTCTTTTTCTGCTCACTCATCTGAAGGTAAGTAAATTTTCTCTGGCGATCAAAAGCCTGGTCAGCAACAAAGACACCGCCTGCTTTTTCCACCGTCCTGGTGTGGCAAGTTGAGGAATTTCAATAACTGTGACAAGGGTGACTGATTTGTGAACTAGAAAAGGTTTGAATGTCAGAAAATTTACATTGCTCCTATCGAGGATTTAAAATAAATTTTTACAAGGAAAAAAAAAAGGGGGGAAAAAAAGAGAGAGAGAGAAGAGAAGAAGTATCTGAGATTTTCATGCAGTAGCAGGAGAAACAATGTAGGTTTGGGAAATTTACAGTTTTACCTGAATGAAAGAGACTCCGTAAAAAGAGAACGAGAGAAAGGGAGAGCGAGAGAGAAAGGAGAAAGAAAATAACAAAAAAGAGGCGAAACAACAACAACAAAAGTAGAAAGTTAAGAGTTCTCACCCACCTGCGTTTTGATGGGTGCAGAAAATAAGATTTATTTCAGAAACCTGATGGAGGGATAGAGTCAGCTACCCAGAGAAATCACGCCAGGCGTTTAAAAATAAAATCAAATGTACCCAGCACCTACTCGCGCGGAGCTTCAGTTTTAAACAAGCGGAAAACAACTTCAAAAGAAGCGAGTCCCTACAGGGCTTCTCTTTTTCAAAGCCTAAAAAGTTGCTCAGTGATCTTAAAAATTCTGGATCCCCAAGAAATCATCATTACCACCATTATCAGAGTGCGGGAGAGAGAGGAACAGAGGGAAGGAGAGCGGGGGAGAAAATAACCCTAATAATAACCAAAGATTTTTTTTTTTTTCCTTAGCACACATACACACAAAAAGATGCACTGGAAATATTTTCGTGGAGGGGGAAGGAAAAAAAAAAAAGGCTTTATATATTAAAAAAAAAAAGTTGCTACTCCTGCAGCCCTGTTTGTCAGAAGGGATGTCAGGGCGCTCACAATACCTGCGATTGATGAGGCGGAGGGGCCAATCAGCGGCGGGAGGCGGCCGTGCGCGCCCCTCGTTGGCGGGGCCGGGGGGAGTTACGCGGGGAAGGGGGAGCCGCCGCCGACCAATGAGCGCCCACGTCCGCCCGCACGTCGCTCCGCCCCCGGCTCCCATTCATCAAGGGGGGGGGACGGTGTCGTCTTTTCAATTCATTTATCTGCAGGAATGATTGCCGCTATCAGTCTCGCGTTCACCGCCCGGCTGAGGAGGTGAAAGTTTCTCCCCAGGAAGATAAACCGCAAAAGACAATATTGTGCATGATTTGCGCCTTTTTTTGCAAAGCGAAAAAAAAAAAAAAAAGGCCCCCAGAAAAAAAAAATCGGGGAGAGTGTGGGGAAGCTCGAAGAGGAGAGAGAAACAAGCTCTCGGCCACTTTGCGACATTCCTATAGCCAAAAAAATCACTGAAGGAAGTTTCTTTTTTGTTTTGTTTTTTTGCTGCCCGTGTTGATCTCTCTCCGTTATTGTTATTTGCAGCCAGGTTATTTTTGAGCCCACCCAACACCACCCCCCCCCCCCCCAGTTAAACCTCCCTGAAAAGTCAAAGCAGAGAGACAGTGAATATTTTTGGGGGCACATTTTTATTATTATTATTTGCAACTGCGAAGATCTCTTTCCCCCTTCCGCACCAGCCTCTTTTTTTTTTCTTTTTTTTTTTCTTACCCCTTTTTTTTTTCCTTCCCCCTGCGCTGATGCCGAAGGGGGTGTTTTTGATGTGGTTGCTTTGGTGGTGATCGTCGCTGACTTTCCAAAGAGGGTGTTTTCGCCGCTGCTGCTGCTGCTGCTGCTTCTTCTCTCCGCGTTGTGTGTGTGCGCGCGTGCTTTTTTTTTGGTTGCTGCATCGACACTGGGAAGATGCTTCTGGATGCTGGACCGCAGTATCCCGCCATAGGAGTCACTACCTTCGGATCCTCTCGCCACCACTCCACGGCCGATGTCACGGACAGAGAAGTGGGGCTGGGGATCAACCCCTTCGCCGACGGCATGGGCGCTTTCAAAATCAACCCCAGCACTCACGAGCTGGCCTCAGCCGGCCAGACCGCCTTCACCTCGCAGGCGCCCGGCTACGCGGCGGCGGCCCTGGGGCACCACCACCACCCGACCCATGTCAGCTCTTACTCCAGCGCCGCCTTCAACTCCACCCGGGACTTTCTGTTCCGCAACCGCGGCTTCGGGGAGGCGGCGGCCGCCAGCGCCCAGCACAGCCTCTTCGCCTCCGCCGCCGGCAGCTTCGCCGGACCCCACGGACACACCGATGCCGCGGGACATATACTTTTTCCGGGGCTGCACGAACAAGCGACCAGCCACGCTTCGCCTAACGTGGTGAACGGGCAAATGCGCCTGGGCTTCTCCGGAGACATGTACGGCAGACCCGACCAGTACGGCCAGGTCACCAGCCCCCGCTCCGAGCACTACGCCTCGACCCAGCTCCACGGCTACGGCCACATGAACATGAACATGGCAGCCCACCACGGGGCAGGGGCCTTCTTTCGTTACATGAGGCAGCCCATCAAACAGGAACTCATCTGTAAGTGGATTGAGCCCGAGCAATTGTCAAACCCCAAAAAGTCCTGCAACAAAACTTTCAGCACGATGCACGAGCTGGTGACTCATGTCACGGTGGAGCACGTTGGAGGACCCGAGCAGTCCAATCACATATGTTTCTGGGAAGAGTGTCCAAGAGAAGGGAAACCTTTCAAGGCCAAATATAAACTCGTAAATCACATCAGAGTCCACACAGGTGAAAAACCTTTCCCCTGCCCTTTCCCAGGCTGTGGCAAAGTGTTTGCCAGATCAGAGAATCTCAAAATACACAAAAGAACTCATACAGGTACGGTAACCTTCTCTGTAGCTTTTCTCTCTGCGAGTGGAAGCGCCGAGCGCCGGGGCCGGAGCGGGGCGCAGGAACGGGCCGGAGGCGGCGGGGGGGAGGTGTGCGTGTGGGGGCTGGGCGCTGCTCGGGTCGGGCTGGAGGCGGGAGTGGGCCGGTGTGATCCAGGGCCATCGATTTTGCCGGAGAGGCAGGTTCGGAGCTCTGCTGGAAAAGGAGCTCGGTCAGAGCCACGCCAGCAGCTGCAACAAAAAGAAAATTATCCCTGCCGAGGCAGAGGGGGAGAGAGGCAGGGTTTGCTGCTGGGATTGCTGGGGACGGGGACGGGTTTGGGGGGGGGGTGGTGGTGGAGAATGGCAGCAACCTGTCCTGTTTAAATTTATAGGTTTTAATTAATTGTTGTTCGGCAGTTTGGATTGTGGCACGATGAGAAATTGTGCTAAATATTGCAGGCAGCTCATTCGTCTCCCGTCTGCAATTCAGGGCTTGGTAAATATTTAATTCCGAGGAGCGATTTTAAATAAACCAAGCCCGGCGCGTTAGTGTGTTATTGTTGTGCGAGGGGCAGGCGCCGGGATCCCTGAGAACTTTTCCCCATCGCGGGAGGTGGAAATGCAGCAGCCCCTGCCTGGGAGAGCTCTCTCCCCCCGCTCCCACCCCGGAGCACCGAAAGCCAGCGCCGCTTTTCCGAGCGCTTTCGCGGAGGGTCTGTGAGGCTGCCCTTGCATTGTATTCCCACACCGGATAATTTTCTATATTGCAAGAAAATATGGGGGAGGGGGCTGGGGTGGGTGAGAGCGTAAAATATCACGAGAATGAGCTATAAAACCAGAAACTAGATACCGAGGATCGTGTGTAAATACCACCACGCCTGCTGTCTCGCTTGGAGCGTTGCGAGGAGGGAGAGGTGCCCAGAGCTGGGGCTGCAAATGAAACTCGTCCCTCCAAAGCAAGGGGGGGGGGGGAAAAGTTATGTAGCTCCCCCTCCCCGAAATGGGCGCTGGGCAGGGGTCGGAGGTGCGGAAAGGACAGAAAAGAGAAGCAAGGTCTGGGGATTTGAGCCTCGCTGAAGTTAGAAAGTTGTGAGTGTTTGAAATGGAGCCCTGGGCTTCCGTCCGGCGGTGCGATGGGGACAATGAGCAATCCAGCCGGCCCTGCTTAATCAGATCCGTTTCCCCCTCCTTCCCTCCGCAATAGGTGAAAAACCATTTAAGTGTGAATTCGAGGGCTGTGACAGGCGCTTTGCAAACAGCAGCGACCGCAAAAAGCACATGCATGTGCACACTTCCGACAAGCCCTATCTCTGCAAAATGTGTGACAAGTCCTACACGCACCCCAGCTCCCTCAGAAAGCACATGAAGGTAAATGGAGGGCGCCTGGTGTGCGGGGCTTGGACGCCGCCTTGGGCCTGGCCGGGGGAAAGGGCTGCGGGGACGGCGGGCAGGAGAGCCGGGGCCGCGGGGCGGAGGCGCGTCGGTGCCTGCGGGGAAGCGTAGCCCGGGGCCGGCCGGCGGAGGGGCTCCGCGCTGCTGCGGCCCGGCCCCACAGTCCGGCCCGGGCCCGCCGGGCCGCGCCGCCCGCCGCCCGGCCGCGCTCAGCCCCGGCCCCTCGGGCAGGGCCTTTTGTCAGCGCGTTTTATCCGGGGGGGGAGGTGTGGGTGAGAGGCGAGCAGTGCGAAAAGGTGCAGGCCGGTCAGGGGCCGGGGCCGGGGTCGGGCGGGGGGGTGCGGCCCCGGGGCTGGGACCGGCGGGGAGCCCCGCGGGGATGCCCGAGCCCGGGGACTTGGGTCCCGTTGTCTGGCGCATCCCCCGCCGAAGGCGACCGCCGCCAGGGCCTCCGTCCTCTGCCGCTTTCTATTTCTGCCCGTGTTTTCTCTTGCAGGTCCATGAATCATCCTCGCAGGGGTCCCAGCCTTCTCCCGCCGCAAGCTCAGGCTACGAGTCCTCCACCCCTCCAACCATCGTGTCTCCATCCACAGAAAACCAGACCGCCAGCTCCTTATCCCCTTCCTCCTCCGCAGTCCACCACACGTCCAGCCACAGCACGCTTACATCAAATTTTAACGAATGGTACGTCTAAAACGCTAAAACAAAACAACAAAAAAACACAAACCGAAACAAAACAAAAAAAGCCCCAAGCGAGCAAACAAATACCCTATTTAAAGACTCAAAAAAAAAAATGAACATTTTTAAATCAGATTTAAAATGAGCAAACAAACATAAAATGCTGCCAGTAGACCCAGGACTGAGCAAAATGAAGACTTCATTTTTTTTTCAATTTGCCCCCCTTTTTCTTCCTTTATTTTTTCTCTTTTATTTTTCTTTTATTTATCTTTTCTTATTTTTCTTTCTTTTTCTTTTTTTTTTTTTTTCCCCCTGTTCTCCTCTACTCTGTTCCAAGGCTTGGTAGGCGAAGGGGTGAGTAGAATGCGTAAGAAGACAAGGTTACCAGGGCAAATGCCAACTGTGTAGGGCTTTACTGGAAACCACTGATTAGAGCTCTCCAACTGCATGTCTGCTCGGGCAGCGGCCTTCCTCTCCTCTCCCCACCCCCCCATCCCCTCTTGTAAATACAGAATTATTAGCTTCAAAAACAAAACAACAAAAAAAATTGTACTGTTTGATTTTGTAAATAGTTATATCGCAAGTTGAATAAGGGGATATGTGGATTTGTGGTCTTTGCATATATGTGGGGGGAGGGGCGGGCGGGCGGGAGCGTCGGCGGGGGGGTGGAGGTGGTGGGGGGGCAGAGGGAAGAGGTAGAAATTCAACTATTTGTACTGAATGGCAAGAATGTTCTAGTAAATGTGTACCAAAATGTGAATTACTTTGTATTATTACAGTCTAAACGTCGATCTAACAGAATATTATTGGTATTAATGTGCTTTTTTGTATAAAGTGCAACATTTCGTCCCAAAGTCCAGTCTAAGTAGTGCAGTAAAATGTTGTTACACGTCCTGTCAAGAAATTCGTATAGTGAAAGCCTGGATCTGCGTGTCAAACTGTTACATTTGTTTATGTAAAGTGATATTAAAAAAAAGATATAAACTATATCTGTCCGTTGCTTTTGGCAAATACAAGAACATAATGTATATAAATCCTAATTTCCATATTTATCCGCATGTAAAGGTCCGGTTATACATGTTACAAGATATTCAATATTTATGGCTAGAAGAATTGGTATGTAAAATTTAGTTTACAGAACTGTTTGGTAACATTTCGTACCTTATTAAAGATTCTTAAATCACATGAATTGTGGTAGGAATTCTTATTCGCTAAGTCAACCTGCTGCAACTCCAACTAGCTTTAGGATATTAGAATAAAACTGTCCCAGTTTTTCACTGCTTTCCATTATGTCATCACTAAAGCAGCGAAGGTGATATAAATGTGATAAATGAAAGGATCCCTGCTGGCATTACTATAGTGTGTAATTAGTATTTATATCAAAATTTATGAAACAAATTTTCGGCCGCAGTATAATTTAAATGACCTTTGCAGACATAGAATAACAACCATAAAAATAACAGAAATAGATTGCACATGCTACATAAATATTAATGTGGGGAATTGTTACACGAGAAGTGCTGCACTCCACTCCAACACTGCCCATGAATCTGCATAGACTGGGTCCCTAAATTAAATTAATTCGGATAACATATATTAGGAGATTTAAAACAGAGGAGATTTCGGTTGCTATTTTAATTTAAGGCATTTATGACCATAACTAATTCTCAGGCAGTGGATTCATGACTTTCCTTGGGCCTTTTACTCCAGGAAGTAGAGCACTGTTTCACGAAGGCCGTTGTTGTTGTTGTTGTTTGGTATTTTTTTTGTTTGGGATTTTTTTGTTTTGTTTTTCTTTTTCCTTCTTTTTTCTTTTCTTTTTTTCTCTCTTCCCCCCCCCCGATATTCCTTAAAACGTGATGTTAATTTAAATCAATTACTTCTTATGTTATGTTATTATTATTACTATAGTTTTGCCAGTGTTAATAGCTTTCTAAAAAATAAATCTAGGGGATAAGAATTATTTTATGTAATTTGATTATCTTTCTATCTCTTTTATTTATTTCTCATTTACTTAAGAAATTCGTTCCATTGGCTGGCGTTGATACAGTAAATTTGTAAATGAGAAGACAATATAAAAAATCTAAATTACTTGTGCTTAATGACTGTAGCAGAACGCCTTTTCTCTAAATCAGATTGTCTTCTTTGCAGTTTAGTTTGATAGATTTGCAAGCTGTACTGCTTCCACTAACTTAGCTACGGTTGTTGGAACTGTTGGGCTTTGTTCCTGGTTGTAGCTTGCATGATCGCCCCATTAAGCAGACAACATATCAACAGACAACACAAATCATGAGGTTGGCTAAAGCTGCGAGGGCTTGTGATATGTCATAGAGTGAATTGCACAAACTGACCTTCCAGTAGACCAAGATGACACTTTAACAGCTTCTTTAAAGAAATATTATGTGTACAGCGAGTCAATAGCCATATTAACCGCTCACGGGGGGGAGGGGGTGCTGGGGGAAGCTGCTCTCTGCTCATATCCGTGCGGGCGCTCCGCAGCTCTGGCAATAACCCACTCAGAGCACAGCTCGCCTGTCTCTATCGTTGCAAAACCCCGCAAGTATTTTTCTTTGTCCGTAACATTTGGGGATCTCCCTCGGAGATTTTTCACCGCCTCAAAGCATCGCCCCCACCCCCGCAAAAAAAAAAAAAAAGGGAGAAAAGAAAGAAAAAAAAAGAAGTTTGCCTTGCTCAGATGAAGCCACACCACTCCTGCCAGCTCGGCATCCCCGTCTGCTCACTGCAGCACCCGTGGGAAGGCTTCGTTTTAACTTTACTTTCTGCAAAATGTTATTATTGTGAGGCTAAGGGCAGTTCTCAATGAACAGAGCGCCACCTTGCAGGACTTGAGAGATAGGGAAAGTTGGAGCCCGGTGGGACCAGGGCAGAAAGTGTTTGGACGTGAGGAAATGTAACCCACCGGGCAAAAGAGCCAGGGGAAAAGATGTTTTGTGCGCCGAAAACGTTACTTTCAGCCAGTATTTCAGATTAACTGACGCGCTGGCTTGATCAGGCAGAGGTGTAAGAAAAACCCAACCCAGCCCAAACCTTAGCGTCGCTTAATTTTTTTTTTTTTTTTTTAAATAGTAGTAATAGCCTGAGCCATCCCACTGTAAAATAAACCCAGAGAAACGTGGTGGGGATGATACATTTTAAAGATGCGTATTTCAAGTTTCTTTGAACTTGTGCAGAGTCCCTAGCGGTCGCTTAACACAGATCTGTTACTTGTGTGCATGGGAGCGCTTGGCTAATGAGCATTCTTTTAAACTTCTGGTCTGAGGTTTGTTTCAGCGTCCTACAGCAAAAAGAATGATTTTAGTGGTGGTATTACTGTTGCTGCTGTTATTGGGTTTTTTAAAAAAAAATATTATCAGTAGATTGGGCTTTTTTTAGTCTGGGGTGTGTGGGAACGGTGCAGTGCTGGTTGATCTCCATCCCGTATATGTTCTGAATTAGCGAGGACCGCTGGGGCTGGAATTGCTAATACTGAATGCAAGTCCACGCCATGCCTGTGCTGTTCGCTTGGCTCTGGAGAGGGGAGCAGTGCTTTGAAATCCCCGGCAGAGAGAGGGGTATTTTTGAAGGTGGAGAGGTTGTGAGACGTCTGTCGGCTGTTTCTGCGTTGTTTTGGTCGCTAAAGACAACTTTCCTCTAGCAAGGCGTCCTTTGCGGATTTACTCACGAAGGCTTGCGGGGACAAACACGAACCCCACCTCTCCGGCCTCGACGGGGACCATGATTTTCTTTCTCATGTTCGGCTCTCGAGAGGCTGTCGGGCTGCTTGTCCTGTGAGGGTTCTTAGGTTTCGCAGCAGGCAGGGGCTGCCTGCGCGGGGTCGCGCCGAGCCCACGGCAGGCCGTGCCGGCAAGTCCCCGCGCCGCTCCGGGCTGCTGTTTCGTGGGAGCCCAAGCGCTGGGGCCCGACGTCCACCCTCCGCAGGCTCCCGCGCCCGCAGAGGCTCCCTCCTCCGAGGAGGAACGTTTGAAGATAGCCGGAGCAGCACGGCCGTGCTCACGGGAGGGTGCAGGAGACTGTTTGGGGGGTGTGCGGGCGGTGTGCGCTGTCCCCTCTAGGGCGATGTGCCCGAGGGGCGCACGCAGCAACTCCTGGCCGTGCCAGTGCTGTTTGCACGCAGAAAGTTAAATGCAAAACAATAATCGGGCGCTTCCCTTTCCCTCACGAAGGACTCGGCTTGCGGGTAGCTTTAATGGCTTGTGAAAGGTCGCTCGAATTTTTTAAAAGAGGAGTCCGGCATTCATCAGGCAAAGTTAGCTCCTTTAAAGCAAACACTGTTTGAATCGGGGACACACTCTCCGCACTGGCCTCGACTGCTTATCGCCCTTGTTCCTACCGTCGGGAAGTAGCAGTCTCTAGACTGATGCGCATAACATTGAGACTTTTATTTACCGCTTTTCTGGCCACGCTGGTAAACGGCTCCGACTTTGAAAGTTTTCCCACGTCCAGAGCGCTTGCTCCTTCCTGAGCAACTTTTAAAGGGAGTAAGCGGCGAGCCCGGCGGCGGGCCGGTGCCGGCGAGCGCCCAGGGAGTCCCGCAGCGCGCCCGGGTCGGCAAGAGTCCCGGCGCGGCGGGCGCGGAACGGGAGCCCCGCTGCAAAGCCCAATTCCAGCAGGCAGGACGGGGAAGGAGATGCCCTCTGGAAAAGGCTGCTGACACAGGGCAGAGCATTTCAAGTGACCTGGTGCTGGAAGAGCCGGCGTGCGTTTTACCTCTGGAGATCAGAGAGAAAAGGGTTTCTGTGCGGTATCCCCGCGACGGAGGCTGTGCCGGTTATTAGGCACGTTGTAAAATGTACATACGCATGAGACGCACATACGCACCCCGTTCACCCTCGCACCACGTCTGTGTACCCGCACACGGGTGTGTCTTCCCGAGTCCGCGGGTGGGAAGTGCCCGCCGCCCGCGCACACGTGCGCCCTGTGCACCTCGACAGAAGGGATCGAGCTCCGCGGCGCAGCGAGCAGCGCTTCCGCGGGAAATCAGCACGTTTTCCTCAAAATGTGGCAGTTCTCTCCTGAGCCGGGGTTTGCTGGCGGGGAGAGGCCGGGGAGAGCTGGGAGGCCCGGCCGGGGCCCGGCGCGGCTGCGCAACTCGGCCCGCAGAGCCCCTCCGCTGCACCCGTCCTCCGCTCCTGGCCGCGGACCTCCACCGCGGGCGCGGGGGATCCCGTGGTGGGGACGTGCGCTGCCTGTTTTGTGGGTGTAATGCCCAGGACGGGCGGTCACTGCTGCAGATGCACACGCGCTCACCGGAATCACCGTTGGCTTTGCTGGTTTTATTGCGAACATATACGTATCTATAAATATATACACACCTCTCTCTTTGTACGCAAGGAGTGGTGTTTCTAGGAAGACACGTATTCTTGTGTTTACGTGGAGGTACATTTTTGCAGACTCACGTAACCTCTATTATTTAATGCAAACGCCTGCGTACAATGGACTGCGTTTGTAGGAAAATGGGTGTATTTTCCAAATTCACCCAGATATATTAATAATTGAGATTTCTATTTTCAACTGGGCGCTGGACATATTTCTTCAGCTTGCTGATCGTACCAAGGTGGGTTCGTTTTCACCGCAGCGAGGCTGCGTTTTAGGGTGCCTTGTGTATTAAAAATGGCCAAGGTTTTTATTTTGCATTTTTTTTTTCCGCTGCTAAACTCTATGGGTCAGATTTGGTTCATCTTCGATAACAAGAAACACGATCCTGTGAAGCGAAGGGGCTATTTTTATCATGCAGCTGGAAGCTGTCATCAATTCGTAACATTTATTTCGGCTTTAGAACGATAGTATAAAATAGCATGAAGTTTCCAGATGACGCCCGTACTGCAGACAGGATTTTTCAAGTACAATAAATCAAATTAATTACCTTTTAGATACATACGATCATACTACCTCTCTATGAAACTGCTATTAAAAAAATGCTCCGTGCGCGCATCTGTGGTTGTGCATGTGTTTACATCTCGGGACCCGAGCAGGGAGCTGGCTGCCGGGGGTGGCTGGAGCAAGGCAGAGCACACCGCCAACGATGCACACCCGACCCCACGGCCGCACACGCCCGCTCGCAGGACGTGGGCAAGGCTTTCTTCGGCAAAAACCTGGGAGTTGTGTATTGGCGCGGGTCAGGACTTTAAGATCCCTTTGGATCTTCCTCACTTACAGAAACCCCGCGAAGAACAGGGCCAAAAGCTGACGAAAAAATAAAAGGGAAAAAACCCACCCTACCCCATCGGCAAGCCCCCCCAGCCCCCCCCCCTCCCCCGCCGGGACATGTGTTTTGCGTTTGATATTGCCTTTTCGGGGGGAGGCGGGGGGCAGCGGGTAGGTGCGGGGCTGCCCGCCTGGGGACGGTTCCTAGAAATCGCGGCCGTGCGCGGGGCCAGGGTGTGTGTGTGTGTGTGGGGGGGGTGTGCGTGCGTGTGTACGCGCGTGTGTGCGCGCCCGCCGCGCGCCCCGGCGGCGCATGCGCGCCCGCCGCCCGGCTCCACGTGCTGTTGAATATTTATGACTGCCGCCGCCTCCCCGCTGCCCGCGGAAGGTAACCGTGCTCGCCTCCGCGCCCGCGCAGGGGAGCGCCGCCGCCGCCGCCGCCGCACGTGCTGCCCGCCCGCCCGCCCCGCGCCCGCCGCACCTCAGCGCGGCCCGTCCCGGCCGGTCTGGGGCTGCTCCAGCCGCGCCTTCCCCCTGCGCGCATCGGTGCGCCCGGGAAGGCACTTTCCCCCTCCCGCGCCTTCCCCGGCATGTTGGGCAAACGCGACCTTCTTAATTTAACGGGCGCTTTAGCAAATCGCCGTGTCCCCCCGCACAGCAGTTCCCAGCTCGGGTGTCCGCCAGGCTTTTCGTGGGTTTGTGTGGCACAACGGAACGGGCGCAGTCGCCAGAAAAGTAGGGTCTCGGGGGAAGGGAGAGAGGTCCCTGTAATGGATTCCTTTCAGCCTCGCTCCTCTTAGTAAAATCTCATTATGCTGTATGGCCCATCATATTTTATTGCTGACATATCGACATCGCACGATAGATCCGAGGAAGAAACGCACTGTCTTGGCATTTATTCCGTTTGTAGGCTGCAGGGTTAGGGTTTTTTTTTTAAACAAACAGTAATAATTCCCAGCACTCATTGTTCGGCCGCACAAAGTGATTTTAAAGCCTTTTGTACGGTGGCTAAATTACATCCCATGTTATCAGAAATGTGCTTCTCAATCTTGCTAATGAGGTGGGTTTTCCTTTGCCTCCAGAGCCCGGTAGAGAGTGGGCAGGACGGAGGCGGGAGCCCTCGGAGCCCGCTCGGGGCTCCTGGGCACACCTGGGCGCCTTGTCCCGGCGCGGCCGCGGCCGTGGCCGCGCAGCCCGGCCCGGCCCCTGCGAAGTTCCCAGAACGGCCCTTCCGGGTGGAGCGAGGCTGGCTGGAAATATCCCAGCGAGAATTCCCCCTCCGCAGCCCCTCTTTCCTTCTTCCCCTCCGAGTAGCCAACCCCCCTCCATCGCCTCCTTGCCCGGCGCTCCAGAGAACCGCGCGCCCATCCGTGTGTTCGCAGGGGCTGGGAGGTGAAAGCCTCTCCGACCGACACCTGGGGTGCCTGTGCCCCCCTCCTCGCCCCGCTGAGGCTTTCCACGAGCCCCAGCCAACTACAAGAAGCGACAATAAAGCCGATGTCCATCATGTCGCCTGTCCGTTTCAGAAAGGGCAGATCCTGACCCTCGGTTCCCCAGGTGGAAACTTGTTTCGGTCTCGCACTGCGGGCACTATTTACTCCAACCTTTACACAGATGTGTATGAACGCATATTCCCCCCCCCCCCCTCCCCGCCCTTCCCCAACAAGGCTTTTTTTCCTCTCTTCCCCCTACCTCCCACCCCGCTTTGGAGGAAGAAGCAGCTCCCCGGCATTTGCAGAAGGCGCGGAGGGCGTTCAGGGGCACAGTGGCACCCGGGCACACACCTGAGCCACATGCCCCCGCCTTCGCATGACAACCTGCTCACATCGTTTAACTCCCAAGAAAACTGTTGATCTCCTCTAAGTGTGAGGCTGAACCTTGGCATTTAGTCCTCATGGCTGCGTCGCTTCCTCCCTCCCCCCAACCTTTTTTTTTCCTCTGGGTTCGTCCCTGTTTTGTATTTCCAGAGATCCCCAGGCTCCCCCCGGCAGTGCTGGGGCAGACGCGGGGCGCGGGTTCCTGCGCCGGGACGGCACCGCGGAGCGTTTGCAGCGGGAGCAGGGGAGGGGGGCATGCCCTCGCTATTTTTGCCAACTGGATCAGGATGGGCAGCATTATTGTTATTGTTGTTATTATTATTACCATTATTGTGATAATTTTAAAATTATCCCTTTGTAGCTTGCAAAGCGTTTGTAAATTTACCTTAAACCTGATTTCTTTCCTAGCCAATGGTGTCAGGGGCCGGCTAGCCTGTCCCTCCGGAGCATTAACCCTTGTCGCTAGCCGGAGTGAGTGAGAAGCTGAGGTTTGGCCCTGAGGAGCTCTATGTGTAGATCTGGCACAGCTTTGCTCCCTTAACTCCTGGATCTTTGTTTTGGTGGCGACTAGGGAGAGCAGGGAGCGCTGTGCTCGCATTTCCCTCTGGCTTTTACACACGCACACACGCACACACACAAATCCCCTTTCCAACTTTCTGCCTTTTGCGCTTCCCTTCCAGTTTTTTTTTTTCCACTTCTCAGACCTACTGGCAGCATTTGCCGAGATCTAGATCCCCGCCGTGGTAAGTGATGCTTTTCTCCATTGCAAAACTCGCTCAGCTCTCAGCTCGCTGTCCCAGGGATGGGTGTGTAGAAGTTGTATTTGTTTGGAACAGAATTGCCCAACCCCAGTGGTTTCACGTCAAGCAGCACAGAGTAAAACTATTGTCGTGTATTAACTCTGAATGGGAGCAAACAGACCAAATAATCATTGCTGGCTCAGACAGTAGCATGGCACTAATGTCATTCTTTTTAAGTTTGCAAAGCAACTTTTTTTTGTTGTTGTTGTTATGGGTAGAGAAAGCCTGTGTTTTGGGTCTGATCTTTATATTTACATTACACACCAGACCATAACAAACTATACAAAGAATGCAGCTGCCATATGTGCTTTGTGAACATACAATTATGATTAGGGGGGTTCATGCATTCAACCTAAGTGTTGCAGACACACTGATACCACTCCGCAAGGTTCGTGAGATACCTGAAAACTCACTCCATATTTGGGGGGAGGGGTTGGAGAGACGTTGCATTTTTAAAACCTCTATGTTAAAAAAAAAAAAAAAAAATCAACTACAGTAAATGCCTCCTGGACATTTATTTTTAATGTACAGTCTGCAGCTCTGACTGGATCAAATTCACGATTATTCAGATGAGGTTGAATTTGAATAACTTGCTGGTTTCTCTCCCCCGCCCTCCTCCATCACCCTCCCCCTCTTTTTTTTTTTTTTTTTGTTTTAAAAATTAAGAAAATGAAGAGAACCGCTGAGTCCGGCTGACCTTTGCCTTACATAATTTAGCAGGAGACCGTTCACAAATGAGGACCGGATAAATTAGACACTCTGGTTCTCCGGGTAAAGCGATACTCAGCGCCTGGCTCGCACCGAAAGGAGCCGGGGTACGGGCTAGCCGGCGTCCCGGGAGCCCCCGGGGCGGCGGCGGGAGGACGGTCCCGGCCGAGGGGCGCGGAGAACCGCCGGGCACCGCCAAGTTCAGGGCGAAAGCCACCCCTGCGCGCCGCTGAGGAACGAGCCCGATAACCGCATGCTAATGAATGCCTTCCCGCAGGTGCCCGCTCCGCCGTTGCGCAGAGGCCGCGGGTGCGCACGAGCGGCGGGGCCCGGCCCGGATCCCCAGCTCCGCGCTACAGCCACGCCGCTCCACGCCCTCGGGTTCTGCCCGGCCGCAGGGAGATGGGGATGATCCGCGGCCTCCCCGCGGGCGCGGTTATCGATCTACGGCGGCGTTGGGCTCCGCGGGAGGCAGGAAGGGCGCGGAACCGCCCGCCGGGCCCCGGGGACGCGGTGCCAGGGTGCCGGCGAACACAGCCCCCCGCCCTGCCTTATTAGCTTGTCAGATTTTATCTCGTTAAGTTGTGCAGGACGTTACTCACATGACAAGGCACGGGCAAACTCTGGAGAGGGCTTAATCCCCAGAAGTTGGTGTCATAAAAAGAGGGAAAAAAAAGAGAGAAAAAAATAGAAGGAAACCGCGTTTCGGGTTTTAACCGATCATTTGTTGAGCATCTGCGGACACCGCTACTCTGCTCACGCAGGCTTGCCAGGGGATTGCTGGTTTAGAGAGAACGGAGCGTTTCCCAGCGCAGGCTCACGTCCTTTTTCCCGCTGGAAGAGGTGAGAGCCATTCCCTCCCTGCAGCGGGCGGGAGGGGGCAGGGACACGGCGGAGGGGCCGATCCTGAGCTCCTTAGGCAAAACTTCCAGCCGGAGCAGGAACCGAGTTCCCAGTCGAGAGCAATTTCCCCCTCTCTAATGAGTCGCCTCTGCTAATAAATGACGCCTCTGCTCAGGTTCCTCAGCGGTCTGCAGCTGGGTCCGGGAGAATTTGATCCTTTATTTGGAGATGTGTTTTAATAAAACTGCTGTAACGTTGGCATTTTATTAGGAGGTTATTGTTGCCAAATTAATACTTAATCTATGAAAAATGTATATCGTACCAAACTGGATTCACCTCCACGCTCTCCCTTCTCCATTTACACGCATTTTACAACTAAGAACCTAGCTCTGCATTTCCCTGAGTCATCAGACCATTAATTTGCTGGGGAGCTGGCTGTTTCACCCAGATGGATATAATTCTGAATAAACTCAGAAGCAGCGCAAACCCAGATGATTTTCTGTCATTTTCTGCCCCCCTCCCCTTTTTTTTTTCCTTCTTCTTTCCTCCTTAGTCGGTCTGTGTTGAGCAACGCCTTCAGAAACTTCATTATCTAAAAGGCAGAGCTAGAGGGCAGGGACTTTGGGAATAGTTCCCTTTTATTCTGAAACTTTCTAAACTTAGAGCAGGGTTGAACATGTCCTCAAATCTGCACCTTCCAGGAAGAAATGAATGATGTGCCAGGCATTTCACTTCTAGTAAAAAAATGTAAACCAAATGCTGGTCAGTTCGGAATTCTGTCTCAGGCCCATTTTCTGTGCACATTTTACAGCCCAAATGTAAAACGGTGAACTCAGAGGTTGATAAAAACACTACACAGATGTTACTGTATGTCTGTTCCTCCATTTTATTCCAAGTAGATTTTACTAACAATTCATAGGAAAAATACGGCCAGCCATCCCAACAGGGTACCTTTGCAGGTTACAGGCCAATCAGGCTCAAACAACTCACGCATTAGAAATAAACTTGGACGAGGGGTAATATTTCTGAAAGATGAACATCCTCCTCCCTCTGTCCCCCCACAAACAGTTACTATTTTGCACTCAAAATTTCACCTTTCTTTAGATTTCTTGACTGGTGAAACAAGTCAGCATGAAGCATTGTAATGGAGGGTGGGTGTAGTGAAATTTTAGGTTTTAAAATATTGTACGTTAAAAAATAATGAAACAATCCTAACAGAGCAAGTGTGGTTTCCGCTTGATATCTGAAAGAACTATCATATAGGAAAGACCTTGAAAATATTCATCTGCTAGTTAACGCATGTGCTGATTAGAAATGTGTTTCCACCAGCTCTGCAATACGAATCAAGAAACATTGTAAATATTGTATGGCTGATAAATCAGGAATTTGTAAATGTAATGCCAGCGTCAAGATTTTTTTTCATATTTATAAAAATACGTGTTTAATTGTTCAAGTTTGGGTTTTCCTTGTCTCGTCTTTACGCTTTATTGGAAGCTGTTGAACCCTGAGACTTTTGATTACTGGCATTTTTAGTTTAGGAAGTGGGATCATAATTCAAGCAGTTATATACCTAATGCAAGTGTTTGTGTATGAATCAAAATAATTACCTTTCATGCAGGTGAGTGAAGCAGGTTATTTGCTGACTGCAATTTTAGCATCAGTCATATTTTTGATCCGTTTAAACTTAGTTATTTTTATTTGCCATTACAGCTTGCAGCAGGACTTTCACTGAGGATAATATCCCTAATGTGAGCATTTAGAATTGTCTGGCTAGTTTATTTAAAGTACTTGGGGTATTTTTTTAAGTTTTTTTTTTTAATTGCTGGATTAGTTTTCTGCAGTGATATTTGCAGGAGTTGTTTAATCTGTACAGCTGATCAATTGACAATGCGGTTCACGCTTCTACAAACATTTTTAATCATATAGAAAATTGTTGAATATTCCTATAAGGAGCAATGGAAAAAGGCTGCCAGGAAGTGTAATGACATTAAACTGGGGAAACACATGAGGGCTGAAATAAGGGACTGAACCAAACCACATTGAAATCAACGGGAGACTCCTGTTGAGTTGGAACAGGTTTCAGGCACAGTATAAATGACTCTACAGGTACAGCACTTTTCATCTGTCTCCAGTCTTGCTTTGGTTTGCAGCAGAGTATTTACAGGTAACATTCTTGAGCTAGATTAAAGTTTATTGATTCATGCCTGGCATAAAAAGGTCTGTGTTTGGATGTAGTGACAATAGGAAGGCTGGACTGGTATTGCAGAGCCGATGGAAGTGATATGCAAGATTCACCTTACTGGAGAAATCATTGCTTTTAGGGTAGTTCTTAAACTGTTATTCTTTTAGTTAAGGAATGTATGAGTGCAGCAACTGCCTAAAAGATTTGGTCAGGTCCTTTCCAGTAAAACACTTTTTTCAAGCCATATGACTAAAAGTTGAAAATTGAACAGATTACCAAATCTATATTCTCCTTTGCCAAGTAGTAACAACAAGGGACCCCTCCCCCCCTGCCCCCAAGTTCCCCTCCCACCCTGTGCCCCCAGCCTCAGCACTGTTCTGCAAATATAACTTAAAGATTAATTCCCTGCTAATATTGGAACTTGACTGTGAAAATGCTATTTTCTGCTAGGAGAATTCAGATGCAGTAAACACTGCTACCGCAAATGGAGTGTTTCTGTTGGGATATGCTATAAATGAGTTTTAGCTTGTTCCCACTGGAGCCATAAGTTTAGGATCAGATCCTGGTTAATATCATATTTCTCCTTCTCATGATACTTAGTGACTGGAGCAAAAAGTGCAGCTATTTAAAAAAAAAACCCCACCCCTTAAAAATATATGGACTTGCTTATCTAGGACATCTCAGCATCACTGGAATTTTAAATTTTTAAATTTTATCCCTTCACTTGCAAAGGGATTACAGACTCATTATGAACTTATTTCATACTTAGATACACTCTCCTTTTAAGTTCTATCGTGTACTGAAGTGTAGCACAATTAATTAAAAAAATCCTAACAACACAGGTTTGTGTGGTGTTGTCAGTAGTTGCAGAGAAAGGGTCAAATTCTTCCTTTCTTAATCTGGCAAAATTCCCATTGACATCAGAGCAATGTTCTTTACAAAGCTCGGACATGTATTTTAAGACCCCACCAATTACAAGGAAATTGTTTTACTCTTGCTGCAGTGTTTGTCTGCTGGCTGGCAGGAGTGATCAGAAACACACACGCTCCTAGTTTTTCTGGTCATAAATTAGGAAATGTGATGATGAAATCCTAAATGTTTAGAAAAAACTGTAAACAGCTCATTTCTGATAGGAAAGCTACATAAGAACGATCTGGCCGTCCTCTCTTCCAAGCAGGACTTCAAGTTGAACTGTACTAAAAGTTCTGAAGCCTTTTAACTTTTCCCCAGCCAAAGCTGTCATTAGTTAAAGTATTATTTTTACCTGTAGAAGTAGAATGAGGGGGCTTTACAATCCAGAAATGTTTATACTCTCTAGGTATAGTAAATAAACAGAATTTCCCCTCTGACATGCCCAAATAAACAATGAGCCTATTTCAAGTTCCGCTCAATAAGTGTGTTAAATGCATAAAGTATTTTGAGTAAATGCCATGCAGCTGTTTGGTAGCTTGCAATTACTGTGGTATTGTGTCTGCCTGCATTCTGTGTGCTGCTATAAATCCTGCAAGCGGACACTGCTATTTCTGACATGTTGTGTTGGATTTTCTATAAGTCTACAGGTTTTGTTCCAAGTAGATGAAAATAATGAAACATTATAAATATTAGATAGTCTCGCTCCAGTGTGTGGTGCTGTAAATCTCTGGAGATTTACAAAGAGACAGTGACAACACGAATGCTATTACACATGATACTATTTTATGAGCTAATTCTATAAAGCAGCATCTCAGCTCTGTGCTGATGATAATTTTTCACGGCAACTTTTGGAATGTCCCATGGAACCCTTTAATAGATTAATTATTTGCTCATCCCAAAATAAATTAGCACGTGGCTAGAATGAAACAAAAGGCCCACCACTGCTTCAGGAGGAGATTTGCCTGAGAAGGAACTCAGGATAGAACCAGTTACTTCAGGGCTCGGATTTAAACACAGAAATGCAGCGATATCTGCCCGGAGGCTCTGCTCTGGCAGTGCACTGCAACCGTAGGTGCCCTGTAAAGCCTCTGTACTGACCTCTGGTCTGTAGAGGTTCTAGACTACTGAAGGAGAAATATTTCGTCTCTGAACCTCAGTTCAACAGGTGACTTTGAAATGACCTATGAATTCTTCCACTTTTGTCGAGCTGAGATCAATAGCTAGCATGGTTCTAGGAAAATACACGTAGGTATTTTCTCAAGGCATGCTAATTTAAAAAATAAAACCTGGAAAAACACTTGTAGCATTAGAGGATTCAAAGACGTCTCAGAAAAAAAACAACTTTGGAATTGTTATAGCAGCTGTTATAATCTATTATGTAAATCATCTGGGAATTAAACCAAAATATTTTGTAAGATAGTTTTTGTCAAATAATAAATACGCTATCATTTAGACTTAATGTTTTTCCAGAGGTGTTATTGTTATCTGATGAAAGTGAAACCTAAGAGTACTCCTTGTTTTGACTGATGAGGATTTAATATTTATTTATAGCCGTGCCAATGATAACACCCATCTATCTGTTCAGGAGAACATATGTTTCTCAAAATTGGGTGTTGGAACTTGTGCTGTTGATCCATGGTGAGTTGTATTTGTCTTTTAGGTGTCACCTGGATATTTTCATGAATTTTAATATGTGATAAAAACAACAACCAAAACAACCCAAGAAAAGCCGTAAGTGTCTTTGCTCAGGTTATTATTTACTTTATTGTTAATTTATATCACCAAAAGACTCTCTGCAGAAACTCAGTGGCTACACTTCATTGCCTGAGTGTTGTAAACTGGCTTTTATAAAAACAAGAATCAGGCCTTTTAAATAATTTTTCCCTTCTATACAGGGTATCGATTGCTGGTGCAACATGTCAGTTCATCAGCCTGTTGACTGCAGTACAGTATGATTTCACTAATGACTGGGATGCATACTGCAGATTACCACATTTTGCAAATTAGTGAGTAATCAAACAAACACCATAAAAATCAAGGATACTGCATAATGAAATATACTTTATTCATTTATTTTTACAACCATATATTAGTTTTAATTATTTGTGTTAATAATTCATTGGGTGCTAGCACATGGAGCTATGCAATGTGGTTTGTTTTTTTTAAAATATATTTTAGTAACCAAAGCTCCAGCGTAGCACTCTGATATTCAACCCTCTGTGAGAAGATGGGTGAGCACTTTTTTTTTGAGTGGGGTACCTAATTTCAAAGGTAATGCCTAAGAAAGTCCTAGAGTCCTCCAGGCAGCCTGATCCATCCTGATGGAGAGGAGGAGGAGTGGCCACACTGCTGGGCTGGCTACTCGCCTGTGTTGGCTTCCAAAAAACCAGTGAAGAGAGACTCGTTGCTGCAGGTTACTACAGGAACCTGGCCTGGGTGCTCTTGGCCATGGACTGGAGTAAATCTCTCCATTTGCATCACTCTGGTCCTTCCTCCTCCTTTCCCAGTCCATAGGGCAAGCGCACAGCATGAATAACACCAAACTGTATTGTTCACCCACCTTGTTTCTGGTGTAATGTCTAGTAACAAATCAGGGAGTGAAAAGTTCTCTACCATCATCTGCAAGGAGGGCAGCATTCTCTGCCTAATGAATTCCTGGGTTCCCCTCTGAGATGTTCACCTCCAGTGCCGGTTGCTGCCTGCTGCCCAGCTAGGCAGAAATAATTTGTTCCCTGTCTATGGGGTGAACTTCTGTCTCTTCCAAGCTCAGGCTGGACCTCTGACATGGAGAACATCTCCTCAGAGACTCCATTTCTTACCATCCCTTTAGGAAATGTACTGGGTTTCTTTAAGTGTCAAGGTAAGTCTGGGGTATATGTGTAGAACCTATGTACAATGTGCATGTCCCTTTTTTTCCCCTCACTGGACATTTATTTTTCTTGTCATTTGGCAACAACTTTCAGTTGTTAAAACCATTTCTCTTTTTTCTTTATATTTTAAGTGAGATCCATGAATGGCCTGTCAAGAGTTTTATATTATTGCAAGCTAAAGTTTGGACAGTAGCAGCAACAGGCCACTAACCATAATTGTCTTGCTGTTACCACTGTAACAAATTTGTGTCATTTAGCTATTTTGGAGCTTGGGAAGGGCGTAAAGGCAAAGGCAGTACTGATGAATATTTATTTTACTGCTGTGGGATCTTAGGTTTAACCACGTTTGCATTGATTCTGCAAAACTGTCCTTTACTGGAGTGGATTATATCTGCAAATGATGGATGGCAGTGAAAAATCTTGCTGGAAAAAATATTTATGACTGTGGAAGATGCTTATTTATATAATTTTAATAGTATCAGCATTAAAAGGAGTCCTCTTGAGAACACTGGTGTAGAAGACAGACGTTTGATCTGACCTTAAGCAGTGTGCCCGTGTTTGACAAGATGCTAAGCACCATGTGAGGTACACAGCTTTTCCTCTTTTGGCAGGATTCAACCAATTGCAGGCTTATGCCCCAAATAACTGTGTATCTTGGTGACCTTAAGAGAGAAAGGAAAGTTTGAGCCCACTCATAGTCTCAGCAGGAGCAAGCCTGTTCTTGTGTCACACAGTCAGGGCAAATGAAGGCTGTGTCCTTCACTGCTTATGAAGCTGGTAGAGTGTTATTAACCTACTTGAAACATGATTTTGATGTGTAGAAAGCATGCTAACAATTTCTATTTATTGTCAGGTCCTTGATTTTTTTTCTTTTTATTTTTTTTTTTCCCCAGATAGAATTGAGTATAGGAAATAGAAAATTTGGCACGCCTTAGAGGGTTTCCCTCCTTCATATCATGATTGTCTTTTTGAAATAGTCATAATCTAGAAACTAGCTTTTCATTTTGACTCATGTCATGACGATAGAGTGTGCCTTGAAATCTTGAGATAATTAATTTAAGATATTATTCTTACAGGCATAGTAGTCAGACTTTATCACACATGGAGGACCAGTGTTAGAATGGACCTTGATTTTTTTATTTTCAGGTTAGTGAGAACTGCAGTTATCAAACAACCAGCAAGTAACTACTAATGGTTGCCGATGAATTGTAAGGAAATGGTGAAGTGTTGCAATAAAAAGAGGTGCTGAGTCTGACTGTCCGTCAGTGCAGCTGGGAACAGTCAGGCCTGGTCAGACTTAACTCAGCATCAATGAACTTATGCCAAGATTCACTAAAGTTGAATAATTTTTGAGGTTTAAGGGGGATAAATAGAGCCCATAGCATGTCATGACTCCTGCAAACCAACAGCTGACTTTTACCCATCCAAGCCTAGCTAATGGTTGTGCACTTTTTTCCTTGGCCAGTGAGTGTGCAAAATATGACTATTTCTAAATAAGAAAACCTCAGACATCTACATGACAACATCTCTCAAGGTCATAAAGTATGTGTGCTGAAGACAAAAGGGTATTAATTTGACCATAATTTGTGTGAGGGCTTTCAACAAGGCAGAGGAATGCATATTTTAAAGATTCTTTTTTTCTCAAGTAATTTAATTTCTCAGGAAATGCTGCATTAATATTTTATTTTGAGCACTGGGGTGCAAATGGTATTACCCATGTTTCTCTTTACTCCTGACAGTACACTCAACACCAAGCACTTGTCCCAGTGGCATATTTGTCCCCTGGTAAACACAAAATCTTTTTTTCTTTTTCTTTATTTTATTTTCTTTTTTCTCCCCGTGTCCCTCACTTATAAAAAGCCCCAATGTTTAGAAAGGCTGGAAAAATAACGAGATGAGTGGGACATGAAAAATGGTGATTTTTCCAAGTGAAATTAGAAACAGGGTCTCTTTAACATGGAAATTTGATTTCTCTACAATTTGAGGACTCATTTCTGCAACTGTCACATATGTAAAATTTCCAGTGAAGTCAAAGAGGCCTTTGAATACAAAGAAACAGCACAATCAAGCTCTGAATATATATATTCCATATGCTTTTTCTTTCTCTCCCAGTGATATACATGTTATAGTAATTTCATCCAGATAAAACTGTCATCATTTTAATTTTTACAGTCCTTAAACTGTTTAAAAAAATAAAATTAATAAAAACAATTTCTGAGAAGAACAAGTCATCTTTGTGAGAGCATTTAATTAGCATCTCCATTTTTTATTTTAAACTGCAATGTGAAATATTGCATTGTCAGGACATCCTGGAATGATACGCTATATGTATTGTTTGTTTGGAATGGCTTGAAATCACACAACTTTACTGAATTATAACCAGATAAATATATCTAAGCCTGAGGGCAGGAAGTCCTGGCAGCTGAGATGTGGGGAACATGCAGTTTGTCCATGCTAGATTCTTCTGTTCCCTTTTACTAATAAATCTATTAGAAAGCTTTGTTTTCACTCTCTGCATGATAAATAAAATCTCTGTCTATGGTACCATATCAGCGCTGGGTACTGATGCTTCTAACTCCACCTATTCTCATGGAGAGAGGAGACCTCTGTGAACCAAACATCATCAGGTCAGGTTTTGTTTGGGTTGGTGCCTGTTCCGAAGCAGGGAAAATATCGTGTATCACAAGTATTACGGGATTGATGAATCACACCTCAGCTTCATAAGGTTATCCGCAACAGTTATTTGAGCTGCCAGACCACCCACCTCAATTTTTGATTTTCCAGAGCATCTAGGTTTATTTTCTATTTACCCATTTAAAAATATTTTTCTTTTTTTTTTTTTTCCCCTGCCACATGGCCCTTGTACATATTGGTTGAGAGGAGACTGTAAAAAGTCAGGGCAGCACCCTCTGTGTGTTCACACAACTCTGGTTGCTTGAACCTTTTGGTAAACAATTTTTCTTGCATGACAGAGCATGTGCTGTGTGGCAGACATTTTTATGAGGTAGCCTAGGACAGGGCTAATCACATCACCCTGTCTCAGGTTTTGACCTTATCACTGTTGTGCACTGAGCCTAAAAATTGGACACTGGCAACCAGGTTGTGGGGAAATAAATGGGGAATGACATTTTAGTTAAAAAGGATAAGTGGATTTTATTTTATTGAAACATAAGGTCATATGAATTTTATTTATTGTTCTTGTATGAGTGTAATTAAATAGCTGCTGTGTTGCCATGTCAAATGATAAAAAAATGTAGGAGCGATTTCACTTGCCAGGACCCAATTCATGGCTCTGCAGCTGTTTTATATTCAGGCCTTTTAACGAAGCCAGTGGAAAATCTACCTGGAAAGCAACAAGACAATGATATTCTTAATGTGAAACATCGTTTATAACATCTGTAATAAAGCAGGCTAAATCATACCTCTGCCATTTAAAATCATAACTAGTACATTAGCTTTTAAAAGCAGCGTTTGTCCTTTTGAAATCCTTTGATGTCAGGCTGCTTTAAACAAAGCCCAAGTAGACCTTCTCTGTACAGTGGTTTGATTAAGAAGAAATCATTATAAAGTCTTCAATACATTCATAATGAAAAACAACATATAAATATGAGCCTGGTAGTTTATTATTAGTATCGGAAAAGAAGAATTTGTTGATACGACCATCATTGTTTCCAAAAGATGCAATAATATAAGCCATTCTTATTTGCTTACTTGCATATATATTTTACCTATATATGTATGTGCACACATGTAGATTGGTGACATACTCTTTTATGACCTGTGTTTAAGAATATAATTTTCCACTGATACACTGAACCTCTTACTTCATAGCCACATTGGCACCTTTTTGCAGTGATAGCCCAACTCAACAAACCAAGAGACAAACTCCGATGGAGCTTTCTTAACCAAAAGTAGAAATAGTTCCTGAAAATTCAGGAACAACACGTGTCACTGCAAACTGGAAAATAACAGTTACTTTCAAAATGCCATGCTGCAGAGGGATGTGGTTTGGAGGGCAAATTGGCTGCAGCTTCCAGTGTAAAACCATTTGAATCCAACATAACACCAGGCAGCCAAATCTGATCCATATGTGTGTGACCTGCAGTGCTCTGGGAAACCCACAATCTGCTGCCGGTGCTCAGACAGCTCTTCCTGGGGTGCTCACAGCGACATGTTGAGGCGGGACCTGGAAAAGAAAGAAGCTCATGTTCAGGAGAAATGGTTGTACTGTAGTGCTTCCTGATTGAACCCTGACTCGGGTGAAAAAGTCATCCCCTTGTATTTTTTTCACATCTCTCACCTCTGGCATAGGGATCCCCGCAGCCCAGGCAGCTGGCACCCACCATACCCTTCCACCGGGTCCCTGCTTCAGCCCAGGTGTCTTCTGCACATCCTTGGTCCAGTGGTTGCCTGGAGTCTCACTGCTGAGAGGAAGGTGATGAGAGGATCTTTGCATAAGGACAGAGCTGTTTCTGGTTGGGAGAAATGAGCATACAAGGCTTCTCCCAGCACCTGCCAATCAATCAAATTGAACACAGAGACCAGTGGCCAGCCCTGGAAACCCTCAACCGTCATTTACACTAACACAGTTATCTTTCTCCAATGTTGTTTCAGAGAAGCCGGTCCCAGATGTTAACTGCTTAATAATTATCCTCTTTCCCAAGGACAAAGCTTCCTGCAGCTCCTGCACTGAGGGCCGGGCGGACACCTATGGTGGCTCCTTGGAGCTGTGCTTTGCCACCAGCAGCTGACAGCGCACATTGAAATGGCTGTGCCTTGTGTCCCCACCTCCAAGAAGGACAATTGTATTAAGGGTTCATTTTTTTCCCCCCTCATTTTTTATTAGGTAAAATGGGAGAGACACAGTGCTCTACAACAAATATAAAGAGAATTTTGCTGCCCTTCCTTTTTTATTAAGTTGATGTCACCTGTCAGAAAGCAGAGATAAATGATTTGGTCTGTATTTGTATCCCAAGATACCTGAAGATTTCAGATGTTTGGGACAGAGTGCTACAGCTGCTCATCAGGGGGATTAGTTGCAGTGGTACAAGGATGTAACACGGGGCAATGCTAACATTTCCTCTTAGCTTTCAGTTTATTGCATCCAGTGTAACAAAGCGATCAATGACCTCTAGAGCTTAATTCTCATCTCACATTGTTGACACAGATATTAAACACACTGTAATTGACCTCTCCTGATTTATAACAGAGTAAGTAGACTCAGATTCATTCTGAACAGGACAAGCCTATCCACAACTTCCAGATGTTGACAATGCAATTGGTCTCCATGTGGAAAGAAAGAGAGGTGTTCTTCAAGCCCATATTCAATTTCCACACTCCAGTCCTTCTTTGTTTTAACTTTGCCTGCATACTGGTATGTCATTGTGACAATTGGACATTTTGTTTTTTGAGTAATATTTAGAATCTCAACCCAACTCATTGACATATGGATGAATAAGATGCTGGAAAAAGGGTGAATACCTCCATTACAAGTGTTGTAAATAATTGGTCTTAAATAAAAATACATGGAGAAAACAGAAAAACGGCTATTAAATGCACCTTTGCTGTCTGCAGTAGAACACAAGACAGATTTACAACATTAATTATTTCCACCAGCTTTGAGCCTGAAATATGAATATGTCAGGTATTTAAATACTAATTTACTTTAAAAAATCTCTACATTATTAAAATATCATTATGCATATTGGAAAGTTAAAAGTCAAAGCTATATAGCTGCTGAGGTAAAATTCACATTTATTGTCCACTGAATGTGATGGAAATTGAATTTGTCAGGAAGCTGATTGATATCTAGAAGTGTTTTGTTTTCAGTGACTGGCACTGCCGAGTTACAACCATCTATCATCTAACAGGTAATTAGTCAGATTTCTCATCATGAGCCTTCAATCCTGCTGTTTTATTATTGAAATACCACAAACCAGTAGGCATCTGAATGCAGATAAAGTTCTCTGTCATGGTCTTAAGGACAAAGACAACATTTTGCAACTCAGCTGTAGCAAGTTTGAATAAAAGTCACTGAAATGTGTGGCATGATGTTAATATATATGGGGAAAAAAGAGACTCTGGAAAACATCACCATTGACTTTTTTCTGCAAAACAACATTTAATATTAAAACTTTTAGTCTTGCAGTCTACATGTAAACAAACACCTTCCTGTGCAGAAGAGAGGTTTGCTGAGGCAGAAGATGACTGTTTAGACCTTAGGAGGGTATGGTGGAAATCAGGGTGTACCTCAGAAGTGCTGTGCCTCTGTCCCTCCTTGTTGCTGGGTGGCAGATGCTGACTTTACTTCCCATGCAGGAGCCCCAGGTTCTTCTTGATGGTTCCCAGAGAAACCAGTTCTGCTCCTGCCTGCGTCCATGTGTTGCATATATGTGAATCCTTTGCTTTCATGGGAAGTAAGGCACAACTCATCATGCTTGGCCCTGTTTGAAAGTGAGTGGAGTTTGGGACTCAGGCCACAGCTGGCCCCACGAGTCTGTGTTTAAAGAAAAATAGCTTTGTTGGGAGGTTGTAAACTCTTCAGATATAGTTCAGTGCAGGTTTGAACCACTACCTTGCTTTAATAAAAAAGATAATATATTTGATAATAGAGTTGCTACCTGCACAGCTGTGAAAAATCTGCATTTTTTTTACACATCTCTCTTCTCCCATTGTGTCTTTGAAGCGTTCTTTGTAGATGATACTATGGCAGTTGAACAATCACTACTAGACAAGGATATAAAGAAATAAACTTTCTAGAGCTTCAGGAAAACAAGCAGGATGAACTGATTGCGGTACTAAGTGTGTTACACTCCAGATTCTGACTTTGTGCTTGATGTCTACAAGGAAAATGAAAATGTGTTGCTGTTCACCCTTAAAATATTGCTTTTGTAATAGAACGCAACTGCATGAATTGATATCAGTAAAAGCTTATTTAATGTTTGGTTTTGGGACTAGATGATGAAATTCAGCTGCACAACTCTCATAGCACTGGGATGCCAGCAGCCCTTGTGGCTTCAGGAAGTCAAATCTAATTTTTTTAATCTTTATTCTAATGTAAAAAAAAAAAAGGGTTTTGGTGGAAGTTTGTGTTCATAATATCCCAGCCCCTCCATAATGTCAAGACATGTCAGTCTTTAGTTCTTAATGAGTCGTAAATGTTATTCTTTCTAGAGAACTTCCACTGTGAATATGTCGATTTTTACATTCTTCTGTAACCCTGAGTTAGAAATGGTAATTCACCATAGCTGATAAAGAGTTCTTAGTTTATGCAGCACACCAGAAAACAATTGCTAAGAAAGTTAGCTAACCATGCTAAAAACTGTTTTGATCCAAAATGTCAAAACATTTCTAGAATGAATAAACTGTCCATTTGGTATCATGTGTTTAATGATTCAAAGAATTTGACAGTAGTAGGATTTAAATCACAGTGTACATTATTGGGTAACGTATATGTGAATATTGTATTAAGGTGTTTAATTTGCAGTTGTTCCTTAATATTATCTTGTGTTGCAGAGCCAAGTAATTTTGAATTATGAGTTTGTTGCTTGAGCTGACATTGTCACAGGCGAGCAAGAGGCTGAGACATGACAAACAGGGAAAGAGAGGAGTATACATTGAAGAGACAACTGAAACGTGACAGAAGGTAGCTTTTGTTCTATGGACTAAGTTTAGCATGAACTAGGATCAAAACTCGGGTGCTCTGAATAACCTCAAACTTTTGGGAAGAGTAAAATGGACTTTACACTTTGTGGCTGAGACCCATCTTTCAAATGCTCCCTGCAGAGAGGATCAAATAACCCCTTGATGGAAAATGCAAATATAAACCCAACCATGAGCCACAGCTTTTCTTTACTTCCCTTCTGTGCAAGAGGTCTGTTTTATGTGAAATTTGGATAGCTTGTGTGCTTGGGCAAACATACCCTGTCAAGCTGTTTGTAAACAAAACCTTTATTTTTTGTGCAGTTATTCTACAGTTGAGCCCTTAAAATCCATCAGGCAGAAAGGACAGACTTCTGTCTTTAGAGGACTCAGTGAAAAGAATGTGTAGATAAAGATGAAGATTCGTACATGAAATCAGGATAATTGACCAAAAAACCCTAACTGGCAGAGCATAAGGTGACTGTCAAAGCCAGGCATAATATGTAAGCAGTAATAAATAACCCAGAAATCTCACTTCATGGAAACAAACCAATGCAAACACCGAACACAGCCAACATTAAACACTAATTAGATATAATTGCATTTTCAAAATGATTTAGTAGATTAGAGAACCATTCTCTGGCGCTGCCCTCCTGGACACCTGGGCAGAGGCAGCTAGCTCACCCTCACAGACCCTGCCAGTGAGGAACCAGCAGCAAGGTCAGGGAAACAAGAAGAAAGGAAACTTCTCATTAGGTAGGGCAGACCTTGGAGGCTCACATCTGGCTCCAAAGGTGGCTTTCCTGTAGCTTCACTCAGGGTCCCCTTTCTTACAGAGAGCCAACATACCTCATGATCCATCCAAGTGCTGTATCTGGAGAGCTTGGCTGTCCCAGGGAACGTGGCTGGGGCACTGGCAGGGGAAGCTGGGCCATGGAGCACATAGCAAAAGTTGGGATTTCTCTAGGTTATTACAGATTAACAGGGTTTTTGCAGGGACATTTCTAAGGAATAGGGTACAGGCTATGTTGGGGTTGCTGAACGTTTGGAAACCGAGTTAAGAGTCACTGTCACTGCAGTGACCTAGTTGAACAGGATGAAACATGCTTCAACATTTACCTCTGCTACTTTCAAACAATTTGGAGGGGTTGTTGAGGTGATTTCTGACTCTGGCATACATGTCATAATTTAAAGTAATTGATGGTGTTTCTGGCTGTGTCTGTTTCTTGCATGAGTAGTTAGCAATTTAAAGTTTAAGAGAACCAACACATCAGCACTTTGATTCTTTACTTTTCTATCTCCCATCAAGCAGGCACCTAGCTGAGCACAGGAGACAAGGGCTGGCCGCTAGGGAAATGTCAAGATGCCTTATTCTCAGGCAATCACCTTTAGACAGTTGGTACATAAGCACAGGGCATGGCACAGTCAGAAAAGGGGCTACCCTGACAGTCTCTTTTCATAGTCTGCTGCCACGACCCGCCAGCTCAGTGGATCCACCACAAGCCCACAGATAGCCATAATCTAACCTGACAGGACTTTTACAGCCAATACACCCAAACACCCTTAATTTGGGGCTTTTGTGGCTTGTCTCTCCCTGTATGGTTGAACAACTTACTTAGAGCCTTATTTAGACACAAGTAAGGAATAAATGGCAGTGCTCAGATGGGAGGTATGGGTCACGGAGACCTGGTGGAACAGTAGTGACACTGGTGGATGGACACAGGACAGGATTCTACTGGTCTCTGAGTCCTACGCTCATTTTGATAGAGGCAAGATTGATTTTGAAATGAAGTTTCAAAGCACCAAGTCTCTAGAATGAATGCTTGGAACAGATTATTTTCCTTTTGATGTTAGTAGATTAATTAAGCCCCTGAAATGTGAAGGCTAAAGTCAAGCCTACCATCAGTAGGGTGCGTGAGCCAGCAAGTATCTAATGTATACTTTTCTCTCACCTTTCAATTACAATTCCAGCTTCCTGCTTAGAGTGACAATGTGCAGGTCATTGTTTAGGAGATAGAGCAGACACCTGCTAGTGTCAGAGTGGGGTACATCTCTGGGTGCTTCACTGGGTAAAAGAGCCATGTGTCCATCCTGCGCCCATCAGAGATGTGTTGGGGTGAGCAGTGAGCCAGCGTCACCTGCTGACACAGCATTTGCTCGCCTCACATGGAGAAAAGAGTTTGCCCATTGTGAGGGGATGTCAGAGGACAGGAAGGGATGATTTTCCTTTCTGTGGGTGTGAGGAGTTGAGGAGCCCCCACTCCCACCCACGCACATCCTCCCACCTCCAGGCACCTGAACCAAATCTTGTAAAAAGGCCAAGGCTGCAAGGTGCTAAATACCTGGGGCTTGACTAATGCCTTGGGGATAACAATAACTGACGCCTCTGTAGAAGGAAATTCTTTAAAGTTCAGTGGTTGTTAAATGGATAATATATTAATGTTTCAGTGTGTTTATTAAATACTTAACAATGTAATTTTTTAGAAGACTACCCTAGCATTGCTATCTTTTTGCATGTGCTTAGTTACCATTTTAAACAACTACAAAACAGTGACATGTGGTACTGAAGATTTTCTAAGCATCCCAAAGCAATATATGTGTGTGATATATGACATCCTTCCATAAATCCTAAATTTACACAGTATGCTAATGCTTGATTCCATAATTTCTTTTAAAAATGATTATACCCTGCTGCTAAGAGCAAAGGCATACTAAAATCAGTTTTCTATGCTTTTCCAACAATGAAATGCAAGCCAGCACACCACATAACCAATACTTACCATATGTTAGAAGATAATCCAGTAGGCTTCAGACACTGGCATGATTTGCTTAAATAAAAATCCCCTTTTTTAAGGCAGTAACAACAGCCTACCATTTTTATTATTCCTTTAGTGACCTACTATAGAAACACTAATGTTAAATATAAATATTTTTATTGTAAATCAGTCCAGTCTATTTTCATTGCCTTTAATGTGGGATGGCTCTGGCTTAGTTGCTAGGCTAGAGGGAAAAGAGCTGCAATTAAATCATTGGGTTGTTTGACAAAATTCTCAAAACCAGAAAATATTCACCAGATCAAAAGCAGCCTAAAGAGCAGCTTCAAGATTTCTCTGTTATACTGGAGATGAGATGAAACAGTTCAATTTAGTATTAAAATAATTAAATGTAGTCTAGAAAAACAGCTATAAAATATTTTTGTAAAGCACTGATGTCTCTTAAGTACAGTTCATTGCTTTCCCATTCTGTACCAAATGAGACTTAATATTAAGCACATGCTTAAGTGTTTGCAAATTTGGGGTCTAAGGAAAGAAAATGTGAAATGCAATTTTTTATAGTGAAAGGAATGAATGCATCTGACAGGTTAAGATTAAGGCTCTATGCACTAATGTGGCATCTTTCATTGTTACAGAATGATAAGAAAATAGAAAAATTGCATGCAGAAAGTGGAAGGTAGCAAATACATGAATTCCCTTCTTTTCAGATTCACCAGGGAAAACATACTTGATCTCGAGTACTGCTTAAAGGAGGAAAATAAAAATTTTTAAAGCTGAGATACTTTCAATTTTTCCCAAATCATTAGGACATCAGGGTTGAACTCTTGGCCCCACTGAAGTCAGTGATAGATGAATGAGTGGAAAATACAGGTCTAAAAGAAATTTATAGCTATTATCACTAGACCGTTTCTCTCACATCATACTTTTAAATACTGTTATCATTTCAAGTCATGTCATTACATGATCCTTAGTAAAATATATTTGCACCTGTGAAGCAGTGCTTTATATTTGCTTCTAATGCAAAAATTATGTAATAAATCTCAGCACGCTGGATTTATTAACAGCCCGGTTTCTTCAGCTCGATGTGTCTGAATTTCTGGTGCCGTTTCTCTGACCAGACCGTTCCAGCTGGACTAGTGGCTAGTTTTATTGAGTAATGGACTGAGCAAAACCAGTAGTTATGGGGATACAGGGAGTATGCCCGATGCGAGCATTTGGCAGTATGTAGAAATATTTGTAATAGGAGGATTCGGCACGTTTCCAGCATCTGCAAAAAATGTAGACTCCTCCTTTACTCCCAAAATATGCAAAGGGTTTATAGCTGAGAACAGAGAAATGTGGGAACTCCACAACTTGACACATTGATCCGCTCACAAATTGCCCACAACTGCCTACGTGCTTTGGAACACCCTCTGCAAACCCCAACATTTGGATTAAGTGTTTGTTAGCTCTTTTCCTAATTAATAGCAGAATGGATTATTTTGCTCACTATGTAGTTAGCTATTTATTGGGCCAGATCCTCAGCCGGTGTTAATCAGCATAACGATTGATCTTGATGAAACTACCTAAATTATATCAGTTGTAGTTTTGGATATTTGACTTTATGTTATTTTGTAATAATACACTGGAAATTAAAACCGGAAACCCATAGTCAGATATTGAAACCTCTATCTTTAAATCCCGAATTTTGATGAGTACAATACATTGTGCACAGAAATTAATTTTGGACTAGATTTTATAGGAACAAAATATGATTCATTCTTTCAGCTGCCGGGGTCATTTTGTGCAAATGCATTTAAAATTATGGAGAGGATTCTATTGTGGCCTAATCCCATTGAAAATAATAGCTGCCTTATACAACACCAACTAGCCAACCAATGGGGTTTTTTTTTTGACATCTGGAAAATATCACAGGTTATCTCAACCTCCTCTTAAGTCAAAGCTCACATGTTAGTTTTGTTACAGCCTACTTTATTAAAGGTACAGCAACTGTATCTTTTTCAGGAGTAGTGGAAATTAAATTGTATTAATTATTTATAACCTCGGGTTATAAATGTTTAGAACTTTGGGTTGTAAACATACACTCTTGGAAAAAGAGCCAACAGAGGACACAGAAAATGATATGAATGTCCAATGGTGGGATTATTACGCTTGAGAAAATGTAATCATAGAATCATAGAATGGTATGAGTTGTAAGGGACCCCAAGGATCATAGAGCTCCAACCTCCCTGCCACAAGCAATGATCTCAGCAAAACTCATGACATGAAGACCTGGATGTCACTTTCCGAACATTCAGACACGTAATCTCTGTTGCAGTCAATCCCAAATCCTGCCCTAAAAATGTGGGCTGTGCGCATTTCAAAGACTGAATGACCCCACACATTGTGGTGTGCTAGAATTCAGGTGGATTTTTAGCTGTACATAGATTCATAACTCCCTTACTAAATTGAAATGGCTGAACATCTGTAAAAACTGACCATCTGCACTACTCACCGAAGGACGCGTGCAATCGCAGCGTAAACCTCCACTTAGTTGCGCGAAGGCGTCTGTACTTGTCAAACTTTGAAAGTGCTAGGGAATCCTGGCTTAAATAGCAATTCCCAGTAATTGATGTGCTGCTTTTTCCTGTTCATTCCCTGAGCATCAGAAGATCCTTGGGATAGTTAAGGCCACCTATGAACCTGAGGAGATCGGAGTAACCTCTGTGTGTGATGTGCGGAACAGGGCTGCAGTGTGTGTCCTCGGGGCCATCTGAGGTAGCACTCTTCTATGTCAATATGATAGTGTCACTTTCCAAAAACATGACTGATTTACAGCTTAATGAACCATAGGAAAATGAAAGCGTGTCCATCATAGTTACCTGTATCATGCTATCACAGATGAGACTGATTAGTCACATACTCTGAGAGGCATATTACTGGCAAATATGTATCCCTGCATTTTAGTCACACGAGGATTTAGTCTCCCAGCTGCTTTTAATGAGAGTTGCATGGCTAAAGCCTAGTCTGCTCTTGAAGATCTTTGTGTGGAACCAGGAATTATATCAGCAACCAGAGCATTGGCTCAGAAAGTCTGAGTTAGAGGTGAACAGATAAATGTTGTGTCTTTCCTAACCCATAAGGAAGATGTAGTCCTCTAATATGGAAGCCATAAAATGGTTTATAAAGTAGGGTGTAAGCCAATGGTCAAGAATGTATAAATATACCAATAAAATAAACTAAAATTGTAGGAAGCTGGAATAATCTTTCAATATGGTATATGTCAAATGTTTCTTATGCTCTTCCCCCATATTTTTCTATCTGTACCATGATATTTATGCCTGTTTTACAAACAGGTTATCACTGAATTACCTAGTAGCAGCTATAAAATGCATTGCATAAATTCAGATTCCTCCTGGTATTTGTGGGCTGTGATCCTAGTCAACTGCTGGAGAAGTGGCTCCTGGAGAATTTCAGTGGGCCTCTCTCTGTGCAAAACCAGCAGCTTCAGAGGTTTAGGATACATGTGAGAGGAGACTGTGGTTTGTGAAGGGGCAGCACCCAACTCAGGTATATGGTACTTTAGCATCTGTAGGGAAACACCTTGTAATCACCTGTCACATGAAGCTTTTTTTTCTGCTTCTTGATTCCTGACTACACTTTAGAAACTCTGAAATCCACTCACTCATTAGATCTTTTCTCATCAGTCCGAACACAGAATGCAGTCACACTGATTTTAATCTTTGGGATGAAGGTTGTATCCACAGTGACTACTGAAGTCTCTACTAGCAAAAGAAACTCATCTCTGCAGAAGGCAGAAATTTCTTGGGAGTCAGCTCAAGGCTTTGTCTACCTGTACAACATTTGTTGGAGTAGCTTTATCAGCAGACATTCCTCAGGTAGGCTCACTCTATACCATCAAACATGTCCTTGTGTCAGCATAGTTTCTGCTACTTCCCCAAGTGGAAAGCTGTGCTGACAAAAGGATATTTTTGACAGTAGGAATGTTTCCCCTTATAATATCACCAAAACTACAACTCCTGTCTGCAGAGATACAGCAACTAAAAAGTCAGCTTTCCCACGAGTTTCTACTGGAAGTAAGATGCGTCTCAAAATTTACCTCCCTTTCCAAGAAGAAAGTGCGTCTCTTGCGTAGTCTTTGTTGCCATAAACGCTTAACACTGCATATTTGTCACTTTACAACCAGAGGAAAGCAAAAGCCCCCAACCCCAAATCCTGCTCTTCAGACAGCTCTTTCCCTGTGGTGGAAGAGGAGGACATGGAGCGTAGGAGACAGCTGCTGTGCATCATCCTCCAGCCTGCACCACTCAAAGAACCTTGAAGGGTGTAAGAAAGGTTGCAGCAAGATTTATACAGACCTAAGATAATGCCACAGCCATCAAAAAAAGCCCCTTTTCTTTTTGAGGTGTCTGTGGTCAAATTGATACAAGTGTGTTTTTAAGCACACAGCCATTTAATTTCTTCAATTTATACTTTGTTAACTCATCAATTAAAAAGTGTCTGACCCTTCCAGGCTAGGGCTGGTATGTAACAGCCCTGGAACAGTCTAGTTTAATCAGTCCTTGTTCAATGACAAACTTCCTTCTCGAGGCAAACAGCTTGCCTTTTTTCCACCACAAAACCTTGTCCTCTCACATTTCTCAGCTTACCTGTCATTATATTAAAAATCCATCCTCACTGTAAGTTCTGACACAGCTTTCTCATTAAGCACCACAAGACTGTACAGACAGAGGAAGGTTCTTCGCCGTATTTCATAGCGCTGTCACATAAGAAACTGAACTGCTAAGTATGGTAGCCACACTTCAGTTGGCATGCTTTGAACATGTGATTGCCATCATTTCACATAAAGCCAGGCAATCAGCAGGAGTTCTAATCATTACTAGATAGTTTATTTTCACACTATTTTTCATATAGTACTTTATTTTGGAACTTGTATCACTGAACGGGTTAGTAAAGATTAAATTAGACAACATAATGATAATCAAGACATTGTGCTGACTGTAGAAGAAGTAATTTGATTCTTTGAGAATTTGGCAAGGGGGAGGGAACAGAACTAAAAGTTTAAAGTAACTCCGAGGTTTTTGGAGGAGGAGGGGATGGATTAAAAAGCAGAAGACTGGAAAACGTATCACTGGCTGAAAAGGGATTAATTGAAAGAATGGAAGTATAGATTTGAAAATTAAAATTGAAAATACCTAGATTTGTTTTTTAATTAAGAAAGCATAGGTTATATCAGACAGTTTTAATTATACATGAAAACAGAAGCAGCCTAGGCTGGTTACAAGTATAGGTAAAAGGTAAAAAAGAAAATAGTAAAAAGTAACAAAACACCAAATAGAATTAATAAAACAGAAGGAGAAAAAGCCTTAGAGGAGGAATTAATACACCCCTATTTCGGCATTAGCGCTTTCAAGGAAGCTCTAGCTGCCTGTCAGAGCCCCACTGGAATCAATGGGTTACTGTACGGGTGTGGATATCAACCAGTTCTGTGCAGTTTGCAGGCTCTTGGCTGAGATGTGAAGCTATCATCACCTTAACCACTGTGCTTGTATGTTATATCACATTTCCCCATCTGGATTCTGTTTTTTTGTCTCTCAAACTAGAAGCTTCCTTGGAGTAGGGAATGTCTCTTCTGAATGTTCAGCACTTAGCACAATGAAACCTTGGTCCTGGCTGCAGCTTAGAAGAGTAATAATTATTTCTAGTGATATCAGGTGTAAAGGTTTTCAAAGGAAAGTAGAATTCAATTGCAAACAATGTTGGACTGGCCAAATATAACCGGGGAGTTGCTTTAATTGTTCTGTTTCAATATTTACAGGTTCTGCAAAAGTCTGTGAAGACTTATGGGAAATCAAAATGCTTAACAAATGGCATTGGTTATGCCAGAAAATAAATATGAAAGTTTTTTGTAATATAATTACTCCCCATGTATAGCTCAACCGATCTCCACCTCGTCAAAAAGTTTTAGTCAGCCAATCATGGGGCAGAGATGGTGCTGTACGAATTAGGTCTTTCCTCACAGAAAGCCAGCTGCTTTCTGTGACCAGTGTAAACCCTCTGTGTGCAGTCCATATCCTATGTGCAAGACTGGTGCTTACAATGCTAAGAAAAGTGACCATGTTTCAAAAAGTCAGAACTAGCTTGCAATTGTGTCACTTTTTCCAAGACTGCAAGGAGGGATCCTGAAGTTCTGGGGTGAGCAAGTTAAGATCCATTTAAAGGCTTTGAGAACAGGCATTTTTTGGGCCCTTGGTACGAAACCACTCACAAGCACTAGTCACTTTTGAAAACAGTGGCCTGTTTACCGTGAATGTTAACAGAATATGACCTACATCTGAATGAGTTTTTGACATTGAACATTACCTATCTATGTACATTACAGAACTATGGTCCTTTTGACAACAACTGGAGATATTTAGTGAAGTACCATAATGAGACAGCATCCTTGTGACTTTTAAATATAAAGCAGTATGCCTACATGAGTCCTGAAATACATATTAATTTCACATCCGTGACTACATCTTTTTAATTTTGAAGTCAACAAGGAAAGGTCACCTGAAATAACAGGAAGAGGTAAATATTATCTCAACAGTATCTGTGCTGCTTTTAGGATTTTACTGAGTCTGTAAGTGCTGATATAAGAACCAGCAGTTCCTAAGAAACAGGCCATGGAAAGTCCATTCAGAACAGTTGTGGCACTGATGTGGTTGGAGTCAAGCAGAGTAACTCAGCAGCGAGCTGTGTCTGAGAGGTATGACTGCGACTTTCTCTGCCCAGCAGCCTTGCTGGTTTGCCATACAGCTGTACTAATACCACCATCTCCCTTCAGATCTCTACATCTGGAGAAAGGCACAAGACAGATCTGCTTTGATTTAATACACAAATACCAGTTTTTAAGGTGCTTCAAATGGGCACAATACATAGTGACTCAACAATGTATAAATTATGAGATCATGATATTTCTGTCATTCAAGACGTGGTACACAGGTAATCCTAGAAAGCTCAAGACTGACAAAAAACATATGGGTAACACTTAAAACTGTTAGTTATTAACAAGAGAAACATGGTAAGCCACTGGGGAGACCCAGCGGAATTTACATTTTTGGAGAATTGTTGAAGACATGAATCTGGACGCACCAGAGCAAAAGCTTACATGCACAGCTAGTACATTCATGCATGCTGACTAAAATTTTCAAGTGTTTAGGATTAAAATTTCATCCTAAACTGACATTAGGTTTCCTAATTTTGCACTGCTATGTACCAAATACTCATAATTCTTTGCTGAAGTCAGAGTTTCCAGTTGGTAACTGCCTGTGAATAATCAAGCAATGTTATTTAGAAGCCTAAATTGGATATAAGTCTTAAATCTTGATAGCATTTGTTTTACTTACATGTTTTTCTATTTGAAATGTTAAGTATTACAATTTAAATTGTAATAAAATCTGTCTTTCACATTTTAAAGCTCTTGCCTTATTTGGAGAAGTCAGTATAAGAAATACCTAGAAAAGGTGACCTCAAAGCTCTGGCCAACCTGGGGTCCTCTCATCTCACTAGGAGTGGTATTTTTTTTCCAGCTTTAGTCATATATGAAACAATACAAATGGCTATCTATAGGACAGCCTGTCCTTCAATTAGCATAAGATAGTGCCTGATTTATCTAGTGGTAAAATAACAGGGGCAAAATCTTAATGAGTCTACCTACAGCTTTATACATTGGCTTTTACAAGGGATTTTCATGATTAAGGCGCTGGAGCTGTGGGACACAGTGGCCAAATCATATCCCGTCACATGTGGGAATCTAAAGTATCTCTCTTTATGTTTTGCTGGAGTTGGTTCAAATTCACTGTGGTCCACATATGAAGAGCAGAACTTGATAACAGCTGAGTTGTGACAGGAAACACAACCAGCTCTATGAGTGCTAATAGGCATGAAGCAACAGGGCAGGCCAATGCATCCGTGTCTGTGTGAGCAGACTGGCCCGCGAGTGAAAGTCCCCAGTCACTCACTGCCTGCCCAGCCAGCCCGTTTCTGAGGGGTCTTTGCATGTGGAGGATGCTGGCGAATGAATTTTTTTGCTGTGTTGAAGTGTCATAAATTATTGAGACCAGGTTTGTAGAAAGAAGTGTTATCACTTTATTAGACTGAACGAGAGCATCAGGAAAAACATGAGGGTTTCAGTTCCTCTGTAGGAGCTGCGGAGGGCTCGTGTGCCAGAGCTCATCTGCCTTAATCAGCTGCAGTGTTAGTAGTCAAAAAGAAAATGTCTCTCTTTATTCTTCCTTGTGCTTATTCTTTAACTACCATGTGAACCCATAGTGCTGCTGTAGGTGGTGTAGAGCAGAAAGGGTGGGTCGCTGCCGCATGGATGCTCGAGTGACACAAATGACTTCTGTGGACACTTGTGTTTCTGGAGTCTCTGCCCAGAAAAATCTGTTTTATCTGGGGGTTACCTCAGTGCGCAGTGATTTGAAAGTGAGCAAGGCAGGCATGATTGTGGCTCCAAGTGACACTGCTCAGTAGCAGACCTGACCTGTGTGCTGCAGACAGGAGCATGACACAAGGTTTCTCTGGATGGTGGAGAAGTCCTGCTCCCCTCAGCAGCTCATCACCCTCCCTTGTCTCAGGTGTTGTAGCCAGGGTAAGTATCTCACTTATGTGAGTATTTTTTTTGTGTGAGAGGTGATGGGGCCATCTTATTTCTGAAATACCAGAATTCATGATGAGAAACTAAAAGTCTCCTTTTATTCCAAAGTCAATTCAAGCCCAAATACCTTTTTACATTGGAGACTGATGAAATTTGGTAAAATGGATTTCTCCATTTAATTGTCTAACTCTCCCTACTAAGATACATCTTTTTTTTTCCCTATTATGCAAATATTCAGGTAGATTTATATTAGGTGCATTATAAAAAGTGGGGATAGGTAGTAAAGATTATATTGATGTGCATAAGACAGAAGACAACAACACATGGAGAAAAAAGATATATGACTGGCTGGAAGCATTGCAAGCTAACACTTTGCTAACTTGCCACATGTGTACATCACATAAGCAGCTGAAAATATTTAATAGTGAAGGTTCGCACATCTACAGTGCATTTGGTTTAGGGGAAAATGTATGCAGCTGTTACAGATTTAAGTACTTTTTCCTGTTGGTGACACTTCAGCAAAAGAGTACCTATACATGAAAAGCTAGATATTAAAGACAGGATATAATGACCTACAACATGGAAGTTAAAATGATGGTGAGAAAAATCACTGCATTCTCTGAGAGTGCAGACATGGATTTTAAGTACAGATAAGTCTCTCTCTGGGACTTTCTTTAAGGGTTTGCTTTGAGTGATTTCCCAAAATGTGCTACCTGGTACAAAATTGAATTTACACTATTATGAGGACACACAAATTATAATTTGTATACCAAAATTTAAATGTTTTATTTCTATGTTGTTTTTTGGGTTTTTTGATTTTGTTTTAGTGGTTTTTTTTAAATAAGAATGGCTAAAGAATAAATACTCTTTCTTATAATGTTTTCAGTGTCCTTGAGCTTGCTTACTGTAGTCTTTTCTTTTTCCATACAATCAGAATCAGATTTATTTATATAAAAGCCTCCTCCATAAAAAGTAGCATGAAATGTTTTGCAGAGAGAGATAAAGAAAAGAAGGAAGGTCTTATACAGGTGGTCACAGTGACTCTCAGGGAGACAAAAATGAAAACAGTCTCTGAGGAAAGAGTGCCATGCACATAAGAAAAGCAGAAATAAAGAAGAAATAGCAGCAGATTTATTTTGAAACCTAGATTGAGTTTTGGGGAGAAGGTTGAGGATTGAGAAGAAGGGAAAAGGGGAGGAAGGGGGAGGGAAGGAAAAGAATGGAAAAGAAGTGAGTTGTGTAAAAACAAACATAGGGAAAGGGAATTGGAAAGTTTTCAGGTGAGATTTAGGAGAAAAAGGGCTTCCAGGAGGAGGAGATAAGGCAGCAGTACAAAAAAGGGATAGAACATCCATGAAGTGTAGGAAATCACAAAAGAAAGAAGAGTGGCTAAGTTACTTGTCAATCAACCAGGGATTTGGAAAAGCTGGGTATGGCTTTTTGGGTGCTTTTTCTTTCCAGAGTTTCTTACCCGCAAAATGGAAACCAGAAGGTTCAGTGATGGGTCTGGATGCAAAAGACTTCTGAGAGAGAAGGCTTGAAGGGATTGTAGAGCAGTTGAATAGATGGCAAAAAAGTAGGATACTGCCACAGGCCTGTTGATCTTTCCTGGTGAGTTGTGAGTACTCAAGTGTCCTTTCAAGTTGACTGGTAAATTATTTTGTAGCAACCCACAGGTAGTAGGATGTAGCTGTGACCAGACTAACAGAGGGCGGAGGGGAGGACAAGCAGAGCTACATTTATAGCAGATATAGCCACAGCGAAGATAGAATTAACAATAAGAAGCCCTGGAGGGAGAATGGGGAACAATGAATTTTAATGAAGATGAAAACTTCCTTCAAGACAGAAACAAGGGAGTTGGATAGATAACTTTTGTTGTAACTGAAAGAAAAACATACCAGAAACATGGAGCCAAATGTAGCCTTATGCTATGCTAGCTTTTACCATCTTTCTACACAATGTGTATTCCAAAGAAAAAGAAAAGTATCCAATAGAGAATCTTTGCAAGGGAGATGCCCCACAGGTTGGTTGGCGTTTGCTGAACCCAGAAGGGTGAAGCTCTGGAGGGTTGTACCTGAGACAGTGAGAGGTTTTGTTCCTCCTTTCAGGAGGCGATTCTGGGCTCTCACACAGTTCTCCTCTGAGGTTACTTCCTGCCCACATGGGACCCTGCTAGCCAGCCACCTTGGGTATACTGTTGTGGGACATATCTTTGTGATATACTAAATACTTATGCAACCTGTGCTACATATTTAGCAAGTCAGATGGACCAAATGAAATGGCTTTCTGCTGCAAGATCTTACCGTGGGTGATGCTGATACTTTCAAGAAGAGCAGCTACAGCAGAAGAGCTAAAGCAGGGTGAAGGCTGTATGACCAAAGAAGTAAACATCACCAAGCATGCAGGGAAGAGCAATCTCTCTTAAGGTCACTCATTAAGCTGTACTTGTGCTGTACCCATTCAGAATAGATTGTAGCCTGTTGTGCAAATGCTACCTAGGACCATAAAACTTGCTGTACTTGGGTAACATACATCACAGATATGTTGGATCTTTTCTGAGAACTTTCCAGTCTTGTTACTCTACACTTTGTGATGTTTTACACCCATCTTATCATTCTTAAAATGTTTCTTTCCTCTTCTCTTCCACTTTACATTTTATTTTACCTAGAACCACGAGGTGGATCACATTTAATGGTGTCCATCTAATGGAGTCCGTTAAATGTGGGGATGAGAGAGAGAGAGAGAGAGAGAGAGAGGTGCTGCTTGATCAATTCCTTGTCATTCACTAGTACTTGAGTTCCTCATTTTTACTGAAAGAGCATGCAACGTTGCAGTTCAGGGTTGTGTTATATTTCCTGACCTTTGCAACTTTTTGGGTTTTTTGCAGAGACTTAAAGGAGTTAATGTGGGAAGCAGTTTTTGTCTCGCTTTGGCTTTTAAATAGCAGTCTATTTATTTCTCATGCAGTGATCCTCAATTATTTGTTTGTAAAAAATCATTTGGTAACAGGATTAATTCATCCTTCATGTAACTATACTGGAAGACAATAACGTTACACAAGAGATGAATTTGCCAAATATATAACTCTTGTAGGGACAAAAGGAATTATTTCTAGAGCTGTGTGAAAGGTTTATGACACATGCCTGATTTAGTATATCGCTACAGATTTGCATGTTAGGGCCTATTTGCCTTTCTTCAAAAGTGCTTAATGTGAAACCAGGCCCAGGTGTTGGACCATCAAGCCTAATTTTGAGAAAAAGTGATTTGATTATGCCTGTGCTGAGGGTGTATAAAGCCTTGCTTGCTTCTAGGAAGTGCTTCTTGATACTTGCAATGCAACACAAGGTTGGGTAAATCTACCAGCTGCCTGCCAAGAGGTACTCAGTGGATGCCTGTGACATGAAGCTGCCTGACTTTATGGGTTCTCAAGCACTGAGCAAAGTGGTTGTACATAGGCTGTGAGCCTTCGGTCCTTGTTCCCACATCTCATATATCTTTACCATATTGTCTGGCAAGAAAGTCCTTTAATATGTTAAAAAAATGTGAATCACATATGTAACATGGTGTTCATCCTCTCCTCTTCCCCAGAAGAGGTATGTGTGTAAGAAAATATCTCATTTATGCATGATTTTGTTCTTTTTATCTCTATGCACCCATATATGCTTATGGCATTAAGTACAGTGTAGTGGGTCCTGAAATACAAGCCCTGTCTGTAGCCAACATTTGCTGTGAATGTGGTATGCTTGGTTTGTGTGCTGAGGAAGTAATGCCATGCACCAGAGAGAGCAATAACCTATGACTCAGGACCCAGGGCTCCTAATCCTGGCTATGCTCTCACCCTGCGGCACTGACTGAGGCAAATCACTTGACCCAGATTGACAAAGATAGATAAGCACCTCAGGTCTTCTTTAAATACTGACGTCCAGGACAGATTTATCGGGAATGCTGGATGAAACTCATAAGCAAACTGGTGATGAGGCTGCAGCTAGCTGACTGGGTAACTTTCTCTCCTACTCTTAAAGCTGCACCTGTGCTTCATTTCATGTAGACCATTTCGGCTCCATCCAAATCCTCAGGTAATGCATGCTGCAAAGGGCATCAACATTTCTGCTGTTCATATGGAAAAACATGGAAAAACTTGCCAATGAGTGGGGGCCTGGGAACTCTAAAATGGGAGTTTTAAATTCGGTGCCCCAGTGCTATGAGATTCTGGGTTGTATTCAGAGTATGTGCAAGGCAGAGATTAAAGAAACATGGAGGCAGAGAAGTGGGGGTTACCTGGGACATCTGATGGTTAGGAAATCAACTTGGGAGGGTGAAAATGCAGGCTCAAGTCTCTAATCCAAACCAGGTCTGCTAGTGTTGATTTGGCCACAAATCCCCAGTGAGTGTCCAAACCAGTAATATACCATATACTCTGTGAATACCTTTCTCTTTTTTTTTTGGGGGGTGGAGTGGGGTGGGTACCAGGGGGCAGACGATTGCAGGAGAAAAGAAAATCAAGCATAGTAACCTGGCCACATAGAGAATTTAAGGCCAAGAGTCCAAGCAGGCATTATGACAGTTAGTGAATATACCCAAACCCCATCCATTAGCCTCTGCACTCCAGACTGGGGTGTACAACTCCCCACCCAGCTCCTTCCCCACTCTCTCCTGCCCTGAGGGGCAAGGCCGAGTGCCTAATTTTCAGCAGGAGCAATAAAAAGTGTCAGCAAGGAGGAGAAAGGCAGCAAAGAGTGAAATGCTGTAATGTCTGTGTGTCTCTGAAGAACTATTTGTCCATCCTAGCTCCCAGATTTTGCTTTCTCATGAAGGGAAGGCAGTGTTTGTGTGTGGTGTCCCCAGACACAGTAGAGCATGGCCTTGGACATTGCTGTTGCAACAGCAAGGGACAATTCTATATGAGCTGGACCATTTGAATGGGAAGGTCCATGAGAGCTGGGGGCGCAAGGATGCTGGACTCCTTGGAAAATCACAGTAAGAATTTACAGGTGACACACAAAATAACTGTTCACATCATTCAGGTCTGTCTATGTTCTTTGTAAGTGTGCCAGAATAAATATGAGCCTCAGTTTCTCATGATATTCAAAGTGGTGAAAGTATTCAGAACTTCTTGATGGGTTGGAGAAGCCTGGTACCTTGCAAATGGAGTCCAGGTTAAAAAAACCCAGGTATTTTATGAGTAAGTCTGGAAGTGAAACAGCTGACTGCCTCTTTCAGCAAAGGCTTTTATACATAGTCGTAGGGTATCTGTGAATCCATGAATCCACACTGACATCTGCACACTTAGAATCATGATGCTGCAGGCCCAAAGTATATATTTAGACTGCATCTACAAAACTCACAGAAAAACATTAAAACAGCAAAATGAAAAAAACAAACAAAAATGAGACATAAAAATGAGCTGGCTACTCTAAAACACAAATACAGTAATTATTTCAGTCTTTTGCTTAGGGGTGTACCAACTGTTTACAATTTACTGTTTGGCAAGCTGGGTGTTCTCATTTCCCTCATGGTTCAGGAGTCAAAAACATATGCTACCTTTAGTAATGAACTCTTCTAAGATTTGAAACTATCCATATTCATGTCACAAGAAATGTTTACACAAGAGCAAAATGCTCCAACATCAAAATAAATCAGTAACATCTCAGAGTTTATATTTCCATATGCTTCTTTGGCATAATAAAGCAGGGGAAGGGCTGCTGTTGTAAAATGGAGTTTAATTAAAAACAAAAGAAAAAAAACTTTATCAGAAATCATGGCCATCCAAAAATCATACAAACTAATGTATGGTTTCAACATATTCTAAAGATTTATCATCTATCAATAGAAACAAGAAAATGCAATACAATCATATCCCCTACACACCTTGCATATTTTCCATCTTCTGTGCATAAATTATACATTCATTTTCATAATTATGGTAACATTCTAGTTTTCACATAAACTGCTATTACTCCTGGGTACCAGTAAGTTTACATCTACCAAGGCTATACGCTAATTACATTTTCTTTTTGTAATGTTATCTATTTATCAAATTTAGTTTCTTAATGGAAATTAATAGGCTAGGTCTCTGCAGTAAAAGAAATAATCAGATGTAATATAGTGGTTTGAATATTTTTTCAGCTTTTATTTTATTCAGGCTTTAAGGGTGCTGAGTGCCTTATTGGTAATTATGGTGTAAGCAATGGGTTATAAAACCAATGTCCAGGAGATGACTGGGAAGGAGTTAATCATCTCCCTTTTGCTAGAGAAAGGGCCACAGCTGTCTGAACTCAGTGAGGGGATTTTCAGAGTAACCAGCTGTGGGGATTTAATTGATTTGCCCGCCAGTCTGCAGGAGTACCACAGGGTGACTTTAAATCTTGTGGTGGTTGAGGGAGGAGGAGAATGAGGTAGTTTGGGGTGGGTATTGTGGTTATGAGAAGATCTAAGAAGGAATGACTGGTTGAGTAAATACTTAGTGTTCTTGTTTTCTTCTGAGTGTTAAGTGAAGAGAGGAGGGTTTTGGTTGTGGGTTTTTTTTTTTTGTCTCCTTTTCTTTAAGGAAACAGGGTGCTCTTTCTATTTATTTTGTTCTTTATTTTTCTAACTTTTAATGGCATCTTGCTATACTCTTGATTGGTTTTAGAGTCAGGGCAGCAAGAAAGCCTGTGTATCTTGACTGAAGGGAGGCCAGTGGATGGAAGAAGATGTGCTTCTGCCAAACACAGCAAATGAAGATGAGTGGATGGGTGTGGGCAGGAGTGGGGAATAAGACTGTATGGGATGCCAGAGAAAATCTCCTTGTCAATATAAGGGTAAGCTTACAATCTTAATGCGTCTTGGTTTTCAGATCTGTGATGTGCCTTCTTTTAGCTTGCTTTTCAGTTCAATGCACTAAATTGTTTACTTTACCTGGACACTTGGATGCTTTTGTCACCAGGGTTTATCAGTGCCTGGCTTATCTTCAGAGTGGGTTTCTCTTTTCTTTCTCTATTTCTTAATTGGACTATTATCTATGACTTGTCCTGCAGGGACAGCAATGGTGTTGCAGTACCTTCACTAAGCTTTGACTGCACTGATCTTGAGTCTGAAGATGTTTCCTGCCTGCCTTTAGTGGATTCCTTCCATCTGCCTTAGGGTTTTCCAGGTTTAAGCATGATAATTTACTTGAGGAAACAGGGTTTGGTCAGGGTAAGGAGTTCTACATAAATATAAGATACTAAAACCAAGCAGCACCTTGTTTTGACTATCACAAGGTATTTAGTTGTTACATCTTCTGTTTCTCCTGTGCTTTAGAAATGTTCTCCCTATTTCAAACATTGTTTATGTTCACTTGTTCCTCTGACAGTAGCTTTGGTATAGCTGAAATGTGAATCAGCTCTTTATTGTGCTCCAGAGAGTGTGTTAGAGACTTTGTTCAGCAATGTCCACTTAAATAGTGTATTGTGTCTGAGGAAGGATGGCTCATAGTTTGAATGATGCCATTCTTGTCTAGCACCTCATTCTAGTAGTTCTATTACTTATACAAGGAGTGTATGGGTGTCTGGAATGCTTTGCACAAGCCTAGGGAAGAGCCTCACCTGTGTGTTCTGCAAGACATTCAGGTTGCTGCAATGTGTCATGTTTGAACAGGTTCCAGTTAGCACCTCCTTTATTTAGCATTACAGGTGTGTTCCCTGAACTTACTGGCGAGAAGCCCTGGGTATGTTCATCTTCTCACAGCAACATGCACACTTCAAGACTTTTCTAGGTATCAACAGTTTGACCAGAAGGAATATACAAGTTGGCTATTGATCGTGTTTTCATAGAATGGTTTTTGTTGGGAGGGATCTTAGAGGTCACTTTTCCAACCTCCCTGCTATGAGCAAGGATACCTCCTGAAGCCCCATCCAACCTGGCCTTGAACACTGCCAGGGAGGGGGCAGCCACAGCTTCTCTGGGAAGCCTGTGCCAGGGTCTCAACACCCTCACAGGGAAGAATTTCTTCCTTATAACCAGTCCAAGTCTACTCTTTTTCAGTTTATAGCCATTACCCAAGTCCTGCTTTTGCAGAGACATGCTGTGCGGACTGAGTATATTGTCATGGCTGGAAGCTTGTCAGTCTCTCCCCCACACCCAAGATTTGAAAGCTCACTTATCTTTTTCCCTCATTAAGGTCAGCTATTACCTATGAAATACCCTATGTATTCACTATGTTCAGCGAAGTGTTAATCATTGACACAGGAGATGTTCCAAGTGTTGTGAGTGCTGTATGCTAGCCAAAGTCCCATCATCCCATGAAATCTGTTCCAGATCCTCTGGCTATAATTTATTGCTGGATTATTCTTTATTAATCCCTGACAGGGTGCCCTGCTGATGGATGCAACAAGAACAGAGATGGCACTTGTTCACTTAAGTGGTGAACAGAGTGTTGAGAAGTGAGATGGCTGTTGATGGTAACCTGTATTTGTTTATTGGCCAAGATTTTCAGAGAGGTGACTGGCAGCACCTTGTTACGCTTCAGTTTCCTGGGTATGTTTGAGGATACAGGGTAAGTGGAGACTCTGAGCCTCCCTTGCAGCCCTTCAGCTTCCCCTCAGAGCCAAGGGATTGTTCACCTAGATTCAGTGTGTTTCTGAATGAATCCTGGCATAATCCATTATAAAATTGAGAGCGCGCCAGTCAGCCTTAAACTGTGTAAAACCCAAATTGGATCTAACATACAGGAATGGTTTAGATAAGCAGTTTTGTACATGTGAGATTATCTCTAAACCGACTTATATTCTGAGTTTGTCTCCTGCTATTAAAATCTTAGTCGCCCTTGGATCATAGCGCAGCCCAGCGAAGCATCACCCTCTTTCCCTTTGTGATAATGCTTTTCTAAGATATGACACTGCTCAGAAACATGAAGTGTGTTCTGACCACTTTTGTTATAGTGCTCAAATAATTTTGTAAGAGGAACTGCGGTAGTTCAGGCAGAGGGCTTGTCTAGCATTATTCTTTTTCCAATGGTGGCCAAAATTTGGTACAGTATGCAAGAGATAAATGTATAAAACCTCCACTGAGTATTCTGGCTTCTAACTATTTTGACTTAGGGAACTTAAGACCACTGTGGCTTGTCTATTTACTAACATCTCTAGATCTCTTTCCCAAGTACTTATTAAGCCTGGCCTTGAACCCAGTAAAGTTTTGCTTCTGCCACATCTTTTGGCAAGGATTTACATAATTCTGCTACATATGAATGAAGAATTGCTTGTTTGTTTTGAACTGGGATCAACTAGCTTTCTTTGGCCCTTATTTCCTGTATTGAAAGACTCAATGAGCAATCCATCTCTCTGCATCTCACGGTTGCTCATGGTTCTGTGGACCTCCATTGTTTTTCTCCTAAGCTGTCTCTTCCAAGATGAAAAGTCTTAGCTAACTGAGTCATTCCTTCTATGGAAACCATTCATTTTCACTGCCTTATTCTTCATGTTTCTAATTGTAATGCTTTTTTTTTCAGGTGGAGGGCTTGTAAGTGTATTTTTGTTTTCTGTTCCATTCTTAATTACTGCTAAAACTTGAATGACCTTTCTGTTAAGAAACCCATGCGTATTTTCATGGCACTACAATAGCCCCAAGACCTCATGTTTGAGTGATAGCAGCTACTGCGAAGCCAATCATTTTACATGTGCATCAAGCACCATTTTTCCCAACATGCATTACTTTACCTTAATCTGCATGCTAGTAACTTAGTACTCCCACTTATTGGTTACTTTTTCCTGAAATATAATTTTTTGGCTTTTATTCTTTACAACTTCAGTAGTTGTATCATGGTTTTAAACTGTATATCAAGCCCAGTTTTTTACAAACCGACCACAACCCCCCAAAAAAACCCCAACTATCTTTCTGCAGTATACACTTAATCCTTTTTTTCTAGGATTTGAAGATAATTTTTTAATAGACATAATTCAGTGTAAGATCATAGTTGATGATCAAGAGCTGGATCACATTTTCCACGTAAAAGTGGCAGCATTCAAGAAAAACCATGAGAGAAGGTTATGGAGAGGCATTAGGAAGAGCAACATGAGAAGAGCACAGCCAGCAGGAGGTTCACTATGAGGAAAGGAGGGCTGACACACAGGAAGGACAGGTAGAGTGCAGTGCCTTGAAGCAAAGATGAAATACTAGAATATGATACAGAGGGTGAAGGGGAAGCCATTGAAGAAACTTGAAGGGGAATTTGTATGTGAAGAAGTGTGGAAAGATGATGTAATACCTCTTGGCTCGATCAGGAAGGGAGCAGGCTCAGGATAATTTTTCAGGCATTTATTAAGTCTTCCAAAGCACAGATGAGTATAAAATAGTAGCGCTCTAAAATAGTGCCTCGTTGTGTGAGGTCCTGTGACGATATTATTGTTGAAAGGTATGATGCTTCGGTTCAGTTGTGGAAATATTAAAATAGCTGCAAAAGAGAATCACAGAATCACAGGGGTTGGAAGGGACCTCGAGAGATCATCGGGTCCAACCCCCCTGCCAAAGCAGCTCCCTAACTCATATTGCACAGGGTGGCGTCCAGATGAGTCTTGAATCTCTCCAGAGAAGGAGACTCCACCACCTCCCTGGGCAGCCTGTCCCAGGGCTTTGTCACCCTCACTGGGTAAAAGTGCTTCCCCATGTTGGTGCGGAACTTCCTGTGCTCCAATTTGCAGCCATTGCCCCTTGTCCTGTCTCCACAGACAAAACCTCATCTGCTAGAAAAGACAGAGAATTTAGGAAGTCCATACAATGAGCTGGACACTACTGGAGAGGGCAGAAAACATCTGACTGTTGTTGAGGCAGCTGTAGCAAGCTGTCATCCTGTTTTCCTCACGCTGAGGGTGGATCAGAACTGGTCCCCATCTTCATCACTCATTAAAAGAGCCTCATGGAAGATGCTATCTCCTCCTATCTTCGCTTTCCCCAGAAGAGGCTTCCCTTAATTCTATAATTTCCTTTGTGATACTTGGCTCAAATCTTGTATATGTGGAGCTTGTCTTAGCTTTCATTCTCATTTGATGAGTCCCAGTTATGCTTTTAGTTAGAAAAGGTAAAGGGTGTTTGAGATTCTCAGCCAGTGTACGTTGATGTAGACCTGTAAGCATGTCATCTTTATCATAACTGCACCTTGGTTCCTCTATTAGAGGAACTGAGAATAATGACACCACCTGTAAAATGCTTTGATGAAAAATGCATGCAAGAAGTTAGTATTTTATTATTATGACAGGTTTTTCCATCTGATTATATCCATGAGCATTCCAGGATGTTCCAGTTTACCTATTGAACAGGGGCAGAGGTTGAGGGATAAGGAAGGAAGAAGTAATTTATTTCTAAGTTTGGCCATTTCTCCTTAATAATAATATACAAAGAACTGGACCTTTTGACAAAGTATAACTGGAGGAAAACTGCCCATATTTTTGCCAGATGCATAGGACATAAGCCAAGGTATGTTGAGATATTAGTCAAAAGATAATTTGGGCTAGTAAATCTGTATTCAAGACTCTGCCATCTCAGGTTTTTCCTTCCTGAGATGGCGGTATCTGTAAGGCCAACCAAGTGTTTTAAAAATTACTTCAGACTACTAAAACTGTTTCTCAGTTATCAGGTTTATACTAATGGATTCCTTAATCATGTCAGGTGGCTGGTAATGTGCAAATATAGAGGAATATAATGTCCTCCATCCATATTTTGATAAAACTTTGGAAGAAGAAATATTTGTTAGGGAAATGGTTTGTTTTTTCTTGAAAAAAACAAAAGCTTTTTTCTCCAAAACTAATATTGTGTTAACACTCTCACTAAAAAGATTGATTTTTATTGGCTATACTGTACTCTGAAAATCAAAACACTTTATGCTGATCTTGTAATGTTACTTCTAGAAATGGCACAGAAAATTTACTAGAGCTTTACATTTAAAATAAAACATCAAGTGCATGAACAATTGTGAATGTGGTAAAAAGGGAGTCAAGCTGAGGAAAGGGAATATTTTATAAAATATTGAAAGCCTGCAACTCATACATGCCGTATAAGCACAGTGTACATTGCTATGTTTCTGTACTGACTGGGCACCACAGACCAAAGTGTTTACATCTTTGGCTGCCTTTAGAGAGCATATGTGGCATTAGGTCTTAACCTTATCACACTTATTTTAATGATGATGTTTTTTATGTTTAATTTAACTGTAAATCATGTTAGCAGAGTTTTGACTGCTATGTCAGGGAGCTTAAAAACTGAGCTGAAGTTATTTCAAAAGCTAAGAATTTGTCTAGCCTGTGATGTTCAGTCAATATGATCCACTCAAGTGTGGAGCTGTCAGAAAGGACACCAGTGGATGGTGTTTAATCTGCTCAGTTCTGAAGGGAAGTTGGACTCTTAGTATGCAGTTAAATTTTTGATCTATCTTGGTTACACTTAAATAACAAATCCATAAATTGGCTAAGGGCATTAAGGGAGTCACAATGGCCTACAAAACACTGTGTGCTGTGCCATGATACATTTTCTAGTCAGATATCCCTAGAGTGTTTATTTTTGCTGCATGGGAAACTATTTTTTCAGTTTAGTTCATTCACTCTGGTGTCTCATACAGTGCTGAGTAAATACTTCAAAAACCACATTGGCAAATGTTGGTTCAGATGAATCCTGCACATTCATGTCAGCAGTCGTGAGGCTGTCTGTTTGCTTTCTTTTTCACAGGCATTCATGAATCCAGTTTCCGTGTAGTCCCATGGACATAAATCCGGAATGACTCTGTAGCTTTTGTTTGGGCATTGTAGATACAGAGTCCCCCTACATCTTTCAGTCTGTGCTGATGTGGTCCTGACCATGTGTAAAAGATCATCCCCCTTCCTGCCTCCCTGGACAATTTAAAAAAAAAAAAAAAAAAAAAAAAAATCTTCCTGGGGAAGCCTGAAGAAGTATATGGTCAAGGTGATGACCAGATTCTGAGCTGAATCTCTGGTAACATTTTTTTCTCTGCACACTTTTGCCATGCACATCCACAGAGCTTCAATAGGAAGATATAAGGGGTTTTTTTTTGTTTCCTCATAGGTGATGAATGTGCAAGTCTGTGCACCAGGCTATGAACTAAGAGCACGCACAGGGTATTGGTGGCCTTGCTGTTGCAGGAGAAAAGTTGATTAGATTATGGTTTGTGGATATGTGTTTTATGTTGGAAAGGTTTGCATTTCAGCCAGCGTTTCCTTAATGTGCTGTTTCAAATGATCCTCCAGGAGAAACTGAAGCACAACCATCATGGTATCTTAGGGGAAAACAAGAAAAATATATTCCCTGTCTTTTTGTAATAATTGTCTAAAAGGCCTTACATTGAAGAATAAATGAGTTGGGAAGTGTAATGAGCCCAGATTTTTTTTTTTTTAAATTGCTCTGAACCTTTTGCAAACAGCCAGCTTTGAACTCAAAGCTACATGACGGCAGAGCTTCACATAGCAGATACAAACAATATTTTGCATTGTGTCTTAGTGTTCACTGAAAAATTGGGTCTAGAAACTGGTTTTACTGTGTTTGGGCAAACAAGATTTTTGCTGGTGAAAGCCATCTATTTATGTAGCATACAAAGACCTCTACTTACAGAAGACGTGCTATCAAGGCTCATAATGTTGGTTAACCATTCAACCCACTATCACTTGTTAGAGATAAAATTATACCTGGATGGATTAAATGGCAGCAGAGCATGCATAAACACACAGGACTCAAATTTGCAAATACAAAATTAAACCCAAGCACCAAAGTGTCTGAAAATTCTTGCTTTTACTACACTTCGGCATAAAGGCTTTTTGGATTAATGTGTTGGAAATTGGACTGAAAAATACTTGTTTTCATTTTGATTCATGAAGATTATTTTTTTTTCTGGCGCTTCCAAGTTCCATTTTTAAAAACCTACAATAATCTTTCCTGGCCCTGCAACTTTATTGTCTTTCTTATCTTTTTACATTACATGACATTGTAAAGGAAAAAAATTACTTGGGATCTTAATCTTCAGGCATGCTTTTTCCAGAGAGAAACCAGTAGAACATTTACAGTAATTAGCATACTTTCTATATTCTCATTTTGTTAATGATATCTTTTTGAAGGCTGTGCAGTAATTACTGCCCACAGAGGTATGTACTCTGAAATTAATGACCAATAATGATTATAGATGTAATAATGCATTGTGAAATATAGGTTAAAATAGATATTAGGAAGAGTGGTGGAAGATAAAATAAACTGTCCTGTTAATGTAAAAATTATTATAGGAGCTGATCAGAAAAATGCAGAGTAAGTTTCTAATCATATGCTAATGTTAGTAATTTTTTATTTTCCAAAACATTTCTTCAACAGGCTGATGCACTAATGAATAAAACAACTAACCTGTACAAACTATGCTTATTTTGGATGAAACCTTCTTTAGAAATAATAGTTTATTGTTCAATGTTCTTATCTTGCAGATTAAGATTCAAACCATGTAGGCATGACTTTTTGAGAACCTCAATCCCAAATTTCTTTTTGGGCAACTTCACCTTGTAAAACAACTGTGTGTGGGGAAAAAAAACCCTGCCCATATCTGTACAGTTTCTGTATTTGCATAAAGAACCAAACGCTTGATGTTGATGAGTCTCCAATAGATTGACATGCTCTTGCCATTCAAACTAAGCATAAAACACACATGGAAAGCATTTTTTTTTAAGAAGTCCTGTTTAATAAAGCAAGACCTTAACTTTTGTCTCGGGGAGGAATTTATTTTTAGAAATAATGGATTAAAAACAAGTCCAGTAGAAGTTCTTAAAAACCTCAACTGATTTTCATGTGTGTGGGTTGGTTGTTTTTTTTTTTTTTTAAATAATGTAGGAAAAGTCTTACTGAAACCCACAATTTGGTTGTTCCCCAATAGGAGATAGACATCTTAAATATCTTAAACGTTTGACCCTTTGGTCTTACAAAGCACATTTTCACTTTAACAAACTTTAATATGTGCAGGGTACTTTAGGTCAACATCTGTGCTGTCCTTGCCCATCTCTAAACATCTTGGTTTAAGGAAATACAGCTTTTGAAAATAAGCTCACCTGGAGGAGTTTTGTACTTTGCACAGTGCAGCAATAGACAGTGTAAAAGTAGCTCTTTCCTTAAATCTTCAATCTTCTCATCTTTGAAACCATGAATTTTGGAGGTATGTGCAAAAGATGAGATAACTACCAATTGAATTTTGACCTGGGACCTTCATGCTGCTTATATTTACCCAAATTGATGGATTTAGCTCTACTTGGGCTCTTGTTAAGATACACTATCTCACAGTGGGTTATATTCTGATTTTTCTTTCCAAGTTAACAGAGCGTAAATAGAAAACATGCCCTGCAAGTGAACAATACAGGGAGGAGGGGAAATCTATAAAATCCAAATGTGGGTATGAGCAGTCGCAAGTCCATTATCTGAAGTGCTTATGTCATCTTACACCAGCAGAAAATTCAGCCCTCTATATTTGATTCCTAAATCTCACCTTACATCAGATGTTCAAAGGTTCAGATGAATAAGATATGTCTCCATAAAGTGTGTTTTAAATTAAAAGCTAGTGAAAAACATGTCTCTCAATTTCTGGATGACAGTCTTGGAAAATGTGTTTCAACTGGCAGCTGCCCTCCTCCTATTTTACTCTGCCCTCACTAAGAAACCAGTATCCAGCGATATCAGAGCTGATATTCTCGACAAAAACAATAACCTCTCTTTGGTTCATCTTCCTCATTTTGTTCTGGGTGCTGAGAGGTGGCTTTGAACGGGCAGCGTGTGTAAGACTGAAATATTTCTTGAGGGTATGGGGAGGATGTTCTCTTGTTTGAAGGAAACCAAGACTTCCAACTGATTTTAATTTTATTTTTAATGTTCATGGGAACCAGTCTTACATGCCTGGCTGAATTCAGAGTTTGGATTTTTGGCAGGTTTTTATTTGAGCCCAGCTTGGCTGTTTTTCAAAATGTCCAGATTGCTCACATTAAATCTGAATAAGCACTACCCACTAGTTTAATCAGAGTCATCTGGTACACCTCTAATTAGTGTTAGTTAAAGTTGAAATTCATAATACATCCCAAAAATGCAGCATTTTGTATTTAGTAAACTCCTGAATGTAAAATTGTAGGAGGGAAAAGAGCTTTTGCAATATTATTCAGAATTTGGAACGCATGAGTTATGATGACAATAACACAATGGTAACAAAATAATGCTGTTACTGAAACATGCCCTGAAAACTAGTCTTTTGCCACTTAAGCATCTATACACATATGCAGTGTGTGTAGATACAAATACATTTATGAACTTGAATTGTCCTGCTAACCTAATAATTGACTATAACTGTATGTTGCACACAAATTAAGAAACCATGTATACATCTGGGAGTATTTCAGCAATTATCAAATAAGCATGTGAACCTTTTGGTTTAGATATAAATTGTTTCCTAGTCTTAACGCATTCCAATAACTGATATGTAAACAAAGTGCTATAAGAATATCTCTCTTCTTTTTTTTGTAATTGACAAATATTTTGCCTGAGTCAGAACCAAACAATTAGTATGTTACTGCAGATTATCCAAAAATGAAACTGGAAAATTGCTTGTGTGATTATTGGCTCTAAAGGATTACATCATGTCACCCCAATCTAAATTTTTTGTAATCTATACTAATGCTGTGCTTATTTATCTTGAATTCTTCTCTGACTCCTTGTCTTTGAAGATGTTTTAACTTTTATTATGTCAAGACAGACCAATTAAAACAGCAAGTACTGCATTTGATCTATTTATTGAACTGTTCCCCAAATTAAGAAATCTACATTTATGATTTTGATTTTTTTCAGGTGTCATGTCTAAATAGAAGTGGTGAACTGCACTCTTATATTTTGCAGATGAGCTATTGTTTTTACATGTATAATGTAACAATAGCCCAGAGAGATTTATGTCTTGCCTCAAATGTTCTTGTTTCTCAATCATGCTTCAATTGATACTCTGGACATAGAAATATATATATATATTTTTCTTTTTCTGGACACATTTCAGCTTCACTATTCAAGGATTGAATGGATCGTGATTACAGAGTAGTTTTTTTTTTCAAGGGCATCTGTTCTTAGCCACAGCTGAGGATGGGGCCCACTGAGCCGACTGGAAGGATCCACCTAGAATTTGTTGAATTAAGTCCTTGCACCTGGATATAATTGTCATGCTGCTGTGCTGGGGTTTTCTTAAGCTACTGGTAAAACAAATTAGCTCAATTTAAACTGGCATCCAGTAGGGAAGCAACAACTCACCTCATATAATGTTTTTCAAATAATTATTTTTCTATTGCCAGTTTTGCTTCATGAATATTTTCCTAAAGGCAGGATGAGTTGTTGGAAATTTTTTTTTAAGTTAAACACAAGAAGCAAGAAAAAGCATTCTGCTTTGCATATCTGCTGAGTTACAACTAGTATTAGAGTAGTAAGTGATTATTTGTTTTATGTGACTATATCTTAGATTTATATATATAATATATTGAAAAGAAGGTAATAGCAGATAAAGCAGATGGAAAAATGCAGTGCTACAGCAACATCCCTCACTCTCCCAAACTGGTCTCAATGTAATACCTGCCAGAATTAGCATGGTGATGGTGTAACCACTTTTATATCTGGGAAAGATTCATGCGAATTTGTTTTGTATTATTTTTCTGAACAGTAGACAAAGACAGTCCTTTATGCCTGACATGGGAATTTGTATAAATACCATGGGTTCTCATTTCCTTATGTATTTGAGAGCTGTTTGAACTTGGCAACAAAATTCACAAGCTTCCTGGAAGGTCCACAAAAGTTCATCGCCCTGGTTGGACTTGCAGTGGCAGGACCTTGCATGAATCCCCACAATGTGTGCATCTGTGTTAGCTTCAGCTTTTCCCAACATTCTCCAAATGTAGACTCTGGGGGGGAAACAAAGTAATATCATCTTTTCAGCTGAACATTTCTGGCTGACTTCTGAAATGGAAGAAATAGTACTTTCTATCAGTGCTCTACACAGTATGGTTATATTGTATTAGCAGGTGACGTGCTGATTTAGGGAGGACAAGGGTATGTTACTAAGCATGGATGGTAGTTTTTGATGTGTCTGGAATCACCCCAGTGCAGCTGCTTCAGCATCTGACCAAAGATGATGGTCCTGTCACTGTGGGTACCAACTTAAATTGCTTTCTGAGGCATTGCTCAGATGACTAAAAGATAACAATATGGACTTAAGCTGCCTCTTCTTTATTACATTTTAAAGACAATTCAAGAATATAAATTATTTTTGTGAGACCAAGACTATATTTTACTTTAATAAATGGACTCCTGACCATCCTTTTAGAAACTGTGGCAGAAATATAGATGCACACATTACCATAAACCATCCTCTAAGCCACAATCTCTTTTAATATTGGGTAGCCTCAAATGCAACAGGAATGTGAATTAGGAAAGCAGTGCTTTTTTGAAGGATGGCAAAATATCCAGAGATCAAAAGTTAAATGCAGAAGCTGCTGTCAGTACTTCACTTGTGCAGTGAATTTCAAATTTTGGAGAGCATGTATGTGCAGCAGTAGGGGCAAGCACGGATGTTTCTGTGGCTCTCAGTAACTGTTTACTTGTGCAAGTGCTGGCTCCATGTGTCACAAATTCTGTTACCTGAAGAGCTGCGCGTGTGTCACGTCAGCAGTGGGGAACTGCTAAAACCACGAAATGCAGAGTCCTGCGTGAAGGCAGCTTTCAAGGGGCAGCTGGTTCCTAACCAGGGACAGTTTCAAGGTGTGGAGCAGTTGGTTGTTTTTAAATTGTCTCTGTTATAAAACAAATTTTGTTTTTCAATTGCTGGGCCTGATTCTTGCTGACAGAGCAGCTTGTTTCCTCCACTCCAGTGGCGTAACAGACCCTCCCCCTGTGGCGTAGATTTGTCACCACTGCTCCAGCTGGAGGCTGGGCACTGACCGGGGTGCAGAAAATTCACAGAGCAAAAGGGGCCTGAACATAAAATAGCATTGGCTGAATTATCATTATCTGTCTTCTGTGGAAGAGGAGGCCACGGGAGAGAGTTACTATACCCTAACTCATTGTACTGATGCACACCCAGAGTGAAGTTTTCCTTTCAACTGCGATAGCCCTGAATCAATGCATGCGAGAATGGGCAAGCCAGTTGCTTTCATACAATATTCCTTTTTATAAGCTCATTTTTCTTGAGCTTCAGGGGAAAGAAAAAAACCTTCAGTTTTCCCTCAAAGTCATGTAACAACTGTGGCTGGTGTAAGGGTTGCCTTGCCTCCTCTCTGTGCTCCCTCTCCTGTCCAGGCTTCCAGGGAGGAAAGAGAAAGTAGGAAAAGCCAGTAGCAAACTGAGCTTAAGATTTTCCTTTTTTTTCCACCCCCCCCCCCTCTATTTATGTGATGATAATCCTAGCCCTGCACTTAGAAGCTTCCAGTGGGAAATTAAGCTAAACTGAAAAGCATAACAAAACCCAAATCATCTCGACTGCAAGAATTCCTCCAGTGTTTTATTCTTTAATGCTTATTAATAGAGACAATACTAAACCCAAAAGGAAGCTAGCAATATCTTGTTCTTTTTCTTTTTAGTTATAGCGTGGATTTTTGTTTAGTAAACTCCATGTCAGATCTTCTAATTTAATTATTGAACTCACAATGTGAATAAACGTACAGACATGACTAATAGCATTCTCTTATAATTTCATTACAGGGTAATAGACATGTGGTTTTTAAAACTGATTTTTTTTCTTCTGTTACAGAGTGTTTATAATATAAATGAGCTCTCACATCCTGCTTTCTTTTTCTCCTTACCCTCTTTTCATTTCTTTTTACATTTGATTCATAGAAAAATGTGAGTGATGCATGCCACTGATTTGGGTCATCTGCACGCAATTCAAAAGGAAAAGGTGATTTTTTTCATTGCCTGCCAAGTAAGTGGGAGAGGTGTAGGAAAAAGTGGATTTATGCATAAAACACAAAACTCCAGATGAAAGAATGGACGTCTTTTATCATCGTAGAAAGAATCCATCTGCAATAATTACCAGTCAGACTATCTGCACATTATGTTACTTCGTGACATCTGAGAACTGCTGCACTTCTTGAACCAATAGCCGCTATATAGCAACCAGCATCAGTCCTGAATGAAAAAATTGGCCCAACCACTGGTGAATGGCACTCAGTAGGTTTCCCATTGAACTGTGCTACGAAACAATGATGCACATTGGTAAATCACCGTGTGTGCCTTTCAGTTCTTATGCATATCCCATACTGGACAGCTTCCATTCACTCTGGCACCCACTGCAAACAAATGTAACTATGCATCAGAGATGAAAGTGAAAATGCATATGTTAAATCCCAAATGGAAGCAGAGGAGTGTAATATATACATAGTTGCTTAGCAACAAACATGTTTTGGCCACAGGAATGGTGACATCAGTCAGAGGACCGAGAGGGAAGCTGCTCTGCCCTCCTTGTCTCTCTCTCTAGAAGCCTCATAAAGGTCTTTCCTTATTTCTTTCGAAGCAGGAGAGAGAGGGCTGTTGTAGACACTTGTTTATGCTATTAATGCAACAGACTGTAGGACAATTGGACTTTCCTTTGAGCAGGGAAACCCATTTTAATTCTGGGTGTCCGTTGTAATGGCATCCGTACAGCCAGGTGTTTGATCCTTGCTTTCCAGCTCACTGCAGAGGCCCTCAGCTGAAACGGTCAGACAGAAGTGCTAAGCCAAAAATACACACTGCTGGAATAAAAAAAGAAAAAAAAAATTGGTGCCTGTCATTCTGGTTTTGACCCTGTCATGCTTTCACTTCAGATCCTAGAAGCTGTTAATCTACAGGCAATTCACATTCATCCAGCTCTGTATTTTTTCAGGAAAGCAAGCAAGATTTATTTCAGTAAATCACAGAGTATCTATGACCAGTAGATAGGTATTTATCAATTCCTTCCATTTTAGATGGTCTGAATGGCTCTTCTCTCCTTTTCTCCTTCCCTCCTCTTCCCCATGCTCCAGCACACATGCTGCTGTGCTGTCTGCAATGGGAGAGAGCTGATAAGTCCTGGTTCAAGTTACACGCACCCCTCCATGCAAGTAACTCTTATTGATACAAAGGTGAGCTCCAGGCGTAGCTGGCACAGAATGTGCCTCATCCTTTCAGCTGTTTGCTTGCTCCACTGGACCATAGCATCTTTCACATACAGAAATATTGCACGTTCAGGTTCGAATCGATCTGCCACCCTGGATTGCTGCAGGCACGTCCCTGAATACATTATTTTTGAGTGTTTCCTTTTAATTTAAGGTAATGAATGTACTTTGGTGGATCCCCAGTGGGGGGAAAGAACGTTTCAGGCATGCACTTCTCTTTGCAAAGAGGGCTTTCTTGACAGTGTGAGAGACATGTAAGAATGCAAGATATATTGAAGAACTCAAATGAAATTAAAATTGTGGATGAAAGCAGGGTTAAAGGACCATTATAGTAAAATAAGGCCTTTATTTCCATTCATGGAGCTATTATGTAGATAGTGTTTTACTTGCTCTCATTTTCTGTGAATTCAGAGAGACCCTTTTTCACTTACCAGCACATATCAAATTGACAAGATATAACCAATAATATCTTGCACTTACCATGAGATTAATTTTGGGGAAAAAGTGTGTAATTTTGAAAATATGGAGGAACTTGAGACAAGGTGGGGTGGTGCCTCTGAGCGGACAAGGCAAATGAGGTCATCATGGAAGGATGCACCAAAACAGAAGTGAAGACAAAAAGGCTGGAAATAATTTATGAAAAAAGGCTGGAAAACAGGAACAAGTGTGATATTGACTCTTGCTGAAGAGAAAGACTCTTTTCTTCCCTTGAAACATAATAAAGAACATAGGAACTGGAAGGATATAGTTGTTGTCCTGAACAAAGTCATGGTGGATTCTTGTCTTCATATTCTCTCTGTGACTTAAAGCAATTCTTCTAGCATGGCTTTCAGCCTGAATGGGAGTACCATGTAGCCTGGTCCTGCAGAAATCAAACTAACATAAGGATCTGATCTGAAGTTCATGCCTAGCTCCTCAAAAAGGCAACAGGTAGAACTGAGATGACATATCTGAATTTGATGAAGTTGGTAGCTTGAGCAATGAACTGAAATTTGTTAGGTGGGGATTAACCCAAAAAAATCCTCCTAATTTGTTACTGTGCTTTCCCTGTAAACTCTTTTCTAATTTTTGAAAAGGATGACTATATCAGCTGAAAAGATAATTAAACTGGAAACAAAACTAGATGTTATAAAGGCCTGCTAGATTGCCAGTATTTTAAATGTGAATAATAAAAAAATTTAATGGTAAATGCTCTCATTGAGTAGAACAAGATTTTACAATTCACATTAATTACCGAGCTCTAATTTATTTCCCAATGTATACACTTCGGTTTATATTTCTGTGCCTCTACTCTTTAAACACAGGCTCAATGGTTTGTCAAGTGTTGGCTTTCTGAGAAGTATAATTTTCCTAAAGGAATTATTGTCTTCTTTTATAGTTTTCCACACAGATGGACAGGTAGTTTCTCTTTAAAAAAGATAAGCCTTAATGTTAAGCAAAGATTTTGAATCAATCCATGCTTTTAGTAGTTGTGTTGTGAAGCTCCAGTTAAATGCAAAGTCTCTGTAAAAACTTCTTGAAGGTTATGAATAATTGTAGCTCATATTTTAGTCTGCCTTGGATTTCCCTGAAAGGTGGGATAGAAATAGGAGGAATGCAGTGTAGGAAACCACACCAAGATTCATTTCACAATATCCATGACGAGTTCACTGAGGAGTAAGGTTTGAGTTTGCAAGATTAATGATGATAAGAGCAAAGCTGGAATGGAACCATGGAAGTTCTGAGTGTCACTAAGTTCTGCTGTATGATCTGTAGTTTTCTGTCCCCCCGTCTTTTAGACAGATGACACGTCTGCCCCCTCCCCTCCCCCCCCCCCCCCCTCCATTGCATTTGTTGTCATGCCTGTAGTAGGCTCTGTAGGATCTGGACAGACTGTTCTTTCATGTCACTTGCAATCACTTTGATATTCTTAGCAGCTATACTGGTCCAGTAATTTGGCTTTAAGTAAGACTTCTGAAATCATTTCACTATTCATATGCAGCTCTTCAGGACGTATTATATGTCTTATAGGAAAAAATAGTAAATAAGAAATATCTCAGATCTTGTTTAATCTCTCCCTTTCTTGATAAGCTCATAAACAAGCTCAGGAAACAGAGTTGAGAAAACCTGCAACAGGATGGGTGTTTTCCCAGTTGGAAAAACCATACCTGGAGATCAGTTATCAAGGAGACATTGGTCAGATGGAAATCTGCACCAAGCAGGATCCTGTGCTGGGTTCTGGTCTCACTGAGTAATGTCAGTAGCATCCGGGGTGTGAGAACTGACTGTGCTCATTACATCCACAAAGAACGTGAGTCTGGGAACACTGCAGGTGCGTGGGAAGGTGAAACTGGAAATCAGGTTGGAGAAATGATTGGGAAAATGTTCTTCACCAAGGACAGAAAATAAGCGGTACTTACTGTATAGACAAAAGGAAAAGTCAGCTGCAGAAATGCAGAATGGAGAGCAAAATATTTGATTCTAAAGATGGAGAAGTTATGATGGGCTCAACCTGTACTTAAGCCTTCAAAAAAAGGATGTTGTGAAAAAGAAAATTATTATGGAGATTTTTATTTCAGTGAGCATAACCTGGAAGTCAAGTGTGTGTGTTCTTCTTGCCTGATCATCATGTTAACTTTGGGCATTGCTTTCCAAAAAGGACATGGAGCAAAGGAGAGAATCCTGAGGCAAGTGGTCAGAACAGCTGGCAGGGAAATCTGATGGATGAGGGCTGTGTGCAGTGTACAAAAGGGAACACAGCAGTCTTCAAGCATGTATAAAGTTGCTGCAGAGAGGAAAGAAATGAATTGTTTAACACTTTCTCTGAATTGATATGATAATATACACTGCAAGTACTCCAAGAAAAAAAGTTAGCAATTATAAAAGTCATAATTAAAGAATAGATCAGATTGCTTTGGGAAAATATGTGCATTTCCACCGCCAAAGGACTTAAAAAACCTAGTTTAAATAAATGTCTGTCAAAAATAGCAAAAGCAGGTACAGTTGATTTTTTGGCCTCTTAGAACCTCTTTCGTCTCTGCCTTCTATTATTTTCTCCAAGTGGATTCTGACGCTGGAATGTTTGTTGGAAAAGCCAGCAGTCACAATAATAATGTAGAAGCAGAGCCCTGTAAACACAGAGGATCTGGTATGGTTTCTAGTCATGTCATTCAGCCTCCAGTGGAAAGTGCCAAGATATGTGCTTTGGAAGACTCGTAGGGCACATAGCTGCATGTCAGCCTATTTCAATTAGTGTGTTGAAATGGCGGATTACACATCTCTATAAAAATTAAATTGGTCTCATCCCTGAAATTATAACAAGCCTGAGGATCCAGTGGAAAATCAAATCTTGAGCACCTCAATTTCAGGGGCCACTAAGATGTATCGTACCAACGTCTCTGTGGCACCCCGCTGCCATTGCTTGTCCCCACCTAATGTCCCCTTTCGCATGGTGTGGGGGGTCACAGAGACAGGGATCATTCATGGAGGGCAGTCCCTGATGGATGACTTTCTGCTCAGAGAGTGTTGGCTGCTGAGATGTCAGTGAGCCCAGGAGCCTTTGTTCTGTAGTTTCCTGATGACAGTAGTTGTAGTTTCTTAAGTGCCCGTATTAGACGTGGAGTTTAGATAGATTTTGAGTGTTTAATGACACATGTACCCCCACTGCAATGTGTAATTGTGGTATGCTCTAACACACTGTGCATTTACACTCATCATGTGCCCCAGCTAGGAACTCAGGTGAGCTGATGGCTTGTAGTTTCCCTTGTGTGTTCACCCACTTCCCTCTTTCAAACCCTGTCCTTCTTCAAATCCATTTGTGACTCATGCCACCAGCCAATACATATGTGTCCCTCAAGCTCTTGGGGAGATCTATCACGTTAGAAGTAGAGACTGGAAAACTTCTCAGATTTCCTTATTTTTGATTCATGCCAGTTAATGTGTGTGGGGGTTTCAGTTTCTCTGCAGCTGTTGGTCACCACTGTGGTCCCTTCTACCTGTTCTGCCCCCATCCCAGAGGCAGCCAAGCAGTGGTCTTTCCTGGTGGCCCCTCTGGATGCTCTGTCCATGCAGGTGGTGAGTAATTCTGAGAGAAAAGTGAATGCAGAGCCAAGATGGGGAAGATTCCCAAGGGATGGAGGTTAGCTCTCCATGTGTGCATCCATACTCTGTACATGAATGCAGTGACATTTCTGTCTCTTCAACATGCCCTCCAAATCTGTGCTCAGGATATCTCATTCATCAGATGTGGGTGGATTTACCATTGCATTTCTTGTGGACCAAGGAACAGAGTTCTTGGGAAATGACCTCAAGAGACTTTATTTCCATAACTCTCATCCTCAGGAACTGAGGGAAGAGGGTAGGGGAAGATTTGTGAGGCTAACTATTCTACAAAGAAAAAACCCCCACCCCAAACCCTGTATTTGTTGCCTCAGCTTTTAATTCAGTTCATGGTGGGACAGACATTGGATGTTGGGACAACTGCAATAACTTTTACCAGCAGTCCTTAATCTGTGGCTGTGTCCTGGCATGCCAGCTAGTCCTCTTCCTCTGCCTGATCTCCTCCCCATCCCTCATAGCCCCTGTGGACCACACCAGCCATCACAGAAAATGTGAAAAAATATTTTTGTGCAATGACAAAGTGACTGCAGTACATCAGGAAGGGCAGCTGCCTCTTGCTGCCGCACCATGAAGCTCTTCAGATGAGCGTTTAGGTGAGAAGTGGGAATCACAAAATCTGGGTGTGAAGGTTAGCTGCTCTCCACTTATGCTCATGCTGCATTTCCATTGACAGCCCAGAAATAAAAAGCAGACAGATATTTTAGGAGGTGCAAAGGCAATATCGATAACATGCCTGAGGTTCTGGGGATTTCCTGGGCTGCACTGCTGCTGCAGTCCAGTTTTCAAGAGAGGAGAACTGGTGGGATAGCAACCGACTTAATTGCCCCCTGCCTGATATTTTTCTTTGCTTTTCTTTGCTTCTTTTTCAGCAGAGGGGAACATTTGGCACGGCTGCTTCTGAAAGGAAAGGCTTGGAGGCCCATCTTCCGGCCTGCTTCAAAATAATTTGTATTTTTTTCAATTTCCCAATAAATGAAACTCCTGCATTATTTAAGATGACATCAATGTGTATGAAACAAAATGAATTTTAAATGGAACTGTTTTGAAATGAAAATGTTCTTTTCAGACAAGACCGGAAAAAAATGCTTTGCAACTTTTCTGCTCTGTTTGGTTTAAAAAGCGCAGTGCTGCTGAAATGGACCTGTTCCTTGAGGATTTTTTTATTTTGAAAAGGCAACTTTTTCTACATGAAAAGTGCTGCCCAGCTCCAGCTAGTAGCCTAACAGCCCTGGGGTCTTGTGGTGGGAATTTCTGTGGTGCATAAATCACTTGGGTAGTTACGAACACTTTACCCAGGATCAGATCTATCATATTTAATGTCCTAAATATTGGTCGAACAACGCATATTAAATCCTATGTACTATAATTATTTCCTGATCGATTCCATATTTATAGCATTAATCATTTCTCTGCAGTTAATTAAGAGAATTGATGGCTCTTAGGCTTCCTTAAGCTGATCCTTTAAATCGGTCTATCAAACAAGATATCCATTTCCCAAATACGACACCATCACAATAGCCGTAGAGAGGCCAAAGAGACAGGAGCCCAGATCTGGAGGGTATCCATGGGGACTTGACAGACAAAGTAATATTTCAGGCTTGTGTCTCAGAGGAATGGGGAAATAATAGCGATGTAGTCGAGGGAGTGTTTGTGGAGCCCTTATAGTTTAAAAACATTTTGCTTCAGCCGCACTAATACTCTGAAACAAGGACGCTGATTATATGACCAATTGTTTAGCATGTGTTCTTAAACTGGTTTATAATTACCAAATTAATCTCTCTGAGGTATTAAAAGCCTATTTGCACAATCTTTGTAAAACTATAAGGGGAGCGAAGCACTTTACCTGTGTTGATACAGAGCCCTGCAAATAGCAACTATTTGTTTTTGTAGCTGTTGTGGCTCTGGGAACAAGTAAATATAAACAGCAGGAAACACAAATACAGAGGCAGTGCAATTGGAGGCTGTCAGGAAGCAGTATGGTGGCTTCAGGAGCTGAATTCGGCTTGAAATAAGCTTTGTCTCAGTATGCGTAAGAGGCTTTGGCACTGTATCAGACCTCTGGGGAAGCCACTCAGCAGGGTGGGGATTACTATAGTTTGTGCTTCCCAATTCACAGCAAACTTGCTTCCCTGTCATACTCGTGCATTAACTCTCTCTGTCCCACCTCGGTGCTTTTTGTGGGGATTTGTTTGCTTTCTAGCAAACAGCCTGACATCTGCTAGTTGAGAGTGGAGGAGAAAAACCCCCAGCACACATGACTGAGCGACTGCAGAGCGCTTCCCCTCTATGGTAAGTGAGAGAGGCACAAAGATGGCTAATTTTGCCAGGCTGGGTAATTCTCCTCTGCAATGGATGTGCTGTAGTTGCTTTGACAATACCATCTAAAATGCAAATGAATTATGCCTGCCTATAATAGCTGGCAGTGTTGTGTAGACCTGCTGCTGGTATAAACTTCCTCCTAACGATTTTTTTTTCTCTCTCTCTGTGAACACATAGACTCCGCTCTCTCTTTTGAGGTTCGCAAGGGTTAATATTCTCTTAGCTGTGGGAATATTTTGCGTTAGGAGAAACTCCATGGTTATTCCTAACACATGACTATCAAAGAGTCAGATTAGCTGAGGGGGAGGGGAAAGGCTCCCGAGTTTGCACTTCCTGTCTCTTAATAAAGCTGAGATTCCAGAAGTATTTAATATCATTGTGGTTTACATAAGAAATTGTCTGAACACTCTTAGTAAGTAACTGAATATATGGCTGCTATATTGAATACCATTTGTCCGAGATCATTTTTCTTTCAGTTATGTTAGATATCTGGAAAATGTTGTAAAAGCAGGATCTTGTTACGGTGCACAGCTAAATGAGCAATTATAAAATACAGTTTTAAGAATTTAAATATCTAAAATGTATTGAGAAATGTGAGGTGCACCAGTACTAAAGAAACAACAGCAATTGTTTTATATGCACTGCTAAGGCAATAAAATGTGGATTCCTTATGTAGGTCCAAATGTAGCAGCTGGATTTGGCTTTATGAACCATGAAAAATAGTTCCCATCTGGAAGTTGATGTTGAATAAAGATGCAACAGTAAGGCTGCATCTTACATGTAACATTTATACATTTCCAACTCGATACAGCACTAGTATTGCAGAGGAAAGAGAGAGAGGGTGGGGGGAGATGGGAATATACAAATCAGAAGCCTCTGGCCAACATTTTTATGTGTGTTCTCTAATTTAGGAGCCTCAGGTTTTGGCTGCTTGACTGTTCGGATCTTTATTTTTTTGTGTAGGGTAACCCTACCAATAGTCAACACTGTACAAGTAAGAGAAGGTGTCTGTCTTCCACCACGTTCATTGCTTCAAAGACCATAGTCTTCATCTCTCTGTCAGATAAATAAGAAAGTCATTATTTTGTGATATTAATCCCCCAAGGCACCCCTTATGACCCCCCACCCCCGCCATCAAATTGGCATTTAAAAGTGCATTCACAGAGCCTGCAAATCAGGAAGTCCGTTTCAAAGTGGCTGCAAGCTGAAGCTGGCCCTTCCCTCTGCACCTGCACCCTGTCATGAGCAATGTCTGCAACATGCAGATCCCACAGCTTCATATCCAAATCCCCAAATCATAAGGTGCCCAGGATATCCGACTTCCTCTTGCACACAAATAAGAAAGTCCAGCTTAGAGAGGTTTTTTTTTTTACATCTGACCCCATAGAAAACAATTAATTCTGAAAGGTTTTTATTGAATTCATGATGCCCCAAGGATTTTAAAATTCAAATTACATACAAGCATAGTCCATGCTAAATCCTTACACTGTAAATAAGATTGTAAATTCTTATTAGTAACATAAGGCAACAAAAAGCCAATAAAGGAATGAAGCTTGAACATTTTATTGGCTCTTTTTTCTTTCTTGAGCAAGAATTATTTCTAATGCTAGACGAAGTGTTAGAAGACGTGATGATCCCCTTTGGCTTTTGCCTAGAAGCTGTTGTGAGGTTTCTTTAACTGCGAGACTTTCATGGTGGCCCCAGTGCTGCAGTACATCTGGATGAAAAGATTTCCTGTACTTTCCTAAAATGGTGCTGTTATTGTTCCTGTTGCCCTGGCCATCTCCATGAGCCTTTAAAATGAACCCAGGTCCCACACTGATGTTTTGCAAGGCAAAAATTTTAAAGTGGGGAAAAACTAAAATCAAAGTTGGATGTTGCGGGTATTCACAGTGATGGGAAGCTTGACGTGCCCTCAATCTGCCTTCACTGCGCATCTGAAATAACAACGGACCCTGATGCTTGCAAACTCTATTTCTTGAACATAGGAAATAGGAACCACATATGTTTAATATACTAACATGCGCAACACTCACTTGGTACATGTGGCCCACTGATGTGATCGTAGGCTTTCCTCCAGTTAGCTCTTCAGATCAGAGATCCGTCTCACCCTTTCACCTCTTGGTACCCTGAGATCCCACACCTACACGGCACTCTGCTGCTTGTTCACATATGCCCTCCGCTGCCTGTGGGTCTGGAGATTTGTCCCAGGAGGGCATGTGGTTGTGTTTGTCTGTGTGAGTGCATAAGGGAGGGCATAGAGAGAAGTTGTGCCACAGCCTAAAAAATCTGCCACAGCCCTTTTTGGAGAAGTTTCTGAAGCTGAACCGAATGTCTGTGACTTTGGCAAGGTATTTTCTGTGGAAGGGTCTTGTGGTTCTGGCAGATGCTCCTCAGGCCAGGCCCCAGGTGGCTGGTCTGAATTTGCAAGTGAGAGCAGGAGAAGCCTTCTCCCTTGCTCCTCAGCAAATGAGGCAAAGGCACCGTGTTTGCTGCTCCTTGGCTAAAAGCATTCTTAATGGTAGGGGCTGATAATAGCATCACGAGCACGTTTCAGAAGGGATTCACACATCCAAGTTTAATGTCTCAACAGTGGTCAAGGCCCTGAAGGTGTGCAGGGGTGTAGGCTGCCTGTGCAAAAGCAAAACTGGAGCACCCACAGCCTCTGGCTGAGGGGGTGCATTTGCGGCCGGGCTGGCTGGCTGGCTGGCAGGCAGGGGAGGCCAGAGGCAGCTTTGCAGCAGATTGGTGCTGCAGATAGAACAGGAAGGTCAGGAGGAGCTCGTGAGGTTTGAGGAGGTGGTGATAGCGAGGGGAGAGGCTGTTCCCCCTTGAGTCTGGGTGATCTACCTCATCCTTTTCCTGTACCCACCAAAATCCTTCTCATCTCATGGGGCTGTCCCTGCTCTACGTTGCAGCCCCTGCATGTACCCCTGTGCACTTGGGCTGTGGGGATGAGGGCAACCAGATGGGAGCAAGGGGCCATTTCTGCTCCTTCTGCCCTTCAAGCAGGGGGCTACAGGTCCTTGGCTCCCCTTGTCCTGGCAGCAAGAGGAAGAGCAAAGGGTTGTATCCATAGCAGCATGCTGTTTACCATCCAGGAGCCAGATCCTTTCTCCTCTGGCCTCAGCAGAGCAGATGATCAGACATTACCTACTTGGTCTGTGCCTTGAGCCTGCTCTGGACTCAGTACAATGACCATAAACTTTTGTTAGCTCCCCTGTCCAGCCTCTGTGAAAAAAACCAAAAGACTTAGTGTACGACTGTAATGCTGGCTATGGCATACAGACAGGTGACTGCCTCTCTCCATTGCATATTTACATTTATTGTTCAAGTTAGTTTTGTAATTAAAATGGCATTAAAAATATTTAAATATCTAGGCTTCCAAGATCCAGATATCTTTGCATCCCCAAACTTGCAAGGAAAAGAAAGATTTTTGCAGGGAGGATAATTCTATTCCCAGTTGCAGAATCTCCAGCCTTTTCATTGTTTAATTCACGTGCATGCAAATGCAGGGGTTGTGCAAGCCTTGGCAGGCAATGCTCTGGAAGTTGTTCCCACTGCTGAACAATTGAAGCGGCTAGGTTTTGTGGAGGTTGGCAGTCCCTTCCAAGACTGCTGAATCTAGGCCAGGACTTAAGGCAGACCTGCACGGTGCTATTAGGGAGTGTAGGTTGTGTGCAGTTAGCCTGGGAGCTGGAGAGCAGAGCTGCGTCCTGCCTCTGTCCAGTGGCTTTAATAAAGAATCCCATTTATATTCATTACTGCAACCAAGTCCTGTCTCTAATCTATCGCAAGGGACACTACAGATATATTATTTCTTTGTAGTCTCAAAATGCTCAGATGGTTTTTAACCTTATTAAATCTAAACCCCTTAAATGTGCTTCTGAAGCAAAACTTTTAGCAATAAGCTTCCCCGAAAGTGTGAGATATACAAAGCAGATTTATGGCTATGTAGTGAGTTAAGTAACATTTCTCTCAGCATATCGTTTGCCAAAATTAGAGGAAATTCCCTACTTCAACCGAACAGAGAGCATTGGGAACATCTACTGTGCCGGGAGATCAGGTTGTTAGTGCAGAAGCAAGACAGAAAAGCGTTAATATACCTAGATGATTTCCTAATGGCTGTTGCATTTCAGGAAACAATGAGACTTTGTTTGAAATACAGAATGCATTAAAGTCCTCACCATTTCAAACCTATTCCACATAGTAACATGGGAATAAAACTGGTCATAACCTCCTAGCGATGGTATCTCCATTTTCTAATAGAACCAAAAAAACCCAATTCTTTTAAAAGGTTAAGCCACAATCACAGGTACTATGGCCCCGTGCAACTACGTGATTGTTTCTAAGTGTGCAGGTCCCATCTCGGTATTTATGAGTAAAGTAACTGATGCCAGCAAGGATCAGCCTGGGTGTTTCAGAGGCACAGTGGTACGTTAAACGTGGCAGACTAGATCACAGGAAATAAAGCATGCAGGCACAGAAAGTATAGGTATGGATAAATCTAAACCTAAAAGAAGTCAGATCCTCCTAGCCAGATTATAAAGATTTTTAAAAAAAATTTTTGGGTTTTTTTTTTTTTTGGTCAGAAAATGATGTACATTGTTAGGTGAATAAGAAACCTTGATGTCACTAAAATTATATGGTACCAAGATTTTTTAAAATTGTGTAGGAACTAAGAAAATGTTTTGGTTGCAGAAAGAGGAAATACGGCATAAACTGGACTGATTTCAGCATTTGGTAAACAGCATGATAATGCAGATGTTTATTAACTTTTGGTCTACATTTTGGAGCCACATGTTTTCAGTCAAATTTTGGAGACCGATTTTTTAAAGTATTATTTTTGATAGGGCCAGCTGGAAATGAAGGAAGGGGGGATCTGCCTCAAACCACCTCTACACTTCATTTTACAGTATCAGTAAAATAAAAAATAGCCTTATAAAATGCCAGGGTGACCATCTCAGAGGCAGTGATTCCTCTATTTGTGTTCTAGGCAAAAAGAGTTCTAGAATAGAGCCATCTCCCGGCACCTGGACCTGGGATAGGACAAGCACATTCTGGCAGTTTGGCTGAATACACCAGCTGAAAAATGAGCAAATCTACACTGTGAAATCCTGCAGCCAGACACAACAGGAAAGCAAAATTGTGTGTCTCTAGGCAGAATGGTACAAAAATATAGTTGAGGGATATGTTTTCCCTAGGCAAAGAAAGCAAAGTTGGATGAGTGTTTTCTCCATCTGCCTGTTTTTTGACAATCATGTTCAGAGTGACCAAAAAACACTTCAAAATAATGTGCAAGTGTTCCTCCACAGGCATTGCCACACGCTTTAAGTGCAGGTTCCTAAATGGATGCTTTTGTCTCATGGAACACATCGCCTAACAATTCAGCACTGTGGACAACAAAGTTTTCGATCAGTGGTATCCTCCACATACCAGTGACTGGGAATTCTGGGAGAAAGGATTTCCATGAGTCACAGTGATTTACAACATGAGTCCATTTAAAGTGCATTGCATTTGTAAATTTTAAATTAAATGAAATTTATTATAGACAGTATGAACCAACATTCAAATGGATTTAAAATATACATTTAGATAAATATGAAGTGATTACAAAGAAGCATTTACAGAAATTTTGCTGTTAGGTCTGTATTTCTTTGAGGCCCTTTTATGTATTTTTAAAGTATCCCCTCTTTAAATTGTATTCTGGCCTTTAAGCTGTTAACTTGGAAACAGATCCCTCTGCAATGTATTACTTGAGAGAGAATCTTGTTCTAAATATATATTGCCTTCAAAGCAAGAGATACCATCCTTGAAGTCTGGGTTTGTTTATACCTTGTCAAGTACTTTGAAGACGGAAGTCTCAGGGTGCATTTGCAAACTTGGGACTTGGCAGAAAAAGGATCATGAAGGCACAATGCAGTGTACTATCAGGTTCTTGGTCTGTTTTCAGGTGATATCCCAAATATCAGTTTGAGGGGTGAAACTCCTTTCTCAGATTTGCACAGAGATTAATCAGTGGAAAACTGAGGACACTGATTCCTGTGTGACACACAAAATGCATGGGCATAGCCAGCTGCCTTCAAGCAGAACTGAGCTCCAGGGGGAAAGGCAGGCTGTATGTCTACACTGCTCATCCCCAAAGACAGCTTTTGGCTCATCCTGACTCCACGCTGTTGGGGTGCTCCCCAGGAGCGCCTGGTGGCACCTTGGGCCAGAATCCCCTGAAGGTTCTGCTGTGGGGATTCCCTGCTGCAGGAGCCCTGCAGACACCAATCCCCATCTTCTTTCCCATGTGGAAACTTAGGAAAGGGTTGAAATATTTCTGAGGGAATTCTGCCAGATATTCATGTATCTACATTTTCTGCTCACTCAAGGGGAGCAGTGGTAACCAACGTACTAAAAGTCTTCAAATGCTGACAAATACAATTTAGCTTTGAAGGCTGCCAGCAATTCTGTGGTAGTAAATCCCATTTGCAATCAAAGGGTGAGTCATTAGCCTTGACATTTGAGAAATGGAGATTACTATGAATTTATGAAAAAGGTTCCCTAAAATGTTTCCTTAGCAACTGCTGCTGAGGAGCCTGGGGCATCTCGCAGGTCCCTAGGCTCAGAAAAGCCAGCAGCGGTGGAGCAGACGGTTTCCTATCCTCTTGTGGTGTGTAGTGCTGAAGGTTCCTATCCCTTTCCACTCAAGTCTGGTCTGAGTGAGGAAAAATGGTGTTTTCTTAATTCAGTCGTTGTTACTCAGCTGGCTTAATGCAACTGGAGCTATTGCAATGGGCACAACTTACTGTGCAAGATAGGAGGTTAAACACAATGCTGGGGGCAGTTTGGTCAGTTCCAAACATGTACCAAACAGAAGTCATATGACAGCTTCTTGTCACCAGATCAAGCATAAAATTTTATTTTAAAAGGTGGAAGGTTGTTTTGGGTTTTTGTTTTGTTTTGTTTTAAATAATTACAGATAACTCCTATTTTTCTATTTCTCTTTCAGAAATGCCCTGAAGTCCCTTACTCAGCCTCTTCCTCACAGGAAAAAGGGTTGAACGTTTCCTTTTATGCTAAGAAGATGGAGTGATGAAGACCTTCCACCTACACAGAAACCACACAATATTTCTTGACCTGCAGTAAAATCACAGCCCTTAGCAATATTGTATATATTACGGCTCAGACTATTAAATTAAGCTCAACATGGTTAATTGGTTAAGTTGGAGAAATACAGTTTTCTCTTTGTTTAAGCAGGCACCTCGTCTGACTGCCACATCAGCAAAAAATGGTGAGAGACCTCTAAATGAGTGTATGGGAAGGTGAAAAGGGGGAGAGGGATTGAGGGCATGTGGAGAGGCTTGAGTACTCTCTGGGAAGGCAAAAGGGGTGTTGGTTGGAGTCAGCAGACAGACACTGGGGGTCACACAGCAGGCGGAATTGCTTGAGTATACTAGAACAATTTCTGTGTCTTGCCTTAGTCAAGTGGGCTATAAAACCAGGGATAAATCCCAGGAGAAGCTGGATGATCACAAAACTATGAAGACATACCTTCATTTCATGATACTCGCGTAGCCCAGAGCAGAAGGTCTCTAAGTGAAGATACATGCAGGCACCTGTCCGTAGCATACTGTACGCTTTCTTTTTCTTGTATTAAACTCATTCCTTTATTAAATGAGATGCTACTTTTCTGCTTCCAGCAGTCGATGCTCTATTTACATGATTTCCTATGGTGGTAACATCTCATGATTTTTATGTATACATGATTTTTTTGTTCTTCTAAATTTTCAAAATCTAAGTGAGACCATTAAAGAATGTAACGGCTTCTAAGGGAAAGATATTACTTCTGGTATAACCCACAATACAAATATGGGCACAAATCATGTACACAATTCTTAGCAAATCCACTGCAGCATATTTGCAGGGGAGTGGTTCCATTTCTTGACATTTTTACAAAAAATGGAGAATATTAATTTTTTTCAAATGAAAAGAAGCCCTTCTTTCTTTTCTGCTCTATGAAATGAGACACTCCCCATCTTTCTATTGCTCCTATGCTGTATATCCACTGAGAATGGCCTGTCATTCTGCAAACTCTCATGTATTTTACAGAGTCAACATTGCTATTCATCTCATGCAACTGCAGCCAATCTTGGCTGCCAGGTGAAACATGATGTTGAAACAGGGAAGCAGTCTCAAAGAAATACAAGCTCTTAAACCACGAATGGCTTTGTGGATCAAAAATGCCATTTTGAATTACACCTGGAAATGAAGTGGAGAGAGGGTGAAGCCTCCGGAGCGTGGGTGCAACCACAGGAAGGAGGAGCGGTGCTGTGGCAGCCAGTCCCACCCTCGCCTGCTGAATATTTTGCAGGTCTGCTCTGAGCACATCGCTTATGACTGGGAGCAGCTGCAAGCTCAGCCCAGTGCGGCGCTCCCAATACGTTCCAGATGATGAATATGATGCAGACTTACTGGAAGAAAAATATATTTCTGGGGAGAAAAACAATTATTTCTCAAAGCAAGACAATGAAGCTGAACTGACGCTACAATGGCATAAAATAGAATAGAACTTTTGGGCAACAGCTTTAACTTCTAATAAATCGCCCACCTGGAGATCCTTTTGCAGACTGAGTTTGGATGTATCAGACCCAAAATATTTTCAGAGTTACATAAAGTTGAAAAAAATTAAAAGCATTTCACCCTTGATTTCTCCCGGAAGGGACAGAAACTTTGTTCTGTCATAGCCTCTGAATTTCACGATTAGCAGAAAGGTGCCTTTGCCACTCCAAACAACACTGGGTTGTTTCACAGAAGTTATGCAAAAGGGCTTAGAAACACCACTAGATCCAGTGGGTTTCATTGGCTGAATCTTCAGAAGGGACTCGAAGGAAATTTGCAAAAACATGTCAAAAGTTAAGTGGTGAAAATCAGCTTAAATGCTTAATTTTATTTTTGTTTGTGCTCTTTGTCGTGTCATTGTGGGGAGAGGGAAGAAGCTGTCTTTTTCTTCTTCCCTTTCATTTTGTTGGGGAGAAAATGGATGTTGGTGAAAAGAAGAGAGCTCTGGCAGGGACCGGGAAGAGGTTGTTTATTCTGTTTTGTTTTCTTTAGAAAGGGGCAACTCTTCTAAAACTGGCGATGATCCAGTTAAAGAGGGACTTGGGGGGGGGGAGGGGAGAGAAAAGAAAACTAATAATCAGCCTCTAAATGACAAGTTTCCTCTTGAACAAAAGAGCAACAGGAGGCAATGCAGGCAGGGGGTCAGTGCCCAGGGGTAACGTCCCCAAAACAATGCCTGGAGAATGTGTAGCTCTCACCACTGCAGAAGCTACTGCCCCAGTGTGTCCACCGGCGGGTTGGAAGGATCAAACCTGACCCGGTGCTGGGTGGTGTGAGATGCCACTTCTGGAGTCCTCGGAAGAGGAGGCAATGATTGAATGCTGGTAAGACAAGCAAAAAGAGTACCGCCGGGGAATCCGGCCCTGATTCTGAATGACAGGTATGAATGAATAGCCGCAGCAGATTCGGCAGGACCCCTGTCAGCAAAGGGACTAAAGGTGGGGTTTAAAGTGACTTTAAAGATGGGACTAAAGGTGGGGTTTAAAGTGACTTTAAAGATGGAGACTGCTTGGTAATGTCTATGCTTCTCTTGCATTTGGTTAACCATCTGTTGGGAAGCGTCACCCGTGCTGGATAAACTGAAGCCAAGATGATTTTAAACAATTACGAGTGTTCACACAGAAGTTCATTCTGGTTTAGACTAAATTGGTTTTAATTTAAATTCATGTAACTTCTGTGTAGACAAGGCCTATAGCTTGCCATTTTGCAGCAATGGTGAATTTATAGCATATGTGCACCAAATGGAATATCATGCAAATTCCCTTGGCATTTACTTGAAGTCCAGTTCCAGCTGTCGGTAGAGATGGAGGAGCAGAATGGACTGCTCACATGGCCTCCCATGTAATGCAGATTTGATCTATTGTCAGTCAGATGGACTGGTGGTGTGGGAGCAGTGTGAAGCCAGTTCTTTCACTACATGGCCCGTAAAGCAATGAGGCAGACAAAAGCTGGATTTAAATTAGGGAATATTTCTGCCAAATTTCATTCTCTGAAGCAGAGAAATAAAACATTTAATGCATCTGGCAATGTTTATTCTGTGCACAATGTTCTAGCTGATCATAAAAGAAAAGCTACGTGTGAACATTATCTAGAAACTTCATCATATTCTGAGGAGACGAGAGAGGATGTTTCTGCCACGGTCTGGAAAAGTATTTGACTGAGAAAGTGGATGCAGTTTGGCAGGAAAACAAGATAGTGAGAGAAAAAGAAAAAAAAAGCATTCTTTTCCATTAGGTGGAAATTACCGGTTATAATCATAGCAAATTCTTACCTGCCGCAAAGGCTCCATTTGGAAAATCCTCAGTGTTCTGCTTAATGGCCAGTGGCTTCCCATTTTGACTTTTTGCTGCGTATTCAAAGGAAAGAAAGATCTGAATGGTTGGAAAATGCACATGCTGCTGGTGCAGTAACTGCATGTGCACAAAGATAAAAGAATTTCTTGCCTGTGCACAGTGGTGGCCTGTGCCCATAAGCGGGCGGTAGCTTTCATTGCACGCATGTTGCTCTGTTGAAGATTTGGCCCTGAATTCTACTGGTGAAGTTCAGCTCATATTTTCCATTACCTTTCCGCTGTATCTTCTCAGAGGTTTGTGCTTGAATCATCCATTGCCTTGATAGAAACAGAAGACGGAATTAAAAATAATCCAAAGAAATAATACTAGACCATTTTTAATTGCAAATCATTGAAACAGCAAATATCAACTAACGGGGATGAAAACATAGTTGTGCAATCCAAGTAAGAAGAATGGCAAGAATAACAACTCTGTAACTAGATTTGGAAAAATAAACCATGCTTTCCTTTTTACATAATAAATGTGGTGTGGGTAGTGTAAAATAACATTTAAAAAGTGCTGTAACATGTTTTTATTTCTACTGCTTCAAAACAGCATTCGCTTCTTGAAATTAAATGGAATCCAATTGAGGTTCTGTCCTTTCAGAGACTAGTCTGGGACAAGGTAATGCATTAATGACTACCCTATTGATATTGTAATTTTTCTAGTATACATAGAAATTCTCATATTGCAAGTTGCTGGTGCCCTTGATATTTCACAAATTGGGGATCATTAAGAATGTTTTCCATGTCAGAGCTATACTAATTGTGACTGTGTTGATGACATCCACCATTCTACTTAAATTGAAAATCGCTGCTTACTAAAGAAGTTGGACTCTGAGCTTAAGTCCTTGGTGACTGATTTGATTAGTCCATTTGAGTGAGAATAGGGCAACACAGGGGCTATGTTAATGGAACTTAAACAATAGGCCATCACTAATCAGAGACCTCAAGGTTGAAGTGAGGTTAATTGTTATGCGGGTGGTATTTGAAAAGAAGTGTTGACTGGTGTAATGCACTATGGGACTGTAGTATTTGAACATGCAGCCCTAAGGCCAGAGGTTTTGTTTAGTTTCCCAATGAAATTTAAAGCTACATTATGTACATTTCTAAACAACAGCCTATATACTACTGCCTTTGATACATCACAAGAGCAATTACGAATTGATAACAGAAATGAGCCTTCAGGCATGACATTCAGATCCAAATTTGGTACTGGATTTAAATCCTTTTCTAAAGTTGGTAAGGTGGGAATTGATTGAGTTTTGATTAAGCCCTTCATGAAATGCACATACAAGATTCAAATGGCTGCCCCACTCCCAAAGTTTAGGAAATTCCAAATTCAGAGTTTCAGTTTAATCCTAGAGTGCACATTTGGTCGAAACCTATGAGCTGACAACTACGATGTCTTCCTACAAAACCAGTTTGGCATAATTACGGAGAACTGTTGTTGATATCGTTGTGCAGACATGGATTTGCATCTCAAGGTGAGTGCTATGAATTTTAGCTAGTTTTCTGAGGAAGCATGGCTGGTGTGAAAACACCCGTCTTTCTGTCCATTCGGAAACAGTGAACTTGTAGAGACAGAAGTCTCAAACTTTCTATATACTTCATGAAAGTAGCCTGATAGAGGACAGAGATTCTTAGTGATCCAGCTGAGAGGGAGGCTGCAGGCTTGGCAGACATGTGCTATGTACATTACATTAGCCTGCAATTCAGTGCAACAGAAACAGATCTTGTAAACTGGACCCATACGTGCTTAGGCTCCTCACAACTCCATTTCATGTGGTTCACAGGATTTATTTTTAACTAGAGTTTGGACCTCTGGGTTGAATGTCTCCACTGCACATGTGATGTAAAACTTTCTGAAGAGAATGTATTAGCTGTGCTCTGAAAGACTCGCTGATGGTGCAGCTCTCCTGGTTTGTACTCAAGTACCATTTGGGTGCTGAAACATGTCTCTAGGCTTAGTTTCCTCCAAAGGAATCTGGTTTGCAATCATGGGCTGGTGGATGAAACTCCTCTGGTGTGAATGCTTTCAAGGAAATGAATAAGAAGAGGAAGAAAAAACAACTAAACTGGGGGAGGTGAGAGAGGAGAAAGACCTGCAGCATCACCTAGCAATAAATACGGCTATTGTTTCTTCTAAAATGTGGAAGAGAATGACAAAGACAGCGGGACAAGAGGTGGTATGGGTGGGAAAAAAGGATGTTGTGACTCCCTTTTTCTTTTCCTACCAGTCAGCCATTTTTTTCAGGATCTGTCTCCCAAATCCAGTCAGTAAGCCAAATTTTCCTTTTCTGTGCATGTATAGTGATACGGGAGGAGGGGTGGGGAGATCGTGCTGGCACACATAAAAATCTAGTATAAGCATGGGAAACATAAGGACGTTTTAACACAATCACATATGGAATTTACAAGGTCCTAAGTCATGAATAAGCGCCTTATTCACAGGAAGCCGATATTTTGATGTATTCCCATGACAGAAACAAAACGATGGGCAAGTAATGGATAGGCACATAATACACACTCCAGTTGTCCTTTGCAGTCAGTGCCTTTTCCTAAAAGGAACCCTTTCTCTATTTTCATTTCTTCTATCTAAATAATCAGTCCTCCCAAGCATACCCAATGTTAGCAAAGTCTTTCCAATGTGATCAGAAGTGTTACTGGGTGCTGTAGACAGAGCAGCTGGGGGCCGTACGGAAACCAGCAATTCAAAGTATTTTAGCATAGTATCCCACACACCAAATGACTACTTAAATGAAAGTTTAATTGCAGCCCCTTGGGAAGGATGGACAAAGGGTCAAACTGTTAGACACATGTGCTTTGTTCTTTGTAACAAAACCCTTCAAGTGTAAGTAAATGAACTCTGAAAAATAAAATGAAATTGTGTTTTGATGTTTTGGATATCTGCTGTATGGGGGTAGGGGCACACAACAGGAAGCAAAGAGCAAGTTAAAAAAAGCGGTTTGTTATCTATTGCACCATATTTATTTCCTCTAAAAATCCCAGCAGTGTGCAAACTACCTGCTTATATTATACTCTGGGCAAATTCAGGGCTCTGGGTTTACCTGCCGGGATTTGTTTACTTGCCTGTTTATTACTGCAGCTATTGCAATGTTTCAAAAAAAACTTGGTTTGGGTGGTGTGTGTAAGCTCCACACTCCACCGACACAGGATGTGCGCAGCACTGTAAAAGTGTAGAAACAGAGTCCTATCCTTGAAATGCTGACTGGGTGGTTACAGACAGTGTTTCTCACTGAGTATGCAGCCCGGCCAAGGGTGTCCTACTGAAGAATCATCCCACTGAAATCAAATGCACACATTCTAAAATTCAAATAAGCTTGAAAAATGCAAGGGAGAGCTCTCACTATGTGGAAGGACTTCCTTCCTGAAGAGAGCAGAATGGAATCTCCCACCTCCTGAGGATACAAAATCCTTTGCCCCTCCAGGATGCGGGTGGCAAGAGAAATGGGGAGGAAGTGCACATTTGGTCTCATTTGCATTAAATCTTTCAGGCTCACCTTTTGCTCTGAAAATTGCCCTTCCTTTCCATTCCCACAATCTCAGGATGAGTCTATCTTCCTTCTCTCTGTTGTGTTAATTAGTAGAAGTAGATTATCATTCTAAATATTGTTAGTTAGCATTGAGTTTCTTCCACGCCTCACTTTGCCCACAGGACACCAAGCTGATTTGCAAGTCATGGAGGGATTCAGGGAGACTGAGATGAGCTTGGTCATTCAATCAAGTGCCACTAGTTGAACAACTATGGAGATGCCAGTTACATCTGTTTGGCAAGTATTCTGAACTGCAGTCCCACTTCTACGCAGTTCCACTTTGCCTCTGAAGACACTCTTATCCACGACAGCTAACAGAATAAATGGAGTTTCTCTGAAACTCAGTGCTTTTTCACTCTCTGACATAGAACAGCCCCAATGCTACAGCCTGAATCCAGAAACTCCCTGTAAATATGTTCCTATGGCTAACCTCCTTTGCGATCCCTTATTTTAAGCACAAAATTTAGACTCTAAGCTTTGGTCTCAGCACTTTTACTGGTGTCCCCTTGGCAATGAGTGAGGTAAAATCCATCTGCCATTGCTGTGCACCATGGCTGTTTCCACTGCAGCCCATGTCATTTCAGCCTTTAATGTCACTCAGCTTTTAGAGCTGTGGATATCCATCTCTTTGCCAGGAAAGGCTCTTGAAGCTATCAATTCACTGTCTCGATACATCTCATTATATTGCGTACTCCAGCCCCAGCCAAAACTCTCCTGGGATTCAGTGGGAGATCTGATAGTGCTGAAAAACTACATGGCTTGGCCCATGTGCTCATGCTGGGAAGGGTGACAAGAGAGGCATTACATTTAATATCCTTACATGAAAGAGGAATGTTATACTGTATGTGAGGCATGCCAAAAATTGTGGTCCCTTCTCTACATTACTTTCTTCTGCTACACCTTCAGAGTAGAAGAATTTAAATGTTACAGGCATCAGATGTTTTTTTAAGGATTTACTTTAGTTTAGGGATAATAAAAGCTTTCAGTAGTGTTACATCTTGTAAAACTAACAATAACTTAAGGAAAATCCCAATTTGCCCCCAAGCTCTCAGTTTCCTCAGCACACCATTCATCAGAGCTTTGATTCATCGTCCAATTCAAATAAAAGCTTTCAGGTGTTTTAACTAATTAAACATAAAAATTATTATGTCTGATCCAAGTATGCTTTGTGAGGCCAGTTTCAGCTAAATCATCTTACTTTTTATTTGCTGTTACTTTCTTCTATCTGATCTGTCTGTGTTTCAGGTAGTTCAAGAACCCTCACGCGATTTTAAGCAAGCCAAGTTTTAAAATCCCCCAAAACTACAGCCTGCACTCTATATGATGCTTTAGGGTTTTTGAATCAGCCTTCAAGATACCATTTATATCCCCAAACTGCAATCTGTAATTTAAACAAACCTTTCCCTGAAGTGAAGTAAACTCACACCGGACAGCAGACATTGCTAAACATGCCAGCTTGCCTGCTATATGGCCAAAGTGTTTATTCAACAGAAGCTTGGACGACAGCCACCACATCAATGTCACAGCCTCTCAGCACATGTGAAGAAAATACATGTGATACATAGCAAATTAGGTGTCCTGCTCTAGAAGGAGTGGAATGGGATTGATTTGCCACTTTTAGCAATGCTCTTTTACTGTCAGCTTGGCTTTGAGAAAAGCATTAAAGATTCTTGTCACAGATGTTTCTTTCATAAACTGTTGTGGGAGAATGACATTCTGCAAAAATGGTTTACTACTCTGCTTTCTTCTCCTGGGAAAACAAAGTGCGCTAGTCAGCCTAGCCAAATGGGCTCAAGGAACGCTCTTCAGTTATACCACAATAGCATTAAGGATCATGACATTTACAGAGCTGATCTTAGAAGCTCTCTTGGCAAATGTACAGTGTAGAGGTATTTATCCAAAGTGTGTGCCATTGATTTTTTTTTTTTTTTTTTTTGTCTTGCATTAGTTCAGTGGGGTAAAACTGGCCGGTTGGGTGTTCAAAACAGAGAAGATAAAAAGGACTGAGCTTACACACAGTGTATTAAGTGAGCGGTTCACACTGCATTTGAGTAATTAATCACCTTCAAACAAAACCACAAAAAAAAAAAGAAAAGAAAAAAAAGAGGGAAATCTACTACAGCAGTTAACATAGGAAGCCTCATTTGATTTTACTCTAAGTTACTGGGTTGCATAAAATGTATCCGTGAGATGAAATCGCTTTTTAGATCACAGAATAAGTCTTTGATCAAGGAAGCATATTTTTAATTGCTTACATCTAGCTGAGAGAGATGGGGGAAGGGAAAGACAATGAATCTATTATTTTTAGGAAGTAAACTTTACTCAAAAACATTTTGAGAATGCAAATTTTCTTACTAGAAGTCAAAAGGTTTTGTATCAGTATTTGCTCTGCCATAAAAAAGAGTTACTATAGCAACAGCAGCATCATATAGAATCTATGACTTCTAAAGCACATTCTGGAGAGAACAAGTTATCCACGTCACATTAATTTTCATACTTTATATAATTTTAAATAAGCAAAAAAAATCCTATAATGTCCAGTTTTTTTCTCATTTTGCAGTGTTGATCTTAAAGCAATCTATTTTCCCTACATGGGCTTCTATATGCACAATTGTTTAAAATTTGAATAAGATTTCAAACACACCTTGTTGCCCTCCAACACTCTAGCTAATTCCTGCTAGAGTAAGACACCACTATGGAAAACATGAAAGAAATTCCAAGTTTACTGTGATTATGAGTGGCTATGTGCTTTGCAGAAGGGACCACCTCTTTGTGTTTGCACGGCTGCTAGCACAAACCTCGGCATGTGACAGAGGGTTCTGGGCTGCCCAGAAATGCTGCTGCTGGGGGATCGTCCCTTGCTGGAGTGAGTGTGCAGGGAGAGAATAGGCAACGATTTGCAGCTCTGCTCTGTCTCCTTTCCTTAAATAAGAGCATCACGGTCTGTGCTGTAATGTGTGAGGCTTGTTATGTAAAGAAATGTTTTCTAAAACAGCAGTGCTTGTGAGGTCAGATTTTGTTTTGGGCAGAAGTAAAGGAAATCTGTAGTAACTGTAGGCCTAGCAGCAAGTAGTTAGCTGAACCCTTAGAGGTGGGGTGTTAATTAGCACAGTGTTGTAGAGGAGTTTGATGAGTTGATGAGGCTTTGCCGGTAGGACAGTCTAGCACGCATCCACGAAAAAAACCCCAACATGGTGAAGCAAAGGTGATTCAAAGTTTATGAAAGTGAAAAATTAATGGAGGTTACTCTTTCACTGGGCCACCAGGTGGGAAATCCCAAAGGGTCCTCACTGTACTTCAGCTTCCAGCACTGTACAGGTCTCCATCACCAGTTTTCTCAAAGAGTATCTTTCTTCCTACAAGCTGATGCGGTTTGTTTTGTTTTTAAAGGTACCTTTAAAACACCTCTAGTGTTCTAGAAATAGGACAGTAATAGAAAGATTTTATTTAATTTGAAGCTGGGACCATGTGGTCCTGTCATTATGAACACAGTTATACTGAAAATATATGTTTTAGTTTCTAAGCTGGCTCCATTCCCAGGTTGCAATGTGGTAAGACTTTGATTTGAAATATTAATCAAATGACATGAATTTCATGCAAGATTTGCTTCTATGGAGGGTCCATGTAATCTATATCTTTCTTTTCTACACCATTAATGTATTCAGGGCTGTCTTCTTTTTTTCTCCGTCTAAATGTCAACAAGTCTGATTAAGCGTAAGCAAGAAATTAGCGTTCCTTCTTCAGTAGTATCTCAGCACAGAGGGGACTTTCCAGAGAAGATGGTGTCATCACTTTTAGACAGACTTTTCCCCAAAACCAGCATTTCTAGAATTCTGTGGCAGCTTGAGACCGACTTTCTGACTGGGGGAACGATCATTTCCTGGCCATAGGCCACAAAATACACCCTTGGCCAAAGAATTCCCCAGTTCCACAGCCTGAAAATCACTCTATAACCACTCATGAAATAGTTTCAGTGCATGTTGACATAGCTCCCAGGGAGGGACAGCAAACAATAGCCTGCATCCTCCCCGCATCTGCACTGGGGGAGAAAGAGCGAAAGAAGCGTGTTCATTACTCGGGCACACGCACGCGTGAGAGAGCAGCTGACAGTATCTGACAAGCTGCCATCACGAGCACCCCACAGCACACTGACTGGGTCCTGTGTGACTTTGGCCTGTGAGGACGGACACCACTGCTCACTGAGCTGGGTGCACCTGGCACGGCATGGGGCAATGTGCTGCCAGAGCACTGGGTACCTGGGCTTTATCCCATCACCTTAGTGTGTGGGATGGGATGTTTAATAAAAAACTTCCCAAGGAAGCGCTGAATAGTTAAAATAGGTTACATGTGCCAAAGGGAAAAAAAAACCCAAAGTAAAGGATAGTGCTGGGGGTTTGGTCACTCATCAGACCTGCCTGGTGACGTGTGAGCAGTTAAGATAGATTTCTCCTGAACTTCAGGAGTAACACCAGGCTCTAAAAGCCAAGCAAACAAAACACTAACATATTGCTGTTGGCAAACCTGAAAGGAACTGAATCACTATCCAGAAGTCTTTTTTCCTGAGGCATGTTATGATGTTATATATAGTCTTCCCTTATCTATGCATCGCCATTTCCTCAAAAAAGTTGTGAGCGGGGCTGTCTGTCTTAAAATGTGCTTGAAATAATTTTGTTAAATTTGTGATACAGCACAGACACTGTTTATCTGAAATTCCTTTCCTGGTGCTGCTACTTTGACAGGTAAAAAACAAGGGAGCAAAATAGCTATTTAAAGGCTTTTGAATGATGTCATTACTGAAAATATTGTGAGAGCATCTAAAATAATCTCAGTAATAATATCTTTTGGCTGGTTGTTTTTTCTTTTATTAGTTTATTCCATATTACCATTTTGTCTTAAGATTTATATTTGGTTAGCACAGAACAGAACATACAATGCTGATAGAAAATGTTGATCCTCCATTTAGAAGAATGGGGACTAGTTTTAAATAAAGTAAAACGAATTCTGCAAGAAAACACTGAGTAGATCCACAGATGGTGTAAATTTTCTTTAATGAAGTTCATAAACTTGAATTAAGGTCCCAAGTGACTGTGTAGCTTGACTGCATTCATCCCTCTTTTAATGCGTATTCAGGAGGGATTTTCCTGAAGGTAACATTCAGCAACAAATATTTTTTAGCTGAAGGCTCACATATTTGCCTGACTTTTTGCAGTCTGTCTTCACAAACATCAGAATGTGAATTAAAAAATATGTGATGAAAAAGACAAATACCTATACAGGTTGAACTTTGAAAGCGATGTAGTTGTTTATATATTTACCACTGACTCGGAGAAGGATAGACTGGGGGAAAAATTGCCTGGGTATTAGTTTTTTTCAAAACAGAAAGAAAGAGGGATAAGCATAGCTTATAAATTGTTCACAATGAATAATGTAAATATACATCTCCCTCAGCTGTACTATCTTCATTGTTAGTGAAACCAGATTTCAGATTTTTGTGTCAGTATGTTCACCTTTTGCTTTCCATAAAGCATTACATGTCTGTAATGGTAGTTGGAGAAATAACAAACTCATAAATGATAGACATCTATATTGTAATGCAAAGGCCTGACCAATTGATGAGTGGGCATAGTGCCATTCAAACAGATGGGTCTTAGCATCCGCAGCCAAAACATCAAGTAAGTCCATCAAATGGAGATGTTGAGGCTGGGTAGATATCACAGTCAGGAACATTGAATGCTGACTGTGTAATTAGCAGAATATGACACTATTAAACTGGCTCTGGGTTGGATTAACTCTGAAAAATCTAATAAATACCTTCCACATTGTGGAAGAGAGAGCCTGAAAAGATGCCTGACTTTATCAGGATATGACAGATGGAAGTCAGGATTTCCAAGTTGGGAGTTTGAAGTTTCCCTTTCAAGCAGATTCGTAGCACAATGCTGTATTTGGGTATTTCCAAAGCTATATAAGGGCAAACCCATGCTTGCCTAAAATGAAAGGCATGCTACTGCTATGGAAGAGGCAGCTTTCTACAGGAAGGTCCCAGCTAATAAGAACAAAGCTTTTTCCCCCTGGCTGGCACTTGCCAGGTGAGAAGCATAGTGTCTGAACACAGCTTTTAGTGATTAAAGGTTAATTTACTATCCATCATAATTTAATCATCCCAAAAGAGTGTAAAAACAAGGAAATGTGACTTTAACTAAATAACTTGTGAAAATTATATCTGATAAACCATACAGGAATTCAAATTATATTTCAAGCCTGTAAACTTCCTGCCCCAGTGTCCTGGTTTTGGCTAGGAGAGAGTTAATTTCCCCAACGAGCCAGCACAAGTGAGCTGAGTTGGCCAAGGGTGTTTCCCCACCATGTGATGTCATTTTCCCCATAAAAGGGGCTGGGCAGGGTAGGGTAGATCCTCCTGGCTCTGGGATGGGTTGAGTGTGGGCTGTTTGGTTGGGCATCAGGTCAGTAAAGTGCTTTATGTTATTGCCATGTGCATATTCTGTCATGAGTCCTGTTGTTGTCCTATTGTTTCTGACCTCAGTCCCAGGGAAGATCATGGAGAGGGTCATCTTGGGAGCTATCATGCAGCACATGCACAATGGCCAGGGGATCAGGCCCAGTCAACATGGGTTTACAAAAGGTAGATCCTGTCAAACTAACCTGATCACCTTCTATGACAAGGTGACCCGCTGAATGGACAAGGGGAAGGCTGTGGATGTGATCTACCTGGACTTTGGTAAAGCCTTTGACACAGTTTCTTACAGCATTCTGGCTGAGAAACTGGCTGCCACTGGCCTGGACAGCTGGACCCTCAGCTGGGTTAAAAACTGGCTGGATGGCCAAGGCCAAAGGGTGGTGATGAATGGAACAAAATCCAGTTGGAGGCCGGTCACGAGCGGCGTCCCCCAGGGCTCAGTCCTGGGTCCAGTCTTGTTCAACATCTTTATCAATGATCTCAATGAAGGGATTGAATGCTCCCTCACTAAGTTGGCAGATGACACTAAACTAGGAGGAAGTGTTGATCTGCCTGAGGGTAGGGAGGCTCTTCAGAGGGATCTGAACAGACTGGACCAATGGGCTGAGACCAATGGGATGAAGTTTAACAAGGCCAAGTGTAGAGTGCTGCACATGGGACATAACAACCCCATGCAGCGCTACAGGCTTGGGGGAGACTGGCTGGAGAGCTGTCAGGCAGAGAAGGACCTGGGGGTGTTGGGTGACTGCAGGCTGAATATGAGTCAGCAGTGTGCTCAGGCGGCCAAGAAGGCCAATGGCATCTTGGCTTGTATCAAAAACAGTGTGGCCAGTAGGTCTAGGGAGGTGATTGTGCCCCTGTACTGGGCATTGGTGAGGCCACACCTTGAGTGCTGTGTCCAGTTCTGGGCTCCTCACCACAAGAAGGACATGGAGGTCCTGGAGCGAGTCCAGAGAAGGGCGAAGGGGCTGGAGGGCAAATCCTCTGAGGAGCAGCTGAGGGAGCTGGGGGTGTTTAGCCTAGAGAAGAGGAGGCTGAGGGGAGACCTTATCACCACCTACAACTACCTGAAGGGAGGTTATAGAGAGGTAGGTGATGGTCTCTTCAGCCAGGTGACAGGTGATAGGACAAGGGGGAATGGCATGAAGCTGTGCCAGGGCAGGTTTAGATTGGATGTTAGGAAAAAATTTTTTCCTGAAAGAGTTGTCAGGGCCTGGAACAGGCTGCCCAGGGAGGTGGTTGAGTCACCTTCCCTGGTTGTGTTCAAAAAAGGGTAGATGAAGTACTTAGGGATATGGTTTAATTTAGGATGTGAATGGTTGGACTTGATGATCTTAAAGGTCTTTTCCAACCTTATTATTATTATTATTATTATTATTCTCCCTATGCTGTCCCAGCAGGCTGTCCTTACCCCACCCTGGGGTTTGCCTTTGTCTGCCTATTCTTTTTTTCCCCTATTCTGCCAGGGGAGGTGCGAGTGAGGGGTGCATGGTGCCCGGCTGTGGCTGGGGCTGAATCACGACACCCAGAAACTATGAAATGCTCTGCTTTCCTGAAGCAAAACAGATTTTCTGAGATTAACGGGAAGTGTGCATTGTTTATAATAACTTAGATTTTGTAAATTAGCAGTGATTGTGTTCTGTTTTCCATTTGCATGCTTAGTTTGTATCCTTCCCAGAGTCACAAATGACTGCTCTGGTACTAGCCAAGATGGCAAAGAGATGCATGGTGGTTTTGCAGGCACCACCCTGACAGTGTTCTTTCTTGGAAAAGGAGCTTTTAAGCTTGCTTGTGGCATTAAAAGAGCTTTCCTGGAGAGGCACTAGGAAGAAAGAGCTTTCCTGGAGAGGCACTAGGAAGAACAGTTGAATGATACCTCTTCTGCTGCACTGTCTATTGTCTGGCTATAATGAATGACATAGTGAAGCCCAATAGAAGAGTGGCATGAGTGATAAACTGAGTGCTTTGAAGTAGAGGTTTAGTGGCAAGAGAGTGTATTGGTCAAGCTGGAGGAGCCAGAGCTGTGTGTGCAGTCATGGAACTTGAACGTTGTTGGAATAGCTGGGGAATGATGGGGGAGATGCATGGGTAGACTTCTGTGATGTGTGGACATAAGCTTGTCAGGAGAGGCAGGCAGAGAAGTCCAGGCCAGGGATTTGCCTTACTGTGAAGCAATGTGTTGTATGGATATCCTCTGTATGATGTGCAACAGGCTGGGTGAGAGTCTGAGGGCTGAAATGAGAGGTCTACAAGAGTGCATCCTGGCTCTGGCCAGACCAGAGTTAACCTCCCCAGGCACCCAGCCCAGGTGAGTTGAGTCAGCCTGGGCTGTTTCCACACCACCTGACATCACTTCCCCATAAAAAGGGCTGGTTGGGAAGGGGATGCTCCTGAGTGCCTCCAGGACAGTCTGTGGATGGGGCATTGGGTTGGTCCTTGCATTGGTGTGGTACTCTGTGTTATGTTGGGTCTGTAAGGTACTCTTATCACCAGGTGTGAGTAACTTGCTGAGGGCTGTTATTGTTCCCCTTTCACAGTGATTTTGTCAGTAAACTGTCCTTATTCCAACCCGTGGAGGCTCTGTCTGTTTTTCCTCTGGAGTGAGCAAATGGTATGAGGTACTCAGCCACTGTTTGGGTCTGAAACACTACAGGGTGTCATCATGGTGGTGGTCTATGGATATTTCCAAGACGTGACTGACAAAAAGCCCTGAGAAACCTGGTACCTGATCCTGCTTTGAGTTGGGGAGTGGGCTAGAGACCTCCTGACGTCCCTTCCAGTCTGAATTATTCTGTGGTTCTCATATTACAGTAGCAAAGACTGCTGGCATTTTTTGTATAATTACTTGTGTCCCTCAGCTGAGGAAGGGGTGTCTCAGCTCTGTGTCTGGTGGCAGCCAAATTCTCTCAAGGCAGTTGTCACTGATGTGTTTGTACATGCAGCATTAGGGGTGCTGGGCCTTGTCTGGGGTGTGGTGGATTGTTTATTTCAGCCAGGCTGAGATAAGCTTATGGCAGACTGTGAGTGCTATTTCCCCACAGCCAGGAAGAAGGGTTTATGTCAAGCCTTGCTGCTGAGTTTGGAGGATGCAAGATGAGTATGGTAGCACATGAATGTGAGTGCATGGCACAAGGGTAATGGAAGTGCAGATCAGAATCCAACACTTTCTAGATATCCAGGCGTTCTGTGTGGTACCGAAGGGGAAGGGCTGAAGTGTCAATCATGCTGACTTTTAGAGCAAAGACCTCCTCTCCCTCTACCACTAGTTCCTTATAGAAAGTAGTCCTCTGGCCAGGAGGTGTAGCCAGACTAACAGCTGAGCCTTAAGAAGCTTGAAGGGTTCTATGCTGCAATGGATGCTTGTTCTGATTACCCAGAGAAGTTGCTGAAGGATGAGGAGCTTAAGTCACAGTGAGAACTAAAAAGGTACTGTCATTAGAAACAGCAGCAAAAAATAAAAGGTGATTCCTCTTTGTTTTAATGCTTTTCTCCTCCACCCCCAGTGTTTATGTATATCCTTAGTCATTTAATAGGCTTATAATGTCACTGTGGGAAAGCAAGATGATATAGCCACAGTGCACGTTAATACACCACTAATCACAAAGCAGCAAGAGTTTGGTTAACCTGGGGATATTCCAGCAAATGGTGAACACTTAAATTTTTCATTATTTGTATGGCATTATATTCACACATAATTTTCAGAAGCAAAAGCCAAATCCTGGTCTGGCCCTAGCTGGTCTATTGAAAACAGATTAGCAAGGCTGCTCTTAAAGGTGGTTAACAATCTAAGGTGGGCTGTGACAAAAACAAACCTAGCACAGCATGGTATGGTCTTTATGGATCATGGCATGTTAATATTAGTTTTTCTAGAGACTAGAAGTTTGAGAAACCACAGAAAGTATTTTATTTTCTTAATTTGCACTGCATGGTTTATTTGAGGTAGGTGGAGCTGAGGTGGTGAGGGTTGACCACTCTTAATTTTTTTCATCCAACAAACCAATGTAAAACATCCTGAGAAAAGCATAATGTCATTACTGTAACCATACTGAAAGACACTTAACCTTTGGCTTTCTATTTCACAGCCTAGTTTATGTGTAGTGATATTTTCATAATGTTATCAAAATGTATCATCTTAATAGCTGTAAAGCTTGATCCCACCTGTTGCAAGTTATGCTAATCATGAGGTTTCTTCAAGAAATGTCTCAGCTGAGCTATGAAGTTGACAGAATAAGGCAGAAGGCTAATTCATAGAAATTTGGAGGAAACAGACTAGAATATGAAAAATACTAAAGATAAAATATATTCAGTGTTGCTTTAGCAAGTGTAGCTGAAACAACTTTGTGGTTTTGGCAGTGATGTGTGCTTTAAACTGAAATATTGGCAAAGCCAGCTTTTGTTTTGAGTAATCAAGATGCAACACTAAACCCCAGAATTTTTATCTTTCAAGACCTGAAACACATGGTTTGCAAAATGTTGTTCTGCCACAGTTCTGTGGAAATCAGCAGCGGAGCTTCTATGCAGGCTGTTTCATATCTGGCTTGGGGGAAAAAAAGTAGCACTGCCTTTAATTTTTGTTTTTAAAAAAATGCCCGGCTGCAGTATGAGAGGCATGTTGTTTGTTGATCTTTGTGGGTTTGGGAGAATTACCTTACCAGCTATACTCGAGTGATGGTATCTGGCTGTATTCCCAGGGGCCGCCCCAGGGTTAAAATCACTGCAGTGCTTTGGTTTGCTTATCCCTGGCCTTTGCCTTCCTACAGCTCACCTGCCTTGCCAAAACGTACTCTTCAGGACACAGCTACTTGCAGTGACACAGTAACTCCTCCAACACAGGCTGCCTTTTGTAAATATTCAGCCACACACACAAGCATAGCTGCTCTATCGCTTCAATCTTAACACAAAAAAAGTGCCTGACTTGTATTAATGGACCTATAACAAGCATGAAGTATTGTACAAGCAGAGAAACTGTTTTCTGTGTCTCTTTCTTATTATTTCATTTGAGCTAAATAAGAATAGGGCTAGCAGATGAGTTACTCATATGAAGGTTGGAAGAAATATCATTTTTCGTTCCAGAACCCCTGCAGATATTCACAAATTTTACCAAAATATTTTTGTAGATTCCTATTGTTTTTTTACTTAAAAATGTGGCAGAACTGAATGAAATGGATAGGTGTCTTTCAAGAATAAAAAAAATTCAATTTCATTGCCCAGCATGTAACATTTTTCTGTGTGTTTCAAATATGCTGTAAAACTAGATCGCCATGTCTTTTTAATAGAGAAACTTAGCACTTTGAAAAATCAGTCAAATACAAGACTGTTGATGATTCAGCTTTCTATAGTTACACTGTTATATTTTTCTTTGTTTGCATCATTTCGTTTTCAGCAAGTTTTGCTTTAACTGTGCAGAAAATACAAGCTTCCTAAAATTAACTTGTCCTTTAAATCAAATATGTCCTAAAAGCCATATATACAAAGGCATAGGTATATGTGGCCATTAAAAAGATAAATCTCTGCTGCCTTATGTGGTCCAGAGCTTTAGGCCAGGATGACTTTACATTTCCTGTAAAGGTTATTTAGGTTTACTAATGCTTTTATCTGAGATCTGATATATCTCCTAACAGGAAACAGCAACAAGCAGGGAGGAAAAACTCCTGAAAGTATTGATTTCCTTTGTTGGATGTTCCCCTATAGAAACACCCTAACACCACCTTTCAGGATCTGCTGAGTCCACCAGTGGTCTGTGTGAAGTGTCATATTTGAACTTTGTCCTGGGTCAGTTTGTTACAGCTTTTCTGTCTAAACCAGGCTTTGCATGGTAGTTTGAAGAATGGCAAAGTATTGTGTTCATATCACAAAATAGGAGCTGTTAAGATTGAATGTACCTGGAATTAGTCATATCTTCAGGTATGAACCCATATAATGATGTAGAATCTAGGAAAAAGCAAGAGTAATCACATTTCTTTTTAAAATTTAAGGATTTTAGAAAGTAAAATCAATTTCAGTAAAACCTGTATTTTTTATAACCATACTTAAAATAATTTCCCTGAGCCTATGACCTGTTTTATGTAGCAGGAGGCACCTATTATCTGCTGCATTTTGATCTAAAACTTAGTAAGTGGCATTAAACAAAGAGCATCTGCCTTCACACTTCACGTGAAGTTTCTTTGAACATAAGATCTGTGCTTAGAACTAGTAAAGATGGCAATCATTGAATTTTCTGTGCAAGGCATAAACCCTTACTTCAAAACACATTTAGTCCTTTGTACAACCAAGTCCTGTTTTAAAAATGTTTTGCTTTTGCCCTTTTGAGAGGGGCAGCTAGAGCAGTTGCCTGGTTGCTGAAGTCCTGCCTTAACTGGGGCAGAGTAGTAGCAAATAAAAATCCCACCTCAATATTCCCCCAGTGTCCTCTGAGCTAATAAAATATTATCTGGGAAAATGTGGGCAACTTTCAGACCTACGCTGTCCTTGGCTCGGCTGTGGCTGCCGAGAAGAAAGCCAGCTCCTGCCAGCAGTGGTATGAGAGGCCCTTTGGGAAACCATCTGAGACTGCCGAACTTGTTTACTTTTGGCTGTTCCACCCTATATGACCATCCCAAACCCAAGATTCTTAACTCATCTGGCCTCTGGGTCCAAGAGGGATTAAAGGACAAATAAGATGCTCTATTTCTTGTTTTTTTGAGGTGAATCTTGTGGTGGGTGCTCAGTTAAGAGTTTGTTTTACCTGAACAGCTGCTGAGACTTAACTGGCTTACTGGCTATTTTTTTAGCTGTCTGCCTGGGGGCTTACTGTAGGCTGTGTGTTTTTGATCTGTGGGTTCTGGGATGCCTGCCCACCTCAGCATCGGATGGTGCTGGGTGCTCCAGCTCTGGATGTCTGAGTTGGCCCTCCTCTGTGTGCTACCTGGTTGGCTTTATGCTGTTTCGTGTAGGACTGCCTGGGCTTGAGATGCTCTGACTGACCATCTGCTCCATTTCTCTCCATTGGCAGCTAATTTATTCAAATGTGAAGCAAACCTTGTTTTGCTTGTAGTTTCTCTTCCATTGTTTCTGTTTCTGCAGGGTATCTTCTCTCATCCCTCTACTAATTATTACTAAGCATTACTTTGACAACTGGGAAAATGGGAAGAAGCTGCCCTTCCAGTTCCCACTGAGACACAGCAGTGAGGTCCCAATGCTTTAGAGCAGCATGCAGGACACATCCCAGATAACATCAGACACCTTGTACTCCCACAGCATCTGTGCTCTGAGGGTGTAGTAGCTCCAGAAAACTGAGCTTGGATTAGATCCCTATACCAGAATTCAATGCCAGTAGCAAAGGTCAATGGGATAAAAGCAAGAAATGACTCAAACTTCATATTGTGTTTCTGCGAGGTTAAAAGTCTGCCGATAACTTCTAAGGTATAATAAAGGATGTTGTATTTTACTTAGTACCCTGCTGATTTTGAGAGAAATCCACACCCCTGTGCAAGCAATGAACCTACTCTTAGTTCAAACTTGCCTTCTATGTACAGAGAGGCAATGACTGGGTTCATATGTGTGCATCAGTCCTTGACCTGCTCTGGGTCAAATGACAACTCAACAGCATGAATTTTCAAGTGACAGAGTTCCAGGTCTTGTATCTGGGTCCAAGGATTTCCAGGATGGCAAACTCTGCCTTGGAAGGCAATGACAGTGAGAGACCTGAGGCCCAGATAACCACCACCCCATGACATTCAGTGCCATGTACACAGCTGTGGCCTGAGGTATATAGGTCAAACAAAATTATTGCAGTTCTCCCTTTTGTCTTAAGGTCTGTTAACCTGCTACTTAGAACACGGATCTGTTATTGAAACCAGAGGATAATAAATGTTAGCAGCAAGGACTGTAGAGAGGGGCCAAAGCCGTGAAATTTATGTGGAAAGAAAAAATAAATTCTCTGAGTTTTATCCAGGAGGCCTCTATAATGAAGGACCACATATATTTCTTACTGTACAGATAATCTTCCTTTTCTTCCTGCAATAAATTTCCAACATCTTACAGATGCAGAAAACCCATGCTGTATGCATGTAAGGATTTGCTTTCTGGATGCAATGCTTTATTTTATCTACCATTGATCAAACTGCTGAGATGATGCAAAGCTCTACAAAGGTAGCACGGAAATATGAATGCCACATCCTGGACCTGAAACAGAGTTCAATCTCTCTTTCTTGGTCACTCTTTTCCTGTATTTTTTCTTCCCCACAGGAAGTGGGTTCACTTGAAGTAGGTATTTATTATATGGCCTGATTTGAAAATTTGACTACAGTGATAAATCAGGAGACAAAAGGAAATCTTGAACAGAGGTGCTCAGCATTTTTGTTCATAGTTTGAACTATGCATGACTGCACAGATCTTCCCTTCCCCTCATTTGCAATCAGATGATATTCCCATAACGAGTGTGGCAACCACTTCCATTGCACTGCAGTACAACATAAGGAAAGCTCTGGATGTATGTTTCCAGCTTCTAAGTGCCATGCAACTTAAGGAAACAACCATGACAAGGAAGTCTTTTAGTGGACAGACAGTGGCCCCAAACTGCTAACAGAGGAATGCTTTTACAGTATACATTTAGTTTTGTATGTAAACTTTTCAAGACCATTTCAGCCTAATAGTCTGAGCTACATTACCTCCAAGGGTATTGTTGTTAGACTTAACCCACTCTGCTAATAAATTACAGTGATGTAGCAGCTTTTATGTCAAAGGATCCTGAAGTGCTTTACAAACTTTACAGTCCATACATGCATGAATCACTTCACCCACTATTGAAGTATGGCCAGCCCAGGGATGAATTGTGGCAGCTGTTTAACAGCACACAGCAGTACAACACAATGGGTTTAGGAGAGCAAAGGCAACATGCTCTCCCAGTGCCAGTCCAAGTAATTCAGAGGGGCACAGGAGAACACCTTGGAAGAGAACAGAAAAGGAGGGATTTCTTCCTTGTGGGCAAATGATTGTTACTTGACTTTTGGGTAGGGGGTTGGCCTCTGCACAGACTTATCTTGTACTGAGTCTTTTGCAAGAAAATCCTCCATTCTAACCAGAATCATGCTGTAAACATGCATGTAAGGTTTTGAAATCAAGGAAACCTGGGTAGGTAGAATTTTTCTACCCAAACTGGAGTTTATAAGGACTTAGTGTTGCCTCAGGATGGCAAATACTAAAAATATGCAGCCTGGGTTTAGGCTGTTTTTGCAGTTGGAAAACTGAAGGGAAAAACATCAGTTACACTCACAGACCATATCTGTACATCTACTTGAACAGAACAGATATCTTTAAAGAGTTAGATAGGAAATTAATTTATTTCCCATTCCCTTTCTGGTTACCAGCTGTCCTCCTAACATAAAGTGATGGTCCCTATAAAGGCCTTCTGAAGAAACAAGCAATTTCCTGAATAAATCAAGATATCCTTTCCTCCTTCCTTTTTTTCTCCCTTTCAGTGACTGTTATCTTTGGTGACAATCCTGTGCAGTCTTGTTACCAGCTGCTGTAGTCTAGGTCTTTTGTCATTTCACCTTGATATTTCCTTCCTCATTGTTTTGCCTAAGTGCACAAAACAATGCCTATGAGTGCTGTGTGCAGGACTTACAGCAGAAGGAGAATTGTTTACAGTGACACACATCAAACTAAGGTTGGCTTCTTGCATAGGAATAGATTTATTTGTTCCTTGGAAAAATATCTTTGAATTTTTAACTTCTGTAAAAGAGTGTGACTTGAAGAATTTATTGTTTCATTTTCTTTTGTCTATATAGATCCATGGAAACCAGTGAAAGTCGTTGTGAATGTGTGAGGTGAAAACAGTCGTGACTGTTGGCTTAGAGTTGTTTGCATTGGGTATTCATGGAGTTGCTAGTTCTTACCACTTAATAATGTAGTATTTGGATGATTGGACACACTAAATGTACGGTGTTATGAATTTCTATCCAACGATTCACTGCAGAAATAGTAATTAAGAGGCCTCTACCTTCACTCTTAGTGCCTAATTGTAAACTCCCCCTTCCTTCATTAAAGTTTTTAATGGGGTTGCTCATATGAGTGTATGCTGCTCACAACTAGGGTCAAACCTGTATAGCCCTGAAACAGGCTGTTACAAATAGGAAGCAAGTACTTGAGAGCAGAAAGTTTACTGATTTCTTTAAGTTGTGAATCAAACCCACAAAGAGTTAAAAATAAATAAGTATCATAGAGCACCCTCCTAGTTATTTTTTGAAGACTGCCAAAATTAATTCTAAAACAGAATTTCTAAACATAAATTTACATATAAAATACTGTAGGTATTGAACCTAGTTTTTATGCGTAAACTCTGTGCTGAACTGAATTTGCTGTAAATGCACTAAGCCTTAAAAGCAATTTCTGTCATGTTCTCCTTCATATTCCTATCTCTTTCATCACCATCCAAAAGGAAACACTTTAACTTCAGGCAATAAGAAGCTTTAAATTCACATCTAAGTTTACATGAGCTATCTCTATTACAGTGTAAAATGTAAAAAAGAAAAAAAATTAAAGCATATTTAAAAAATTAATTAGCTTGTTTCCACTGGTTTTTTTCTGTTTTAAAGTATATAATGAAACTTCAGTAAATTATATTCTGGGTCATATCAGCATCTTCGCAAGAAAATGAAGTTAAATCTTTGTAGTAACCAGCAGCTTAATTTTCATTAGGCTAGCTATTTGATAATTAGTCACGCACCATAAATCAAGTCCCCAAGTCTTCTCCAGGTTTCTTAATTGAAAATTACTGTTTCTTGGCTCTGTGGCTAAATGTGCAGCAAGTCTGAGGAGTGATAGATGCTGAATCTAGCACAAACAGTTTGAAACAGTCAGAACTTGATAGATCATTGCCCTGAAGGGGCTTGTAATGGTGGAGAGACTGTGAATTTCAAAATTAAAGGTTTGTTCTTAAAAATCACAAGTGTAAAAGCTAGCTGTAGCTTACCAAATGTGTCCAAACCTTCAGCCACTTTTGCTTTCATTGCTAGTTGGATTTCAGCTGTTTTTCTAGTGACAATTATAATGACTTTGTGTGAATACATTTGAAAAGTTCAAATGTTGGCTTGGAAAGACCCAAACGGAGATTATTTGTGCTCTTTTGTTGGTGGTGTCCTTTTCTGGTAAATCTCATTAACAAATATGGAAGTTGTTTCATTTCTGGCATTTTGAAACACTGAATGAAATGGTGGTAGTCAGAGCCAATATGAGAGAACAGATGGGCCTGCTACGTATGCCCCAGGTCATAAAATAATTTCAGCTATGATGCAATTGTGGCTAAGTAAAAGACTTTTGCAAAGTCAGAAATATATTACTTCACTGAAAGAAGGGAGCCCTTTGTAATTTTTCTTTTGACAGCCTAGCAGACTTTGAGCAGAGCTCGGCTCGTGCTTGCCATTCTGTAGATAAGGACAGCTAAAGGGTGTTCTGCCATTCTTTGCTTGCTTCCTTGTGATCTAGTGGCCACGACCTGATGATGACCACAGCAGGAAACAGTGTGAAATGCTCCATAAATTTAAATGTGAGAATCCATTGATGCTAAAAAACTGGGCCCAAGATTTTTAGTTGAGAATTTCCAAACCACATTGGTAAATTCATGCTGAAAACCTCACACCTTTCTACAATGAAGAACACGTGTGCACTCAGAGCTGATCAGAGCATTTCTATGTAGTCAGATACACAAAGACTTGCATTACCCTTATACCCAGCATCACCCTCTGTAGCCCTTGACAAAACAAAGCAATAGATCTGTGTCATGGGCAGAGACCACAGCTCAGACCTTGCGTGTGGTCCTGAGTGGTGGCTGCTCAGGGCTCTTCCCCTGGGACACCCCAGGGTGAGTGGTGTGAGGTGCTGAGCTGATGCGTGCAGTGCCTGGCAGATGCTCCATGCGGATGTCCTGTATTGGTGTGCAGTCGTGCATTACAGATGCTTTTCCACTGGCAAGGTTCATCTGCTTCCAAGATCAGCTTTGTACTGCCAGTTCCAGGAATTCTGTGTGTGCGTAATGGCTGTATAAATGTGCTGCTTATATATGTCCTAGGAAAAATTCCTCAAAGAAGCCAGGAATGCATGATGAGTAATAAAACTCTGAGGGAGTGATTTTAAAAAGACACTTTGTCAACTGGGAGAGAATTTATTAAAATATAACCAAATAATTATCTTATTTGTGGACTGTGTTATTTTCAGGGTCCTGAAATGACTGCATACAATCTTATTTTTGTGAAGATTTATTCTTGGAAGGGAAAGTCATCTGCCTAAGGGATATATTGATTTCATTCAGCTGTCACCATCCCTTTGTAAGATGTTACAGACAGAAAGCCAAATTCAGGCCTGGATTTATTCAACTTTATTTTATTTTTGCATTGAACCAGATCTAAATATGGTGCTGTGATTACAAATAAGAATTGTTTTCTGGTTGATTATTCCGGTTTCACTCCGGACTAGATCACAGCACTGGTTGAGTGAGGAGCAATAGAGGGCTGGAGGTGACAGTAGAAGATGAGGGGGTGAACCGTGCTGGAGAGATCAAAGCCTTGCTTCTGGGGGTGTGTCTCACCTGGTGGGCAGTGCTGGTGGTAGGGGCTTTGCATGGCCCTTGTGGTGGGAAATGGAAGGGAGCTAAAGCTGGCGGAGGCTCTGCTTTTCAAAAGCAGTCCCTTCACTTGCAGCACAGAGTGCATGCTTTATGTTGGGCTGCTTTCTGATACGCACAGCTACAAAGGGCAGCTCCCTCAGACACAGGTTTGTGGAATCATAGATTACAGAGCTGGAAGAGACCATTCAGTGCAACTCCTGTGTAAAATAGGCCATGGAAGTTGCCTGGGTTAATTAACTAGAGCCAATGTGTCAGTGATGACGTAAGATCTCCATCTGAACACCCAGATGCAAGCTTGTGCTGAAGGTATGTGTGCTTGCCTGGCTGCAGCTGCTCTTTAATTGGGACCGTGCAGCTTGGTGGCTTCCTGCTTACCATCATCTGGGGCTGGGGGCACTTTGTGCCCCTCTAGCTTGGCAGGGGAATCTAGATGCTTTTATCTGAAGGCAGGACAGCTCAGGGCTTACCGTATGGATGGCTGAGCTGAAAGTGCAGAGATCAGGATCCCAATTCCGGCAAGGTTTGAGACATCTGGGGATTTGTTTTTACACAGAATTGTGGGCAGAGTTTGCGGCTGGATTCCTTGTCAAATAAAATGTTGCAAGCTACCTTTGTTAGATTTACACTCAAAATTGCAGGAATATCACCTCATCGGTTGTTCTTAGCATGTTTCTCATTTGCATATATGAAAATAATTTTTCTGGCTGGTGTGATTTACACCTGAGTTAAAACATTAAAATACTAGTGTTTTCTGTATGGTTTGGCCACTAGAACTGGCACAAATAGATTCAAATTTAGAACTGAAGTGCCCCCTGCTCTCCCATCTTTATTGCACACACACAAAAATAATGGAATGACTGGGGTTTAAAATTCTATTTTACTTGATACTGAACTGCTACAAACTTCATCTCCATGATAGTAAATCTTCATGAGTACCAATCACACTTTCTGAAGGCACAAAGTAAGAGCACGTGGTGTAATTTTTATTGTAGGGGGTTTTTAATTTTCAAGACGCAGAGTATATATATTTTATTTCACTGATATTTTACACCACTATATGCAGATTAAAATTAGATCAAATCTTTTTACACCCTCAAACCTCATCCCTCATTCAGAATTGGACTTTGTGTACAGTGAACAGAGATATGTGTGACTGAAATGGTGGGTTTATGCCATTAAAATGAAAGGTCGTAAAATACTGTAGCAGTTGTTCCTCACAAGGCATGAACTCCTCCTCACTCTCTATATCCAGGTAGAATTTCTTATTAGTGTAATATATATGATGTGAGCAGCAACTAGTGGATAGATGAATTTGAATGGGGTTGTGTGCTCCATGTAAGGAAGAGGCAGTGCTTACTCAAATGCTGTTAAAACTCCCTCATTTACAGCTCCTGGAGATGAAACATACAGCAGATTGCCTGTAACCATAGCAATTGGCTCCGACATGAAAGATCTCCAGCATAGAGGTAGTGGTAATGGCAGGAGCAGCGTGGAAGATAAAGGTGTACAGATAGAGGCAGTACCAGGTGGAAGTGAACTACTAAATAAGTGAAGACAGGGTGGATTTGGGTGAGTTTGATGGGAATGTTTGGGCTGGTGAAGTGAATTGGGGGGAAGACAGCGAGGGCTGAGGAGAAGGCAGAGATTTTTTTGGTGCTAGTCTGGTGTAGAGAACAAAAGCAGAGTAGTGCTGGCGTGGAGTATGGGGGAGACTTTGCTGCCTTGCAGGTTCTTGTCTTTCAACAAGGCTGAATTTCAGGGATCCTCATGAATCAAATTGTCCCTTTTAGCTATTGGAAGGAGCCCATACAAGTTGTTAGCTCTTGGTGATGGGTCATGGTGTGATTCCTGGCAATGAGATGCAGCAGTCAAAGATGTGAATATTCCATGTTGCAGAGCAGTGCCAGAGGTGCAGGCCTGCAATTTCAAGATGTGCTAGGAAATTTCCCAGTAAAAAATGCCATTGGTAAGAGATAGGGAGAAAATAGTTCCTAAAAGGTTCAGCTGCCTTGAGTTATCAGCATTGGTATAAATAAAATGAGATGTTTATTTAATATTTTGCTTGGTCTCCATTTTGAAAGCTACTTTTTCCAAATATATACATGCTATGACCTTTTACTATTTCTGATAAACTTAAAGGGACCAGTTCTAAGAACAAAGCCCCTTATATAATCACATCCATGATTCTATAGGTTACTAATTTTTATATATTAGTAAAAGTTAGGATCAAATTTGCCTGTGAGTCCCAGAGAAAAACAATCCATTTACAAGAAGCAAACTGTAACAATAAACAAGGGACTGTAGATCAGGAAGAGTTCATTGCCTAGACTCTTTAGCTTCATATAAACAATTTACATTGCTCCAAAATGAATTTATGAATTCATTAAAATTGAGACCAAACCTCTGAACACTTATACCCTTTCTGGCCATTCCTGTCATTGTTTTTTCATCAAGTTTTGTTGAGATTTTAACTGGAAAAACTCAGTGAAAGGTCTTCAGTGTGATTATGGTCTAAATCTGTCTGCTTAGGGATAACTTCATTTGAGCAACTGGAATTACATGTGGGTAAGAGCACAGACCGAGGAACCCAGCAGCGAGAGTCCCTGGTTGCATGACTGTACTCCAGGGCTGAGCCAGCTTTCTGAGGAAGAGACTCAGCTCCCACACCACAGCTTGTAAATTTACCACGCTGTGCAGAATACATAACCCCCTTGGTCTCCCTCACGCTGCCTTTCTACTACTTTTTCTTTGCTTATAGAAGTTATTTTTGGTCAGCCAGGCACTTCTTTATAGAAGGCGTAGTAAACATAAGATTTATACAGCCATGTGTCATCTTTAAATCTACTCAACTCCCTGGGTAAAAAACGGGATCACAGCAGTGAACATTTTAATAAACAAGCAAAGACATTTTACAAAAAAGCGAGCAGATAGAAAAAAGATGTTATAGTTCAACACCTCCTATCTCTGCTGTAGAAATGAGGCTGAGGCTTGTATACACATTCCCATTTTGGAATGTTTTCTGCCAGTGTTTGGTCCTGAATTAGAGCTGTAGATGATCAGCCCTAATTCATTGTTTCACTCTTCTGATTTTGAAGCAATCAGAAACTCGTGAAGCCAGCTGACTTTGCAAGATTTGGGAGCTAAAATCTGATTAAACGAGGTTGTTGGATATTACCCACCATCAAATCACCAGTTCATCTTTTCAGTGTATCTTTAGGAGCATATGATTGCCCTGAGAAATCTGCTGAGAGATGTTCTTTTGTATGTAAGGATTAGCTGGCACTGTTATTGCTAGTATCTGGCAAAGTTTCACTTTCTGCTATGATTTGTGTTTCTAAATTAAATTTGTTGTGGTGCTAGCAGCTTGGGATAAGCACCAATTATAAGTTCTGATAAAAAAAATAAACTACAAATCTAAACTACAGTCTGGACTACGAGTTCAAGATGTTTTACTACAGTCTGGACTACCAGTTAAAGATTTATTCAAAGGTTCATTTACACCTACAATTTACCTCAGCCCTAAGCTAGGCAAGAAGTTTTCACACCATTGCTTTGCAAATCTAGATGATCCTTACATGCTTAGATTTTAACATCTGCTAAATATGGTTAGCATCACTGTCAAATTGGAATGAGTCTTCAGTGATTGGGTCCAAGTCTGCAATCACCAACTGTCTAATTTGGTAATGGTAACTTCAGCAGAAGCAGAATCAAGACTGGTAATTTCTCCCATATCAAATTTATGTATGTTGTAATTTAATGAAAATATTCTCCAAGGAGGTTTCCTTTGCTGTTTATAGCATGCAATACCAGTTGAACACATTTCTTACACCTTTTTGTGGTTTATCTACCGATATTATAGTGTCATTGGGAAATTCCCTGCTTTATACAGGTGGGAGGTTCCTTGGATGTTTTTTTAGTCTTGTAAAATCTAAATACAAATTTAATGACAATTATGGCAAATAGTGTACTAATCTTCCCCCCCAAAATACTTTATTATGAAAATGTATTATGTGTGGAACATAAACAAAACTAAAAGTTTTCATGTGAATATGTGAATCCAGACAGATTTGGAAGGTGTTCACCTGCTTTGAAGGTGTTTAGGATGCCTGTATTTAGAGATTAAATGTGTACTGGAAACCACAGTCCTCTGGTAGAAGAGGTAACTTCCAATAGGAAAAAAGGCCAAAGCTTCTCTGCAAGATACAGGTTCCTTTTAAAATCTGTGGGGGCATCAATTTTCCACTTTCAGGTCAAACTGTAGTCAACACTGATGTCAGCCCATGCAAGCACATATCAATAATGACAGTATGCCTCAGCTGGCAGTGCTCTTACCTCTTGGCTAGAAGGTCATAAGTTTAAGTCTCCCACCAGGACTTGGGCTGATTCTTAATGTTGACGTGGCAGCACAATGCCAGGGAGGTGTTGAACTGTTTGAGGTGCTGTCCTTCGTGAGATGTTAATCCAAAATCCCCGTTACCTGTCCCTGCTGCCTGTCTAGGCAATATGGCCATGGCACATTTGTGAAAAGAGGCTGACTAAGCCTCCTTCCCAGCCAGAACTCCCCATCGTACAACAGCAGGCTGGGCCGACCAAGGCAGAGCACAAGCCATTGTGTTTCTCCACCACCATTACTGTATTTAGTTAAGTACAATGGAAACATTGTTGAGCAGCTTAGGATACACAGGGTACGAAGGACCTAAGGAAAAAGCCAAAATCTAATGCAGTTTCCTAAATTCTATTGTTTATCATGTGTCTCTGTGCAGGCACACAAACACATTATATGTATATTTAGAAAGTGGGGCTCTGGTAAAAATTACATTCAGCTTGCACCCATTCCATTTATATTAGGTTGAGCAATTATATTCTTTCCCTCACTGATTTTTTGCCGTTTTGAAATAAGAACTGTGTGTTTAATATCAGGCACTCTTTATTAAAGAACCATATTGTTTAGCTTGTCATGATATAGAGTTGCTTTTCCATAAGTACATTAAGCATGGGTACTCAGGGGATATTTTCTTCAAAGCAAATGGAAATTCTGGGAAGAAATGTGTTATAACAACTATGTCTATGGTTAAAAATGAGAAATAATAGAAAGCTTGGATGTTCTCCGAGGAATAGGGTGCTATATGTAGCATTGTGGAAATGCCATCTGAGGATGGTTATGGGCTAAGATGACTGCATGCTCCATTTTATTTTATTTAATTTTATCTTATTTTACTTTCCCTGGCCCATTGGTTAGAACTAGTGTGTTAAATGTTCGTTTTATTTACAGTACACTATTGAAAAATGCATACGTATGTGATTTTAAACCTGAGGAACTCCATATAAAGAGTTAATAAGGAGAAGGTTATTAGGAAACTGTCTGGGTGCAAATCAGACTAATGTGAGAATTTTCCTTCCCCTTCAAATTAGAAGCTCCATGATCTTCTGAAATCAAAGTGTCTATGTAAAAAAATAAATAAATTAGGGGAGTAAAACTTCAAAATAATGCAATCCCCTTTTTTAACCACTTTGCATAATATAAAGTGCTTAAACTCTTTTTGCAGCAGTCCTGCTGGCTTTCTGTTGCTTGATATTCTGACCATTTTTGAACCCTTGAACTCTGACAGAGAGGAGGGACTTGGAGGGGTTGTCATCTGATCTATGTAAGAAGGCAAAAGGAATAGCTTTCTCTTTAATAGCACTCTTTTCTGCTTAACAGTTGGTGGGAGATTAAAATGATCTAGGTGGATAAGGCAGGTTAAAGGTCAAGGGACACCACAACTCCCCCTCTTCCCCCACATGTCAAAATATAGACAGGTCATTAGAAGTTAAAATTTTATGCCCCTTTCCCAAATATTTCAGTCTATTTATGCACTAATTTTTATTGTAAATTCCAATTCTTGAGGGGGACTGGACCCCTACTAGGCTACTGTCCAGCCTGTATAGTCATCAGGTGCTGACATTCTGAGTTTCAGCCATATTAATTGCTGGATAAAGGCTATAATCCCCTCTCTTTGAAGCCCAAGACTGATTTTTAGGCAGTACTTCAAAAGCAGCACACAACTGAAGTGGCACATTTCCTACTAGCACTGAATCAACATGATTTACTCTGTTTGCATTCGTCTACATACGCCTTGCATATTTGGCTGCACAACAAAAAGGTGTGAGTTGGCTGTAATATAGTCTAAGGAGAGGTTTTTACTATCCTGAAGTTGATATATGACCTCATCTGAGACATACCGTTCCAGATCCTTGCTTTAAGCATCATTAGGAAAGTATAAACTCCTATATCATGCTTTTGTTACCAATGAAAAATCTTGCCTTACGTTGCTAGAATTTTTTTCTCCCTGCAACATCGTATTAAAACTATAATTTAGAGCGAGGCTGGTTCTTAAGCCATGAATAAATAAGGCCCGTGTTTTGAGAAAGCAAACCTTTTCAAAACACAGATTTTAATATCTTAAATACTGCAGCTTCTTAATTAAATGAAGCTGTGATCCAGCAGCAAATATCCATTATTAAGAATAAATAAACATACTGTTTAGCTTGTTTTCTGGAAAAGGAAGCTGGCAAAGAGGTCTTTTAATCGTAAATAAATTTCTAGCAACAGCAGAACTTGTGGCTCGGTGTCGGTGTATACTTTGTTTCTGGCTGTGCCTCTCTTTCTGGCGGGGTGTACTCGGCTTCTGGCTGGCTGTCCGCAGAGCTGCACTATAGGGACTTTCTCATCTAGGATTTGCCAAGTATACTTAGTGTTATGTTTGAGAAAGATTAAAAATATTTCAGATCAAAGGAGAATCCTGCTGCACGGTCTTACAAGATTGTCATTCACTCCCATTATGGCTCATTTGCACAAGATTTTCATGTAATATGAGCCATTGTTTTGATGGCAGTGATTTGACATAAAGACAGGGCCAAAATGCATCTCGGAGCCCCACTCTGCCAGGCTGGGGGGTAGCTCGGGCGTAAAGGACTTGCCAATCATAAATTGCAACTTTGTCTCATTTATATAAAAGCCTTTATCAGGTGGAAAACTTTTGAATGAGCATTGGTTGGAGAGAAAAAGTAACAATGGACGTTTTTATTAGAGCATAGGTGCTGTTTTAACTGGGCAAAGTTTTGATCAATACGAAACGCGAACGTCATGTTCTGAGTAGTTTTGGTCAGCCACGTATTCTGATGGCTTGTTTGTTACCTTGAAATATGGAGTTTGTTTTAAAATGTTTCACAAAAGTTGGAGAGCCCCACGCCAGGAGTGGCGCATGAGAAATGTATTTATCCAAATATTCATAGTTTAACCTAACAGCTTAATTTTAAGGATCAAATTTGCAGACACTTTAAAGTGTAGATACTTTTGGAATGCACAGGAATTCATAAAATTTATTAGAGAAGAAAAGCAATGTTTATAAAATAACTTTCTTCAGGTCCTGTCTTTCAAGTAATAGTTTTGTGGGTAAATTTAGATTTTATGGTAAATGAGTGTTAAACTTTACAGACTCATTGGAGCAGTTTTTTTAAGGTCTGGTTTGAAGCCACAGGTCAGACCCAGACAAAGCCTGTTGCTTTGGCTTTAATACACCCTATTTGGCTTAGGTAGGTCAGGAAACTCAGTGCAGGAGTTGATCCCGGATGTCTCACACCCAATCCTGTAACTCTTGCTCAGGCTGAACTTCCATTGACTTCAGACAAGGACTGTAGGATGCTCATTCCTTCCCACCCAGCTAAACTCCTTAGGTACAATTATGCAAGTTAACAAAACAAAGGAATTTGTAACTGTAAGTTTCCCGGGTTTCTCGGGCTCTAAATTGTCATTAAGATTTTTACCTGCGGTGTTTTTCTCTCTGTTTTGAGTCATGATAGTTCTTTTTCCAGCAGTGGAGGAAAAAGAGAAAATTATTAAAACCATGAATGTATGAGAAGATGTAGCACATTATATAGGGATTTAGAAAACAATTTACTTCAAAGAACTAACGGTGTCTTTAAAGCTGTTACTTATGCGTATGGAGTCATAATGCTAATACTTGCATGCGTAAAGCCCTAAAGAAAAGTTATTCTGCAGATTATTTTCAGATGTAAATGGTATTTTCCTCTCCTTTCTGGTCTTGTGGGTATAATGAGTTAATACTTTTTTATGGACAAAACACCTGAAATAATTAGTTATAAACTGCAAAGAATATTTTAGAAAGAAATGTTGAAGGATACTACTGCAGTGATGCGTTTCAAATTGTTTTCACACTTTGTATTGCAAGTTACACTTAAATGCATCTGGTGTGCTTTTAAGATAAAAATAACTAAAATATCCTTATATGAAAATGTGTGATGGAAAGAACCTTGTGGCTGAGTTATAAAGTCTTGGTAAATGGACTGTAAAGTGGAAACAGTGAAAAACATTTCACTTGGGTGACGATAGCTGGCATCTCCCTTCTAGTCTGTCCCGAAAAGGATTTATTTCAGGAAACTCATTGCAGACTGTGGAAGGTAGCATCTATATGTCAGCAATTCCACTGGCGTTTCATGGAAAGCTTAAAAATATAAACATTAAACTATTAGATCAATGTTTTTATCCCTCATCAGGAAATGCTTGCAAAAATACATGAGCAACAGCGCCCTCTGCATCTGAAAACCCTCCGATTATTAAATCCAGACTTTACTACTTGCAAAAGGGAGCCTTTTAATTTCAATTACTGTTGTTTTCAGCTGCTGGTAGGTAAAACTGGGGGAGCGGGGAAGGAGTGAAAATATTTGGATATATTTTTAAGTGATATTTAACTTTACAATATTTCCTGATATCTTCAGCACCCTTAGGTACCAAATGTACAGTAATACAAGTTTTAAACTTATCTAGAACAGATGAGCACAAAATAGCAGTAAAGATGTTGCAGTTCTGAATCCCTGCAGCATAAACTAGCTCCACAGTTTGTCATTAACAGCGAAGCATATTATGGTCTGGAGTTTTGTTTTAGTACAGGTTTGCTGTATGATTCTTAACAAATTTTCCCTCTTCCAATTTTAGATACAGAATCAGAATGATCTGTTTCTTTTCGTGTTTAAAGACATTTTCAGGGGAGTTTTCAGAAACCAGTAGTAAAGCCACGGACTGATGCATGACAGTATTTCAGGATTTGCTAGACATAATGATGCATTTTAAATTGGGGAGCTAACCATTTTTGCGAGGCTCCAAATAGAGTTCTGCAAGCAAGTAATTATTGTAAAAATGGACTAATTTGAAATAAGTGTTTCATGTTGCTACAATAATAGATGGAAGAAAATGGTCCTCTCTGAAAACTTCTTGCATAATATTTCTTGATGATCAAAAAGAAGAAAAATTAATCTATATTTGCTATTTATATAAGCAATTAGTACAGCTGAGATGCTAATTAAGCTCATAATATTCTTCATTTATTACTATAAAAGGCATAAGATGAGCTGCCCAAAAAAAATCACAGCATAAGCATATTTATCTTAAATTAAATGCAGTGATTTTAGATATTTTCCACTGACAATTTATTTCCTCAAGCCAGAAACAGTGAAATATTAAAGCTATATATATAATGTAACATATCCATGAAGTACAGAAAAGTATCAGGATATTTTTAATTTTTTAAAAAACAGATTGACTTTTTCCCAGTTCTTCAGTAGGGATGACTTAATTCTTCTTTGCTTCTTAGTCAATAATTCCTTATCGTTAATACAGAAGTAGCTCCTAATAAAGTTTTGTGTCTGAAATATGACTTTTAGAAATGTTCAGGGTTATTACTACATGGAATTTGGTTTATGGATTCAAAGAAAAAAAATAAGGGAATTGTATGAAAACTGTTATAAAGGACTTGTTTTATATAACTAAAATAATAAAATTAACATCAAAGAGTGCTTTACTAGAATGGAAATAGATCTACATTTACAACATGATATTAATGTGACAAAATATACTTTTAGATTTTACTCATTTAAGAAAGGCAAACTGTCTTTGTCACATGAAAGAAGTAGAAAATCTAAAATCATTCGGCTTCTGCATATCAACCAAATACTTTTGAAGGAAATTCAAAGACATATCTGAACGTTAATGTAAGCTTAGATTATTGATGTGAAAAGGGTTTAACAATTGGAAAACAATAGTTCTTTGTTATATTTCTACTTTCAAGCAATTTAAGATGCTGCTTGGGAAGATACGAAGTCTCACAAAATTTTCAAAGACAAAGCACTAATAGCTCTTAGTATCACTGTGTTCATTTTAAGAGCAAATTTAAAGAGTGAAAGAACGGTGCAAATAATTGTTTCATATGTTCTTTGCTTGTGACTGCTGTAATCATCCAGGCTGATTTACAAATGTAGACTTGAAGGTTTCTCAGCTTCCTGCAGTGTAGAAGACTGTTACTTTGGCACTCACGCTCATGCCCTTGTAATCACCACTCAAAACTGTGCCCTGGTACTTCCAATTCCCAGTCTCTTGATTGAACACCTCATTCTGTGCTAACAAGGTGTCCAAGGTATTTGAACAGGGTCTGCAGTCAGAAAATTGTTAATGGTTTCACTCATTAAGAGTTGCTGCACTAGTTTTGGTAATTTGGTAACTGTCTAAATTGCAAGTTGATTTTTTCCTTCATTTTAAAGAATGATGCTAAAATTTGAGGCCAGGAACACTAACAGCTACAAAACCCCAGAAGGGTGCTTAAATCACTCTATTTGTATTAAAGCAGAGGGTTTTCATAGCAGAAAGGGTATCATTTTATTTTTGAGGTTATGTTTTAAAATTATTTAGAAACACAAACCTAAGTATTAAATGGAAACCTCAAGAGAGAAAAAGTATAAAAGTATGAAAAAGGAATAGTAAACCATAAACCAGCCTGAAGATCTAAAACAAATTATTTAGGAAGCAAAGCTAATAATAAAATTACAGAGAGAAAAAACTGAAAAAGAAATTGCCTTGGGCCTGGATGTGCTTTTTCATAATTGGGATTAACTTCTTTAAAATAAAAGGATTTATAGCTGTAGCAGGCTGTGGTATATGTACCTGAAAACAGGCCCTAGGAGCCCTAAATAATTTTTTGCTTTAGTGCAAACTAAGCAGTAAGATCATTTGATTACAGTTTGCAGGGCCTGATCCTGCAAACTATAATCAAATAAGAATCTTTTCCTTTTTCATATATCTATCTTGCACGAGTGCAGGATTTAGGAAGAAATTTATTCCCTGCAAAAAACCAATAAAGTATGATTAAAATCCACTAAAAAAAAAAGGCATGTAACGGATTTTTCCAATTGTATCCTCCCTGTCATCTGGGATCACTGAGTTACTTTCTGGAGCTATGGAATATTTAAAGCAGGGAGTAGGTTGTGTTTTCAGACAACAATTTACACCTGAAGCAGTTTTTCTGAGTTTTGAGTGAAGCATTTTCCCCAGAGAAATTTCATTTTTTTTGTGTGGAAAGTATGAACTTTTCTAAAAAGAATGTGGAAAATAATAGTTTGCAGGTTTTTATTTAATCCACTAAAGGTTTAAGCCATCCCTGAAAAACTTGCAACCTGCTCATTTAAAAGGGGGATTAAAATTCAGTGAGTGGCCCCACACAGCATATTTTTGCCAGGTTTTGTGGTTTTTTTGATTATCTATCTGTCTTTAAAAATGCTCTTCTCTGTGGCTGTGATAGTTGCACGCACAAATGAAGGGAAACTATGAAGGAAATGCTGACACTGGCCACACAGAAAGTCCTGTCCAGATCACACTCTAAACAAACTGGGAAAGGATTTTTTCACCCTGTTGCTTTTCTTCCATTAATTTTAAATATTCTCTGTAACTATAGGAAGCAAACTGCTGTCCTGCAAAGGAGTGGACAGGGTCCTTGTGGTAGGTGCATTGAGATTGTTCCTTGCCGAACAAGTATATAGTGTAATAAAAATCATGTAGGAAAATGTAAAAATAATATTGTAAATATTTTTCCAGGTTTGAAATATGATATGATTTGGCTTTCACAGAAATATTCTAACCAGCAGGCAACACTCATCTGATTTTGTTAGAGCAGAACCTCTCCCGTACAGCTCCTATAACCAATGTTCTTTCATAAAGTTATGCTAGCCACATAATTTGTCTCCCAGCTGGCTGGGACATCTCTCCAAGGTACACAGATCTTTTTCATGATGGGAAAAAAAAGTGCAAGCAAATGAGCAAAATGAAAGCGTTATTTGCAATGCTGGTATAGTTTGCTTAGAAATACATTGTGAGTGAGCATGTAAATGCAAACTCTTTGCACAGAATATGCTTTTGGAACATTACAGGAGCACAGCACATACCTGTGTTTTACAGGCATTTATATTCATCAACAACTTTATTTAGATTCGTGTTTTTAAACAGTTTTTGACACTTGTATTTAATTGAGAATGGAAGATATGCTGATGTCTAAAAAGCAAAAGTCCAGTAAATGATCCATGTACAAGTTTTCTTTTGTATGTCCATTTTACTCTTTTTCTCTGGCCACAGTTGCAGAGGGGGTGGATAAATAATTTTTGGAAGGGAAATCTGTTTGAATTTTGATGTGTGATCGGTGTGTTTCTGAATGAGACGGTGGAGGTTTTTTCCTTTTAGCAGTTAAGGCATTCCTCTGGAACTGATTGCAAAGATAAAACCCCATCTGTATAAATTGAAAACTTTTCTTTTTGAACTGGAAGTGAATGCAGACCATGACTTTTCCATAGAAAAATTACAGAAATAATGGCCCCTGGCTGCAGAGGCATTTTTTGTTTTTCATGAATCAGGCACAAAGTTATTTAAATTAATTCTGGTCTCATCACCCTAATAGAATATCATTACTGATCTTTATAAAAAAAAATTAGAAATCATCAGTGTGTGGATGTAATAGCAATAGCTGTTTGACCAACTTCCCCGAACAATTTTTTCTTTATTGAAAAACAAGACTCCTGATGACAATGCTCACTCATGATGCACATGCTTTGTTCATTTCACACATTATCTTTTTGTTAACTGCATGTATCAAAAGCACTAACTACTTGTTGCTTCATGATCAATAGAGGGTCATTCATTTACTGTCTTCTTGAAACAATCATTAAAGAAAAACTCAGAAGAAGAAACTTTCTTCATGAAAAAGAAACTAAATATTTCACTGTAATTAAAAATATGATGAAGTACTAGTTTTACCTCCCTAACTCAGCCTATAGCCGTGTGCCACCTAAAGGGTTCAGTTTTTATGATGGGTTTCTGCTCACATAAGTTTGCACAACTGCAAGGAAACAGACTTAGTTTCTCCATGACTGTGCTGCCTAGCAGAGTGCAGGATCTCATGTACCACAGCTACATGTTAAGTGCTAATATTTGTATTAACACAGATAGATTACCCCCCAGCCCTGTTGCTGACATCTCATAGTTCTCCTGTTCCAAAAGTGAGGAGTGTCCCTGAAATGAGGACCCTTCTCCTGGGTTTGCTGGACTGGTCCCTTTGCCAGGGGAAGAGAAAGCTTGGGGTTGTGTGATCCATCCCAGATTTGGCATACTCTCCAGTGTCCCTTTTCTGTTTACTAGTTAGTGTTCATGGGCTTCCTATAAAGCTCATCTTTGCCTTGATTAGGTGAGAGGCAGACTCTGGTGTCCCAGGTGCATCCTGCACTGTGAAATGACATTGATCCAAGGTAAGGTCAGGATCTGCAGTTTAAGACACTCCAGAATGGAAAAGGCCGGTGCCTTACCTTAACGATGAATAGAGCAGCTGAAATATAGACAGTGTGCCATCCTAGCACTTCCAAAAGAGGACATTCTTTCTGACAGGCATCAATTCTACATAAATTTGTCACTGACCTGAGCAGAAAAAGAACTGGTGTCTTCTTCAGAGGCTCTGTTCATCTGCTCATCCCACAGCTCAGCAGCATGCCCCTCCCAGCCAGCTCTGTCAGTGATGAGTGTGCGGAGAAGGGTGCAAGTTCCCCAGGTGCCAATACAGAGAAGGAGTAGGGACCACAGGGCTGGAACGAAGGTGAGGATGAGAGGGTTTCTTGTCACTGGAAGAAAGCACTTTTCAAAATTTCTCCATGCTTCCTCTCCAGCACAAGATAAAAAGGGCTGAGGAGAGTTTCAGTGAAGAGTAGTTGGTCCTAATGTGTCTAAGTCCAATCCTTAATTAGGAAGTATACTAAGCATTTTGTTTCAGCATTATCCTTACTCTTGCGGCACAGGGAGAGTAAATTGATAGAGCCAATCCTCCCTTTATTCCAATATCAGGTTTCTCTGCACTTCCTGTCTTACTCATCACTTTGTATCTGATAGTTCATACACAACACTCAGCATGTACTCTAAAAACAGATCGCACACGATGACATGGATTTAAATAGGTGCAGTGACTTTTTCAACCTCTGATGGGTTCTTCTTGGGTGTGTTCAAAACCTCTATTTTCCAGCTGAAGTTAATGGTAGTAATGGAATTAGCTACTGAGAAAAAAATTCTTACATGAGTCAGAATGCTATTCAAAGCTATCTGTGTATTTCCATGTTGGTTGCTTATTTTTCATAGTGTTTGTTTTGTTTTTTTCTTGTAATATTGAAGATGTGGGCATGATTTCAGCACAGGAGCACATAGTCCATCAACAGTATTCATAAAAACCTTTACAGCAACTTGTTGAGTCATGGCAATTTCTTTGATCCACACCACGGTGACTTAGAAGTTCAACATATGTGAACAATGAGTTATCCATATAAAACTGGAGAACCGTCAGTTGGATAGATAGGAAATAGCCCGGTGCTGTCAGGGCCCATTGTTTTTTCTTTGTGTAGTTCTTAAATTATAAACACTTTACACAACCAAGATCTTTCTCAATTTCTGCTGCGCCCATCTTCAGACTTAGGAGAAGAGCATTGGGTCTTTTAGAAGCTTTTTGAGAGTCAGGACAACTTTGGCTTTACTGTAAGGTTTAATTCATTGTCAGGGTGATGAATGTCAGTATAAAGATTTGCTGTAATTGGGGGGAATAAAGTTCAGAGTGGTGTCGACAGTGGTATTGTCCAAGAGGACTCCTAGTGGCTTGGTGATCCACACTCCTGTCCTCATATCCCTACTAAGATCAGAGATGCACTGTGAGACCTCAGTGCAAACAGTTCTGGAGGGAGTAGGGGCATCAAGGATGTCTTTGTTACTGATGTATGTGCTGACTGAAAATATAAGAAACTTTATTGATTTTCCCCTGATGCTTCTTAAGGTACTTTTATGGGTCTTCAGTTTTGTGTGTCTACATTCTTAATATTGCTCTGCTCTAGTTTTTATCAGTATCTACTTTTGGTTAAAAATGTGCCTTAGTTTTTCTCTGATGTAGTAAAACAAAGCTTGAGTGTTAAGTAGAGCTTTCTGCCTGTCTTGGTTTTCCAAAACACACTCAAACAAGCACAGGATCAGCACCTGTATCTTGGTGCTGCTGAGTACATACCTTGAGTCTGGACTTCCACAAAGAAAGATGAGCTACGGACTGTTCCTGGGAAAAGGCAAAGGAGCAGTTTTGTTGGGCACTGTTGTGGGGAGCAAAGGATGGTGCTGGGGCATGCAATGCCGATGAAGTGGAGAGCAGGCTCTGAGGAAGGGGAAGGGTAGTAGCTGCTTCTGTAGTCTTAGCTCATTGCTCTCTGCTTTTGAACCATTGCTTGGAGTCACCCAGTTTATGTTGCTAAACTGCCCTGAACTAAACCTGCCTGTGCTTCTTATTGACTGTGACCTAAAAATCTTCAGTAAGTATGAAATCTTATGGCTAAGATGCTGTATAATTGGCTTTGAATACAGGTCTGGTTTGCCACTCCACAGGTAGGCAATGGGGTCAAAGACGAGCACAACACTGGCCATCGTTTTGCTTGCATGCAGCTCAGTGTCGGGAGGAGTGCTGTCATGCCTCCAAAGATGGCTGTGTCTTCAAGGTCTAGATGAGCCCTAAGTGCTTGGAGTTCATTCCTGATGCACGACATGAAAGCGGCAGGGTTGGAGGTCATTAACCAAACATCAGTTGCTTCTAACGTTGCATTACAGTGTTCCACATATATAGCAGAGAGGACAGAATTGCCACTGTTTTTACTTTCACAGTTTAAGAGGTCTCAGTGTTACAATTTTTCCTCTTGGTACTCTGTCTATATTTTTGTTTACTAAGTTTTATACCATTAGTCCTAATTATACCCTGCTTCTCACCATGCCCTTGTGCTCTACCTCTCCTTAATGTATACACCCTTCAGATTCTACTACTTGCTAGTCTGTTGGTGGCAAACATGTACCTAAGATTTTTAAAAAAAATGTTTTCTCACTATTGTGAAATAGAGTAACAGAATACTTCTATGAAATAATTTGGTTTTGTCTGAAATCAATGACAGACATCCTGATTGGAGTTAGCTAAGATCTTTTGTTGATTTCTTCTTCTGGTAATATAAGTGATATTTTTTTTTATCAGCAGATTTGGGGTTTTTTTTGTGAGGATGGTTTTATATGTTATAGCTGAAAGGAATAATAAAAAAAAGGAGACTATATCATTTTGGAGAAGTGTGACTGTGGGTACAGAAATTGTTTGAATTTTTGCAATCTAGAGAAGAAATAAACCTGGAATATATTTATTGGTGCATCCTAGATATGCAATTTCTATTTTGATGTGTTCTCTCAGAGACTGTACTATGGAAAATTGAGAATAATGGGCCGTGTCGTGCCTTCAGTCCATGTGCAGAACTCACACTGATGTCAATAGGAGCTCCCTTCACAAACTGAGGCCTATATATGACCCATAGAGTCACTACTAGATCTTTCCCATACATAACTACGAAATTAATGGAGCATTGTAATCCATTTTGAGATCTAATGAAATACATCATGATTTAAATTGCAATTAAACAGAGAGATGTCAATAGGCATTGATGAGTTTCCACATGAAGACTGCAAAATTCCTGCTACAAACTTACAGCTTTTGAGGGGTAATGGCTCATAGACTCTAAAAACACATTTGCTCAGAGCGTTATTGATTAAACATCTCAGGAGCCTTTAACTTGTGAATTATATCTTTAGTTGTAAGACATAATTTGTACATCTGAGACTGGATCCATTCTGGAAAGATCATGGAGTCCCATGTGATAAAATTCAGCATTTCTTGATTGTCAACATTTAAACATAGAAAATAATAATGTTGTTAATTTATGTTTTTATGGCAGGGGGAGGTTGGAAGGTTGGAGAATTCAGGTGATTCACAAAGATGTCTTTTTAAATCTCCTGGACTTGATGATTTTTTGTGTCCGTGGCTTTTTAAATTATTTAATGTGATAAACTATTCCGGGGTTGTGTTTGTGTGAGAAATGTCAGGAAATAATTAGGGCTTGTGTGTTTCACAGTGTAGAGAGACCAAATTGCATTACAACAGTATTTAAACTCTACAGCAGAACTTTTGAATCCCACAGTAATATTAATCTTCTAGTGCTCTGAAATATTTCATTCCCTGCTTCCTATCCTCATAAAAATACACACAGAGCTGTGGCTTATCTTTGAAATTACCCATTGACATAAAATATGAGGACTATTATTTTCAACTGTGTTTCAAGGAAGTGTTTTCCAGTATGCTTACTAGGCAGAACAGTTCTGGTTTTTAGGCAGGAGCTCCTATTACCTCATCCAGAAGTCGACCTCCCTGCTTGCCCTCACCCCCCTGACCCATGCTCGCCAGGGGATCGTGCATCAGTCTGTCCCTTCTGCCAGCACCCGGCTGCTGTGAACGGGCTTTCTTATTTCTCCCAACCTGTATTCTGCTGCAAAATAATTAAGAGGTTATTGTACATTGTAATATAATTATCTCCTCCCTGGATGAGTGCTGGCCAGTATGTTGGAGACTTAAAGCTTCAGGAAATCCATGGTGTCCTTGAAATATGTAATTTCCCAGAAGAAGCAGAGTTTCCTGGTACACCAGATGAATTAAACGAGGAAGCCATTCCCCCAGACTCTCTGGAAACTGTGGCAAAACCCAAAATTTCACTTGCCTTGGAGAATTTTTTGGGTGTAATTGTTTAAAACATGACGTATGAATTAAATTTCTCATTTTAGGATCACAGTAATTATAGAAAAACCCACATAGAAAAGCCCAAGAGAGTGTAATATTAGTAACGCTACCACTGAATTTTTGAGAAGTTTGGAGATTGAACAAATAATTTTATGTGTGTTTTTCCTTTTTTAATGCCTACTAGTTTTTATTTTAAGACACTGCGCCTCCTTTAGTAGTTACCTTGCCAGAAGGCTTATCTGTTGGGCTTGGCAGCTATTTTGTGAGGTTCCCACAAAGCAGTGAGGCAGTGGCACTGAGTAAAAATTACGCAGATCCTATTTACTCAACTGCAATACCTCCATTTATATCCCACCTTAGCAGGGAGATGGATACTTTCCGTCTGCATCAGTCCTCTGTGCTGAAGTTTATCGCTAGGCAATGTATAAACACACTCCCTGGAAACTATTTAAGCCAGGAGTACATCTAAAAGCTGTTTTTTCTTATTGTTTCCTGACTTTCTGGACACTAACCAAGACCAGCAAATTCTTAAATCCTACAAATGATTTCAGCCATTTGTAAGCTATAAAAGAACTTTGTTCAACCTCCAATACCCGAGCTGATTTCTGTTCCTATTGCGGGTCGCTGCACTGTTGAGCCCTCTTTGGTCTGAAATAGGCTCTTTTTGGTTTTTTCATCCTTTGTCTGTTTTTTCAGCATACACCTTCTCTATGATAGAGGTTTCAGATGATAAGAAAGGGTCGCTGAGCTCACCATCCCCTACTTTCCATGCACTGCATTACGAGGGGCAGCATATAAAACTTTGTTGGTGTAGTCTGGACACCACTGTCCCAGTAAGGACTACAGGGAAAAAGAGCCAGGAGCTGAGGTTTCTTGCTTGCATTTTCTTTCTTAACCCTTTACCCCTGCCCCCCGAACAGACAGGTGATCTTTCATCTTACCTTCCTCATTTGATCAAGGTGTAGTCGCCTGCATAATAGAACAAACTATGGTTTAGTAAACTGTGAAGCTCTACTTTGGAAGATCTACTGACTTCTACTAGACGAAGCAACACTTCTTCCTTGACACAATCGGAATCTTTTTCCACAGTGAAGCTTGCTATGAATGGTTTAAACTACTCTCAGTTCCCAGACTCTTCTTCATTTTACTCCTGTGAACATAGTGCTACACTGTATGTCAATTTGGTCTTGTTTGTGGGTTCATTTTCTCCTCCATTAGAACAGCTTTTCTTTCTCTCTCTTTTTTCCCCTTCTTGTGATATGGTTCAAAGGCTTCTTGTGATGCCTTGAAAAAAGTTATTGATTGTTAGATCATTTCTCTCATTCATTCAGATGTTTTCTGGTCCCCAGATGGAAACATCACAGCTGCTGCTCTGGAATTCACTATCGACTTTTGTCTCTGGATTATCAGAGCCCCAAGCAAAAAAGGCCTGAATCCAGGCACCCTTTTCCCCCTCTGTTGATGCTTAAAGCTGTTATCCTTACAGCTCAAAGGAAGTCCCAGTGCCTGTATATGACCAGAGTCTGAAGCAGTAAGGTCCTATGATTGCTTTCTTTGAGCTAATTTTCTAGGGCTCCTTTTTAATAGTTTCTGTGTATTTTTTCATCTCTTCAGTAGAAGCACCAGATCTGAGACCAGTCTGCTTTCCTGCCTCCCACTGCTGCTGCTATTTCTGCTCTGGTCATTTGTTTTAGGTTTGAGGGCCAGAATCAGCCTGACAAATTCATATTTTTCAAATTCAGCCTTTGCTGACCAGCAGTCATCTGCTCAGACAAAGAAGAAAGCAGGAAGGATTGCTGTGTTTTAAATGTTTTTCACCCAATCCCTTAAGGAAAGCCTCCTTTTTAAAAAAAAAAAAATTCAAAGGGTTGTTATGATTCAAAGAAAATGCTTATTCTACAGACTGTTTCCTTTCCATTAAAGTTTATTTATACCCCCGTCCTTGTCTGAGGGTATAATTATGAATGATCTAAGCTTGTACTGAAAATCCTAAATTAAAAAATACATCTGTTGCAAGGATTCTCTCACCAGAAACCTTGAAAATGTTATCCTGTCTGCGTATCCATATATCTGTCTGTCTCCCTCTAGGTTTATGGCTATCCTTTATATGTTCCAGAAGTAAATGGGATTAGATCGCTTGCTGTATATTTTAACTGCTGTATACATTCATGAAAGGAATAAAACTATGCGGAAATCTGAATACATTTTATATTTATTTATATTCACCTTTCAATCACATTTTCAATTGTTAAAAACCAAGGGGATTAGATTGTATTGTTCTTCTCCTTCTTGATTTAAGAATAACCGCTAAGTGTAAGAAAACATTATTTAAATGGCAAAGTTATGTTTAGAAAGAAAAGTGCATTTCTTTCAGTATGCATCAAAAGCTAGGTGTTTTCCTGACAACACAGTGCAATTACTTTAGCTCAACTTTTCAGCATACCTCAGGAAGCATCAGTGAAACACATTTATTTTTAATTAAGACCAACTCTGTCCCAACATTTGCTTTAAATATGAGGACCAAAGAGCATAAAAAACCGACATAATTTCTCCAGTCCTTTGAAGCTGCTGCCTTCCGATATGTAGCTCAAGGGAGGGCAGCACCACGCGGACAGTGGATTCATGGCAAAACCTCCACTTGGTAGAAGATATCCAGATAGCACTTTTCTCAGTTGGATTTCACCTGATTAATAATCTTACTTTTAATTTTTAAAACATTACAGTGAAATGAGTCCATTAAGATGCTCTAATGTTAATTAACATTGTCATAAGCTCTTCTTTAATTTCACTTGCATGCATTTTTGAAAGGTACATTGTGGAAATGATTCTTTTACACTGCCACTTGCCTATATATCATTTCATGCTAGTACCGAAAGGTTAAATGTTATAATTTATGCTAATTTTAATTTTCCCTAGTGCCATAGGCAGTACAAATCAAGCAGCAGCAATTGATTATACATCACTGACAGTATAAAACAGAACAAACATGCAGTTCTGTCAATGAAAGGCCTGTGCCAGGTTAGTCATAGTTAGGTTGTTATGGCCTCCTGAGAACAGCAGTCAAAACCAAGCAATAATGATGATATGAATATTTATTTTGTGCATAGTTCTGGATCCAAGCCATTTTCATAAATAATTTTCCATGGTCCTTTTGTGCCTCAAGAAGTGTGATGGAAAGGCTGTTTGACTCTTGAAGAATTTTGTGCAATAAATATCAGATCTAAATTTTGGCTTTGGCTTCCCAGAGGAGGGACTGAAGTTGTAGTGGTCAAGCAGAATTTCTGCAAAGTATGTACTTGTACAAGAATATGTAGGTCACAATTTCAGAAGGAAGAACTCAAGGTATGGCTTAGGCCATCAAAAGGCAAAAAGATCACTCATGAACTTGGTATCATCTGGCAGATAATTAGATTGCCTGTCGTTATCACAAAGAACATCTTTGGAGCCAAGGAATGACAGTTGGGTTCTCAGAGCTTTACAAATAGCCAGGTTAAACATCTATGTTGTTCATTTACACTGGTCTTAAACCCTTCCCTACTCAGTACAGAGAAGGCAATGCATCATCCTTGCTTAGACCTCTTCAGTGTGTATCTTTGCTGTTACTCTGCTCCTCTAAAACTAGAATTTTCTCCACAAAGGCAGCACAATTTGGAGTAGATAGACACTTATTTCCATGGTTGAATGGCCTATTCCCTGCTCTGCCACCTACCTTGTAAGACAGTGAAACAGAAGAGAGAAATAAGCTCACAGAAGTAGGAAGTATTGGGTAGCAACTGGTATTATAATGGCATCATGGGACAGATGCTTAATTCACATAAAAAACAGTTGAGATGACTTAAAGCTCTTTGAGAAAGAAGAAAATGCCATTTGGAGGCAGACAGAAGTGACCTCTGTGGCTGTTGGCAGTACAAGGAGACTCAGTTTGGGCTGAGAAACGTGGTTAAGTGTCTCGAGCTTTTTTGCTCCTACAAGCCATTGTGGACACCTTATTAGAAAGATACTGGTGGAAGGCATGAGCTGCAGAGAGGTTTGCAGTTTTGCCAGTACATCTAAGAGGACAGTCAATACCAGGTTGCTAATGGGAGAAGGAAATGGAGCATTGACAATGGGATTAGGGAATTACTGCCTGAGTGGAGGGCAAGTGGGTAACCCAGTGAGACAGAGACAATTACACACTTATACAAATTGCAGAAGATGGGAAGAAGATTCTTGCAGCAAAGCAACAACAACTGAAAGGCAAATGCTCCAATAAAACTGTTTAAAAAATATGTAATAAATGCCAGTGTACAAAGCCTGTTGACTTTTAGTTGGAGGTCAGATTGGGTGGTTTCAGCACTCTAACTACAGTAGTCACTCTTGCTGATTTTTGACTTCAAAACTTATTCAATGTTTGTACAAAAAGCTTAAAATAGAAATAGCAGTTTAGCTTGTCCACACATCAGCTTTGTATTATGATATGATTTTTGGTAGAGATGTGTTTGTGAATAAAGCAAATGTAGCACTAAATTATTAGAATACTAATTTTCAAATGCAGTGCTTTGATTTAAAGAACTCACCATTATTATTTTCATATAGCTATTGCTCTTTGACTTAGAATTAGTGAAACACGGACTGGTTACTTTAAGCCATAAGGTTTCTTCCCCACCCATAAAGATTGGTTACTTTAGCACAGATGTCTCTTTTTCTTCCATAAGGCATATTAGAAAGAAAACTAAGATTCACATTTAAGCAATAAATAATAACAACTATCACCCCTATTGGCTTAGATATGTGCAAGTCCAAAACCACAGCTAAAAGTTACTTTAAAATGTGGTGGGCCACAACTTATAGTTCTTTCATTTTGCTTTCTTTCAAAAAGATTTGACTTTGCTGACATTTTTTACACTGTTTCAATTGATCTTTATTGAAAAAGAATAAGGTTGGAGCAGACTGACAATTTTATTTGACAGATGATTAATATCTTTGCTTAGATCTGGCCTGAAGTGTAACCACAAAGTGTTTGATAAGGAAGGGATAAAATATGGTTTGCAGGCAGTTGAGAGTTTAAGGGACATAAAATGGCTGGATGGCAAACTTAGAAACAAAAGGTACAAACCATGGGGCCGTGATAGCACTGTACCGGTGCCCTTTCATCCTAGGGTTATTCTGACTTCTTTTCTGATTGATTGTGGCTCATAGTGGACAAGTCTCCCTTGGTACATGTGCAGAAAGATCTTTTTATGAACAGGTATCCTGTTTTGTGCATAGGATAGCACCTCAGCCTTGTTTCCCAAAGTCTCTAGCCTAGTCTTGGAGTATCAAGCCTGGGTCTCAGATCAGCACAGGGGTTTTGTGGCTTGCTTAGAGTCCTTTGGGCTAGTCTCTTTCCCCTTGCCATAAGGAAGCTGTTCTTCCATTTCCTGTCTAGCATGATGCTGTAATGGATTCCTTGCAACAGAAACTGCCCCATGGTTCCAACTCTTCCTTCCAAAAGGAGGGTGATCTGGCCCAAGCTAAGCTTGGGTGCAATTGGAAACAAAATTATTTTATGATAACACTTTTTCTCAGGACTTTTTAGCCCAGTTCACATTTTGCTACTGCAGGAAAAAGTTGTCATAAGGTTCTATGTTTATTTAATTACTGATTTCTGTTAAAGAAAAATTAATTCTGTTGCTTGTGGTGACATGTGATGCCAGGAATAACATTTAGCATATATGGCTTAACACAATAGGCCACTTTTAAAGAACCTTTTCCTAAAATTTAATTTTAGATTTGGGACTATGGAGCATTTAACTTACCTTCAGGAGGATATTTTGAATAAAAATAACAAGAAACTGCCTTACTAGAATATCAACCATGCTTGACTGATACTAACCATATGAAAAAATGTTTGAGACATATAAACTTCACATAAGAACTACAGTTAAGTCCACTCATATTTTTCTTTTAAAATGGATGTCCAAACTTTAAAAGTCCTTATGTTATTCTTCTTAAGATCCAAATATATTTTTGGAGACTGAGTTCCTACTGTTTTCAATAGTGAACACCTCATGGATGGCAGGGAAAAAATCAACTTTCTTTAATGCTACTGTTGGCCAAAGCAAAGGTGAATAATAATTTCATAACAAGATATCCTCTGTACTAGGGCTGCACTTTTTTATTCCAACCCTGGATGCAGAAAGAAGTGTTTCACAGAAGCCTCCTCACCTTCACATCCTGTTTTTTTCCCCTAAAACCCTGGAGGTTTGCCCCAGAGCAAACCCCATACAACCTAGCTCAGTGTAGGTCTGAGGATGATGCTACATGTAGCTCCTTTCTTCCAGAGCATCAGGGACTGGCTAAAGTCAATGACAAGATTCCTCTCAACTCCACTGGGTGTTGGATGATGCCCAAGCAGTCAGTCCAGGACATGCTGCCCAGTGGAGACCATTGAAATGAGCCGACACACGTAACTGGTCTAGCGCTGGTCTGACAGTCCCTCACAGCATCGTGTACTGGCACCCTAGGATATACTTTGCCTCGTTAGCTGTCCTGTATTGTCTTTTGTAAATATAGTGAGTAATACAAAAAGCATTTACTAATGAGGCTTAAAATTTTCCTTCAAATGATTGTCTTGCATATTTACATGCTTGTGGTTTGCTGCCATTATATGCACCATTTTTTGGCCTATCTCCTTCATTCATGCTCTCTGGGAAACATGCTCCTTTGAGAGCACTGCAGATAATTTTGTTCCCTCCATTTTTTGCAGGATGCTTTGCTAGTTGTGTGCCAGTTGTCTTAGAAATGCTAGTTTAATTAGCTGAGTAGGCAGAGAGATTTTTAGAGCTGCAGGGTCCAAAACTGGCACATGCATTTTGTGTGCACCCGAGGGTGAACGTGATGCCCAAAGACAGACTGTTTTATATCTTGGTGATCAGTGTGATACTCCCCCAAAAGTCAGAGGTTACATTTCAAGGACCGGCTCTGCTCCTTGGGTTGCCGACCCCTGGTGATAGGAAGTCTGCTTGGAGCAAGGTCACAGCAGCACAAACCACCTGCCCATCTCCTGGTGCCAGGGGCCCAGAGCCAGGTGAGACTGTGCCAAAAGTGTGGGAGGCAGGAGGGGAGCAGGAGGGGAGATGCCTGGGCAGAGGCTGTTGCAGCTCAGCCCCTGGACAGCCTCCACTGGCAGTGATCCTCTTGAGACAGGATGAGCTTTGCAGACCTGCCTTTTGCCTTTAATGGACTCCCCACAAGACTCTGAGGGCACAATGTTGGCAGCTTCCTGTGTGGGTGAACTTGCTCTCTCCAAGGGTCTGGCTGCAGCGAGGTATCTGACATATCATAAGCGAAGACTTAAGTTCTTAAGGACTAAAGCAAAAGTTAGAGAAGATTCTCCAAATAGCAATGGAGAACGGAGTTAACAGCCATCTGAACCTGCTGTGGTATGGCCCAACTGGCTGGAAGGTGTTGGAGAAGAAGCTGACTTCCATCTTATCTGGAGGTGATTATCAGCCGACCCAAGGGGACCACATCCTCCTGCTCAGTATTTTGAGGACAAAGCCATGAGCAGACACAGGAGCTTCCTCTGCAGACCTCCCAATTGCTGCTTCTGCCTGTTTTGCAAGGGGCCAAGGAGGGAGGAGGACTTCATACTCTGCCAAATAATGCAAACAGAGTGCAAACATCAGAAGATATTTAGTTGTAACAAATGCAGATCAGCTTAGAAATAGCTACAGGTCAAACATGCTTCACTATACCTCATTTTTTTGATATATAGTTGCTAAATCTTAATTATTTGATCTGGAATGGTAATGCACATTCAGAATGACACAATAAGGTAAATAGGCAAATTCCAGAAAAAAACTTGCCAGAGGATTTATTCTTCAGAAATCCTAGTTGTAAATTACTGCCTTCCAGCTCATGAGACAACTGCAAGAAGCATGCACGACTTCTTATTTAATAATAAGTTTCCTCAAGAACTTCAACTTTCATTTAGGATCTGGAAATCCGTGTATCTGTAAGAAGCTATATGTAAAATGCATTTTACTCTTTGAAGCAGAAGGCTTTTAAGAGACTTAATTAATTCTGGTTTTAACATGGGTGATGATATCCATACATTAGCTTCATGTACTCCGGGTGACGTACTGACTTTCTTTAGAAGCCTCTCAGCTTATCTGAGATAATTCTATAGATGTGCTGATATAACTCTGCTGAGATACCACACACAGATTGTGCATTTTATGACTTTGAATATTCATTTGAAGTTTTCATTTCAAGAGATTTTGATGTTGTCATCCTGCCTGATGAATACAGTTTTCTTTTTTCTTTTTTTTTTCCCCCTGATGTAAAAGGGTTTGCTTCCCCCATCTGGCCATGTATCCATTGTGTCTATTTCTGCAACTTCATTGCTCCAAAAGAAGTACATAGACTCATGTGGTTGAAGCAGTCTGCCTCCCAGGCAGCTATTGAAATTCTAGTCACCCAAATACAAACCTGCTCCATACTCTTTAATGTTCCATCCCCAAACCAGATTTTGCTGTCCGCCCTTTCCTAAAGCCATTCCCAGTTTAGACTTGTAATTATCTTCCTTGCATTGTTCCCTCTGGCTCCTCTCCACTCACGGTCTTTTCCATAAGCTTGTGGATCTCTTGCCTTCACCAGCCTGAAACATTTCCCACAGCTCTTCCTGAGCAGCCAGGGAAAGTCATGAGGTACATCTGAGCACCAGCACTGCCCTCAACACTGTCTTACATTTTTAGCCACAGAATCCGAATTACCTTGAAACAAAGACTTTCAGAAGAACTATAAAAGGGTTTGAGAAGAAAGCAACAAAATGAATGCATTTAGAGTTAGTATCTCCAAGACAAACATCTGCTTGTTCTTTTGAGTGACCAAAGGCAAATTCTTACAGATGTTTAGAACATGCTACAGACTAATGTTCAAAGCTGCCAAAATGAACTTTCAGTTCAGTGTCCTGAATAACAGATCCCAAACACTTTACTGGTGGTGCCAATATAGCACCTTTGGCTTTATTACAGAGGTAGCAGCAGGGTTTTGGTGTGTTTTTTTGGGGTGGGGGTTTTTTTTTTGGGGGGGGGGTTTGGGTTTTTTTTGTTTTTTTTTTCCCTTTAGGTGTATATATATGTAGCATTGCACTTTAGTCTGTCAAATCTTCAAATTTTAGAAGCTGCGGTAGACAGCTATTATCCTGAGTAGATTTTCCTCATGGGCAGTTCACTTGTGGGACTTCACTTACTTGGAACAGACTTCTAATTAGTAACAAACCAAGAAAGTTCAAAAAAGGATTGGAAAAGTAGACATACCAGGATGTGCAAGTGCATTAAATACGAGCAGTAGGAGACAGCAGTGGTCAGAATGATGCTGTAATAGGCATCTTGGGTTATATCTGTCCCAGTGAGCTTGAGGACATGGCTAGGCTGCGTCCTGTCCCCTGTGGAGGAGAGAAACAGCTACTCACTACCCTCTCCAGCTAGGTCCTTGGTTTGGGATCCCAGATTGGCCATGGATGAAGGCTGTAGTCCCCAAGGCCTAGGACAGGGCCTTAGGCTGCACATGAGAGGACAATTTTTTTCTCACCTTGCTGGATATATGTGGGAAATCTGGCCCCAGGGCTCGAGATCAATCAATGGGGGTTGGAAGACTGGGAGAGCCTTTAGAATATTTAAAAGAAATATTCAGTTACTGCAGTTTGGCTTTTGCTTCTTGGCACATGTGGTCATGCACGTGCAACCATCTCCACCAGAAGAGGTGTGTTTTGTGAGTGTAAATGTCATTGCGCAGCGAAACAGTTGTGCTCCTTATATACTGCCCTTCTGTGTGCTTCAGTGATTTTTCACTCATCTAGACAGCAATGCAATTTTGAACTTTCCCAGGGTAGCAGTAACATCCACGCTTCACATTTTGTAATATGTTCAAAGATTTCTTGATGAGCACACATGATGCATCGCAGAGTATGTATCACTATTCAGTATTCATCCCCTTCCCTGTGGTACCTCTCCTTGGAGAGGGGAGATAAACTCAGTACACTAACCACACAGGGAATGCAAACACCCATTTAATGGATGTCATACAAAAACAGTGTAGGTAAAAACACTTTTTGTGAGCAAAGCAAATGTGAATGGGAAAGAAACTTCCTCGACGGGGTGAGTTTTCTGAAGCATGAGTACAAGTTCTAAGCAACATCTTCCACGTCCACAGGCAATGCTCCAGCATGCAGATGAAGTGAGATCTGACATTCCTAATGCAGCAGCTAATGATTTGTTGATTAAATACCACATTAAATTTTATTTATAAAAGAGAAAGCATATTTTGTAATATTTTTTCTCAGATTTAAATTTCTAACCTCTCCTTCTGGCAACAAATCTAGCTTATATCTGTTGAAGTTATCTTTCTGTTGATGGTACAAACACAGGCAAGGAATATTGATTTTGGTGGGGCGTTGAGATATAACCATCTTTTTGCCAAGCATGAATACTTTAAATTCCTTTCCAATAGAGCCTAGAAAAGCCATCAAAATAGTAACTTCTAGCTATTACAGGCAGCTTAGGCTGGAGACATTTTAAAAGAACAGAGCTTCAAGGTGTTCTACGCTTGCTTTCCAAACAGTTGGCCCTGTGACATTTGGCCATCCAAAAAATAAGCATACTTTTGAATGGCCTCCTTGCACCATCCACAGGGTTTGGTAGGGCACTTTGAAGGTCACAATTTTAAGAACAGAATAAAGTTCTTATCTCAGAAGCAGTGCCAACTTCGGCAGCAAGCAGAGAAGAAAGGTCCCTGTCCTAGTTGGGAAGTTAGGTGCAACAAAAAGGAAATTTGTGTTTATGAAATAGTAACAAGTCACAAGTACCCATCTCCTCTGGTCTGTACCCAGAGGGATGTGCCTGATTCTATTCTATTCTATACCCTGGAAATTGGGGAGCTACTAGAGGAAGATAGCAAAGACAGCAGAAACTATTCCTACCTACCTTAGAAAACTGCACTGCTGCCAGGCACCTTCTGTAATTCAAATCACTGTGGGTATTTTGGCACTGTGATTTGAAAATAAAAATTTGGACCATCACAGAGACACTCAGAAAAATTCCATTACATTTTACAAATCTTCCATATTGCTTTTCCTATTAAAAAAAAAAAAAAAACCTTTCCTTTTTCCCCCCAGCAAGTGCTGTCATCTTGTATTTTATATCCTTCTACAGTGAGGGAGGTGCATCTTTCCAGTGTATGGCCGAGCAAAACAGCCTATGAAGATGTAGGGTAATATAAAACTGTACAGCATACGCTGCTTTGCCAGGGAAAGGAAGCTTGTCACTTTACTCAATAAAAGACATAGAAATACCATGGGATTGTTTTTCCCCTACAATTGGGCCCCAAATGTTCTCATGCTATACTTGTAATGTGCATTACTAGCTGATTAGAAATGACATCAATTAGTCACATGTCTGTGTTTCTGGTGAAAATAAAAATGAGCTTCTGTACACAAAAATCTCAAATTCATCTCTACATTGCCTAGGGATTTTTTCTCCTGCAATATCAGTTATCGGTTTAATATAATATTGTTGACTTAACAATGATATATTTCAGGCTGAAGGCAGAAATGCATTTTGCATTAATAAATTGTTTTGAGATGGGCTTAAAGAGTATTTCATTATGTAAGAGAGGCAGCTATAAAACCTATTTGATAGGTCACTGTTACCTGTGGCCTATTTATGTGGATGGCATTCATCAGTGTGGCAGGAAATATTAAGCAAGTGCTAGACAGTTAGTTCTCCTCAAGCAGAAGTCCTCACGTCTTCTATTCCTATGCCATGGGAAAAATTCACTTGGTATTTTCTTTCTTGCAACTGTTCTGCTGTTCATAATTTGATGGAAAATTGATTAATCACACATTTAACTCAATGCAAGATCTTCTGCACTGTAATAAATTATGGCCATTAATCAATAAGTACAAAGTAATTCCAGGAGTCTGGAGACATGCTGGTTTCTAATAGAAAAACTTGTGCTTAGGCCTTCTTGCCAGTGACCACTTCATCTGAGGTATTTTGCACCTGCCTCAATCCAATTAGATGACATAATTAATGAATCTCAATGCAGTTGATAATTTGTTATACAAAGGAAAGAATGTTTTGGCACATCTATTAAGTCTTGATGTACAAATCTTTGCAAAGGGGGAAATATGAGGAACCCAAGAGAGGGACCTACAACCTCTGCTACAGCAGAGGAAATGTCTGTTTATTCCAGGGCACTGAGTATGCAAATTCCACTGAACTTTAAAATTTGCACATTTTCTTCTCCCCTCTATAAAGTGAAGCTGTCTGTGTGCAGAAGTCTTCCATGCCATCTTGTTTCTTTTATGACAAATTAAATGGTATGATTAGAGCAAGCATTTAGGAAGTGCTGTTTCCCAGGCAATCTAATCAATGTTTCCTTGGTCGAGTATCAGTTACAGTTTTACATATCGCAATCCATTTGCACCTGTTATACACAGCTAACATATAGGCACTTGATAGATTTTAGTGAGAGAAGGAGTGAGAAGATAAAAAGAGCCAGTCTGCTGCTAATTCTGTCACTAGGAGACGCCATGAGCAGATTTTATTTAGAGACTTTGAAAAACAATTAGCTGAGGATTATAGGACTAAAAGGCCTTTACTAGCTGTACCTGGAAAATACTTTGCCCATTTAATGCCTTCTAAGCTGTCATTGTACTTGAACTTCAGTCCCGGTGATTAATGAAAAGCTGCAGGGCACAGCTAGAAGCTAAAGTCTCAATTATGAAAAAGCAGTAACTAGTTTAATGTGCTGATGCTTTTATACTTAAACTGACAGCTGTGAAAAATGGCAATATTTCCAATCATGCTTTAATAATTTATCATTAATTTATTGGCATGTCCAACACACTTTACTCCTACTGTTCTTTTTCTCCTTTTAGGCTCATGGCATTTCAACGCCGGAGAGCAAAATCTGTTGCAAATCTCTAAGGACGAACCTCCTTGTGATGCCTGAGTGATTACTGTTTGCAGGCAGTAAGTACTATCAAGTAGTCCACAGTTTATCGATGTAGGTACAGTACGAACATATTTGTGGGATATGATATGATATGTGAACATGGATCATTAGCTGCTGCTAAATCACTCTAACTCCACCTTCAGTGGAATCAGACCAGTTGGGAACATAGATGGCTTTTTGGGACTGAGGATGGGCAACGTTATGGAGCCAGTTCGGGTTCATCGGCGCAGCAGGCTCCCTGGCTGGAGAACAGGAGTTAAGTGCTCTAAATAAAAAAAATAAATTTGGAAAGTGTAACTTCTGAAGAATTCAGGCAAAGTCTCACCTGCTACAAAGTCTGTCGAAATATTATGTTTAATATCAAATAATAGAATCAGTGCAGCTAAGTCAATTTAAAAGAGCTGATCTACTATCCATTTATATTTTTGATATTTTGAATATTTTTCTTTCCTGTTTTGATGTTCCCTGCTTAGTTTCTCTTAATTTTGTGTATGAACAAAGGGAGAGGAGCAAAGTCAAATAATAAAGCCTTGTTTCAGTACAATCGCCTAGCTGGATTTAGTTTGTCATGGTTCGTGCCTGTTTCCAGGTCTGCTACAGGCTGGACAAATATTCACAAAGTTGAAAAATTATGAATTTCAGAGGTCATCACTGCCTTATTTTGGTAGCAGAAGTTAACCCTGTTTTATTCTCCGTCTGATACAAAAGCATAATCATCCAAGGAGGAGTGACTCTGAGCAGACTCTGAGCATTTCCTTTTTTTTTCTTTGATACAAACCCTTGCTCTCTGTGGCTATGTACATGTTTCTCTTATGTAATGACCGACACTGCTAAGGTCCTGGTGATACTCAGTTGCTGTTATTCTTTGTCAGACCTGATGACTCCTGAGCCTTTTCGCAAAGCTCATCTAGCCCTAAATGGCAGCTGAGATCATCTTGACAGCCTAACTCTGCTGATGGTTGCCAGTTCCTGAACTAAAAAGCAGCCTTACCGAGCAGTGGGGGAAGCTACTCTGAACTGTTCGACGGAAACTATTGCAAAACTGCTATCTGGCTGTCGTTCACGCCCTGGCTGAATAGGAGAAACATGGCCATGAGAGAATATTAATACCAATTGATGTGACATCTGTAATGGTCTAACAAGTATGACATATTGTGTTGCTGGACTCTTCACAAAAACTGCAGTGCGTTCAGTTTGAATTGATGTGATGGAAAGGACCTGTCAAGTGGTTTGTTCCATAGGTTAAGAATTTGTTGTTTTCTATAAAAACATAGTAATTTTGCCTTTGATTTTATTTGCATTTTGAAATTTTTCTTTGAAGTTTTGATCATTTTGATCATTCCAATAATTCTTTTCAATGCAGACAGCATTTATACTAATTAGTTAACAGTTCAATTATTATCAAAGGGAGTTTTGAATGAAAAGAAACCAAATTCCCAGCCCTGACCAAACTACATGTCTGAGCACTGAGTGTGGCACTTCATTAGGAATCCTGGAAATCAGTAATACTTATGTCTACTACTGTTCCTTAAAGGAATTGAATATCTCTTTTGGGAATTACTACCTGGAAAAGAAGGCTTATTCTAATCCATATTATCTGTCATGCTGTAGACCTAATAATGTCTTTTAACAACATGTGAGAGAGTGGAGAAATACAACCCAATGTAGACAAGTGACTGGGATGCAAAAAGTATTTACAGATTTGTGATGTTCATGTCAGGTTACTGATGGATGTACAGCCAGCCACCAGGAATCTCACTATTATCACTCTGCTACCCTCTACTTTTCAGATGCCTAGTTTGATGCTTGAATACAACAATTTGAAGAATGTACGCAAACCAATTCCAGCTACTAATTGAAGGAACTCTGCTAATTAGAAAAGGCTAGGGAACAAATAACAATTGGCAACAAGCATGGGGCCATTTTCTGTATTGAACACTCTTTGTAGAGTGACTTCTAACTTGAACAAATTTAACATTAGATTTTTCTGGATTGGTGACAGACTTTGAAAAACATTATTCATGCTGACTTTACTGCGCATCTAAGAATATTTTGTATGTCCCTTAAAAACACAACTCCTGGAGCTGTGTGATAAACTGTCTTAGTTTCCATTAAGAAAAATACAAATGAGATATCACTGTGTCTTGATTGAGGAGAAAGGCTTGAAAGTATGTGTTCCAAAGGCCCCACTTGAGAATTCAAATAAAAAAGACCCAAATTCCATTTTTGATTTGAAAATCATCTTTCTCAAAATTTTTGGCATCTATTGTGACTGATGGTGATTTTTGAATATTGAAAGTTAGCAATACTTTGGCATATAGACAGGAATATAACTGCTAACATAGACTAAGTTATTATTAGGCAAAGATTACAAGATCTTGCTGTTAGATCTAGTCCCTCTAAAGAACTTCTTGATTGTCATGTGCTCCCTATAGTTTGATCAGGTCTTTTCTGAGATAGCTAGCTAAATCAGACAGAAATCAGTTTTGCAAGACATTTCTTTAAAGTACCTTATCAGAGACAGTCAGTGCATTATCAAATTAATTTTTAAATAGAGATCTGTGTAATTGGGTAGACTTTGATTATCTAGTCATCATCTGGACATTCCAGACCTTCTCTGACAAACCTCTGTGAGAGGAAGGCTGTTAGCTGGCTGCTGGAGGACCATTCTCGGGATCCTGTCTGTGGGATAGACACTGGCATGGAACTTTATCCCATGATACTTCCAGGTAAGGTCCATATGAAACTGTACCATTTCTGCTAGAGTAACATTCCATGTGTGCTAGCATGTCTGCTTATTTACAGAAATGCACACGTGCACTTTTTACAGGAACACATCTAACATGATATTCCATGTATTTGCATTAGTCTTCAAGTAGTAAAATGCAAAAAGCATTAATTTTGTGTTTGTAATCTTAAATACCCTTTCTTAATAAGCTTAAACCTCTTATGTTTATTCCTGTGCTTTATCTCTTCCCAAGCGGCCCCATGCTTCCTAAAAATAGTTCCTACCCAGTATAAGAGAGCACCTCCTCCTCTGCTGCTGAATTGGATAAGAATATTGTCCATTCTGCAATAGAGGGATTTGTCTCACTTTCCCGCTGCCTTAGTGAGGTATTTTTAGCAGCTATTAATGTTAGCTTAATCCAAATATTATTTACAGTAGCAGCACCAGATATCTTAGTAATGTCATTTAATACATTTAAGTCTAGAAAATGATGAAAATCCAGTCCTATTGCTACTTTGATAAGGTCAAGTATTTTCTATCAAAATTCCGTGGCTCTGGAATTCAATACCATATGAGGAACACCTCAGGTGCAGCGCAGGTACAGAAGGAGATGTATTTAAATGGTGCGATCCTTCACAAAGGAAATGTGGCAAAAATAGGAAAAAAAATCCCACATAGTCAAGGCTTCTCAGCACCCTCACTAGTAGATACTACTTTAGGACCTAGTTTAACCATGACCATTGTCTACCACAGCCAGCACAGAGTGATTCTGTGGGCATTGCTGCCTGACTGTACTATTTCCATGAAGAAGCATTCGTGCTGCTGAAAGTGTTGTCTTGATGGACTTTTTAGATTAGCCTAAGCTGTATTATAATATCAGGAGAAAGTACCAGTTTGTCTGTGACTTGTGAAGGTGTCTAAGTACCTTACAACACAGCCAGTATACTCTGCAGCTTGTGCCAAATACTGCCAGATTTCCTAGTGACCTACTTTCACTGAAAGTCAAAACCACTTAGACATTTCCTCAGACTTACTGTCGCAGTGGGGTTAGAGGTACACCTGCAGTTCTGCTAGGGAAGCGTGCTTTCGACTAAAATCCCAGAGCTAATATAACAGAGCAGGGGTATTCCAATTAATTTCAATAGATCAGGCTCAACCACACTACTCGAGATGGGAGAAATTCAGAGGCAACAAGGAGTAAAAAGCAAAGGGCTGTGTGTCACCTTGGCAGTGAGTAATGGGAGATGCAGGTGGGACTCATGCAACATGTTGAAAAGCTCCAGCCCTCTAAAGGCCTCATGTGACATGCAGGTTGGTTTTGAACATCTCTTACAAATTGGCAAGCCAAAATACCACTTACAAGGAAAAAAACCCAGTTTATCATGTTTCTCCAGCCGTGTAGTTCCTCATTCACTATACTGTTTGCCTAAACTCTGTCTCTAGAGCTCAAGCAGAAGTTGGGCTTTCCTGCCCAACTGGAAAGCAGCATCTAACCTTTCCTAACTCAAAGGGACATTGCTTGGTTTGGGTTGTGGTGATAAGAATAAATGGCAAGCTTCTCCTTCCAACTGCAAGTGCTTCTTCCTCTTTGTAGCCCAACATTTTGTCCCTTCTGTACTGATCACACTACCTGTATATGGTCTTGGTGTAACCATACTGGAACCTTATTCCTTACCCCCCTAATTCCCAGTGGGGGGACTGTGAAGACTGCTTTCTCCCAAGCCCTGGCCCAAGTATCTCACACAGATATTATTTCATGGTAGGAGGTGAAGGGAGCAAGCCACTCTTCACCTTTTCTTTCGCCCTTGCCCTTCCCTCAAAAGTGAATCCACCCTAGAATAGTTTACTTAAAACAACATTTCATATAATAATTGTTTAGAATCTTTTACTTTCCTTTTGTTCAAGCTGAAGTCATGTTAGGTCACACTGTAACCTTGACGCCCATTCTGGATGAACAGAAGTGATAGTACCCAGGCCTAACTTGGAGTGTTACATGCTGGGTCTACAAGGAAAGGTCTTGTGTGGCTCATATTGCCAAGGAACATTTACTAGATGATAGAAATGTGGATTATTTTTTAAAAAGTATTTATTTAAATAAAAAGACAGTAGCAAATCTGCATAATACATCAGGTGACTCACTCATAGACCCTGCAATGTGGGGGGATTCACTCTTAATTGAAACAGCCATGGTGAAAAGTGAGAAATTGTCTTCAATGCAGACTACCTAAATACTCAGAAGTCTGGGGATAATACAAACTCTGATTGATGTATTGAAGGCACACTCCCAGTACCAGGGTAGTGAGGTGCGAAAGATCAATTTAAAATGTCTAGGGCAGGAGTAGATCATTTGATAACCCACTTTAAGTGTAAAACAACTTGGAAAGTTATCTCCAAGTTTTGATAATCACTTTGCCTTCTGAGACTGACAATCTGTTTCTTAACTGTTCTTTTTACTGTGAAAAAGTCTCCCATTTCTATTCTCTGCCCTACATACTTGGGTCAGGAAGCGAACATCCTATTTTTACAGCTTTGAAGCCAAATGGTGATATAAGCAGCTGATTTCTTCACAGAATCTTTCTCAGTCATTCTTTTATTATTTTTTTTACAAGAGGAGCCCTCACTATTTCCCCAGTCTCTACCTTTAAAGAAATAGGGCAACACAATAAGAAGATTCAGTTTTCCCTGCTGAAGGGCACAGTAGTCAATGGTATTCAGCCCTGCCGGGAGCTCCTAACACTGCTTAAACTGTGGCCCAATTAGAAAAAATGGTCTTTTAAAAATATTTCTTTTGAATAGCAGATAACAGAATCAAAAATATATATTGAAGAAACCTTCTGAATTTTTCACTAGGTGTGAATGCAGCATTTTTTGTTTGAGACACATTTTTACTCGACAGTTGAATAAGGTTTTGTTTGTTTTGAACAGTTTTCTTCAAGAACTCATGGAAAGCACATTTGAATTTTTCTTATTACAACCTCAATTTTGATTTAGGAATAGTACTAAAGAAACAAGATTACAGGGACTAACTCCTGTCTGGGACAAAGGCAGCCAACTCTGGAAAGCACATTTTGGTCTTACAGGACCTTATTATCACAGATTCTGTTTCTTGGGTAAAACGAATTACTTATTCAGCTTCAAAGTACCTTTTTGTAAACATCAAAACAGATTATTTCTTCCCAGCAACTATTTTGGGGAAAGAATTGTGAGGAGTCATTTTGGGAAGCAAATTGGGGAGGCAGTTTTTAATACAACTTAATGTATGCAAACACAACGTATGACAGTAACATTGTATTGCTGTGTAAAACAAGTCATCCAGATTTATATATTGAAGTCTCTGTTAGTAGTTAATCTCCTGCTGGCCACCTGCAGAGGAGGAATGGAAAAGCTTCCTTTTGATCTCTTTTGTGAAATGACCTTTAAGGGTAAAAAAAAAAAAAAAGAAAATAAATGTGAATGAACCTTAAAAGGTTTGGTACAAATATTCTGTTGGGAACTGTTTGGTCCTTTAAAAAGATGTCCATATAAGACATTAAATGTATGAAAGAGAGTAACATCTGTGCTTTAGGTCAAGAAGGCTCATCACCCATTAATGTAACTCGGCTAACTTCTTACAGGTCACTGAGAGAAGGTGTTAGTCTGGTAGATTACTTTGTGAGTACTCTGTGTCTGTGCAGGGAAGGGCAGCTTTGCATGTGGGAATGACGGGTTACTGGGAAGGACAGCAATTCAAGCACTGATATGCAATACCTTTCTTCTTGACAAGGGTTATCATTCAGTTGCGGTGTTTCTCTGCCACCCCTCCCTCCAACCCCCACCCCCCATGTGATATATGAATCTCTGTCTCAAACTTTTGGTCTTTGTCTTGTACCTTACTGTCGGTTTGGGTCCAGTCCCCGGTAGGAATACAGCCCTCACCATGATTTATACCTGTTTCAGTGCAAGAGGCCAAAGCAAAGCTCCCTCAATCTCGCCTGAATCGGTAACATTAAAAATTCTCCCATGCATGGAAATAAAACTGAGCATTTGCATCTCATATTATCTTTGTGTGTGAATGAGGCTAAATGTCTGAAAATCATGCTCATGACCTCTGAGTGGGCAGAGATAATTCTGCCTATTATGCCTCTCCATTTTCCTATGATGCTGAATTTCTCAAGCTGTCTGTAAAAGCCCAGGTTCTCCTCTTACCCTTGCACATACCCAGACACCAGGAAGACATATGTCTTAATGGATAATGGCTCCATTGTGTGAATACTGTCAGTATCATATCAATGTGACATAAATATAGCAAATTAGCCGTATGTTACTTACATCAGAACTGCTTCAGCTCTTTGTGTGGAATGCAAAAGGTGCAAGTGAAAGCTCTCTGAAGCAGCATGAGTCTTTTCCTTTTTTAAACAGTGCTCCTGTGAGAAATTGTACCAAGTTATAAATTTGGTGCTGATTCAATGCTATTTTTTCCCCCCAAAGTAGAAAAGAACTAAGGTACGTAATTCACCTAAGCACTTGGAAATTAGTGCTTTGGCAAAATTTTCCTTAAGAAATGCTATTTCCAGCCTTGACCAAGCACATGTGAAAATGAGGGGTTTCTTGTGCATAGCTTCTGTCTCTGCCACTATTACCCTCTCTCCAGAATCATAAGAAAGCATCTTTGACTAAATGTACAGATTATTTAAGAGAATTCTTTGTAAATAAGTTTGGGTTTGGAGATTTAAATTCATTGAGTTCATTCTTACTATGCCTTCAGATTAAAAAATAAAAAGAAAAAGATGTATTTAGTCTCTTACAAACATCTACAAGATGGTACAGCCATTGCTAAAGGATTATACTGCTTTTGTCACTCAAAGAAGTATCGCAAATTGCTATTCTGAGAAATGTTAGAAAAAAGAGCAAATCAAACAATTTTTTTTTTTACTGGATGCATTTCACAGTTCTAGATAATTTGTTCTTATTAATATCGTAACATATGAACAATCAGAAGATATCCAACAAAAACTAAAGGTGCTTTGGAATTTTTGCTTTTTGAGTGGAGTAATAAGTGTTACCAAAAAAGTCTGTAAGCTTTTTGGAACTCACATCATCCCCATAAAGAGCAATTCCTGGAAAAAAGGAATCTGCCAATAATTAAAAAATTACATAATACTGGAAATTAAATGTAGGCAATACTTTTCCAGAAAATATCAGAAAATGAATACATGTGCTCTGTTTGTGTTGGTTCTCTCCCTGCCCCCTTTCCTGGGAACATCTTTAAACAATGGTTTTCAACAAGTAACTTTTTTTTCAATTTTTCAGCTGTAAGGTATCAAATTGCACCAGTCTGATTCTGTGAGTGTTTTTCTGTAACAACACTGAAAGCATGAACAAATTACTTGGGTACACATTTAAAGTCTAAGGGATGGAAATAAAACATTGCAATAAAATTTTCTCCAATACTGATCAGTAGACTTATAATAATGCTGATAAAATAGTAAATGCACTTCTGTTTTCAAGGCAGCTCTGTTGTGATGATGTCATTTGTGTGAATTTTGCCAGAGGACAACTTTGAACAAATATGTTGTAGATTACTCCAGCGACTTTTTCAATATGTAAGATTACCCATGGAAGTGTTTTTTGGGAAAGGGCAGAACCTCCCAGGGCCATTCTTCCCTTCCAAAATACTAGAGGTTACACAAACATTACACTAACATAAAGCTGTATGTACTCTTGTTCTGTTACACCTTAACTCTTCAGTCATTTCTGACTCAGAAGTGGTTACACTGACTTTATCAGTATGCTGATTTAAATTAATTAAAAGCATATATTTCTTCTTTCTAGTAATGGATGCACAAAACTCCCCAATACCCCTAGCTTTCCATCGGCTACTCCACAGAAGTCAGCAAGAGCCTTAGTATTCACCTGTAAATATATTCTACACTGACAGTACCAACCTGCAGAGTAAAAAAGAGGGCTATAGGTTTCCTTCCCACTTTGTCGCCACTTTTACAGATTCATGGGATAATGGATAAGTTGCACAACTCACGGGATGGCTCCTGCCTGTAGTAGCACACAATGTAATTGGAATGGGTACTGGGCTGTTGAGTTCCCTGGCCTTGAGGAGCACTGAGAGTGATGCAGCCTAAATGAAAGAAAAATGTTTCTCAGCCTTGTTGGCTGTCACATCTTTGGCTAAGTACAATTGCATATGGTTTAATTGTTAGGTGACTAGAATTATGCTTGTATGAGAAACCTGTGCTTGCAGGTTATTCCTACTATGTAAGGGGTGCAGTTTATCCCATATTCTATATAATCCTCTGTCTTATCTAGAAATTATATTGATGGCTCCGTAGTGTCTTGTTAGAAAACCAAAAGTAAGTTGGGTGACATCAAAAAGAAGAAAAAGAAGCATCAAATAAACTGGATGTTGCACTTTGCAAAATACAGTTATTGAATTTAAATATGATTCTTAAGTACTGTAGGGCAAGGACTGACTAGCTATTCAAAGACTGCACAGCTTCTAACCCCAAGAATTCCTGAGCCATGACAAGGGATGGCCACACTTCAAATGATAATAAAAGTGATAATAATAATCAGGACAATAATAAATCACCAGTACTCTGTGCAGAGATTATTTATTGGAATTTTGAGACTTATTTTATAGCTAAAATGAAGCAAAGACTAATTTATAGCTTGCTTGTATTTTCCCAGCTCAACCCCGTGCTCAGCCAATTGTACTGTTTCACTGGGGCTCAAGGGAAATTTTGCCACTGCTTTAACAGAATTGGTGACCTAGAACCTGTTCCTCTCTGGCATTGCTCTGACTGTATTAATTTGCAATCAGTGGCATGGATACTGGTGTAAAACTGCAGAAACACCCTGGTGAAACGGGTCCTTAATCCCCTGCATCTGTGCAAATTGTGTAGACTTCAGTGAACTGAATATTCAAACTTTGTATTTATGCTCAGAAAGGGGAAAACACGCCCATAGTTCATTCGCATAATAAATGTGATGGGAAAATAATTCTATGGGGAGAAACATTGTTTGGTTTTTCATGAGACATGCTTGACAATTACGGCTTTGTCCCTTTTGTGCTATTGCAATGCAGTTATAAGATTGTGCCATAAATCTGAGAGACTGTTTTGCAAAGTTCGTATCTGCATTTGCTACCTTTAATATTAATAGGAGAATATCTTTAAAGTGAGTAAATTGAGAAAGTGGCTGAAACTATAGTTTATAAAAGAAGATTAGTGGGTTTAATATGCACTGGAGAGTAAAAGAAAAATCTTATTACTGTATGGAGAAATTACCTCATAAAGAAGCTAATACAGCAGGCTAGGGAGTAATTTTTAACAAGGTTTTTATGATGCACAAGTGTAGGCAAGTTAATGAACTTATCTTTCTAGTTATTTTCAGATTGTAACAATGCATTTCTTTTCAGTTCCTGTGCTTTAAAAAGTAAAACACATTTAATCACTTACAATAAAACTAACTCATTAGTTTAATAAATCAAGTAAAATCCTATACTGCTGCTGTTGTGGCAGTGCTGCTTAGAAACTTAGATCAGGTGAAAACAGAGCAAACTACCAGGTTTATTCATTATTGGAATTAAAAGGTGTCATATTGACAGGGAATGTTCATTTTTGGGAAGACCTGCTCTGGTCTTGGTAACAGAATTTAGGAAATAAAAACTAAAATAGGGACTCAGGCCAAGATTTTGTTTTAACAATTTTACTCTTTGCAAAATAGCCATGTGGTCTTTGACATTCATAAAACAGACATCTGAAGAATGTCACATCCAACAGCAAAGAAACCACAGGGGGGAGTTGGTAAATACAGAATGTCCATCTGTCAGCACCCCAGCATGGCATGCGTAGGTATTGTTTAGGAGGAGCATGTCCACATTTTTCTGCCCAAATGCAAAAGACAGACTGCTGAGTAAAACAGTTCAATCTTTATATTGATTAAAGAGATGTGATTTCCTACCACACAACAATGACTGTACTTGAAATTAATTCAGCAGCACTCTAAAGGAAAGACTGAAGGTTGTCAGGCACTCACTGAAGGTTTTAATACAGACGTCCCAGAACAGAAATGACGTGGACATACCACAACAATTTGACACTACAATAGAGCATTTCATCGAGAGTTTATCAGAACCTCATCTAGACCACAATCATGTAAGCCATAGTCATGTTGAATGTTAGCATTATTCACAGCTTCCATCATGTCAGGGTATGGGACAACCTTCCCAGAAGCATACAGAAGGGAAGAGAGGAATGTGCTGAGAAAACAAGTGATTACTGATCAATTAATTAACATAAACAGATGGGATGTCTGGATTCCTCTTTTGCTGATGAGAACATTCTCCTACATAGATTTGGAAGAACTGTCTGCAAAGAGTGGCAGCAGGAAGATTTCTGCTATCACTATACTCTGAGTGATGAGCAAGTTGCATACTGCTCAAGGCATTTGAGTGTCTTCACACCCTTGTGAAAGGTCACAGCCAGTGATCTTTACTGCACTGAACCAATTAATCTAAGAAAGCTTATGGTGGGTGGCAAACTGGAGCTGTAATTACCACAGTGTGTTACCTTGGGGAGGAGAAACACTGGGCTTCCCAAGTCAAGTTTTATGGTTTGCACACTACTGATGAACCACTGAATACTTCTAAAAGGACTGATTTGCTATCTAGGGTTCACTGGTGTCTTTTTGTTCAAAGTAAATAACCTCCAATAGTTCTTCTGAGTTAAGGTGCCTCTATGTGCTGTAACAAGCGCAGATATGACTCTGGCTAGAGTTACACAGACAGCTCCATCTATCCACCTATATATAAAATCTTTGAAAGAGCTTTTGAAAGAATGTCTGACTGGTTTTCCTGCTTCCACCTTTTATGGTAGAATGTGCTTCTCTCTTTTCTGGGGCCCAGGATAACACAATCTTTACTGAGTCCTCCTTTGAATCTTATTGCTCTACAGGTAATTTTGGCTTTGAGAGGAAAAAAGTTCCCTCTTTACTTTTTTTTTCTCAAGAAAATATTCTAGCTCTGAGAAAATTCTGTGAACTGCTAGAATGTGATATCTAAAAATATTTGCAGGGTGAGGAATAATATTTCCATTTTTCTGGTTCTAAGATTCACTTTTCTCTGTCCCTATCCAGCCTTAACCTAAACATTTGATTGCTATATGTTTAATCTTCAGAGCTGGTGATGGCTGTGTAGTATAGATGACCCTGAATTCAAATTGCTCTTGAGCTCCACCAAATTCAAGCCACCTCAGTCATTAAGGCTGGTGTGACCTTGACTCTGGTGTTTGGAGCTGCCCTCTTCAGGCGGCTGACACTGCAACTGCTGGATGCCCCTGAAGTGCAGGCTTGTATCAAGACAATGTGGTTCAGTCTAACCACTGACTTCTTGAGAAAAAACTTCTTAAATCAGAATTGACTGGAAACAGAGATAAGCAACTGAAGGAGGAGAATGGGAAGAGCTTTTTTGTTCACTGGGATTTCGGCTGTCCTACCTGATCATAACATCCCAGGTTTATCTCCCTCTTGGTGACATAGAATTGGTCTTTCAGTGAATATTTTATGTGAGGATGGGATCCCGTGACCAGCTTTGTCTCTATGTGATGCATCTGTGCCCTTTGTTTCAGCTGGACAAATACTGGCCTTCAAACCATTTTCTCCTGAGTTAAAAAAGGAAATAAATTGTCAGTGATTGTTCCTCGAATTAAAAAAAAACCCCACAACACAACAAAATCAGACACTGGATGCTGCAGAGTCAGAAGCTGCTGATTAGCTAAAATGGACTTACAAATATACAGCCTTGATCTCAACCAACTCCTACATGGGGTTGTTCTTCAGGCTTGATTGCAAAAAATGTGTTGGGATTTGCAGTAAGTATGCGCTAAATACATTTTCTTAGTTTTCAAGAGCAAATTACCTGTGTAGATGTATTATTTAGTATATTTATTATTCTGTGTATTTATTCTACTCTCTATAAAATAATGTTATTTTTAACTATAAAATATAAGTATCTGCAGCAGTGAGCACATAGCTGATAGGGATCCTCTGTGATTACAGACACCCCATCTGTCCCATGATGAGTGAAATGGGATACTTGTTTGTAATGTTGAAACTTTACTACTTTACTTTTTACTTTCCTTTTCAGCTGATTTTCTATATTGGAAATGAATAAAAAGGCAACACTGGTCTGACCAGAAAGAAAAAGTGCATGAAACAAATGGGCCAACTTCTGTTCTCAGCAACCTCATGTAAATGTAAAGTAATTACAGTGCAGACTAGCAAGTTCCTCTAGATTTATGTCACACCTTCCTCTTTAAATCAGAAAATCAGAACAGCATTTAAGGAAGACGCAATAATTTTAGCACAGCTTTTGCCCAGGAACAAATATTTTGATAGACAAAAAACTCACTGTGCCATTATTTTTTCCACACTAGCTATTAAAGCAGTAGTTCCTTCTTTAGACTGTATAAATTAGTCGAGACACGGCTTTGAGAGAAACTTTAAGAGCCCAGTTCCAGGAGCAGCCATCCTTTCCAACAAAGAAAATCTGAGTAATAAGATCAGGTAGCAATTGTGTTTGAAGTATCATAAGAAAATGCTTTTTCTTTCAAGTTTAATGGGTTGAACTAGCACAGAAAGTTTGAAAACCAGCTTTTTTTTTTTTTCCAGTTTATCTCAGTATTTCTGCTCCAAAAGACAGGTAGGTGGAAAAAACTTCCCAATAAAATGAACACAACATCCAAAGAAAGTAAAACAAAATCTTTGCCTTGCTTTTTTGAACAAAAAATAGCAAGCTCAATTTGAGAAGTGGGTAAAGCCTCTTCCCAACATTATTTTGACCTGAACTTTTGTCTGTCTGTGTTCAGAAGCAGATACTGGTTTCCTGGGCACAAATTTTCAAGCATCACGGGAAAAATGGCAAATATTTTTCCACCGAAGTTTGCTCATGTTCTGAGAAGTGATTACATCTGCTGGGCTTACCTCATTTTTGCATATGTTTTGCATGAATAACCCAGCTTCACTGGCTGAAACCTTCTCAGGAAATGAAATTCAAAAGCTGCGTTAAAAGCTGTCATGAAAAATGTCAGGGCTCAATTTGCAACTGGGGTGTGTTGAATTGCCCATGTTCCCAGTGCACATTACTGGAGGGGTGGGGGCTGGTGGTGCAGAGGAAGTTGTTTGTGGCATAGGTGGATGGTATGTGGGCTCACTCTGTGCAAGGAGGGAGCTGACACCAGCCAGCCTCATTGACCACCCATCTCTAAAAGGCATCATTTAGCTTGAAATATTAAGCCACAGCAAGGAAAAACACAAAATCTATGGGGTTTAATTTATTGTGTGCCCTGTCTAAACTTGCAGTCACTCCCACCCTGGAGGTCCAAGCTTTCTGGTGTTGGAGCTGGGTTACTAACAAGACTCTTCCAGGGAAAAGTTGGAGGCACCACTTGTACTTGCCAATTAGCCATCTGTCACTCTGATCATTTTGCAATAATGATACAGTAGTGATCAATTTTGTGATGTTTCTGGTAGGGGAACCTGCTTGGGCCTTACCTTATAAGCCAAAGAGAGAACCAGCAGCACATCTTGGGAGAATGCCATGAAAATTGTGTTTTGCATTACATGATGTGCTGCTGGAGTGCATTATGCCACAAGAAGACCTGAGCTCGCAGAGTCAGATGGTAGGCTCTAGATCTAATGTCATCAGGAAATTGACTGCCAGTGGAAGGAATTTGTTGTGTCAACACAGTGCCCAGGATAAGGCTGTCAGAAAGCAAATGTGGGGCAAGGATAAGAAAACTCTTAACACTGAGTGCTATACAAAGGATGGACACAAGGCAGGGAATAAAAGTATGTACTCAGAAGAGGAGCACAGATCTATCTTGAACTCAACTATTGTTAAAATGTAAGCGAAACCTCAGTATAGAATAAATCTAACACGAGAGTAGGAGAAAGAAAATTGTGAATTGTAGGAAGTCAGAAGTGAAATGATAGCAGGCATTCACAGCTCTGAAATCTCACCTCATGGACAGCAAAGGGAGACCTGCAAGGGACAGGTGGCCATGAAAAAAAATAAAACCTTTTCATGGAAACTGTGCATCCACAGTAATGCAACATAAGGCAAAAACCATATTGTTCAGAGCAGGAGTAAGCATCGCACAGCCCAGCACACCCTCTCCCTGGGTATCTGGAGCCCTCCTAAGGTGGTGGTGCTTTAGCCAGCAGGCCCTGACAGATGCTGCGGGGGGATGGGAGAGCCGCTTTAGTGAAATCTGATTCTTTATCTTGTTCTCCAGCTTTTCCTGATAAAACCAGTTCGGATGCAAGGGACAGCTGAGTGCTCTTGCCCCTGCCAGTAGGACCATGGCCAGGGCTCATCTCACTGCGGGGCGACCATCTGCTGCCACTTAACAGCACAGGAAACCACCACTGAACAAAAGCATCCACTCCTACAGCATCCCACCTCCTGCAACAAAATGGATGGGTAAAGGAAATGCTTCTATATCAAATACGATTTACAACAAAGAGAGGGCAGCAAACACTGCAGGTAACGTTATTGGGCAGGTTTCCCCCTGGACACCACCAACAGGTACAAGGACATTATTAAGAGGCTTGATACAGCCCAGGCAAATGAAGGGGAGAAACAGCAACTGGGGTGGTGGAAGGCTGGAGGGAGGGAGCGTGGCCTCCCCCCTGTGCAGAGAAACCCCTCTGCTCTTATTAGATTTGCTGTTGAGGAAGGCTAAACCTGGTGTAGGAACACACAGCGCAATGCCTTTCAACAGCACCACTCTTCAACAGCACATGGTCCTCCACACACCATGCATAGCATTTTGGTATTTCTGTCAGGCCACATACACATTCACAGGCCATATTGCATTGCAGCCTGAATAAGGGACAATGAACACATACTGTGAACTTCACTCATCCAGAGATTTGCATGAGTATATATCTACCCTGCATGAATTTTCTTTCTGCAAACTTTTCTTGCTTTTTTTTTTCTTCTCCATAAGGAAATTTGAAATCTTCATTTTGAATCAAAACCATAAGAAATTGGTAGGGGTTTTTGTACAAGAGTTGAAGTGAGTAAAAGGATGTTAAAAAACCCAACAACCCTACTTAAACATAATTTTCTTTTTTAAAGAAACACTCAAAATTTTGAACTTATCAAACCTCATATAGGACATATGCCAGCAAAGAAATAGATGGATATGATTTAACCATGCCCATTTATTGCATTTTGATTTGAAAAATCAGAGAAAGATGAAGTCTTTATTGTGCAAAAATGTTAAAGCATATAGAGCTTCCAAAGATGGGTGTTAAAGGATGCAGATACACACCCTGGATGCAGGGAACACTCAGTTACTCTTCCTACCTATAGTGCTTGCTAACATCATGTTTGCCCAGAAAAACAAATCCTTCTAGAGAAAGGCCAGAGAACCTGAAACTCCCAGGAAGCAGACTGGTCTGTCAGGGGTGCATGAGGTGTTCCTGCAGAGATGTATCTAGAAACAAGTTCTTCTCAGTGGCAGCACTTAACCAGGTGATCTGGGGGATCAAAGGTTTTTCAGAAACATCTTTCAGGTCTTCTGGAGTGCCATTTAACTTAGGTTTGGATTTATGACTTTCTTCTGATGTAACATTCTGTCCCTCCTCTGACAGTAACACTGAGACAATCCCAAGGCATGATGTGCCCTCAAATGCCATATAGGTGTTGCATTGAATATACAGAGCAGGTCTATGGGACAGGGACCTGAGAGTATTGTACAGAAAAGAGAGCACCTGAAGTGGCTGGCTTAGTTTTGGCTTTCTTGCTTCGGGCATAGTAGGAAGTCAAGGTCTTTGGTGTTTATTACCTGTGAAGCCATTGAGTCAGTTCTTAATTGTAAGGCAGAAGCATTCTATTCAGCAGCAGAAAAAGTGTTCTAGGATAGAAATGCGGACAGCAAAACTCTGAGAACAGTAAAGATCTAAAGATTTCTTGACCTGGAGTTTATATTTTGCTGTTAGGTTTTTGACTTGCTGAAGACTGTCCACCCACCCCCTTTGCCTGTCCAGAAAAGGATATGAGTTTGAGTGCTAACCGGCTGTGCATTTGCCATTCAGACCAGGGTGGGAACTCCACCTGCTCACAGCCTCGGTCTGTTAAAAGCTACTAATCCTCATAAACCTGACCTTTCTGGGGGTTTTTTCCATCTCTAATTTCCTGCATTCCTCACACTCTATTCTCTCTTTGTCTAGAAACTCATCTTGTTCTCTTTTGAACGTACTGATTCACAAACATATGTTCTAAGTTACCTCTCTTGTCTTTGGTAACGTATTCCACATGCTTACATGCCATTTTATGAAATAGTTTTCTTTAACCTTTTTATTTGCCTTGATTTCCAAATGTTCAAAATATATTATTTTCTTTCATGTTTTTTTCTTCATAAATATATTGTACAGCTAAACAATGATGATTTTAATCAAAACCAAAACCATGGAAGGCCTAATCTTTCTTGGACCAAGGCTAAATTCTGTCCTTCATTACATTTGTGTAACACCAAAATAGTAGAAAAAAGTTCTTGGTATTCATAGGATTTTAATTTTGGCAAATCATTTTATGGCTAAATCTTGACTTACAAAGTATCCAGGGAAAGCTGAGATTCTAAAGTAATTTAGAAATTTATTTCTAAAATTATAAATTTAAAAATTATATTCTGACAATCTAATGTATATTGTGCCTTTATCTGTGTGTGCAAGCATGCATGTGTATGTGAATAAATGCTGTATCTAAGGATAGCCAGGCAAGTGGAATATTCCAAACACAGAGTACCCTGCAGCTGAATTCTTGTCTTTTTTCATTAGGACGTTATTCAACTTTAATAAATGCACTTGGAATTGCAACAGGCAGAAAAATGTGTGGTATAGAATTCCATAAAAGCTTCATTAAAAAATAAATAAAGAGCAGCAGCAAATAACCCAAACAAAATCAATTCTGTTTTAAAAATCCCTGCACAGATATGCTGCAGAGGGAGGGACGTGCAAAGGGAGAACAGACGAAGGCCACTCCACATCCTAAGTATTAACAGAAGATGGTACAGTTGGATGAGTGTCACTCAAGATGGAATCTGGCATCTTTTTTACCCTGGTAAAACAGGACTTAAAGGATGCAATTGACACCACAAAGAGAGACAGTCTATAGCTCCAAGGGCTAAGCACCTTTCACTTAGAAGACTCAAGGACCAACAGATGATTAAGACTATTAAGATTCAGTTAGTCTGGTTTGCTTAACTTTGCTAGGTAGGCAGCGCAGCACCTTTATAGCCTACTGTCTGCAGACTCCGGTAACAGGGACACTAATACCCTAAACTTGTCCTGTTGTCAAAAGCAACACTCAAGCCGATAAATTGCACAGCAGTAATTGCTTATAAAATGGCAATTGAAGTAACTTACATGAATTTCTGCTAAGGAACACATAGGTTGCAACCTATGCTTCCATTTATCCAAATCCTATGTGAAACCAGTCTGAAATCCAATTAAATAAGTATCTGATAAGAGAATGAAGCTATTAAATGCATAAAAATCTGCCAAAATGCTGTGATTGCCTTACCAGTGAAATAAAATGTGCTGAAAGGATAAACTTGTGGCAAACCAATTCATGGCATGTACTGAGTATGTTGTGGAACCCTCTCAAATGAATATGTGACAAAGGAATAAACATGAAAGAAATACACTGATTGTACACTAAGGCTGTGCATTTCAGAGAGATTCACCGTATTATCTTCCTTATTCATGTGGATAACAGGCTTACTTATGTCTTCAAAAATAATTCTTTCTATCACACTGCAACAATTCTAAGCATAGTGATAAATAGAAAGTATGAAAATGCTAATGTATAAGAGCTGGTGGAATTTTAAAGGATCAGAACTGAGCCAAATTTTAGATGAGATTGCTTGACATGGAAAAAGCCTCACTGAAGAAAAAAATGAACACAATCTGTGTATTGCATATTTATAGTCTAATAATTTGACTCAGATTTACAAAAACCCGTATCAGAGGTCTTCTCCCTGTTGTATGTCTTACATGGTTTTGGCTTACAGTTCATGAACAATATCCAACAGATTTACAGGGGTGGGTTTGTTTTATTTTTTTAACCCTTTAATGTAACTTACATTTAAAAGGGAAAGTCATCTGGCAAAATTCACTTTCTCAGTCAAGTATGGTATATGAAGAAAATACTATTGTAAATTTTTTTTTAAAGGGAAAAGATTTTTTTCTTAACATTAAAATAAAAGGATTAGTCATTTAATATTCCCAACTTTTGGGTGGTACAAAAAGATTATTTAAAAGTTCTCAGTAGCTGTACCTTTCCCTTTATATAAAGAATTAACATCAAAACATGAAATTCAGGGACAATTTGTTTACCATGCAAACTTTCATAGAGCAGAGAGCTTTTTTCCTTTAAATAAGCAATCTTTTTTAAGGTGAATGACTACTGAGCAATATCACATAACTGGCTATATGGTGGTGTGGCTTAGCGCTTTTTCCAGATGACTGAAAGTGGGATAATATATCTGAAATGTCCTTGCCCATTTTTTTCCTATAAAAGAAGTCTGTAATTTTTGAGAGTGACAGATGAATTTCCCAGAAGTGTTTGGAGGTAGCAGCAATGCTTATATCTGCCTATTTAGGGGAAGTATTGTAAGTGACTGGTAAGTAAAGCAGACTTCTTCTGGGTTGGATGTTGTAACTCAAAGTGTTGTTTCAGTGAATGTCTTTGGAATATAGCAGCAGCTTTCTCAGAAAGGCTGGATTACCCACAAGTTTTGTGTGTCACTCCTATGTATTCCCGAATGAGGAAAGGCTGAGTGAGCTGGGGCTGTTCAGCCTGCAGAAAAGACGACTGAAGGGGGACCTAACTAATGTTTATAAATATCTTAAGTATGGGATGCAGGGGGAAATGGCCAGCCCATTTTCAGTGGTCTGTGGAGATAGGACAAGGGGCAATGGCTGTAAGTTGGAGCACAGGAAGTTCCACACCAACATGTGGAGGAACTTTTACCCAGTGAGGGTGACAGAGCCCTGGGACAGGCTGCCCAGGGAGGTGGTGGAGTCTCCTTCTCTGGAGATATTCAAGACCCATCTGGACGCCGACCTGTGCAATATGAGCTGGGGAGCTGCTTTGGCAGGGGGGTTGGACCCGATGATCTCTCGAGGTCCCTTCCAACCCCTGTGATTCTGTGATATTTCCAGATTTCAAATTAAGTATTTGTATCCATTCAGGAATGAGACAGACTAAATCAAGGACATTTGAATAGTTTAAAAATTCTGTTACTATTGTAGAGGTAAACTGGTGTGCCCAGGAACTATATTTCAAGTCCACAGATTAATTTTCTAGCTAGACAAAGACAATAGCAGTTTCTTACTGCTTGCCAAGCACAAGTTCCCCCCCCAGCCTCATGTGTTGACTCACCATTCTCACAGATTTCAGCAGCTCTCACCGCTTTCTTTTATTCCAGAGAATATCCAGCTCCCCCACCCCCCGATCATACTTCTAACACATCACTGTTTCATGATGGACATGAAATCCCTGGGACTCCATAAGGCTTAAGGGCTGGATCTGCCAGTCGTGATTGTGTGGAGCTGGACTCCAGCAGGCTACTGATGAGTGAAAGCCTCATTAACACATCTCTTGGGCTCCAAGCTTCAGGCTTTGACATCACCAAATGTATGAAACAGTAACACACATGGTCAGGTATTTTGAATTTAGATTGCAGAAAAACATTTTTCGAGATATGTAGGCTTCAAGCCCTCTCCAAAAGATCCATTCATTGTCCACACCATATGCTGGATTTCATGGTCTATTTCTACCCGCCCCCAATACTTTACTTCATACCAGCTGAAGCTCTGACAGAAGCCCTACATCAATAAACCATGTGTGAAAAACTGCACTGCAGAAATAGGTAACACAACATCAGATGGAGTTCCATGAATTTCTGCTACAGTTTGGAAACATCAGAGTAGGCAGAAGCATGAGTATGACTATGAGCCACAAATAGGCTACAGACAAATGCATCCTTGTGCGTCAGGCAAGATATTTCCTCCCAAAAGGCAAGCATTGTGCAAAGCCCTGGTAAGAACTCACCTGTATCACTATGGACTTTTCACATTCCTCAAGTTCAAGAAAGCTAAATTCCATCTGGGATGAAGGCAAACAAAGACTAAGCAGTTGACTAGGGGCATGGAGGGCCTGTAGAAGACAATGACTAAAAGGAGAAAAACAAAGGCTGAGAGGGCTAGTGTCACATGCAGAAAAGGCATTGAAGATGAAGGCCAAAGGAGGAAAAGAGCTATTAAGTGCAAGGAAAGAGATAGTTGAGAACACAGACCAATTTAGTACTTCTTTCCAAGCAAACACCTTACCATCAACACTATAGTAGCAAATGTCCCCAGGTGCATTAGTAAGGAAAGATGAGGAAATCCTGCTCGCAGAGGGAAGCAATCCCTTTCTTTCACCTTTGGCATCCATGCAGCCAAAAGAATATCTATGATATTTTTGTGGTTCAGTCCCAGCTGCAGCTGAGCACCACGGATCCAGCAGGATGGGGAGGAGAAATGGGCAGACAAAGGCAAACCCCAGGGTGGGGTAGGGACAGCCTGCTGGGACAGCACAGGGAGGAGGAAACAGGACTCATGACAGAATATGTACACAGTGATAACACAAAGCACTTTACTGACCTGATGTCCAGCCAGACACTCAGCCCACACTCATCCTGGCCCAGAGCCAGGAGAAGCTGCCCCTCTCTGCCCAGCCCCTTTTATGGGGGAAATGACATCACATGGTGGGGAAACACCCTTGGCCAACTCAGCTCACCTGTGCTGGCTCCATGGGGAAATAAACTCTCTCCTAGACAAAACCAAGACAGGTACAAATACCCTTATAAACACAGTCACAGAATCACAGAATTGTAGGGGTTGGAAGGAACCTCAAGAGATCATTGAGTCCAACCCCCAAATCTGAATATACAGATGAATTACAGAGCACAGCATGTGCTCATCACAGGCAGGACAGCTCCCAAAGGCCTGTCTCTGAAGGATGCCAGGTGGAGGGGCAGCAGGTGGGGCTGCAGAGGGCTCTGTCACCCTCATGTCATTCTGCCATTATCCATCAATGCAGCAGTCACAATGCCCAGGATACAATAAAGGGGGCATCTTTCCATGTCCCACCATCTTCTGGTGTCCTGCTAAACACAGGAAGGGTTCTTGTCCCCAAGGCAGATCAGGACAGAGGGTTTTGGCTGCTCATGCAGCAGAGAGGCCATCACCAAGACGGCCTCTTATGCCCTGTAGCTGAGAGGGAGGAAGGTTTTTTTCCCTGTGGAGCAGGCTAGCAGCAGTCCCTGGCTTTTTTTTTTCCTTTCCTCTGCATCACTGAGCATGGCCACTTCCAAGGACTTCTTTGGGCCATACTGGCTAGATGCCTACTGCTCATGCTCATCTCCATGAGGCTGGGCCTCAAGCCCTGCATCTGAGGGAGAGGAAGCTTTCTTTGCCCCCAGGGTGGTCCCTGGGACTTCCTTCTTTTCCTCCATAGCATTGACCACAGCCCATTGTCAGCACTCCTCTGCTCTGTTTTGGCTAGGTTCTTGCCTGCTGCTCACACACTGTGAGGGTACCACTCATGCCCTGCTTCTGGGGAGAAGACTTCTCCCCCCCACCCCAGAGCAGACTGTCACTCCCTGGGTTTTTTTCCCCTTCCTCTGCAATGTTGAGAATGGCTGCTTGTCAGGGCTCCTCTGGGCCAATTTTAGGATACCTGTTCCAGGGTTTGACCACCCTCTTGGTAAAGAAATACTTCCTAATGTCCAGTCTAAGCCCCTCCACTGCAGCTTTGAAACATTCACACATGTCCTGTCACTCCATCCCAGGGAGAAAAGCTCATCACCTCCCAGTCCACTCCACCTCCTCAGGAAGCTGTCAGGAGCCATGAGGTTGCCCCTCAGCCTCCTTCTCTCCAAACTAGACAAATCCAGTATCCTCACCTGCCCATCACAGGACATCCCTTCCAGCCCCTTCACCAGCTTTGGACATCCTCCTCTGGACACATTCAAGAACCTTAACATCCTTTTGAAATGATGGGGCCAAATTTATGTACATCCCCCACTGTACAGGAATGAAATTAGTACAGCTATAGAGGATTATTTTGGGATGTGCTACTTCAGCATGCATTTGCCTTTTGGGGCCCTTTGCAAAGAGGAAAACATGATCCTAAAGTGTCCTGGCTACCAGTTGGGTTTTTTCCAAGTGAAAGTCACAACATACGTTTTAGCTTAAAAACCCCATGTAGTTCAAAATCCTTGATCCTTAAAGGCTGTCCCATTTTAGGGCTGACAGAATTCTGAAATTCTGAAAAATCATTGAAACCTGAAATTATCCTTCCTTCATCTTCTCACTGTGTGCATTTTCTAGCCCAGTCAACAGGCATAATAAATTTTATTCCTGTGTTACTGAAGAAAATGTACCCAATAATCATCTTCTTACTATTTCTGATTATTGCTTTAAATCACAAAGCCATCATTCAGTTCATTCTGACTAGCTGTGGCTGATGAAAAGGGTCACAAAAACGGAGAACTGTGGTAACCCAGAGCTGCCCTGCGAAGGATTGGCAAGGCTGTACAGAAAGGCTTGGAATGCATCTGCTCTCACACTATGCTTGGCTTCAGTTAATATTCTCACTATTAGTCCTTCAGCTTCATGAGAATCAAAAATGAATAACACTAAACCAAAAACAAACACACACACAAGCTGAGGTTCCTGGGTTTCTTCCTCCTGTCTGATCAGATCAGAAAATGTGGCTTGATTTTTTATTCTAACAGCCTACTCTGCACCTTTCGAGATCTAGCAAATGTGTCATCAGTAGGCTTAAGGAAGGACCAGCTCTAGCCTTTGACTGAGGTGAGAAGTTTTTTGATGTAAAAGCTGCAGGACCTGCTCCTGAAGAGTAGTAGTAGTAGTTTGGCATGCTGCTGGCTGGGGAAAAGGGAGAAGAAAGACAATGATTCAGGCTGGAAGGGAGAAAAATGGTGAATTTTTGGAAGTGACATTGCTTTTAGTTCTGATTGAAATAATTACGGACAGGCAAATCCTGGCTAATGTGCAGTGTGGTATTACTGGGGCAGCTCTCTTAAGCTCATCACCATATGATTTTGCTATGGGCTAGATGAAAGCTGGCCAGTTTTGGGCTAATGGCCTGTTAAAGACACTGTTCCAGTGGCGAGGCGGAGCTGGCTAAGCTACAGCAATGCTAGACAGAGCTTGCTCAGAAGAGCAAGGGCTTTGAGGGGCCCAAGGGAATCCAGGAGTCATTCCCTAGTGAAAGTAATTCAAAGGAAATGGCATACCAGGAGGATTGGTATTTGTGCAGAAGTTATATTGCTCTGCATGAAGTGAAGCTTCCTGAGCAACAGAATAAGTTAGAAGGGGGAATATTTGATATCTGTGATACTTTATGGTTTACATTGACTAAAGTGGTTTCAGCTGTTACTCATCCCACAGATTGACATGCTGTGTCCTCAGACTGATGTTCACCGTGTTCTGAGTGAAAGATTATATAAAAAAAATCAGCCTCATGCAGATGGAGAAATGCTGGGTATATTTTGAAAACAAGCATAGCACATGAGTGACTTGAGGGATTCTCCCCTTTTTCTTATCCTTCCCCATCATGTGGCTCTGCTCTCAAGCACCAACCTTCATTTAAGAGCTGAAACCTAAGGAACATGATCTCTGCTAGGCCCTTCCGAGTTGTCTGTCAGGTAAGGTGAGGGGGGAACTGCTTCCATAGCAGATTGTCACAGATGTATTTGTGCTCACGAACATCACTGCCTGCTCTCCACTCAGGTGCAGCACAAAACCCCCATGACTATTCAAAAGCCATGGCTTTTCCTGCAGGGGTGGACACAAGGATGGGCTCCTCTACTTGGCACCTACTTAAATTGCAACCATGGACTACCACACAGCTTGTGGATATTGTCATCGGTGCTGCTAAATCCACTAAATGGGAGACATTCCTACAAACCTTGCCTGCTAGCTCTCTCAGATTTGGCTGGTAGCATGCAATGTGCAGACGATGGAATCCAGTAGAGCACAAAGGCAGGGTCATCAGGACAGGAACTGTACTGATAGCACAAATTAATGGTGATATTTGTTTTCTCATCGCTGACCCTGACACATACAAATATTTGGCAACAGCTATGGATTACTTTTCAAAATGGCCTAAAGATAAACCCCTACAGGATAAACTACCCAAAAGTGTTGAAGGTCTTTGACTGAATTCATCAGACATTCATGTGTATCCACACAAATCAATAATCAAGGCAGGGAATTTGTCAATCAGATAAGTGAGGAAATACATTAACAGGTGACAGACAACAATTTGCCAGGGCACATAACCCCAGAGCCAGCAAGCTTGTGAAATGGCAGAATTGAACTGTGAAAGACAAATCACTGAAGGTGGGGAGAGTGTCTTCATTATGTCTTGCCCTTGCATCCAACTGTAGAGCAAAGTCCAGCAAATATTTTACTTATCCTCTGCTACATTAAAAATGTGAGCGACCTGTTAATATACATTACAAATTCTGTTACTGCTTCAGTTTAATAGCGAGATAACAATCGTGTGCCATTTACATATTTTGCATTTTATTGCTCTTGCATAATTCATCATAAGTAACATAATGTGCTTGTCAGGAGAAGTTCTGAAAAATATAAGAAAATGAAGGTGAGCAGTAATACAATCAGAAATAGCAAATAATGTTGAGACACTTAGGTAAAAGGAAGGGACATGAGGTAGAAAGTAAGAAGTATCAATGGGAGAGAAAAAAATGAACTGATTACAGTGAGGCATAAAATGAAAGTGCGGAGTAGAAAGTGACATCCTGTAAAAATGGGAATGCTTGGCTCACACATCATAGGTGAGATGGGTTTAATGATGACTAAACTGGATATACTGCAAAAGAGTAATTGTTATGGAAGAACACGTTTCAGGGAACAACTGCAGTGCTGACTCGGTTAGCAAAGCTTGTAGAAAAAAATGGAGGCATGACTGAGCAGACTGTAAGTTTCTGAAAGAACTGTTTGAGAGCTCTTAAAATTGTTCTATTTCACATTAATATTGCTGCAACAATAGTCTGCAGTAGGGTAAAATAGTAGGAATTTATAAACTTTTCTACATTAATCACCTTCATTTGTCTTGTTAATTTTGGCATAAAAACACACAGTGACATTCAAATGTTCTTGTTGGACAAAATACTTGATCTCATTTCGCATCTGGGCACACATAGATATAATATTTTATTTATATAGTAAGTAGAACTGTCAGACTGGAAACAGAATGAAGTTTACTTGTTTCAGATTCCTTTCAATTCTTGAACATGTGCCAGATTTGAGGAGACTGTGGTCTTGTTAAGGGAATTCTGAATACCCCATAAACAAAAGCCAAGTTTAGATTGGATGTGATCCGCCTCTGAAGAGTCCAAAGGCTTTTATGGTGGTAGCTGAAACAAGACAAATCTCACCAATTTTGTCTTTGGAAAGGACACTGATAGGTTTGTCAGTTCCTTTGATTTCAGTTCCCCTCCAACTATAAGCATCATGCAGAACCATGGGAGGGACCTGGGCATGGGCAAGTCACAAGCAAAATGTCTAGATGTTCCTTGGCTCAGGGCTAGCACAAAATCAAGCGCAACATGTTTCATCACTGGAGAAACTGTCCTCTCTGAAGATTTGTGACTTCTGGGCCACTTCCCTTTGCGTTTGTGGTCACATATGTCCCCCTGGCAACTGAGCAAATGACTCACTGTGTTAGGGGAAGGTTGGCTATAGTTTTCTTCTAATGTCATTTAGTGGCTCAAAATGAAGAACTGCACATTGGCATGACTGCATGAATCAGTCTGGGAAACTCTATTTTGATTGGTAGGGGAAAATACAGAGATGTTGGATACCACTGAATGATGATAACTGATGGCAAATCTGACATCTAAGTGCCATTCACAATACATTGATACATAACCCCATGTTTAGAGACACCCTTCCTCTCTTCCCCACCCCCCCAAAACAATCTGAATAATGAATCAAATGGTCTCAGGAGTAATTGGATCTTTTTCTGTGTAATTAGCAATTTTTCCCCTTGCATTATAATTTAAAGTACTGTGGTTGAATTGAGCAACTCATGTAATGAGTCATTAGACTGAGGCTTTTAAAGGAAGTTATTTCTGAAGGTCTGTGGAGGCTAAAATATGTCTAAATTAAAAGAATGACAGGCTGCAATCACGGCTGTAAAATAAAGGTGCTCAGTAAGCAGTCCTATTACAATCAGAAAGAAAAAGAAGCAGATCTCTGTCTTGTGCATGGAAGCAGAGGAAATGATGAATACCTTAGGTAACTCATTCTGTGCAAAATCAATCTTTCACTGTCAATTTTAAATGAACTAATTTGTTCACAAATCTGCTCAGTCAGTTTGGAAGCATACGCAGTTCATCCATATTAGCAAATCCTTTAATCTTGACTAGTCCACTGAGTAAGAAATCTAGAAATGTGTTAATATGACTGGACATATGTAGTAGGATAAGAATTGATTCTTTTAATTAGTGTCTATTCAAGTTATAGTTCCTTCTTTTACTGAACTATTGACCCACTGATATATAAAGAGATTACTGTTACAACTAAAATACCTTCCGAAGTTATATTTAACTCTTTCTTTATTGGTCAATGTCTGATAGAAAAATATATTTTGAATTATCCAAAAATAAATAATGTAATCTAATTTAAGGTTCCTTTCAGATGTCTTCCCATTAATTCTGGAGATTCAAGCTGATATTTGAAATTTAAAAAAACATAAGCCCCAAGTTATTGCTAGAGGAATGATATAATCCTTTCTTCCAATTTAGATAAAAACATGAAATGCTATTTACACTTCTAGTTTGACATCAAGACAGTCAGAATTTTACCCATCACAATCACACAAAACTACTGACCTTGGTGGCAAATCAGGATTTTTTTCCCCCCAGTGAAATTCATTAATAATAAATGTATATTCTTCTAAAAATATGTTTTTAAAAAAAAGCAGAGATAGAAGATCCCCATTCCTCTCATTCCTTCTCTGTTCACATAGACTGAGGCCTGAGTAAGTTGAACTCTGGAAAACATCTGTGTATGAAATAAGAATAAATTCGCTGTAATTTGCAAACAAACAAGATTATGTTAGCTCTTGCTCACCCACAGAGAGGGGACAAACACTAGAAACAATCCCAAATAACTGTGTGCTTACAATGGGAAGCAGTGTTATAATGATCCCAGCATGGTCTTTGGTACAAAAAATGAAATGGGTCTCTGGTCTGGTCAGTCAGTTGTATTTACTTGTTGCTCCTCACCTTACACTGTATAAGAGTCTCTGCAGATAGATTGTCCCATGCTGAACACCTACACCCTGTCTGGGGAGAAAATGTGTTATTAGTATTACCAATATGACTGTGAACAATGTGTTTAAAATATCTTTATTAATTTTAGGAATACTCAGAACTACAGCAATAGGAAACTGCTTTAATACTCTGACCGGGGGACAACCACTTTTACTAATTTTGAGGTCAAAGGCATAGGACTGGACTTGTAAGACTTGCAGTGAGTTATTTAAGTGAATATTGAAGCAAAAGTGAGAAATATCCTGGTTAAAATGTGGGAAAATATCATGTACCTGAAGCCTTACTCTAAACTGGCAAGCCAGATCCTTCCGCTTTTTCTGAGCCTGTTTGGAAGAACCATCAGCCTGCTAAAGTATGATCTTGACCCAGGGTTTTGCACTTACCTGTGCCTTATAACAGCACTTTTCTGATAGCTGTAGTCTATAATTAAGTAAATATAGGCAAGAATTAGGAGGGGAAATTTGTGTTTTAACCTTCTGGTGTTTCTCTTTTAATCTTCCCTTAAATGTTCACTTGAAGGGCATTCTTGAACAATGCATAATAGGAAGAAGATAACTGTTGCATTTTGCGTCCTGTATTTGTAGAGCTTTCTGAGCATCCAGCTGCTTCATTTCAGGCCATGTCTCTCCTAAGCTTTCAATGTGATGGCTGTTTTGCTCACCTACTTTTTCAGTAGGCTGAGCTGCTGGGGTCTGACTGGTGGGAACCAGCAGATTCCTGTCACTGAAGGCAGCAAATTAACAGCGGCTTTCCCCAATCTGCTTTCTTAGTGCATTAAGACTGGCCTTTGCCATTTGAGCTGTTGATATGTATGAGCTCAGAGAGTTTTTAACTGAGTATATAACCAGTATGAGAGGGATTAGGACAACACAACACCATAACCAACTATCTCACATGCCCTTGCTCTCTCATGTCAGCATAATGGTGGTGAGTGTGGTCTCCTCAGTTACTGTTTAATGCTTTGGTCAAAAGTGTTTCTAAGCATTATCTTTCCCTCTGGGGTTTGACTTTTTTCCTCTTAATTTGCCTTAGCAGCAGCCATTTTCTGGACTTTAGCTTGTTAATTTGTATCTAACTCTATCAGCTGCCCTTGCAGTGCTCCCCAGTGTCCACCCATGCCTACTCTGAAAGCCCATGTCTGAAAAACAGGACTATAAAAAAGTACACATCAACAGAAGAGCCTTGATGTAGCAGACTACCACAAATACTTATATTAATGTTAAAAATGTTTTCTCTGCCTGGTGCTCCTTACACAGCATTCCAGTTTCAGTATGTTGGTAATGGGGGAGTCTGTTTTGTGTCCAAAGAGCATCAAGAACCAGGCAGAGTATGCACAATGCCCCACTGCTGGTGGGTAGTTACTCATGAGTGTCTCACTGGTTTAAATGGAAAATCTGTATTGAGTAGCACTTTCATTTTCTGATGAAAGCATTGTAGAAAAATCTCCATTTACTTTAATGGTCACCAAGACTTCACAGAGAATTACCTGATTCTGCAAATAGTTCTATGAAATCACTAGCCTTTGCAAATGCCAGGTACTTACAGATAACTGTGTTGGTGTCAGATATAGATACCCTATCTCCCTAGCTGTAATTCTCTGTATACATTTATGAGTGAACTAATTTTGCACAATCTTGGTGGAGCACAGGACAGTGACTTGGTTTGGCTCATTTAAAATACTAATGATGATGGTCTTAGAAGTGACTATAATAATAATTGTGGCATTTTTAATGTCTAAATTATTGCAGAACCTGAAAACACTCCTCTTGCTTCCAAGGCAGATATAGGATTGAACAGAAGATGAATGGCACATCTCTATCAGCCAGTGCATTTTGATATTTGATCAAATTTCCATTTTAATTAGAAAACATGCACCCAAAGTGGGTGGGATCACAAGATTCTATCAGCTCAGTTTTTCTTAATCCTCTGGGGTGAATGAAAAAAAATGAAGTGGCTGGCCTTTCACTAGCTCTGAATTCAAGAGATTGCCTTGACCACTGCTTGTTCAATTTAACTAGGAATGTCTTTTGTGCTGTATGCTCTCTGATTGTCTGAAAATACCTTTTAATTTCCTGAATACATATATGTATACAATGAATATTAATCAAGAGCTGATTAGTATCTCTTCTGCCAGCACACAATAATATTTTATCAGAGACAGATTGTATCTGCAATTGCATATTTAAAGTCTATGCTGGAATTGCATACGAGTTTGACTGAAGTCCATCACCACAATTTTAGATTTTCTTGTCTATGAGTAAATTTTGCTAACTGGGAAAAAGGAGCTTAAAAAATATTGGAACAGTTGTTTATTTTTTTCTCCAATGAAACAATCATTTCTTTACTTTCAGATATCCTACCCAGCAGAGCCATCAGTATTGCTGGTGCTTTATTTGGCTAAAATCTTACCACTGATCTCAGTGGCTGGCACAGGGGGAGGAAGACCTCCTTCCTCCAAGGGGCACAGAAGGGTGACAAGAGCTACAAACCTGAAGGTTAGACTGAACCATTGCAACCTTTGCATGAGGTGAAGAAAACAGGAAGTCAAAAAACTGCCCACCTGCTACAATTGATGCTGCTGACTGCCCATAAGACAGCTGGCAAGGAATCCAGCTCCATATTGCCTGGGAACGGAAGACCATGGCTCTTCAAACTCTGTTCCCAGTGAAATGCCACTTGCTGTATATACCCAAAAAAATACAACTTTGGAGAAATGGAGAGTAAGGTTTCTTCATAATGAACTCAAACTTCTTAGTCTGCTTCCCTCAAAAATACTTTCTGTTTTGTATCCCCCGGTGGCTGAGGGTCTGCCTTGCATGCAGGATGACAGATTGAGTGCTAATTCTACCACCTGTAGCCCTTGTTTATTTCAAAATGTCACTTGTTTTTTACATCTTAAGTGCCAAGAGAGATGTTCTCCCAGGATACCAAAAATCAGTCATTATTATAACATAGATATTAAGCCACCCATGTTTCAAACACATCAGTCAAAGACATCTGTCCTGCAACTGTACAGCAGAAAGGGCAGATTGTTATTAGAGAGAAAGAGAGAGAGAGATACCAGGGGAGCCAAAATCATTATCTGAATATATCACTGAGGCTGGCTGAGTGCTGTAGAACCCATGGCAGAGACTACATATTGTAATGGAAATTTCAGTCCTCTCTGATCACGTAATTGCCTCACAGTAATTCCTTCTAGCAGCTTCATCATGGAAGAACCCGTGCTCTGAAATCTCCCACCTTTGGGTTTGAATCATTGCAAAAATTCTGTATTTTCCAGAAGATTGAGGAGCTATAATCATGTCCAGAACCCCAAATTCTTACCTCCAGGCTTTATGCAAGTGCTCAAAAAAATGCATCCAGCCCCCATTAGACTCAGCATAACGCTTGCTCTGGAGTCCAGTGACAAACTGCATAGGAGCAAGAGAGGTAAGAGGAAACTTTCTGAGGGCATCTGCTAGGCCCATGTTGGCTGTCTTGATGAGGCATGTCAGGATGCATTGGTAGTGCGCAGTGAGGCTGAAGATTCCCTACTGGCTGGAACTGAGTCATTTGCCAGGCTTTCCTTGTCACGGAGAGTTAAACCAGTCACTGATCCTAATTCTAACACTGTTGTTGCAGCATTCCAATTTTTAATCGCTACATGACTTGTCAGGTTGAATACGAGCCACATGAATAAAATTTAAAAACCTCCTAATAATGAGAGTGTCAAAGATTGCTAGCACTCGGTGTTTCTACAGTTACCTTTCCATTTCCTAAAAGTGGAGCAAAGGTGTAGCTACCCTCATTTCCAGTTGCCCTTTATTTTTCCATCTCCCCCCACAACAGCTGTTTTCCTGAAACACATAAAGGTAGTCGTGGATAAGTAGGACATCCCTGCACCTCCTGTACAGTGCTGAGGTCCCAGAGCTTCTTTCAGGCTTAAGAGCATAATTCGAAAAGGGGATCCCCTTCTCCCACAATTAGAGGGAAATATGGTTGATGATTAGGTAGAAAGATAAACCTGCCATATGCCTTCATCCTTGGGCGGAAGTCACTTTTTTCTGGTTGCTTTTCTACCCAAGTTTTGAAGCATATGAGAATCGAGTCTCTTGCTGTCAGCAGGCATTGTCTTTGGAATGTCACAGCTTTGCGTATCACTAATTTGTCTCTAAACGTTTGAAATTTGAAGTAATTGTAGAAGATTGAGGGGAGCAAAGTGTGAGCCACTTAGAAGGAAAGGGCATCTTTCGGGCTAGCAAACTGGCATATACACATCCTGGTGTTCCTTTCCCTGTGGCAGAGGATGGCCAGGACAGATGTGCCTCATGCTGTAAGTTCCTGGATGCTGACAAACAAATCAACTTCCAGTAGGCTCTGAGTTCCTATCTGCAATTGAACTAATTTACCATCTTCATCTGCTGTGTGAATGAAATACAATAATTGATTTCAAAAGACATCAGCACACTAACAAAGATGGGCTGCCGAATGCCAGGCTTTTTCAATGAAAAATTAGCTTACCCTTAGTAGTGTTTTAGTTCACAGATTTCTTTTTGTCTGGTTGTTTCTGTTATAGGACGCTTAAATTCACAGTGCTTTCCCCAAAAGAAAATCTGCCCTGTAATCTCTAATCACTGCAGAAAAAGCAAGGTCATTTGACTTCATCTTGTCTTGTTGTTAGAAGTAGTCTTACAGCACAAACTATAGCTAAAGGTACATGCAGGAAGAGCAAAATGCAATGCGCTGCTTAGGGCTTTTACACTGGTATCAGCACACAACTGGAGCGATTCAATATTTTAAAAGTTTAATATCATGTGAAAAGTAAGTGTAGCATCAGAGCTGAGCCAAGAAAAATGGGATAATTGAATGGAAATTGAAAGATGTGGTGAATCTGCCAGTGTTTGAGATGCTGTAGTTTATTTAAAGGGCTGTTGTACACTAAGTATTTTAGCTTGAGCTCAATAATTATTGAAAAATGTTTTGTTTTCATGCAAAAAATGTTTAGCTGGGAATACAAAGGCAAGATGCAGAAGGAGGAACTGTGGACCCGGGGTGGTGTGTGGATTGCCCCCGGATGAGGCAACTGCTGTGGCAGGGCTACCTATCTATCAGTGCGACTTCTGCAGCTGACACAGCTTCTGGAATCCATCCCCACCTTCAGGAGGAAATTCTTCACCACAGTGGGAGAGAATCAAGGGCTCGAGCTCCTAGATGTATTCTGTTTTGGGGAAATCTCCTTGGAGCCTCTCCAACACACAGATGTGTTTTTCCTGGAAGCCCATTGCAACCCCAAGGAACTCTTAAAGGCTTCAAGAAAAACTTACGGCAGAAACTGCCCTTTTATTAGTAGGAGAGAAAAATTGTCACTAAATAACGTTCCTGGGTGCTGCTTTGGTCCCTCCAAAATATTCAGCTGTTATTAAAATCCTTATTCACCTAAGAAGTTAATCAGTGCCACAAAGCCTACCCTAAACCTACCTTTTGGAAGCTGGGAAGTACATATTTAGAATGATAATAAAATTAAGGTATGGCTCTACACAAGAGCAAAATTCATGAGCACTTATATGTATTGTTACTTACCTGATGATTTATCTAGTGCAATGGTTGCTCTGTTCTGGACCATCCTTGTTGCTGTCTCTCCTTCCTGTAAATATGAACTGATCTGGCAGAAGGCTTTTCAAGTGTAAATAAAATCTTTTGATAAGGAGCATTCTTGATTCTCTGCCCCAGTTTCAGAAATACACACAACTAGGGTTCAATAAAACTTTCCTAACCACAAAAAGTACCAGAAGAGGGGCAGAAAAGCCACATTATCTTTTTTAAAACTCAGGCTATGGGTAGTTTGAGTCTTTGTTCCCTTTTATTCTGATCATCAGAGGGTGAAGAAAATCACACTTTTTCCTGAGTTCAGTAAAAGGTTTTATTTTTGTCATTTCTATTATGAGCAAACTGGGATGAATGTGATTTTTAGATGGGCTTGGAAATAGCTCATAAGTTAAGTTTTGGTTTTCAGAACAAAATCTGAGCTTGTGTTGGATAAAACATGCTCCTTAGTATCAAAATCATGAACTTGTATAGACATGTATAAAAATAAGATTTAGCATTTTTAATCTTTCATGATGTCCCAGGGTACCTGAACTTTTTGCCTTCTCTCTGAACCATAACTTGGTTGAGATTTCCAAAAGAGGAAAACAGGATTATATTTGATTAAGGGTTACAGTCGTTCAATGTAAATTATTTTTATCCATCCTGATTTGCTCTTGTATGGAGAAGCTAAGCCATCTTGTACTTTAGCTACCCATGTTTTACAACAATGAATTTCTCTATACAAAATTTATACAGATGACATGCAACAATTCCTTATCAACTATTCAGCAAATTATTCTAAATCCTTGAAACACTCATTTCAGGTGTTTATCTTCAACCTCAATTCCTGTTGAATACTCTGGAGTAAAATGTAAACCAAAATTAACACTTTTATGTCATTATATAGCCAAAACTTGCCCAAAAAAACCCCTTTATGCATCTCTTAGTTGCCTTCAATTTAGATTGATTATGTCTTTATACTGGGGAGAGGGCCTGCCTGATAAAAGAATGGCTTAATCTTTATTTGCCTAGAGCAGTTAGAAAAATAAGTGAAGCAAGCAGCCTCCTGTGACTGATTTCTGCTCACTTAAGGCAATTCATCCTCGAAACAGAGAATAATTTTTCTCTGTCCTTTTTCACATATTGTCTTCCCTTTCATGTATTATATCCAAATAATCTTTAAGATTTTAAACATTAAAGGAATACAGGGTGAATCAAAACCATACACCAGGCTATATTCTGCCTTGAGAGCCATACATTGAGAACAGTTTTCTTAAAGTCAGTAGAAGCCATACACATCTAGAAGCAAAATTTGGTCTCTTTAAATTCTGAATGAAAAAAGGAAAAATCCACAAAATTTCTATTTCAAGAGACAGGATATGAATGTATAGTCTTTGGACAAACTACTGGGTGTCAACAATATGATTTAGAATTGTATGTTATAAAAGAACTTAATTCCTAGATGGTACCCATCTGGACAAGAACCATGTATCTGCCGGTGGATATTCCCTACTTGAGGTACCTTTTGCTTCTATACATCAGTTTTGTGTGGAAAAGGTAACAAATGTTTCCCTTCAGCACCCACAGAGAAGGTATACTGAACACCTTCATTTTCTTTTAGCTCTATTTGTAATAAGAACATTGATTTCTTTCCTGAAGCTGCTTAAGCAGTTGGCAACAACCAAGAAGTTGTCTGACTTCTCTTATTCAGAAGGTACCTGGGAATCCGTTTTGTCTAGTTTAGGTCTAGCCATCATGTCTGTGTCATGCCAGGCTGGTTTGGAGACTGACCCAACTCCTAGCAATCCCAACTTTAGGAATATTTGTAAATATTTCTAATTGTAGGTACATTTAATTTTTTGCACTCCAGTAAAAAAAAACCCCACAAACCATACCAGAGGTAGCTCACAATTCACTCAAGTTTTCTTTTTTAGTGACTTCTTCCTTAGACCTGTCTTTCATAGAATCAATTTGGGTTGGAAAAGACCTTAAAGATCATCTAATTCCAACCCCCCAAGGCAGGGGCCTTGGGGGGTTGGAATTAGATGATCTTTAACTGCACTAGCCCAGTTTGCACAAAGCCCCATCCAAACTGGCCTTGACATTCCCAGGGATGGAGCATCCACAACCTCTCTAGGCAATCTGTTCCAGTGCCTCACCTCCCTCATAGTGAAGAATTTCTTCTGAATATCTAAACCTATCTACCTGCTTTCAGTTTAAAGCCATCACCCCTTATCCTATCCCTCTATGCCATTGTAAACAGTCTCTCTTCTTCAGCTTTCCTGTAGCCCCTTTAGATACTGTAAGGCTGGAGTAAGGTCTCCCAGGAGCCTTCTCTTCTTCAGGCTGAACAGCCTCAAGTCTCTCAACCTGTCTTCATAGGAGAGGTGCACCACCCTGCTGATCACCTTTGTGGCCCTCTTCTGGACTTGCTCTAACAAGTCCATGTCCTTCTTATGAAGGGGGCCCCTGAACTGAATGCGGTTCTCCTAGTGGGGTCTCATGAGAGCAGAGTAGAGAGAGAAAAAAATCATCTACTTGTTGGTCACACTTCTTTTGATGCAGCCCAGGGCATAGTTGACTTTCTGTTCTGTAAGTACACATTGCCAGGTCATGTTGACCTTCTTGTCTGCCAACACACAAGTCCTTTTCCTCAGGGCTGCTTTCAATCCATTCTTTGATCAGCCTCCGTTTGTGCTTGGGATTGCTCCAACCCATGTGCAGGACCTTGCACTAGGCCTTGTTGAACTTCATGAGGCTTGCACAGGCCCACCTCTCCAGCATGTCAAGGTCCTTCTGGATGGCATCCTTTCCCTCCAGTGTTCCGATTGCATCACTCTGGTGCTTTCAACAGCATCAGTCCCAGTACCAATCCCTGAGGTATGCCATTCGTCACTGGTCTCTATTTGGACATCAAGCAATTGACAACAACTCTTTGTGTGTGACCATTCAGTCAATTTCTTATCTACCAGGCCATCTGTCAAGCCCATGTCTCTCCAGTTTAGAGACAAGGATGTTGTGCAGGACTATGTCAGATTCTTTGCACAAGTCCAGGCAGGTGATATCAGTCGCTCTTCCCTTATCCCTGTAGCCCCATTGTAGAAGGCACCAAATTTACGAGGCACAATTTGCCCTTAGCAAAACCATGTTGGCTTTTGCTGCTCTTCTCTTTATTTCCATGTGCTTCAGCATAGTTTCCAGGAGGATCTGGTCCATGGTCTTGCCAGTTAAAGAGGTAAGACTGAATGGCCTGTAGTTCCCTGGGTCTTCCTTTTTTCCTTTTAAAAGTGGAGTTTATGTTTCTCCTTTTCCAACCAATAGGAACTTCACTGGCTGCCATAACTTCTCAAATAGGATGGATACTGGCTTAGAACTTCATCTGTCTGCTCCCTCAGAACCCATGGATGCATCTAATCAAGTCTCATGGACATATGCACTGTCAGGTTTCTTAGATGGTCTTGAACATGATCTATGATTTTATGATTCTCCTACAGTGGGCGGTTCTTCATTCTCACAGTCCCTGCCTTTGCCTTCTGTGACTTGAGCAGTGTGGCTAAAGCACTTGCCGATGAAGCAAAAAAAGTTATTCATACCTCAGTTTTTGCAGTATCCCAGGTAACCAGGCCTCCCATTTCCTTCCAGAGACGGTCCACATTTTCCCTAGTCTTTCTTTTATCACTGACATACTTCTAGAATCTGCTATTGTTGCCCTTGATGTCCCTTGCCAGATTTAATTCTATCAGGGCTTTAGCTTTCCTGATCTGATTCTTGTCTGCTCGGTCAATTTATCTGTATTCCTCTCAGGCTACCTACTCTTGCTTCCACCCTCTGTAGGCTTCCTTTTTGTGTCTGAATTTGTCCAGGACCTTCTTGTTCATCCATTCAGGCCTCCTGGAATTCTTCCCTGACTTCCTCTGGGTTGCGATACATTGCCCCTGAGCTTGGAGGACATGATCCTTAAATACTCATCAGCTTTCTTGGACTCTTCTTCCTTCCAGGGCTTTGTGCCATGGTACTCTACCAAGCAGATCCCTGAAGTCCAGGGAAGTGAGCTTGCTGTGCCCCCTCCATTTCATTGCCACAGCAACCAAGGCTGCCCTTGAGCTTCACATTTCCTACCAGCCCCTCCTTGTGAGTGAGACAAGGTCCAGAATGGCACCTCTCCATGTCAGCTCCTCTATGACTTTCTGTCAGTGGAACTGAGGACACAGTGTGATATTGCAAACTAAATGTTAAGAACTTGTTTTGAACTGCAAAAGTTCACCATGCACTATTAGAATTCTTAATTTTAGGGTTAAAGGATGATGCAAGGCACAAGTAAACCTTCCTGAAAGCTTACAATTAAGGAAAAATCTCAGCAAGAACCAGTTATCTAAAATTTGGAGAGGAATCTTTTTACATTGCTATCCTCAGCAAGTGAAGGCTGAGTACCTGGTAAAAATATTTGTTGGAAATGTATAATCTAAAAATTGGATTAGCAAAATGTTCAGAATTATTCAGTTATGATCCTTCAAAAACTGTAATTATACATTCTGCAACTGACTCTTCTCTACTGCTTGGTAGTTCAGTTGGTTGTACTCTGTCCAAAAATGGGACATTTAAGCTTTTACCAGGAAGAGTCTTTCAGTGACTCCTCTGTCAGGGAGACATGTATTTAGGCAGAAATCTACTTACCAATAGGTCATATAGCTGGGGACTGACCCAAAGTTGTAAACATTGAATTTCCATAAAGATAAAATGCTGACCATATAAAAATCATGGATGTTTCAATAGGATAAGGGTTTGAATTGTGTCTTCCATTTATTCAATCATACCCCCCACAGCAGTCAAATTTGTGTTGGATAAATTTGTGTCAGCTAATACGGTTCTTTGCAGATGATTCACAATGTGAGTTTTTACCTTAAATTTTACACTGGCAACTACTGACAGCTGAAATATGTTACGTCATGCAAGCTTCTTTCAAGTGCAGAGACTCGCAGACAGCTACCGGGGTTCAATTCTTTACCAGCTGCTGCTGAGGAGATGTTTGTAACAGAAATCCGTTTCACATACGTAGAAGACACTGAGTTGTGTAATGATATTAAAAGGTTGGAGTTTTACCAAACTTTTTATTAGAGAAAATACAAAGTTAAGTATTTCTCTCTGCACGAGCCCAGATCTGTAGAATGAGTGAATGTGTGCATCAAACTCTCTCAGCAGAGCAGAAATTGTTGCCATTAATCTTAATTTATAATCTAAATTCTGTTTCTAATTCTTAGGAGTCCCGAATCAACTACTTGTGACTTTTCAGATAATCAAACCTTCCCCTACAATAATACACACAACACTTCTGTAAGGGATGGTAGGCAAGGGCATCATCTGCTAAGCTCCCAAGTTGAACCAGTGCTTGCAACTGTGCTATTTGTTGTTCTTGCTTTTGCCAGTATTTCCTTGACATAGAATTTCTAAAATATTATGTCTGGTTTTAAAAGTAATGGTTTAATAAACAGACATGAGTGGGTATGTAGCTTTTGAAAAAAGCTGGCTTTCTAGCAGTCAGTCCATCTTTTCCTGCCTTTATGGTTAGAAATGAGATGTAGTTTTACTGTGACACACTGTGAGAATCTGTATCTTATTGTTTCTTAGATCATGGATGGGCAACAATGGCTTTTTTCAAAGTTTCACAGACTAGCAAACTTAAAGTAGCTCCTTTTAATTGAAACCCAGACATACTTTTAGGTAAAAACAAAACTGAGCTGGCTTGAGTTTTTCCCAAGCCAAACAAAAGAGATTGGAACTTTCCATTGTTTTTGTCTGCCAACCATGCATTGTTAAAGGAATCGAAATAAAGAGGGAACGGGGTCAAGGGTTATAGAGCTCATATTTCCACTCTACATGACCCCATCTCAGCAATAGTGGGACCCTCGTGATCAGTTCCTGTTGGTCTAACGGAACAGCCATTTCTTAAGAAAAGGAATTACTGCGTACAGTACCTTTGTGACTAACAGAAGAATACACTAGCTCTTCAAAGGTCCTTTCATTACAGCCCCTGAAGAGGACTCTGACATTACTTTCTTGAGATTATAATGAAAACAGCTGTACTTGTACCAATTCCCCTTGTTATTATTTTTTGTAACAAAACAAGATGGATGTTATGCCACTTTCTGTTCTGTCATGAGAATAAGGTATCACAAATGCTAATAACTACCACAGTAGCAATATGCACTACTTTGATCTTTTCACTATTCTTTAATTTGGGCAGCTGGCCACTGAATTCCTCCCTAAAAATCTGTGCTGCCTATAAACAAAGGGAAAAATGGCCAAGAAAATCAAATGTGCACATTTAAAACTGTCCATCTGACCAGACCAATTCAAAGCATACATGAGTAATGCAAATACGATACTTTGGTTATGTGATTCTGGGCACAGAAATCTTAATACACATTCTTCTGACGATGGATTGTGGCAGAATTAGAAATACCACAAACAACCAATTCTCATTAAAATCTAAAGCTTGTAATCCCTTCATTTTTATCGGTTGCTTTGCCAAAGACTTCTTAAGAGATTATTAAGCTTATTAATGAAAATCCAGAAGTAATTTAAAATTATTTTCCCCCTTATGTTTATAAGACAATAAAATTAAATGTGCTGTTGTTATTTTTTTCCAGCGTCAAAGGCAGTGCAAGAAGGCAGGATCTGGCAAAGATGGCTGTCAAGATTCCAAACCTAAGAAATGCAAACACCTACTGTCCAAATTATGACAGTACTGGTAGAAACAGAATAGTAGTCTTTAGTGTTTGTGCTAATAAGCCAGAACAGAACTGGCATTGCCAGATAAATTTCTTTTTCACTGAGTCAACTTTTCGCAGTGAATCAGATGCACAACTTTTCTGTTCTCTGCATTTTTGTTCAATGCCCCCGTATCAATAGCACCATTGGCCTCTTGTTGACATGAATACCACATCGAAAATGATAAGGAGCTTGATGGTGACCAGAACTTGCAAGTAAATCTCTCTAACTGAGGATTTTTGATCCTCAGTTCCAGCCATCAGCAAGGATTTATATACTTAAGAACTGTACTGGAAGCCAGAAGACAAGGTTTCCAAAAGACAAGGTATGTCCCTCTTGGAAAATTCAGAATAAGCAAAACACATAATTTAATTCATAAATGCTTTTGAAAATATGGCTATTCTGTTCATTAATAAATGAAACACAATCATTTCAGAAAAAAAATATAAAATTTCCCATATGAAATGGTGTAGGACAAAAGAAAGTTCTACAAAGTCAGTCCCCAAAGCGAAAACATCATGAAAGAATGTCTACATGTCAAGGTCAGTTTACTGTTTGGGGAGTTTTCATTCTTGGTTTCATTTCAAACAGAAGCATTAAAATGATATGTAAGGAAGTAATGGAGAAATCTGAATTGTTGTGCTTATGAGCAATTGAGAGACCAGACACTGTTTAAAAAAAAAAGAAAAAAAAAAAGAAAAAGAAGAGCCTCTTGAAGTGTTCAAGAGGACAAGAATGTTCTATAAGAGTGTTCTATATGCTGAAAGAAAAGATGGTAAAGGGGAAAAAAAATTGTTTAAAATGCTTAATATGAGAGGCATGGATCAGAAAAGGTCCTCAAACCTCTCTCTTTATGGCGATACAAACCACAGAGGTTACTAGACAGGACAGGAGGCACAGTTTCGCGATATTGCAGCCAAGTTGGTTGCATATATGCTTGTGCATATGTTTACACTCAGATACACATAGCCAAGTGTGTCTTGTACATTTGTGGACATATATTAGCTAAACCCTGCCCCAGGCTGGGTCTGTTTTGTTTACACCAGTATACCGGCAACTGCAGTGGTTTTGCAGCCGTGCGCTTTGAACGCAGCTACCCCTAGGAAGGGGAAGGAGGGACTGCAGCGGGGTGAGTGGTGCCTTGTAACCATTCCTGCCTATTGCAGGAATCGATTTGTGCTGCGTTACAGGAGTATTCATCATTCCTCTCCAATTTCTTGGCAGATGATGTAGGGTTTTGCCTACTAGTACAGCTTTGTGTGTACATATTTCTTACTGTTGCCCAAGCACTATTTTGTGCTGTAGACCTGGGTTGGCTGCATAAACTATTGCTTCCTGGGGGTGGTTCGGTTGTGTAGCAGAGTAGCTGCTTGGCTAGGTATGTTTGCCATTCAGCGCAGGTGGTTGTGACTGTGAAAGCCTTCCAGAGGCCACACACCACTGGGCATCTATACTGAATGGTGCAGCTGTTTTCCAGAGCTTGTAGTGCAAGAAAAACAGCAAATTGAAACGGCTTGAAATGGCCACAATTGTTCTAGAAATTCAACCTAATCAATTAAAGGTAGAGGTCCTTGCAGTTCCAGCACCAGCAAATTCAGTCATGGAGCTCACTAACAATTCTATTTTTTTTTTTTTTTTTAATTGCCATCTGAAGACTTCCTACTGCAGTTTTTGCATCAGTGACTTAAGCTCAGAAACTTGCCTATGATCTTCGGAGATCAATACGTCGGTACAGATTTAGTACTACTTACTCTTTGGAGCCAAAACCTCCTTTGAAATAGCAGCGAATACAAATGTGTGATGTACATCCCAAAATACTCTCTGTTAAATCCGCAACAGCTTATTCACTGTACTCTGTAGATACATCTGTATCAACACGGGCGCTGGAGCAATGACATCTAGCAGAAACTAGGTCTAAGAACAGACGAAGCAGAGGTTACAATAGAAACAAATTGCATGAGTAAAGCTGATAGCAGAGACCGGGATAGGTATGGAGCAACAACTTAAAAGGTAAGCAGGGTAACAGGGGACTTGTACAGAGAGTCATATTTGCACGGTGTGCCCAGAAGTGGAAGAAAGGCAGCTGGTCAAGAGAAGTTCAAATCTAAACTCGGAGGATGCTACAGGATAGCAGCTGGTAGCAAAAAGGATGTAACATAGAAAAAGAGTCTTAGTGGGACCATTATCAAAGCCAATGATTTACTGAAAGGGAAGGATATAATGAGAGGAGAGCATTAAAGACAAGAATGGTAGAGTATCAGAAAACTCTTAATTACCTTAGACTGTAAAGTAAAAAGAGAATGCAGGACCTGCCTGATCCATCTCAAATGTTCCAGCATTTGAGAACAGATTTAATACCAATCTTTTTTTTCTTCCCTTCCCCCCCAGCCCGATTTTTCTTACAACAATCTGTTTACTTCTACTGAGATGTGTACACATGGCCCCACCCTCCTCTACAACTAAGCATGACCCAGAAGTACAATATCATCTTCTGCATTTGTTCAGATTCATGGAAAATTGCTCAAGAGAGGCAATGCAGATTTGATATGTGGATGGCAATTTGTCCCTCTGTCTTAACAACGCAGCCAAGGTCTGACCTTCCCCAGCTTCCAGGGGTTTCTGAATACAGGAAGGGAAAAAAAAAAATCACCAGACTATTATAGATGAAAAGAGATCTGAAAATGGGAAAATGTTAATTAATATGTCATATATCTGTATCACATTTGGATTTTTAGTTACCTTTGTCAGCTTAAGATACTTGGATGATGCACTGGGATTACATATGTTTATAAAGAAGGGTGTATACATACCTGCAAAGAAAGGTGCAGTGTATTTTTTTTTCCTAATCTGAAGAGATTTAAATGATTTTTTTAATGTCTTTTGTGAATCACTACTAAAGAAAGTGGCAACTTCTCAAGCTTTAGGAAAAAAAGGAAACAAAAGGAAAGCCTTTAGATGCCCACAGTAGGTGGCATCAGCTACTGACCTACCTACTAATAAGGCAAATGAAAGGAAAACAGCCTGAGAGGAACTAAATAGCAGAGAGACGAAGACTTGAGGGGAGAACAGGCAGAGGAGGCATACAGTGCTTAATTCACCCTGACTAAAAAGCTCTGTCAAACCACAAGTTGAAGATGCTACCATATGTAACAGCATTACAACAGAAAAAAATATTTAATTGTATTATAATCCTTCAACTGGAATATTACTGACACTGAATTACTGAACAATTTCTGAAACCAGAAAGTCTAATTAGAATCTTTAAGAAAATAACATATAGCCTAGGTGCAATCACTAGGGCTAGTCAGGCTTCAGCTTGCTGTTATAGGACCTCAGTCCTAGTGCATGATCCATGGGAAACAGCTCTGATATCAAATTAGGCTTGCTGGTCTGGCTTCAAAATCAGCTTCTTATGCAGTAAATAGAAACATGGGACAGAAAAAATGAAACACAAAACTCAGAATCGTAATTATAAATGCCTTCCCTCAGCTGCTTTGGAAATGAGCAATGCTTATTAGAGTTTCTAAACCTGTTTCTGTCTTTTAAAGCCTCCCTAGAATATTTAGAAAACAGATTTCCCTGTGGAAAATTGTGGTGTATTTCTGTTGGAATGTGGATTTTAATGATAATTCTTACTGAACATGAATACTTCTTCTGCACTCACTTCTAACCAGACAGGTACTTTTAATTTGCTTTAAAAAATAACAAACTTTGCTCTTAAGCAGTTCATTGTTCCTTTTGTACATTTACCATATGATCAGCATTAAGGGTTTGAGCAATTTATTTATATATTTAATACCTGTGTTGATGTATTTTGGATTATTATATGTTATGAAATTTCTACACATACATTTAATATAGAGATAACATCTCACTGAAACAGTGTTCTGATAAGCCTTTTTAAGAATTTTCTCAGCCATGGGACAGTTCTGCTACTACTGGTACAATCCCATGTCATTTCTGGTTATTTTTTGCTGTAAAGCTGCATTGCAAAAAATTAACCCTGGTTACTTTGGCATTTGAGTAATTTTAGGTTTATAACAAGCATAATTCAGTTTGGTTTTATCTCTGAAATAATATAGGAAACGCAGTGAAATTTTTTTTAAAAGATGCTTTTTTTTTTTTAAATTGCTTTAGGGGACAAGAAGATCGAAGCAGCAATGTTTTCTTGCAAGTTCCCCTGTAAAAAAATAAAGAGCAAAGAAACATCTGTATAGAATTCTTGCCTTTTTGTTTGGACAGATTCCTGCAATTTCTTCCCAGGCCTTTACTGACTCCTGAAAATTTCTCATATAGTCCATACCATCAGCAGGATTCTTTCCCAGATTTCTCGCCCTTTTTAATTTGTAACCCCTAGTTACCTGCTCCAGCCTTTCCTTCCCCCTCCCTTCTACTTGAACACTAATAGGCCTGCTGTAATCCACCTTCTAAATGAAATCAGTCAAGTCACCTCAGCTTTGATTGCTTTATTCCCATGCTGTAGAATGAAAGCGCTCTGTTGAATCAAAAATATTCTACATTCACTTGTCATAAATAACAATGCACAGTGAAGAACTTAAGCTATCAACATAAACAATACAATATGAAAGCGTGCTTCAAACCAGGTGCTGCTTTATTTCTGCCCAAACAGTTTGAAGAGCCTGTTAAAATGCTTCAAGTTGCTGTTTACAGAGGGTCAAATGAACATTTTTCAATGAAATGTGTCCCTTCTGGTTCCTTAATGATTAAACACAGTGGAACAATAGCCATTTAAAATAGCAAAAGAATATCCGATGATTTTTTATTGTTAGGATTGTTAAAATAGGAGGAGTTGAAAACCTTTGTGTGAGGTGAAAGAAAAATGCTCTGACAGCATCAGAGCCACCTCAAAGATTTTTGACAATTTGTCAAAAATCATTGCACTTTCCAAGTAGCCTTTTGCAGGACTCCTGGGAAAAGAAATATCTTTCCTTCACTTAGACAAGCAAAGAGTTCTTCCCACAATCCCCTCCAAATGTTGTGGTCGTCGTCCCACCCCCCCCCCCCCCCCCCCACCCCCCCCCCCCCCCCCCCCCCCCCCCCCCCCCCGCCAAATGGGCATTTCCAAACACAGATCATCTTCCCTCCTGGAGGAAACAGCCTATCCAATTAAATTCTGTGTACCTGTGCTTCTGGAAAAGGGTTCTTTCTAAATCCAAATGCTCTAGATTTGCTTCCTGGATCAGCTAACATAGGTACCCCCGTTTGGCTGCATGTCATTAGAGTTGTAGTTTGAGTTTTGTTGCTAGAATGTCAACCTTTAGTATCCACTTTCATCTGCAAAATGGAGTTGAATTTCATTGAAAAATAGTCTGCCTTTGCACAAAGACACTCATGCATTCCGAATGTCAAACATTGACCTAACCAAGATTGAAGCTGATCCTGTTTGATAAGAAACCCACCATTCTTAAAAAAAAAGGGGGGAGGGCAGTAAACAATGCTTTTGTTCTAAATAATCTGGAACATTGATCTCTGATCAAACACTTAGTAACGTCTTGAGGTTTTGAAAACCAGAGCTATCAAGCTACCGAATCTCTGTTGCGACTCCACCAGTTGGTATTTGTGACTTTTGCACTGTCCAGCTATCCACACTTCAATCTTGCAGAGCAGTAGTTTGCTGTACAATGAAAATGAAGTCAGCAACATTTCTGTTAAATTCCCGTTATTGTGCTGGAGAGTCTGACTTTCTGTGTAAATATACTCAGCATGTGACCATCAAAATATTCAAGGAACAGCAATAACCAGTTAATAAGTTTTTGCTCTGCAAACTTCTCTGCTTAGTTACTCACAACTTTATCGAGTGCTAGGAGCTTTATTAGGCTTATAATTAAAGAATGACATTCTTACTGAACCGGATCCATTTAGGTCAGGTGTAGAATTTCTTTCCTTAAGAACTCACAAGTTTATGATTAATTATTGTAGGTTTCACAGTGCTCCTTTCTAAGTAGAATGCTTATAAGAAGAGAAGTTCTTAAAACCCTTCTTGCCTCCACAGAGATAAGTTTATACTCTGTTTGGCCTTTACATACACATGCAGTGGGGCAAGAAAACATAGGGAGTCTTCTCAGTCTTCTGATGAGAACAAGGTATGCTTTCCTATGTTTGATGTTCCTAAAGGTCCACGAAGCTCCTGGGGGATATTTACCATAAATCATTTACCAATTCTCAAGAGCTAAAGTGGCTGCTGGTATACTGGTGGGGTTATTCTCATCTGGGTTTGACTGCAGAGGTGTTTCTGTGTGTGTGGTACTGCTGTGGGACATGTAGAGCCAAGTGGCACAGTGGGAGAGGGGTTTCATTCTGTGTAGCATAAGGCAGTGTGTGAACGTCTCTGCTAGCCTGGTGGCAGATTTACAGCAGTGTCTGGTTGTTTGGGAGAGAAATAAGAAGAGCATAGGAAGTGCTGTATGTATATATGCATACATATATGCATAGAAGCATATTACAAAATTCCATATAAAACTGTGGGTGCTACTCAGGCGTGTAGCAGCTGCCCTTGCTCCCCAGCCACAGATTGGTGTTCACAGACTGCCCCTCCTCTCCCTCCTACTTCTCACCAAACCTTCTCCAACAGGCTTAGACTGCACAATACGGGGCTGGGTGGACTGCTCAGATGATGGCTTTTATTGGATGAAAATTCAGCAAAATGAGTAAGTAAAGGTCACTAGTGTGTCAAAAATCCCACTAGCCATCGCAGATGGGTATGGTAGCCAGGCTGCCTCTAACGTGCTCCATTTCCACTGATAACAACTGATGCCCATTAGGCCCAGCTCAGCTGCACACATTAAGCTCTTTGCACTGCATGAACTCCCATGCTAAGTGAAATGCATCACTGTAGCTGATTTTCTACACCTCTGTCTTAGCTTCCCTCAAAAATAATGGTATTTGCTCATTATTGTCCCTGCTTTAGCTCTCTTTAATTACAGATTTTATCGATCCCTGCCTTTCTGCCTTTGAGATCAAATTTTAAAAGTACATAGGAGACAAAATCCTGTTGGTTTTATATTATAGCAAAAGAGTTTCCTGTTCTTGGCTACTGTATTCCAGCTTCAGTGGAAATGTGGAGTAAAATCTTTTCCTTCCAAGGAGTTATGCCAAGTTTGCACTGTGAAAGTGAACAGAAATTTTGGCCCAGATCTCTTGATATATAGGGTACAAGAAATTTAATTTTAGTTAGGCTTCTTTCCAAACTCCAGGAAGGATCCAGTGAAAGAAGGAAGTGTATTAAGGTTGTGATGGACCTCCAGGATTTGGCTCATATTAGTTCTAGCCCAACGATCTCATTCCAGGGTGCAGAAATAGTAGCTAAACACTGGAATAGATTGCTTAAAGGATAGTATCAGATGCTGCTAACATTAAAAAGAATATAAAAAATAAAGTGATGAAGGATATCAGAATTTACTTAGCTGAAATAATTTCTGCCTTCAGGAAAAAACAATGGGCCAGATAGTACCCCTTTCTGACCATTTTATTATGACTCATTCTAAGATTTTCTGATCCATTTTCCTCAATCTCTTTTGAGAATTCATCACGTCGTCATCTGAGGATATGTACAGGGCACTAAAGAAGTTTCCTTACAACTTTCTGAACCTCCCAGGAAGAGGACAGAAGTGCTGGACCATCTCTTTTCCCCTTGCACAGAAGGATGTACAGTGAGGGAACAGAAAAAATACAGTGTTGGCATCTTTCTTCCATCCTTCTTTCAACCCTTTGCCACCCTACGCAGACCTGCTAGCCAACACTAGCTCAAAGGAGAGACTAGGTGAAAGAGATGGGGATGGTACATTTTGCTTCCCTTTAGAAAGGTTACAGCTCATTCCTTGCATGCACACTCTCCTTACTCACTTAAATTTCAAGTCATTCCTTTACGAATTCACATCCAGGGCATTTCACCTATCCATAAAATTATCTTCTTGGTGCTGGACTCACAAACTTTTTTTTTTTAAAGATATCCTTAGCACAGGACTGGGCTCCCTAGTAAATTTATCTGAGAACTATACTAGTCCTTTCTGTAGCTGCCCAGAAGACTTGTACTTTTCCACACTGTGTATCTCTGTGTCAATTATTTTTCCCTGTTTTTCACAGAACTTTTTGAAAGACCATAAGCAGTGGCTTGTTGCCTCAGAGGTTTGAAAACACTGTCATCAGTTGAGTTTTGGACTGCATTAGTTTAGTTTGAGAGGCATGAGTTTCTACTGCCAGCAGTCAGTTACTGACTTTGGGGTGTTCGCTTAACAGCATCCTGAAGAAACCTGTATCAAAATCAAATCCCCCAAACTGCCAATATTAAGCAATAATTTCATAGCTGACTTCTTGAAATATTTGTGTAAGAACTGTTGGCCCACCCACACACTGTACAGAAAAACCAGTACATATATCACTCACTTTGCCTGAACTGGCTGGGGTTTGAACGAGCTCCATGTACATGCACTCGGAAGATCTATACATGCAAATCCAACTGGTGTCTTTGGCAGCTCCAGCGAAGGGCCTGGACTGAGCAACTTGCACATACAAGGGGGAATCCAGTTCTCCTTTTGCTAACACAGATGTAAATCAGGAATATGCCTTTGACAGCCAATGGTGCTATGAAGCACAGACAGTGTTACTGAACAGGGAATCGGGGCCAGGATGGAGACCTGGAATATCGCCAAGCTGAAGAAATATTAGGTTGATACCTGTTCTGCAATTCTAAAGAAACCCTCATCTCCAAGTTTATCATCCCACAACTACAGATGCTTAAATAAAAAAGAAAAAGCTCCTGTGTGTTTGTGAAATCTGGCCTTTATTTTATATCACACTCATGACAAAAAGTGTTAGAAAAATGTCTTAAAACACTACTTGGGGATTTCCTCCAAGCACTATGCCAGCTGCTCTCAGCCTCCATTGTGAAATGATGGGCCGCTGGCATAGCCAAAGTACTTTACACTTCAGCAACCACTGGATGCATAGCAGCCCTTTGGGAGTCATTACCAACTGGTGTAATTTAGGGCAGCCCTGAGGCAGCTCTAAGTCACACTCTCCAGGAACTGGAGGCTATAAAGGTGGCATAACACCTCTCCTCTAGGTCTATAATCTGCAATAACATTTACAATACAGGCTGCATCATATTATTTCCATGTTTAATTAGAGTAAAGAATATCAAACCTTTTACTTTAACACTACCCCGTGTGCTGTTACCAGCTCTGTATGTGATTTAATGGGTGATCAATCATTCACATATCAGTGGTGATGTAAACCTGATGTTCATTTGCTCTTTTCCACTTCATGCATGGGTCTCATGTAACAAGAAAAGAAATATCTACTAGGAATGTGGTAGTTCTGCATTGCTGTTAAATCTCAGCAAGCCCTCCTAGAATCCAAGAAATAAGGTAGCATCAGTTTACAGACCAACTTTTCAATGGCATAGTTCCAAGTCTGTGCTATTGGTCAGCATGGCTTATACTTTGCTTTCATGGCCAAATATGTGATGCTTGACATGTCAAGTCAGCTGCTTTTTTTTTTTTTTTTAAAAGAGTAGATGTTGTTGATACAGCTGTGATAGGATCCTTTCTCCTTTCCAAAGAATTATTACTAAATTGCATTAACCAGTGAGACCCTCTTCATTGCTTAACAGAGAGTCTGAAATGAAAAGGTTGAAGATGTTGGGGTATTTTTGCCCCATCATCATTTTCCTTTCAGTCTCTTCTTGCTGCCCATCTGATCTGATGCTGCTGTCAAATGGCTATCCTGCCATTCGTCTTCAGATACAACTTCTGTTGAAATCAACAGGAAAATTGCTGTAATGAAATCTGAAGGACTTGACCTCTTAAGGACAAAAAAGTGAGGTTTATTCTATTGGTTTAGTCCAATGAACAGAGCCCATCTGAGCTCAGGAAGAGATGGGTCGGTGGTGTCCCATGCCAGGGGAAGGAGGAGCCACAGTATACATGGGGAGATGGGTGTCTTGCAGAACTGTCGCAGGGAGCCTAGGACTGGCACAGTGTGTGAGTACCTGTGTGTCCAGTGGATGAGGAAGGGGCTGGGATGTCCCAAACACGCCAGGCATGGAGGTCAGACAGATACTGTTCCTACATCTGTGCTGCTCTACAAATGCTCCTGTGTAACTCTGCAGGACAGCTTCCAATTGCTCCTCTCCAGGAGCAAGAGCAGGAAAGCAGCCTGAAACCTGCTAGGGAAAAGAGAGTAATTATTTTGCTGGTGATAACAGCAGAACTTTCTTGTAATCATAGTAATAAAACAAAGGCTGACAAGTGATGACTTCTCTAAGGTGCTTTTAACCTTAATAAGAGCTCCATTAATTTTTCATATTATTGATAAAGCAAATTAATACGTATCTCAAAACAAGCAAAACATAAAAAGGCATCAAAACCAAACTGAAATCATTGAATCTTATTTGTAGAGAATGCCATTAAAATAATGTAAATCTCCTTCTGTAAATTAACTTCATGCATAACTAGAAATGATTAGCATGCATATATACCAACCTCTGTGTTTGTAATTTCAACACACGTCCTAATAAACTCTGGGTTTTTTATTCATTTACACTCTGAAATTACTGCTCTGTATGAATGCACAGTAACTCTGAGAAAGTTTGCTAGCAGGAAGAAGTGAATCTGGTGGAAGAAGAGCTGTCACTGAGCCTTCCAGACCATAAGGAAGGCTATCCCTCTCATGGTAGGGACAAATGGGGAGAGATCAGCCACACAACAACCATTCCACATACCTGGGAGCACCTGGGGACACCTGAAGTCACGGGCAGTGAGTATTCTAGTACAACACACAAATAATTGTTTTAGACATCTACACCAGCGAAGCTCATACCCTAATCCCATGGGAGCAGGGAATTTTCTTAAGTCCAGATAGGGAATAGGGACCCATTTTTAGCCAGCAATAATTGCAGGTGGAGCAGGGGACAATCTCCATAACCAAACCCATAATCTTCTTTAGTTTTATTTTGTGAAGGGCAGTGTTGGAGTAATCACTGCAAATAAATATTACTTAATAAAGATGTACATTTTCTTGGGCCAATTTTTGAGACTATCCAAGTAAGAATCTAAAATCTGTGTTTGGATGATTGGTGGAAGGATGCTAAGAAAGTGACAATAATTAAGCTGCATTTTTCAGATTTTTACAGTAGATTCTCAAGGAAATTAAATAAAAAAATCCACAATTTATGTAACAGTTCTTACCTGAATCCACAAATATATGTTTTCTACTTCCTGGAACAAAGACAAACAAAAATCTGAGGTTCTGTCCCTAACATATCAGTCCCAACAGGAACACATTCCAAGAAAATAATTAAACTTTAACAAGATATTTTATATTAATTAGTTATTTAAAATAACTTACTTGGTGTTTAATATTTAGAGCCTTAGAAGTTCATAAATGGGTATTTGAATGCCTTGCTAAATTGCTGGAGAGAAAGACTCCCGTCTTCAAAGACCTGAAAAAGTGAGAGGAGAAACCTAGACGAAGATCCCATTCACCAACATCCTTTACCTGCTTTGCTGACTTCAGGTAGTCGGGGCAGATGTGAACCCAGCCTGAGTGCTGGCCTACCACACGCTGGGGAAGTTACTGAGCTCTCTGTAGATATTTCTTTCAAAATTGGGAGTAAAAGGCATTGCTAAAAACCTCTGCCAAGCTCTTGGCATCTTAAGAGCCTGCAAGAATTAAATCCTTCTTCAAATGTGTTTGTGACAGACTCGGTTTTAGTTCTTGCTTTTGTACCCTCTGAAAACAATAAAGTTTATGAGCTAGGAATAGACATTTGGGAATAAAAGGATAAACACACAGGAATATTTAATACTTTTTAAAAAATATCTCAGATACAGAGATAAAGACTTATTTTAATTAAGCATTTTCTACTTCTGCCTGCATCAGTATTAAAGTTGCAAATTTATACAAGGCAATTTAACATTTGAGCATAGAGATAATAATTCACATTTTCTGAAACTAGCCCAGAGGGAAGGCTCCTGCCTAGAATTATTTACATTCTTTGACCCTTTAGGCTCAACTCTTTATCCAACCAAATTTATCTAGCAGAATTTGTAGCCTAACTTGTTTGTATTTTACACATGTGGCATTAAGACAGCAGCAGAATTTTACAAGTATCTGGCATATTCTTAATAACACATCTGGCGAGTATGGACTCTGTTCATTAGAATAGCTTAGCAAACTGATAACATGCCAAAGCTTTGACAAAAGTACTTATGGTAGATGTCAATCATTTTTCTTTGCCAGTTTATAACATGTACCATTCCAGGAATAATTTTTATCTATTCTGGCACATGCAACATAATGAACAATATCTTCAGGCTCTGCAAATGAACGCAAGTCCCCATGTCATGTTATGTATACTACATGTGGATCACTAAACAAATATAACAGGAGGAAGGATGATATTTATATATGGTATCAGCAAAAATCTGTGAGAAGTAGCAGGCAAAGTAAGGGCCATAAGGACTGTGCAAAAGACAGGGAGGACAGTGGCCATACAGTCACTAGAATCACCCACATGTGGTGGTGACACCGGGCAGGTTTCTTCTCCCCCTGCCTAATGAACATTCCTTCTCCTACAAAAGGATGACAAGTATCATAGATAAAGAAAGACTGCAAGAAAGAGGTTACCAGAAACCTTCAGAGAGACTGAATTTGTGCAGCAAAGGGATACAGCAATAAAATAATAATCTCCTAATTTCTGACACTCACAGAGTCTTGCATCATTCCTCAATATGGTTTTGACTTCTCCAAAGAGAGCGGACTCCTACTGTGAACAACAGAGCAAAAAGTTGGCCCTCAAAGAAGGATGATCTTCTGATCTGAACTTGTGTCCATCTGGAGAATCACATCTGTGATAGGCTTCACACGGATTCTCCTCCTTTCATTCTTGTTATTTGCTTGTAGATTTTCACTTGTGAACTTCCTAAATTATATTTCAATAAAGGTTACATGTTAATACCAAAATTGGAATAAACAAAGATTCAAAGAGAGCTATAAATCTTACTTTTGTTCAATAAGTTGCATAAACAAAGTACAGACCATTTTGGTCTTTCACATGAAAATGTTGGGTATCTCTTAAATACATACTGGTAGAACATTTCAGATGTGCTGAATACAGTAGGTATTTATGCTTTTATTTAAACTGGAGATTAGAAATTATTCGCTTTTTGTCATGCACAATCTGCATATTATGGTGTGGATATTGTGTTACCAATTCACTGTAACTAAGTACTTTGGCACTTTTTTTTAAGTGCCATTTTTGACCCAATAGACCATAATAGAGCCTTTCAAGCTTGTTTGAGGCAGCTGCCATGAACAGAAACATGCTGCATATAGAGCAATTTAATATGTAGAAACGTGCATTTTCAGTAAGATATGATGGCTGGTCCAGAATGTTAAATAAATGAAAGTACTAGTCCTTGTTAGCTTATGATGATGAGGAAGGCTTCAGATTAGTCCTGTCAATAGCAGCTGAAGTTATCAACCCATCTCCCCTCTCTACTGGTGAAGGTCCTACCATGCATGCCCAATATGAGCTTTTATGGGTGCACGAAAGCAACGCTACAACACTGAGAAACTCTGAGAGAACCAGACAATTCAGCAAAAAATGTATTTTAAAAGTATTTTTAGTGGTTTAAATGAAAACACATTCTTTTCTAATGTGGTTTTCAGTATGTTCCTTCTTTTTAAATTTAGCCTATTGCGTCAGTATTTTATATGCCATCATGAATGCTGTCCTCTTGTTAATAAAATAATGATTCAAGCCGCAAAATTAAAACCAGTTGGTTCGTCGGATTCTGAGCTAAAAAACAAATCCGTAAGATGACTACAGAGAAAATATACAGAACCTTGACAACAAAGTAATTAACTACTGAGGCTAAGGGTTCCATTCAGTTGCCTCAAACCAGGACCCTGATGCTATCTGGCAAGGCCTGTGGATGCCACTGGCCTCCTCCTGCCAATTCAGAAGAAAAGCCTTTCACAGGCCCTCTGTCATGTTTGCCAGCCCCATGCGGGAGTTGCAGATACCAGCTCGGATGCCACTGGGCACGCCTGTTTCAGCCAATGTATCAAACCCTAGAGGTTTATATCCTAAATTCTTAACATGTATGAGCATGGAGGGGATGTCAGAGAGTGTCTGTTTGTTTGTACGTACTGTGCAAGCATGTGTGATTCCCTACAAATGCTCATCAATCTCTGCGTGTTGATGTACTTACGTATTAAATAGCCGAGCAACAAACTTTCTATACAAATGATACTTTGCTGTCGCCTAAAAAATTCTTTCCTTATATATTTAATTTTATTTTTAGCAAGAGGACTGCAGCACCCAAAGCTCGTGGTAGTTGCTTCTTCCACTGAATAACCATTACAAGTTCTAAATAAAGAATCAAGTGCTGGAGCCAAAGCACACTGAAGTCAATAGGAGCCTTCTCGCTGACTTCAATGGGCTTTGAATCGGAGTCCAAATTCTAACTTGCTGAACATATTTACAACCACAACATTTTGTGTGGTACTTGCTGTGGGCACAATGGTGGAATTTACTTGGGAAAACAAAGGGGAACATATTCTTAGATGATGTGACCACTATTATTACGCACTCAAAAACTAGGTCTTGTGAATCTCAGTTATGGCACTAGAAAAGAATCAATCGATTTAGCTTTGCATGCAAGGATGTATGGCTAGATAATATCTCTTCAGGACAGAAAACAACTCATGCTGATGCTTCTGAAACCACTGCCAAAGAGGAGGAGATGCTGTTAGTGTCAGTGTATTCACATATCAAAATCAGAAGCAGTATTATTTTAAGCATGTTCTTATAAAGTATAGCTGCTGCAAAATTTCTAAACAGAGTGAATTGGTGGTTTTTGTTTCTAACGCTGATTAATCAGCAGTAGTCACACTGGACTTACACAGAGCATGCTAGTATCTGATTTCAGTCTTAGAAACCACTGTGAGTTTATTAAATAATTTGCTGTTTTGTAATATTGTGTGTCTAAGAATTATACAAAGTGTTTCCAGCTAAAAGCTACCTGATGCCTGTGTTTTGTAGGTAAGCCAGGGAGGTCTTTCCTCATTGCCTGCCTCAGATATGTAATACAATAACAAACATTACACATTACAGCGACATTCCATTATGCTGCACAGCATCATATATTCTTAGCTCCCGAGGGAAAAAATGACCAGTGGAAATTGAAGCTAGCCTGTGGACTTAGCCAATAATTCACTGGATCTTAGCCAGGTTTCTCAGCCAGATACATACGTACACCTACATAACTGAGAGCATAAGTGATTTTTATTAGGTTAATGTCCAATTAAAATTACATTTTGATCCCATTGCAGTCGTGTAACAAAAAATTAGTTACGTAGTGCCCATTAAAAAAGAGACTAATTTCAATGAGCCCCCTTTGAAACTGTTGAAGACATTACCAGCTCTCTGAGCATGTTGACTATCTGAGGAATGAATTATTATATCCTTGTCAAATTTTAAATATCATGCTGTTAAAAATATTAGTCACAGGAGTTGTTTGACAGCAGCGTCGTAGCAAAGTTCTCTTGCCTATATGAACATGGATAACCCAATACATAAAACCACATCTCAGTTGGTGTATGGCATCCAGTGGTAAAGGCTGAACACTGAAAGCTTCCTCAGACCACTGGCAATACCCTGCCAATAGATATACTGTACATGCCATTTAAGCCAGCTGAGTACTGCTTTTCCTCTCCCTCCCTCCAGTTTTTCCATTCCCCAAGGGGTAATCCTTTGGCGAACAACCCATTTAAGTCAAACAGCTATCATGTAAAAGTGAAGATGAGCAACAAAGCACATCCAAAGGAAGCAAGTTAAGATCTAGGCCCTGAGGTTCGGGGGGGTGGGGGGGCAAAGAAACCGAGCCAAAGAAATTCTAAAAAGGCACTTTTTTAGCTTAAAAAAATAAGATTAGAAACTGGCTTGTATGAGCCCAACTGTGATTAAAAAAATAAACCTTTTATAGTTAAGACAGGATTTTTTTTCTTTTTGTTCTTTGACTTTTCCTTGCAGAGAAAGAGGCTATCTTCACTTAATCAGAGCAAAGAAAGAGTGGCTGAGGCAGAAGCAGCATCATGTGGGTGAAGGTCAGGCCAATTTTCACCCATGTGATGCTGCTTTATCACTCATGGAACAAAGATTAAGGCCTTTCTTTTCTTTATCCTTTTGTGCTTTCCCCCATTACTTGAACAGATCTGAACAAATCCCAGGCAGTTCATCCAAAAGTTCCTTTTAGCTACATTTAGTTCAGATCCTCTAAATTCCACATAAGACTTCATGCTATACCAACATGAAGAGGATATAAAACCCACATGTGTAGGGAGAAAAATGTTATAGAAAAACACAAAAATCATTGCAGAATATGATGACAGCAAGGGCCATTTCAGCTGCAAGAAAATAGGCACATCCAGCAATCAGAATTATGAGTGTCACAATTCCCTTGTTTTTACAGGAATGAATATGTTTTCCTGCTACACCAAAATGATGCGTGGATATTGATGCTTAGGGAAGATGATGTTCATGTGACAAACGTCTAGTTGAGCTCCAAGGTTCTGGGAAGAAAAGCAAAACAAAAACCACTAGAAATGCCAGTTCGTTGCTGCCCATGAGTAACTTATATAACAACAACAACAGCACTTACATTGCATATGTTTACACACCTTGTTGCTAGCCAGCTTAATCAAACATATTATTCCACAATTGCATCAACTGCAAAAATAGGACAGGATGTAATTTTTACACAAAGTGCCCAGAGGACTGATTGAAAGGGCAGTTGTCAGATTTGACTGTCCTTTTCAGTCCTTTGGTTTTATCCAGGTAGGGGCAAGCAGCCCTTCAGAGCTCGTTGTTTATCTCTGTTTCAAAGAGGCTTAACGAAAGCCTGTTGATTAGAACACTTATTTCATGTATTGATTTCTTGATATTTTAAAACAATTAGTACGATATGGGGAAATCAAATAATAACAATCAGTTATATAACTATAGTGACATGAAGGTACATTTGTGTGATGAGTCCCAGTTATCCACAATGTTTGCAGCTTTACATATGACTCCATAATCTAACTTATTAAAACATATGGAAAACAAAGCTATTAAACATTTAATAAGCAAAACAGGTATCTTAATATGGTTCCTAGCATTACACCACTGGTGCTAGTGCCACTTTCAGTGTCCTTCCAGAGGTCAGACTCCCTGTTTCACCATCATCAGTGTAAATGCTGTGGTTTCAGAGATGGGGGGGGAAACCCCTGAAATAAAGTATCACTTGAAGTATGGAACCACTGCAGCTTTTTGTACAAGGTACCCAAACAGTGTCTAATCCTGTTGTACCATATAATACCATCTATTGGTGTGGTATAGTTTTGTGTTATTTACATCTACTAGACTAAAATTCTGGCCTTGTTGAAGTCAACAGTTAAAAGTTAACTTTGACTCCAATGAAGCCTGGTTTCATCAAGCGAGTCCAAGGGAAATGTTTCATCCATGGGTCCTTTTTACTGTGAGTAATGTGGAGATGCGCAAACCACAAAAGCAGGTGTGAGAGGTCAGTATGTAAAAGCTTAAATGGGATAATATATGAAAGCACTCAGGGCAATAGAACCTTAATAAGCATTGTTATCCATACATTTTTAAGAGCATTGTATTCATATTCCTCATACTTGAAAACATCTTCATATGCATATTCAAGATTCTGATGTAGCCCAAAGCATTCTCATCACCTTATAAAAACAGAAGATATGAATTAATTTTTTTGGCTGTTTTCAGTTTAGATAGAAAATTTCAACAAGTCCAGAAAGTCTGTTTCATGCACTCTGATAAACGCTTGGGGTAGCAAAAGCTGAAAGAACCAAAATTCCACCTCCTTTCCTCATGAAAGGGCTTTGCAATGTATTTCCTCTGGCTGCTTTGGTAAGCTACCATTATCTTTTTATTTTTTATTTTATCATCAGATGACAATTTATCACTCTCACTGAGATTAATTGGTTAGATATGCGTAACAAAGATTAAGTACCTTTCAAAGTAGGCAAATCCAGATGGAAAATTCTAGATGTTTCTAAAAGCTCTGGTTTTCAAGCAATGTATTCTGTCTCAACACAAGTGAAGGGCTGAGAGCAGTGGCTACACCCAGTAAGACATGACAAACTCTGGGAGCGAGGCTTAGCTGCTCTAAAGATGTTTCTGCCCTCAATCCACCCATTTGCTATGTGGTTTTCATTCTCGATTGGAAGAATATGAATTTGACTAAATGCCATGTGACAGTGTGGCTGCTGTGGAATTTATTCATTTTTCTTGAGTAGGAGATCAATTAGTAATTACTTAAGGGCAGTCCTTATAGGCCATGTAGGTTGGCCCTTAATTAAGCAACAAGACATGACAGGCAATGTATTTCTGGGCAATTTAGCACATCTCTTAGGGAGTTTTTAAGGCATGAGGCCGAAGGTCAAGTGACTTTAACCACCTGAGAAGTGCAAAAATCCCTTAGAAATGCACTGTCTAGAGTGACTTATTGCTGTTATTAAATGGAATTTGTGAATAAAAATAAGAAAGACTGTCAGCCTCAGGCATGAATAGGGCATTATTAACATGGATATGACATTGTTGACAGCTAATCTAAAGCTCCATTTGTGTCCTGAGCTCTAGAGCTATTTTTTAATACTGTATATTAATATACGGAAGATACGTTGTGCTCTTCATACTCTCTTTTCCCAGAGCAGTCCAACGAGAGTGAGGGGCACAGGTTTTTGAAATTTGCACTGCACATTGCTTTTTGCAGGCTGAAATACAGCAATTAAACCTTGCATGCCTAACATCCAAGTTTTGGACTGTAATATAGAAGTGCCCTGAAATAACAAAATATCCTTCCTAGGACATAAAATCCCTAATTCCTGACACACTCTTTCCATGCCACCCTGGGATCTGCCCTGAATTTGTCCCCTCCCTGGCTCAGCTGCTTCCCCTGTCCCCTGCTGTCGGGGTCAACGTGCCTGATTGTCTCTACATGTCAGTGTGTCTAGGTTGAAGAAGTGCACCAGCAACATTCACATGTAGAGATGAATAAAGAGAGCTAATTCTAGCACTCTCATCTTACCTATTATTTTTTCTTGATTTCTTTTTTATCCATTTCCCCTCTCCCCACAACACGAGTGACAGCTTTTTACAGTACTTTACAAATACCTTGCTTTAAACATATATACTAACATTGCCAAAGCAGTGTTTGTTTCCTGAAATTTAGGATTGCAGAAAACGGACAAGAAGCTGAACATCTGTTGAATAGATATAGATAATTTTACTTTGCTTTTTTCTATTGACTTGATTTGCTCTTGGGTTTCACAGAATCACAGAATAACAAGGTTGGAAAAGACCTTTAAGATCATCAAGTCCAAAGTTTCTTAATGTACTTTCTATTATCCTGATGCTAATTCATGTTCTTTAGTTGTTCTGTTTGCTGATCTACAGCAACACCCAATTCCAAAGACTAAAGTCTTCTCTTGAGAGGAAGGGAGGCTGGATCAGATCATAAACCTTACTCTGACCAGCTTAGCTCCACCATTTCTATGGGAATTTCCAGAGTGTTGCATGCATGCGATCTTGCATTGCCAGGGGTTTTCCAGCTGCCCAGGGGTTTTCTGTTGCTATTCTACAGTCCAGAAATGCAGTTCATGGCGGTGATGAGAAGGCAAACTATTTCCTAGTTGTATGGCGGCCTATGTAGGTGTGCTCTATGTGACCAGTGTGCTGGGAAGAACACGTTTGCTGTCCCATGGGATGGTGGTGCAGCCTCAACTCTGGTGACTCCAGAAAGCACTGGATTGCACTGCCAAGCAGTTCTGACACTTACAGTGTCTCTGTATTTTCCAGGAGGCATAACAGCTACTTAGCATGTGGTATCCAGTTCTGCACATTCACAAGTATGTCTGACATGTTATGAAAGTAATGGATTTAGTGTGCATACCTCAGATATTTTAAGGATATATGAGCACATATTTGTGTCTGGGAAATCCTGGGCAGAAATATGGGAATACTGATATGGATTCTTTGTTTAGGCTCACAGGAACCAAAGTAGGTAAATCTAGAGCTCTCCAAACATGCAGATAATTTGGGGGAACTGTTGTAAGGCTACAATGCAGAAATACTGTGTATATTCCCTGAACCTATCCTAACTACAAGGGAGCATCTCAGTTTTTCTTTGTATTCTTGAAGCAAGGAAAGGTAAAAGATTCATAAGAAATACCAGAACCATTTAAAAAGTTATCTTTTAACAGCAGTGACTCATAAAGCTGTATTAAATCAGCTTTTTTTGTGGGCTGAGTGCACTAAGGTTTGTGAAAAGTTCCATGTACTGCAGTTTGAACCAAGTAACCTGAAATCCAAGAGTAGTCTGCACTACTCTAGTATCACTGTACTAAGAGAAAATTTCTTAAAATTGCTAATAGCAAAAAATGCTAATATCATCTAGGCACAAGACAATCCTATTAAGTCTGAGCTGAGGGATCTTTTTTCAGTGCAACTTTGAAAGCAAGTTTTTCTGACATTCTGACTGTCCTGAAACTGGTGATTTACTGTAAACCATCAAGAGACATTATAGCATCACAGAGCAGAAATATGTGGTACAGAAAAATTGAAATAGCCACAAAAAATAAAAAAAAAATACAGCATACTCAGGTATCAGTAAAGAACAAGTTTTGCTTTTTGCACACATGATAAAACAAGAAATAAAAAAAATTTAAAATAATAAAACCCATAAAAATGCTTGATGCTAGCAAAATAAAAGAAAGATAATTAGTGACTCACATCTGTGGTTTGGATCAGGCTAAAGGTGATGTTGAGGCACGAGGAATGACTAACGAGTTATGGTCCACAATCCAAGATTTCCTGGAAAATGAAGTAAAACATTAGCCCTTACGGCGGCAACCCCTGCCAGCCTGCTCCCCCAAGTCTGTACCTAGAGCAACCCTTATCACCCCAGATGTTCTAAAAGATGTAAGAGCTGCTGCCATTTATCTGGCTTCAGCATTAACCGGCAGTTCTCAACTATTTTAGAAATGATCAAAAGCATGCAAAAAAAAAAAAAAGGGGGGGAAAAGGGGGGGGGGGGGTTGAAGAACATACACTTCAGAGCTCCTCACATTTTACTGTGCATTGCCTCCCTGCTGTGTGCTTTCTGTGTTTCAGCTTCAGTACTGCTGCAGCTGCTACCTATCTTGACGTAAAGGTTTATAGGTTTGACTAATCCAGTATCCAAACCTGCTTCTGCCCATATTTGATCAACCACACCTGATGCTGAATGTGTAAGAGCCCTCAGCAGGCATAATGACTGCTTAATCAAGCAGAAATATAAAAAAATAAAACCTTTTTCATGCAAACGCTTTCCTCAATATCTAAATATTTTATTTAGCAGGGCTCACAGCTATTGCTGAGCACTTGCCCTGCAATCTCAGCTATCGACTCCTTGTCTCTTTTGCCAGTGGGTGCATGCAGCACCTAGCTCAGGTCTAGCAGCTGGGGGCTGCCAATGTGGGCAAGGCCAGATTGCTGCCTCTGTTTTTCACAGCAGAAAGGAGTGTTAACAGCCATTCTCTTTAAAGGGCATTACTCATAGGTCCTTATATAAAAGAAAAGGTCTTAATGAGTAGCTGAAGTTTAGACCATGGTGTTTACAGTTAAGCACAGCTGTTGTTTTTAACATGGACTCTAATGTAAATTCTTCCTCTGCACTTCTATGACACCCTATTGTTTTCAAAAGTAAAATATAGAATTACGGTGGATAGAAGGGTTGAAAAAGAAAAGCAAAAAAGGAAAGTAGAAAAATTAATTACAATGAGGAAAGATATAGTCATGGGTTGAAAGAGAGAAATAAATTAAGAAATGCTATGGAAAACAAAATCAACAAAAATGTAAAGAAAAGCAGTGAGAGGAAGGGAATTAGAGAGCAATGAAGAACAAGTTAAAAACTCTGCAATTCTGACAATGCTGGGAAAATGAAAACATAATTATTGTCTTTATTACATGATAAATGAAGCTTTATTTCAATTATTTGGTCTTGCAAAATCAGAGTTTATGCTATTGATGAAGATACCGAGCATGAATATCTGCTATATGTTTCAGAACTGACACATCTCCTACACCTAGAAACTTTCAGTTATAGTGCATCCGGATTAAACTAAAAATAGTAGTAAAAAACACTTATCAAGCTTCATCAATCCTGGTTTATGTTCATTTCCTTAGGAAAGGTCTATTCTTGTTCATTTCTTAGAGGAAATACAGAACTATTTGCAACCTTAGAGGGAGGACTAGGTGAACCAGGAGCTAAACGTCAATAGCCTATGGAGCAAAGGGCGTAAAACCTTGTTTGTTGTCAGCTTAATACAAAGGCTTTGTAAAGCATACACACACATTTCTATATGGTTGATACATATTAACCAAGGAACCGTATCATATCGGCATATCTACCATCGGATAGCAACTCTTCTGCGCAAGTCTTTCCATTAAAGAAACATTGGGTGTGCCAGCCCCTATAGAGGGTATTTCAATGTTTTCATTCATCTGCCATAGCCAGGTCACCAGATACTGGATATACTTGCAGGAAGGCAAGTATGTGTGACAGGAACATGCTTGTGAGTACTGGCATGATTAGGGAGGATGTAAAATTAAAACCAAAGACCACTCTTTACACCTATTGCCTTAATCATTGCTTATTTGAATTAATTTTATGGCCATGTTGCTAGGTCTATTTCCTTGCACTGGATTAAGGTGTTAGAGAATGATCCGTTCACTACTGTGCAAAGAAAGAAAGAAAACTCCAACAATCAAAGACATAAATGATGTGAAAGACATAACTCTTTGAACTTGTATTTAGCTACAGAGAGTTTGTACAGCTTTTAAAGATTTCTTTCTTTTTAATAAAACAACTCATGCTCCTCTGACTTCAGTGTGCACCAATTATTTGTACTAACTCCATTTCTCCTTTGGAAAATGAGCATGTACAGAAAAGATTTCCTCTCTCTAAAGGCAGCTTGTTAAAAAACAATAGAAACACACTGAAATTAATTATTTGACACTTATTTTCCTGATACCTTGCAAAGATTGGTAACATCCATATGTACTCTAACACTTCTAAAACAGTTTTTCCACTGAGAGATGTAGTTTTGTATACTAACAACTATGTATTTTAAAGAAGCAATCATTATCAATAAAGAAAGGGTCTACATTTATCAAGGAGTGTTTGGGCATCTTGGCCTTTACTTCATTTAGAATTTCTGAAGCCTTTCCATTGAGGTAACATTTACTTTTGAAGTATATAATTGGGACTCGGCATCCTCTGTGTACTCTTTGATATTTGACAGTGCTGTTTAAGGAATAAGTTAGAACTGGGAATTTGGTATCTGCTAGGGAAATTCTTAAACCCACAGGATGACTGCTTATTTGTTCTTTCTCTTTCTGTGTGTATTTATAGCCCTATTCTTTAGGATTCCTCAACTGACATGATATAAGCAGGGTCCCAATTAGCTGAATAAGCAAGTCAGGGTTTTTTTTCCGTAGGATTAAAAACACATAATAACGCCAGGCAAGCAGTTGGTTAAATTCATACTCAGAACTGTGGTGTTGTTGGTTTGGGGCTTTTGTGGTTGTTTTTTGTCACCTCCCCCCTCCCTTTTTTTTTTCTTAACTCAAAAAAAAAAGTGTCTGATGAGATATTGATACCTCAGGGAATAATACCACATTGTTTTTTCTGCCTCTGGTGTAATCATTTGTTTCTTTAAATTGACATCAGCTGAGGCCACTAAGACCCTCACACCAAAAAAACCTTGTGACCCCCTGCACTACCTTCCAGGCTTATGTTATACTTCCTGGTCTGCTTGTTTTTCATATGTACTGTGCCTCACATTTTGGGGGCAAGTTCACATATTATGAAAACAGAGAAATCTCTGTCCCTTCTACTGGGCCACTTCAAAGTCCTAGAACAAGCCCTTTTTGGACAATAAATTTTCATCTGGTTAAGTCTTTTTTTACCACAGGAGAAGAAAGTAATGCAGTCCAGAAGCAGTAGTTGACAATGGTTTTCAGTCAGGCTTCTTAGTTGCTGTTTTCATTCCAGGAGAGGTCTCTTGGGTTGTCTTTCTGTACTCAGTTCTTCTGCTTTATCACATCCCAGGATTGTCTACTGTAGAGCTTGGACTACTCCTTTAATAACAGGCTCCAGGGAATCATCTTCTGGCTTTATCTCACTTAGCTTCTACTCAAGACTACTGTGCATTGCAAGTTATCCCATAAGATCTACATTCTTCCTCTGCAAAACATGTGCTTTTGCTCCTGGGGCCCCTGAGAGTTATGTCTTTTCAGAAACTCAGAAAATGAAGGGGGGAGACTGCAGATGAAGATCACCTTAACCATCTGTTTTACACAGATGTTCTCACAAGGGATGGAGGCCCAATACAACAGAAACACAGCAGTGTACTTGGGAAGAAATGTCCCTAGGAGATTCTTCAGGAAGCAACATTCAGACAGTGTTGTTTCTGAATAAAGTTGCAACCAAGCATTAAACAGGAGATGGCCATCACTGAGGTGAGGTTGTCATGGCGTGCTTGAGCAGAAAAATACAGCTCATCTAAATTGATTTATTTTTCCTGTGAAAACTCACCTAACCTAATTGAGAGAGTCTTTCCATTAACATGAAGAATTATTTCAGATCAAGAAGCAAAGAGACCTTATACCCTTATCCCTTGAAAGGGCGATATACCTAAACAGTGGCACACGCTAGTTTTAACTAGCAGAATTACTGTGTTGATGAAATAGTCTTGAAATGGTAAAAAAAGTATTTATATGGAGGGGAAAAATGGTACACAAAATATGTGGATTCAAATTCAATCTCAGACTCTGTTCCAGGAGATTGTATGGTGTGTGGCATCCCATACCATCCCTGCAGGAGGGGATTTGGCAGCAAGATTGACATTTCTTGCAGCTGGAGGAACAGCTACTTCAGTGGCACTCAGCAAGGGGCAAAATATCTCTCAGGTAATTTCCACAGCCCAGTGGTCATTGATGTGCCTGTGAAAAACTTTATGGGAAACCAACTTACACAGAGGAAGTGATTCAAAACAGCATACTCAGCTTGGCCTCTTCTGCATATCACCGTGGTATCTCCAAACATGCCTTTTCACCCTTGTTCTTCCCAGGCAGTGAACACACATTCACCAGTCTCACAGTCTTCAATAGAGGGGGAACAATTCACTCTCCTCTTTGTCATCACAGGGGTTATTTTACATGGACAAATGATGCAAGAGTCTCCCCATCACTTCCACAAAACTGTTATACAAGAAATGGTGCCAGGCAGGTGGATCTGCTCTCCTCAGATCTATACCTTCCATTTATTTTGCATTTTGGAAGCACTTGTAAATCAATTTATGTAATATTTGCCATGGTGTTCTGTGTAAGAATTAATGTTATGTTAGTTCTGTTATACAAGATATAACATTTGTTATAATGTCAGACATTCTATAAGACCTTTATAAGATCTATGGACTGTAACTTTCTAAAATGTTACATGTTTTGGGTTGTAGATCTGGCCTGCCCAGACGGGGGCTATTTTTGAAAGGTTGAATAAAAACAGTTTAGCTGCTAATATATATAACATAAGTAAAAACGTGCTTCCTGCTTCTTTAAAAAATGCGGCTTTTGGTAAAAATAGAACTTCAGCTGACGTGACTCTGGTATGACATCTGTGTTTGGAAAGGAAATAGTGTTCACCAAGGGGTGTGAATAGTCCCATTCCAAAGGAAATGGTTTTGATTTGTCTGAGGTTTTGAAAAAAATTGTTCAGGACCTGATTTGAAGCCCATTGACGTCAAAGGAAGGCTTCACAGTGACTTCAATGGGCTTGGGATCAAGTGTGAGCTGAGCACGGGCAGCTGTTTGAGGCTTTACATCACCACCATCCATTTAGCATCTGATTCTTGACTTGGCCTCTGGCTTTGGGATAGTGGATATAATTGCATCTCCAAAAGTAACTGCAGGTGTAAATCAGCAATTAATTATTTTTTTGTCCCTAGATCAAAAGTTCCATCTCAAAATGAGGCCTTGGTGCCAAATTCTGTTACGTAGACAGCAGAGAATGGGACTTAGGGGTTGTTTCAGATTTTTATTGGTGCCCTGGGTAATTCCAGATTATTCATTTTTATTTGGGCAAAAGCTTTAATGAAACAAGGATGATATTGAACTGGTCTTTGAGTTGCTGTATTATGTAGGTGTAGAGTTTGTTTAGATAAACTCAGAAGAGGACATTCCCAGAGGGGTACTGAAGGATATTACAGTTTATATGACTATATATGAATGTGTGAGATGGTAGATGGGATAAATAGGGATGCTTTCTACTAAGAAAAAATAAAGACAGATAGACAGACATAAACATCTACTTTAACTGCCTATTAATGAGTACAACTGATGCTTTCCTCTGAACACTTAATCCCCAGTCTAGAGTTGTGTCAATGTAAATTAATAAAATTACTGATATGCTTTGCTGGCCAAATATGAGTAGGAAGGGCTGTAGAAATACTTGTTCAGATACACATTTTAGTATCTAAAAGTTTTTCAGGTGGAGAGTGTAAAAGCATGGGAATGTCTACCTGGGATAAAGCTGTGTTTTCAAGTGCAGGAATTTCCGAATAAAAGAGACTATGTTAGCTGGATGGGAGTGGACAGACAGGCAGGGAAGAGACTGTTGTTTTGGAGTCCAGCATGAATTCTTCCATGCTGTACCATGGTCTGGGGGGGATAGCCGGCTGTCCTAAGTTTGATCTGCCACTTAGCTGCTCTAGTTGGCTTTTGAGGCTGGGTGCTGGAGGGAGAGACAGCAGGAAGCTGTGTTTTTGTCCAGGATGGAAAGATGTTTCTTGTGCTGATTATATCTTGTCAGCAAAAGACATAAGAAGGACAGAAAAATCCCTCACCACACCCCATTATGATTACTACGTTTTTCCAATTAACTGTCTAAACTGCTTACCTTCCTTTAAAATCTGTATAGTGCATTGACACCAGCAACAACCACACTTAACCAGCTGCTGAAAGAATGTGTTAAATTTCTCTTAAATAAAACAAACATTACCCAACTGACCAGAAACACAAATAGAACATTTTCAGTCATTTCCAGTCAAGCACTGTTAAAATTCTGAATTAATTACTGGTGATGTTGAAGCATAAAATTTATAAAATTAATTAGTACAGGACACTTGCTCATTCTGAGACTAACAATGATTTGCCATTTGGATTTCTAGTACTGGAATATGGGACTGAACTGAGGATAAAAAAAATATCTGCTGAGCACTACAGATTTAAATTATGAAAAGCTGCTGAGTGTATATTTCTTATATTATTAGACTTGCCAATCTCATTGTTCAAATAAATACTTCTTGCAAAGATTACTTTTATAACATTTTCTTAATTTTCCCTGCTTATTTTATTTTACTTGATACAAATGTAGGATCTCTACAAAGGACCTTGGTTCTGTAATTTTTTCAGATCAAATATACATAATTAAATGTTGTTTCCTGAATAGTTGTTGTTCGCTGTTCTAACAGTGAACAGCTTCTTAGGAACCAAACGCCTGCTGGTAAGGAAAGAACCATCAGCAGCTGAATTTAATTCTTTTTTTTCCATTCTATTCTTCTATTGTCTTTATTTTCATCAACAGTTCACAACTGACCTGCTTCCTCTTGGAGCCAATAATGACAGCTACTTACCAAAAATGTGTGGCAAGAGTTTTAAATTTTTCTTTTAGACATTCCTTCTAACAGTTACCTCTAAGAGGATGCAATCTATGGATGTGTGTTGGATTATGGACTGAGTGTGGTACTGTTTTTATGTTGCATATGCACTATGTGTAGTCACATTTTGCTTTACGGATATGCAAATTTCGGTCACAAGTTTTACTTGAACTAAATCATGTAATGTACAGTTGCTCTAGATCCAGTAGCCAATTTAAAATTGAAAGTTAATACATTACATTAGTAATAAAATACTGCCTATGGGATCATTTGTCAATGTTACCATAAAAGACTGATGATATGATAAGAGTATTTATTATAGTGGCAATTTGTACCATTATACTATAAATAAGAGTGTCTTGGCATTTCTATAATAAATCCTATTTTCAGTGGTCTATTACTTGGTCATAAAAAAATCACCCTGAGCTGAATTAGATCTATTGGATGTACAATAACAATAATATCAAAATGTACATTTAATCCAGTGAGTAATATGCCCCTGAAAACCCCTTAAATGTGCATTAAATTAATCACAGGCATTATTTACATAGAGATTGGAATATGCCCTTTGGATACTGTCAATATTTTAAACCAAAGGTCTGTGGGTCTGATGCTGATCTTATTTGCACAAGCATAAATCATACCTAAAACTTCATTGGTGTCAAGGGAGCTACCCCAGGGGAAAAATGATCCCTGATGAAAAATATCAAGGAGAACAAAATCAGATGCTGGACATAGAATTATTCAAAATCAGCTATATAGGACGGACTCAGGTAAGATGTAAGAAGCTGTCGAGCACTGTGCTCACTGTCAGACTTTAAAAGACCTGTCATTGAGTAAAAAGAAAAACTATATCTGGGGAATGACACTTGGCAATTTCTGTTTATCCTTGGCCAGGTTGTATCCAGCCTCTAGAACAGTTATCAGGAGCAATAAGTATGCCAGAAGCACCTCTCCCTTGGCATGCAGGAGGCCAGGAATACCAGGACTGCTCCTATTGGTGCCCCCAGGTGTGAACCACTGCACAGTGGATGAGGAGGTGTGGGAAGGAGATGGGCCCACAGAGATGCTGAGCAACATCAGTGTGGGTGGTGCACAGCATGTGCATTTTATTTACATGCTGTGGTGCACTGGAGGCATTGTGCCTCTCTAAGGTATAATCCCTTCCAGAGTTCCTCTCAGAGTGGTATGAATCCACATCACCCTTTAATTAACACTGTGCCTAGGAGGCACGACTGAGCCTTTAGTATAGCCATAGGCTTTACATACACCTTAACTTGCAAATTGCAGATAAAATTAGTTAATTTAAGTAGAAACTGCTTTTTTTTTTTTTTTTTAAGGAAGACCTTGATTTACACATGGAAGAGAAAGAAATTACATTTAACAGATGTCACGGTTCTTAAAGAATATCTGATAATAATTAATCACTAAGAAAAAAATAAAAAGGAAATTCAAGTCAGTTCAGAGCTGTAGTCAAAACTCCAACCTCTGAAAGGAAATTTTACTCTGTTCTACTCTATTCTATACTATTCTGTTCATTCCCAGTTTTTGCACTGCACATATCATTGTAACATTAGAGCATCTTTCAAGCATACTACATTAAACAATGTGGTTACATTCCATCAACTATTCCGTCAACTATCTATGAAGTCAGAGCTGTGACTGCTCAGCATCTTGCAAGACTGGCAAGCACCTTCCACAACTCTTTAGCCACTAGATTTATTTTTAATGTAGACTTCATCAGAGTACTGATGGAGGGAATCCGAAGTGAATCTAATCCTGTCATGGCTCTACCTCACCCTCCACCATCATCTTGCCAGATCACTGGGCTTCTATACTTTTAAGTGGCATTTACCCTCCTATCTTTTTTTTTAAAAAAGTACTTTTTCAGCAGAGTTCAGAGAAGCACAAGCTGGATGCTCACAGTAAGACCTCTGCTTGAATATCCTGCTCGTAATTGTAGATGGACACAAGAGTGTAAGTGACCCAAGACTGTAAGTGACACATACATGTCGGTGCATATCATGTGTGCCTACAAACAGTATGGCATTTCCATGAGTTTGAAGAGTGTCTGTTTAGTTGTTATTCACTTTTGTTTATCTCTTTTGCCCGGCAATTTTATCCTTCTACATTTTCTTCTCTTTCATCTAATAGTTATTAACAAGTTTTGGTTTAAATGGGATTGTGGCCTGAAACACAAAATGTTCTTATTCTGCTATTGAATGTTTTTCATCTTTTAAAACACATATATCCAAAGATGAAAATGTCTTTTTTGGAGTCCACATCAAAAGAATGTTAGAAGTCATCAAAGAAAGTGGAGAGCAGAACATAAGCTGTTCTAAGGATGGCTTCAATCCTCTAAAAATTAGGGGCCAGATTCTGCTGTCACTCATATCAGTGGGAAAATTTCCATGGACTCTAGAAAGTGAATCATCAGACTCTGTAATATTAAAACGCTAATGGATATTGCTAACGGAAACGCACAGCCCATTTTCAATAGGCATTAAAATAAAAATGCACACAACATAAGCCTAAGGGATGGATAATTATGTTTCCTTAATTTTCTGAAAGGAGAATAATGAATGAATCTGACTTTGCAAAGATCATGCCGTTAGTAATTTAACCTTTCTGAGCATCAAGATGCATTATGATTCTTTGCTTTTATCACAGGAAGGTTCCAGTTATAATGTTATGTTACAGATGCTCGTTACCTAACATTTCTTAACTCCATTTACTTATGGACTTTTACTAAATGATAGCAGGTTTTGCTCTTGTTTATAGCTTGTTTGTTGTAAACTACAGGACAGTAGAAGAGGTACTTTGCTCAAAAAGAGTGAAGAGATCCAGGGTTGCCAACTGAGACCTTTCTCTTTCAAATCACAGTGTTGGGGAAGCAAGCAAGCAGCCCAGTTTCTCTCCCTCAGTAGGGCCAGGCAACGAGCCTTGTCTCCCTCCCTGAAGTTAACACAAGTTAACTGTCATTCCTCAATGTGCGAGAAATCACCTGTAAGCACAATTTGGGTCACTCCATACATCCCACGCTGTGACAGAAATGGCACTGATGCAGTCAGGCTGTTGGCCTGTTTCTCTGTACAGGACACAGCTCTTGATATTTTTGGTCACAACAACAGACAAACCTGTATGTTCAGAGCATACTTTCAGTCCACCTTCCACATAATTTACTTCATTTGCTTTTCTAATGCCAAAGAGTAATCTTACCTTAAAAACAAGACCAGGTAAAGCTAGGCATTGGATGGTTAAGTCAAGTTTTCCTTCCTACAACAGCCCACCCAGCAGCCAGTCATGGTACCCATCTGAACACTCCTCGAGTACACTCCCTCTCTGTCTCTCAGGAGGAATCCTCTCTCAAGGATGTGTCAAAATCAGCAATTGCACTCTTCCTGCAAATACACATGATGATCTACGAGCACAGGTTGTCCCACCTTAACCGATGAGAAGCTCAAGGTGAACTTGTATCTAGCGGGGTTGCAAGTTAATGCATAGCTGCCTTGGGGCAGCCCATCAGCTGGAGTTGAATCAGTCATTAATAGCTTAGAAACCACAACCAAGCAAACAAAGACTAAATGAGCATAAGAACAAAGAACAGAAAAATGGGCTTTCGAAAGCAAGACTTTCTGAAGTTCACTGGCTACTGATTTGACACGTTTTCCATCTTTGGGCCCCAGAAAGACTGGGTAAGATTGTGTATGTTTAACACCATGAGGGTCACACGATCATTTGAAACATTAGAAAAAAATAAATCAGATTGTGTCACTGATGTCTCTGACTAGGAAGACTCCACGTATTTGAGAGGGCAATGTTTTACTCTTCCACCCAAAAAAGAAATGATCTCTCATGTCAAGCCTGATAATTTAGAATCTTCTCAGGTTTTTGAATTATGCTACTGTATGAGGCTGAAAATTGTTTGATAAGCATCACTAAGTGGTCTGGCTTTAAACCAAGCCTGTCATCTAGTGGAGTGCAATGCTATTCCAACTTTAATCTAGATAACTGGCACACATAAAATAAGGAAACACAAATGTGACGCAGCTGCAGCTAGTCTGGCAGAGCTAAAATGCTTAACAGTGTTTTATGCCTGTAATATAAGACTGCTTACTAATGGGAGAATCCTATGTGCAAAAGAGTGACAATCAGATTGCCTTTGATATAACTGGTTATAAAAATGTTGGAGATTTAGTATTTATGGTGCCTGCGGGTTACAATAAAATGCTTCTTGTGTTATGACTTCAGCAGACATTAAAAATGCTGCATAACTATGGCCAAATTTCACAAGTTACTGCCCAACACATGTAGCAAGCTATGTTTGCAGCAGAGAATAGGTTAATGATCAACAGTTTACAGAAATACTTGTGACATAACTTAGACATTACAGCGGTTTGTTGTGCAACCCATGTGCCCTTTCTGAATAATGCATCTGAATGTGCCAGGAAAACACAGTTGTATATATTAAGTTTACTAAATGAGAGTCAACACAGTAAATTAAATAAATAGTGTGTGATCCAAGTGCTTTTGTCAATAATGCATTGATTATAATACCACATACTGTACTAAAAATCTAATAAATACACAGTGTCAGCTGGATAACTAGGGCATAAGTATGTTAAGTTCTGGGACTTGAGGCAAATGTGAAAAATCTTATTTGTGTTCTAGGAGTAAAGGATTTTCCCCTCAGGAAAAAAATATAGACTATCACTTACCCTACATTTCAAAACAGGAAACAGGTGCTCAGAAAAGAAACAGAGAGATCTGGGCCTTCAATTACAGACCAAGAGACAAATATGGGGGGAAAAAATAAATTCTGGTAGTAGTAGAGACAGATGAACAAAAACTTGAACCAGAAATTATTTCTTCAGCCAAGATATATTATACACCTGAACCTGTTACTTACTAGGACATATTATATACTTGGTGTCTCAAGAAGTATCTCTGCAAATGTGCAGTTCTGAGTGCTGAAGTAGCTGCCTGATTTAATGTGGCATGTCACAGGGATGCTAACAGATTGTGGCTGTGGCTCCTTACTTTGCACTAAACTTAAGAATATTGTACAAAGTTGAGTAAACAAATATGCACAGGCTTGCTACCCTGGAACAGCAGCACCCTATTGTCCATTAAATGCTTGGTAGAGGTTTTCTGACACTAATCGTCCAACCTGGAGGCTGATGTAACCTCTACATCTCTCACCAGACTCCATGGAAAAAGTCCGGATTGATCTAGTGCCACCAGCAGATGAGAAGGATTTTTCCCTGCTAATCAGAACCACATAATTTACTCAAAATACTAATAGCTGGCACAGCACTGTGAGCTAGCGAAGACAAAACAAGGCAAAAATATTGAGTGTGGCTGCTGGCAATTTCAGCAGATTCCAGTGCTTTAGGTCAGCTAGTCGACTTGTTCTTGAAATGATTGTAACACCAAAATCCTCCCTGATGTTTTCTCTTAGCTGTTAGGCAGTGTCACCAGATATATTAAAAACTGGCATGTTTGGGTTTTTTTTTTCTATTAGGCCTCCAAAATAACCTTCATAAAAACTTGTATATTTTCAAAACACATCAGGATTTTAGGGCTCAATTGATAATCATTTGTGACTAATTTGATTTAGGAAAGGATGACATGCAATTAGGCTGATGATCAGCTTGCAATTTGTGATTGTTAAGTGTGTACAAAGATGGTATTCTCATTTTTATGACCAGGTCACCCAAAGAAAAGTCCAAGAAGCTGCAGGCCTGATTATTCACAAGAACCCAAACCAGAAAAGTAAGTATTTGAGAAAGTGTGAAATTGCAAACATTCTAACAACTTCAACCTACTCATATGTTATACTGAATCAGTCTCAGGCTAAGGCAAGATATCTGTGAGAATGCAACTGCCAAGTACTCTGTATACATCCCTCCAGCTGAGCTGTGCAATGGTTTCCTTTGCACCTGAGTGTAACGAGTTGAGCATCTGTTTGGAAACTTGTGTGTTAATGTGGGAGTGGTATTTTCTCTTAATTAGATAGATACAGTAAATGTGTGTTGGGTGTTTCTAAAGATTAATCATTCTTCCTCTACAGTACGCTTACCTTATGATGCATTCCCTACATCTAGAATGAGAAATAGGGCAGAATTTGATGAATGTGTCTCTTTGCACACACAGACATGAATGTATTTTATGTTTAAACTAAGTACATGTTGTAAAACACAGACCAAAAACTGATTACTTGCAAGGATGGGTAACAGTATGTGGCTAAAGTTTAGGCAAGCACATAATTGTGTAATGAAATCACTTAAATGCACTGGGAAATTAATTTTCCTTTCACCCTTGGAAAAACTGATCCGCATAGGAACAACTGGAATTTTATACTGAGGTTTTAACTCGTATTCCCCCAGCCTTCTTCCATACCCTCCCGCCCTTTCTGCTGGGTCTACAGCTTTTACATGTCTCTCCATGACTCTCTTCCTTTTGTCTGCCTCCTCAATGGCTCCAGAGTCCTAAAGAAATGTTCAGCTTTGAAGATTGGCCTAAAAAAATGGTAATTTTCCAGACAAAGGCCAGGTATTACTTCCGATTCATTCAGTATGCATCCCTATTATCCTGCGGGTCAGCTCCCGCCGTGCGCACTCCATGGGTGTTCTGACTGCGTAAGGCCTGTGAGATTTGCCCCGTGTGACTGAACTGCAGACGGCACTTTCATATCTCTTATTTTAGCTGCAGTCAATTTGCTAAACTTTCTTAATGGCAAGCTACAAGGTGATTTTTGTGTCAGAGCCTCACAGCTTTCTCACACCAACCAGGGGAGGAAACGTAGCATCCGTCATGAGTAAACCGGATTGGAGATGAAAGCTCTAGCCCCACGGATAGGGTGACCATCAGCAGAGCTCCTGCCTGCCTGGGCGCTGCGCTGCGGCAAAACTCCTAAGAGTAATGCAACTCCCGGGCAGCAGGCTGTGCCGCTACAGGGGGTTTGTGCCTTTCCTTAATCCCTTTGGAGAGACCGAATATTGGTTCCCCTCAGAAACTTCAATAGGAGGAAACGTGGGCTAGGCTTTGCAGAGTAGACTTCCCCAGGTAGCTGCTCACCTACCAGGGCTGCACGGCTTCTGGATCAGAGCACGAACAAAGAGCCTTGCAACTGCTCACACAGCCGTTTTCCAGGATTTCCTAACTACTTCTGGAGGCATGATCGTCTGTGTGGATACCAAGGTCAGCCATTTCAAGCAAACAATGAGTTTGGATCATTGTTTGCTCTCAGGACAGATTATTTTTTCTCTATCTCCACAACCAGGCTTAGATAAAAAGGAAAAACAATCCACCCTTTGTCAATACGCTGTATCCAAACCAAACTAACACATTTGGTTTCAGCAAGAATACAAAGTCAAGTTTCAGTTTCTAAATAAACAACTTTTGGAGTCATCATTCTGGAATCTTGTCCTCCTTTCCTGTGTCATTAATGGTTCCCTCAGATGGAGAGAGGAATCATTTTAGACAAGCAATGCTAACTGCAGCTGCTTGTCTCCAGTTAAATCCCAATTTCTTTTAAAGAAATGCTGAATGCTGGTGAAAAACAGAAGTTAGAAGCTGACATCATTCAAAGCCCTCCTTTTGAATCCTGGTTGCCTCAGATTCAACCATTCATTATTATGTGTATGGTGATAATTAGGAATTTATCCCCTTTAAGCTGTACTGTTAGAAAAACTCCGTCAGCTTCCTTGATGGCTAGATCAGTCTCGGGATACTCTGCAGCAATTTCTTAGTCAAATCAAACATCTTATTACACAGCAGATGAACTTAAACCACTACATGGTTATGTGACCAGGTGAATAATTGAATTTAATAGTTTCATTACCTGAAATGTCTAGAGTAGGGTTAATATTGTGCATTAGTAATTTCTTAATTTTGAATATGTTGATTTATTAACTCGTTTATATATTTTTATTATGTGTTTTAACCACATATACATGTATCACACCGTCTAAAGGTGGAGTGAGAAAAGATTTTAAACCAAGACTGGAACACCAGAAGTAAATAACTCATTGCATTAGAAAGAGAAAGCAAGGAGACAAATTTCTCTGCAAGACACCTTAAACCAGCCATTAATGGGGAGGATCAAGGCAAAGCAACAAGGGTGAGGAGGTAAAATGAGTGGTAAGGAGGACTGTGGTTCACAGACTCAGCAGAGTGACTGTAACATTTGTACTAGCAACAGTGACTGTGTTCAGAGATTAAATGGAAGAAAACAGTTAGGATTAAACATAAACCCCAAAAACCCCATGCTTCAAATGCAAAACAGACGATTGCTATACACTGCTTTGAATGCAGCTACTCACATTTTTTGCTGAGGAGAGTGAGGAGAGATGAGAAGCTGAGCCTAGGATTGCAAACCACAAGTTCATCTCAGTTTGATGCGGGATCTTTAAACCTGTGTTCGGCTTTCATTACAGTCAAGGAAGCTAGCATGTGCCTTCACATGGGGGTGCTGAGCAGAACAGAGATGGACTTCATTGTGGGTTTGGATGCTCCTCTGTATTTCAAGTTGATAGTGCTGAAAAGGAAGGTGACACAAGATCTGTAGCTACAAGGTTTTCAACTTCTAATCACTGTCTCACAACTTTTTTTCCCCCTCCCTGTCCAGAGTGAGTTTTTGTAGTTTAGCCATTAAGCTCACAAAGCAGGAATTTAACATGTCAGTGTTGACAGACTGCTAACTATAGCAGCAATGATGAAGCTTCTATAATATCAACCTTTCAAAAAAGAAAACTGCAATAATGATGTTGTTTCCATTAGACCTTTCAGATCACTTACAAATTATCTGGAACTCCTACTGTTTATTTGTTTTTACTTTAGATTGTTGCCCCAAGCACTTAAATAATTGTAATAAAATAATAATAGAATTAAGATTAGATAAATTAAGTGGAAATGAAACGGAATACATTTTCCATGACAGCTGGCAAGTCCCATTCTGTGACTGCTCAGAAACAAAACTGGAATTTTTATGACAGTAGACAATAAGGCGACCATGTACAGGATGTAACCCAATGCTCAAGAGGAGCAGTGTGCAAGTGACACATCAACAAAAACAAACTTGTTTCATTTATGTACTGTTAATTACCATAACTTAGATAATCATAGACATCTGTTCTCTCTTTATCATACATGTACCTATACACAGATAATTACCACTACCTATTGGTCAGAAGGCCAAACAGTGTGGCATAGAGACAGATAGGTTTATGTATGTGCATTTCTAAATATATCTTTATTTATATATATATGTATATGCACATTTCTGTCTCATTTATCCCTGCATCAGTTTGCATGTAATTTTTTTTATTTCCTAAACTTCACCTCCAAACAATAAATAGGAGTCCTTGCACGGGTGGAGGGACATTATACCAAAGAAAGAGCAAACCATTGTTAAGTAATCAAAAATTAAGTCTGACAGTATCAGTGTAGTATCTTTTGTCATGATGGTTCTGAATTCGCTGTTTAAAAGGATATTTTTTCCAACCACACTGAAAAGGATTATCAGCTTTAAAACAGTTGCATTGTTCCAAGAGAAACAATCATTGTTTTATTGCATTATTCAGTTAAAAGAGAAAAGCAAGTGATACACAAATTAGGACCCTTAGCAAATAGATTTCTTTTCTGTTGTCTTGAGTACTTAGGGGGACCTTTGCTCCCCGGAATGTCTTCTCAATTACTATATTGTTGGAACTTTATGAAAGAAGCCAAGATAGTTAACTGATTTGCTTGAATTTCATGTAATTTCAGTCTTTAGTTTTGTGCCTAAAGTCTTACAGTCACATATCTTGAATATTATAAATTAAGGCTTATTTAAGAGCAAAGCTCTACATATCATATTTTATCATTAAAAAAAGGAAATACCCACATAAGTAAGGTTAATAAACATCCTTCATATTGACAAATATGTATTACTGTGAGATTGATAAAAACCAAAAATTGTCTTGAAAATCAATTTTTAAAAGCTTTGAGATCTTTAAAGTCTACAGTATTTTTGTATTTTTTAACTAAAATCCTAGCATGACACTAAATTAAAATTTCATCTTCCCTAATCAACAGCTCTAACTTTGTTTGAATTTTGATTAATTGCTGGTTTGTTTTTTTTTTTCTGCATATGTCCTAGATAACACATCCTGGGTTAAATAACCCTGAACTACAGGTACTGAATTTCTACTCCCTCTATTGAGAGGATAATTCATTAAATCAATCAGCACGTGTCTTTAGTTAGATGAATTCCTTCAAGTGATGGGGATTTGCTACTCCACATTCAGTCATTTCTAAAAAGACCATTAATTGTACATTATTAAGATTTGGATATTTATATTATACATTTATATTTATATTCTCTATATATACTTTCTGTATACTCTATTTTCCTACCTTTCACCATTTTGGTCAGTGCGCTGGAATTGTCCCACCAACTGGGAAGAGTTGGTGACACCAAGTTGGTAAGGAAAGCTTGCCTTATTAAAAGTAGAAAGAACTGTTAACCTGTTAACATGTTGCGAAAGGTTTATTGGGAAAAATGAGTATTATTTCCTACTGTCATTCACCAGAACTAGTATCAGTCGATTTTGTGTTTGCATTTGTCTTTCAAATGCAAATCTCTACTGTAATAGTTCAGTAGTGTATTAGTTTGAATCCAGTGAAACTATTTACATACTGTACTTCTGTTGTATTTCTTTGGAGAGAAGAAAACCCAAAGCAAAGTCAGAAAGACAAGCCATCAGTCCAAGGTTTGCGACCATGGAATTAAGGGACAAACTGTGGTTATACGCTTGTCTGTGAGGAGACTGGTGACAAAAGGGAAGGAGGGAATGACTGGGAAATAATTACATACTATACCAGTTTATATCTCATGAGGAACTAGTCCTCTGTTTTAAAACAGGAAGTTGTTGCTCTGCCTTTACGCCTTCGCATCAAGACTGATATACACAGACAGAAGACAATATTTGAGGTGCTCCTGTGGTCTCTAAAAGCCAAAGGAGGCAGACAGACACAGATACATAGTTACAGCTATAGATGAAATAAATGTATATATACATGCACATATAAATTTTTTACTTGCTTTTTCTGCTGGGTAAAGCAAAGGAGACTGAACTTGATTCATAATAATCCACGTCCCACAACTTTCGGGGGGATCAGAGGGCTTTGATTTTATTTCTGTGTTGTCTTGCCCAGTACTGAAAAAGAAAAAACCAAAAACCTAAAGCTAATTTAAGAAGCCATGAAGCTTCCCTCCTTCCTCCTCTCCCTAACTGAAACTGTGCTAAAGTAAGGGATGGTAGGACAAAGGAAAAAAAGAGACCAGACATACCCAGTCACATCTGACCTGGTTAAATCTAATGCCCTGATATATCCCATATGCCACACACTTTGCATCCATTAAAATCCAGATTAACTTCAGAGTAATGAATGTCCCTTTAGGGTGACTGAAAGAGAATTAGTTTTTTTTCTAATAAAACTTGTGTCAAGTAACATCGGTAGTAAATATGGTGTAAGCTCATTCTTTTTAAAACATAGTGCCTCCTAGAAATATTTTTCTGAATAAAAATGTCTTATCTTTTCCTTAAAATTTGCTGTATTTGAAAGAATTATTTTTTTCCTAGCACCTGCTTAATCTTTTGTTCCATAGATAATTTCTCATTACCCAGGTGTCCTCTTATGGACCGACAGAAAGATTTGGCCTAGTTTAAGTGTGAAATAATCCTGTTGCTTCTATCTGAGAATGAATGAGCCCAGGATTAGATCAGATAAAACACACTTGAGATAAAGTGCACAAGGTGGATTATATGGGAAAAGAGGATTTAGTGAAGAACATATCCACAACTTTTTGTTAACATAGAGAATGGTAGCTTTTGTAAGCAACATTTATGGAAACTCAACTGGAGGTTTAAAAGCTATGTCTTTTGTTGTACATTTCTCTGCATACATTTGCTTTGTAGTTGGTAGCTTTAACTTTGGAAGCCATGCTGGGCCTTCACTCATGCTCATTTTGTTTAATGAAAAGCTAAGGATGTACTTTTACTCATAGATTCTTGTTTTGTTTTCTTTGAAGTTTATTAAGTATCCAGTAAGATGGGAGGTTCATTAGGTTGTTATTATCACGGCCACAAATTAAGCATCTGTTCCCTGGGGAGTTATAAGCTTCAAGTGGATGTCAGAGCCATACTTATTACAATATTTACTTAATTACTAAGTTACTGCTTCTTGTCATATAAAATACAAACATGGACTCTGCTGTCCATAGGAGACACATACTTTCCACCTGCTGAACGTACAAGATCCACTCGTTCCATTTAAGCACTGTTTTAAAATACGCAACAATTATTTTTTGTTAATCATTTAAAGGCAAACCAAGAACAATTAAGCACAGTAGTGAACTTAAGATATCATCAGGAATATGCAAACATCCTATGCTACCTGACATTACCTTTGACTTTGTTTTCACAACTTGGGACATTGATAGTTTACAGTACCAAAAATGCATTAAAAAAATAACGAATCGTGATTTGCCAAATCACCTCCAAAGTGAGCACGTAAGGCTGTTTTAGCAAGTAGCTGGTTGGAGATCACTGGAGTCGAGAGAGCTCTCCTCTCTAATAAAACCAGGCTTTTCAAGGCTGTAGCACACATCTTTTAGGAAAACTCAAGGAATTTCATGTAAGAGGCAAATGTGCCATCACATATGCCTCAATGTCACTCTTCATCATCATATTGCTGGTTTTTTTTCCTCCTCTTTAGTGCTTTAATTATCTAATGTTGCAAATTATGGAATTACCAGTCTAGTCTTCTGAATATGTCAAGCCATATAAAACTGAAAATGTTATTTCTTCTTCTCAGACATGATTTCTGCAAACAGACATGACTATTCAGAGGATGTCAACAGCAGAGAACAGCGAAATTCATGTCCATTTTTACTTCAGAAGTTGTGTTTGGACTTAATAGGTTATTGTTTGTCAAACTCATCATTAGCATGCTATCTAACATATACCTTACCGCAAAACTATCTTTTTCATATCTTGCAGACACAACTCTCACTGTACCAGTAATGCACTACTTGACACGGTCCATTCTGGTAGCCCTTTTCCCTGTAAAGAAATCCTGTAACTATTGAACTTTGATGAATCCTTCCCTGGAGATGCCTATGTCTTCCCCAGCTATAGAAGCAGTACAGGCTTTTAAATCCAGGTCACTCAAACCACAGCATGAGAATAGCTTTCATCATTTCAGCAAATTCCAGTTAAGATAATCGCACTATTTAAAAATCTAGGCTTAGACAGTCCCTAAGTTTAAAGAAACAATGGTTATTCACGAGACTGTAGCCTTTTTGGGTTTTCCCATCAGAACGAAGTAGTCACCTACCAATGAATATTAGTGATTTGTTTTGAAGTTGTCAAGATGAAGCATTTTAACTTAATAAAAAAGCCATTTTCCAGCATATATGCTTCAAGAAAACTCTTCTTTTTTTTAGGCCCATATAAACCATTTTCAAGTAAAATGCTATTTTAATCTCCAGTATAAAGGAAAAGTGAAAAAAAATGTAGTGTCTCTTTTTTAAAAAATACAACAGAAATAAGTATTTTCCCAGGAATATATATATACTAAATACAAAATCTTATGCTAAAGGGCTTGCTGTGTGTCTTCTTGCTAAGTTTACAGCAATTAACAATGAATTTTGCTAAACTTTTCCTAAAAAAATTAAAAATTAATATCAATGCCTGAAGATCACTGAATCCCAACTATTTTAGATCAATATAGGGTTCAAGTCATCATCCAAAAATCACCCCAACAATGCAACCTTTGCATTTCTTAAACTCGTGGTTCTTTTAAACCTGAGCTTTTTAAACACTCGTATTCTTTTTTTAAAGATGCACTAAATCTTGATTTGTCATTCAGTTCTGCTAAACAAAGATTATAAAACATTTTCAAAGTTACCTTACAAAGGTTTAAAAATTTTGTTAATAATTTCCTCCTTTTTGCAAAGATGAAATAACTTGAAAAGTTTAAATAAACTGATTATTTTTCATCTTGTCATCGAACAATAAATAAAATGGCAAAAAAACAAGTGTCAGGTATCATTTTGGCCATCAGGGACTTCATTATAATTTTGCGTTGGGCCAGACATCAGTGAAGTTATTTACTGTTAGATAAATGTCATCAGAATATGACTTACTCTAACGTATCTAGGGTTTCTGAAATGTACTCAAATACTAGGAAATAAAAAAAGATTTTATGTAATCTAGTAATAATTATAGTAAAAAAATAATGAAAGTATCCTCTGGTGAATTTTATTCTTCATTTTCTTAAAAATAGGTTTGTGATTAAAAATAAGCCTCTGTAATTATATCCACAGAGCTGGTTTTTTTCATCACTGTTAATGAAAATATGGTCATGCCTTCTCTGAAAAGTATATTTCTCAATATGATGTGCTGTAAACAACATGTCTTTAGGCTATTTTTGACCTTTAACCAATAGGAAAGGTCTGTCTAGTTGATCTCATCTAAGTACACAGCAGGTACAAGGAATTAAACCAATTTAGGTTGAGCCCTGGTACAATATCAAGTATCAGACAATGTTTTCCAAAAGGAAATACTTAACAAGTTCTTAATCCACGATTATATTTATCTAGTGAAAGAGGAAAAAGAAAAAAAGAAAAAAAGAGCTGTGTTCATCAGAGTGGAATCCCAAGTAAAAATCTATGATATCACGTTGTTTGTAAAAGTTGGCAAGGAAGGCTGTTATGAGTAAATTAAAAGTAAACAATCTGCTCTGGACCTACACTGTGTCAGACTGCTGATAAGGTCACACAAGAAAAGTAAAACATTAAATTGATAGTTTCGGCAGCCTTAAGATATTTGCCTGACTTTCAAACTGAACTGTCTTCCACTGGGAGACCATAACAAGAGCTTAATGACAAATTTTTTTTTTTTTTTTAACACTATTTAGGTTCTTGACAACACAAGCACAATGTAATGGGACAAGTTTGTTTTTGGTAACAACATAGGCCCTGAACCTACAGTTCTGGCTCTACCTCCTTATGAGTTGAAGCCTGATGACTCTCCAGGGCCGTTGCATGAGGAGCTGAGCTGCTTCATCGACTCAGGACAGGAGATACACACCACTTCCTTATCAAGCTGGAAACTCAACAAAATGATTCAGGAGGATATGGTGTTATCACATGAAGAATGAATGTTCTGGAGATTCCATGAGAATAAATTGGTTATTTGTCCATAAACCCTGTGAAGCCAGTTACAGAAATTGTCAGACACAAGGGGACAGTTCAGAGGGGGTTTGATCAAGAGGGACCATTTACTTCCACTGATAAAATCTAATCTACATACATATGCAACAGCTATTTATTAAAAAGGTACAATGCCAAATTCTCTAAAATGTGCAATTCAGGATGCAGTTTTAGCCTCCAAGATGAAGGTTTGCGGACACCTGAGACTGACTGCCTGGTACAATGTGAGATAACAACTGACCCTCATACATACCCAGGCTCCACCAAGCAGAGGCAAGAGAATGCTGGTATTGCATCTTCAGCGGTTACCTTTGAACGTACATCTGGAATGGGATGTCGACTTGCAGTCTTACTGCTTTTGTCATGGTGATGTTCAAAAGATCAAACACTAAGTAGTGCCTGAATTTTGCATAGTTTTGGACATTTTTCCCACCAGAAATAACTGAAAATTTTCCCTGCTGTCTCTGACCATTTCCCGCTTCTGAGGTTTTTTTCTGGATAAAAAGGGCCTTAGGCAGCCTAAACATCTGTTTGAAACTTTTTTTTTGGTAAGGATGTACCTAATAGTGTCATTATTTATTGGTCTGTAGCTTTAGAGAATATTCAAATGTTTAAAACTGGAAATGGAGCATAATGCAAGCCAATATAGAGCAGATGCCAAGCTTGGAGTGCTCTTAGGAATACATATACCACATTTTAATTTCAACTCCTATTATTATACTAACTAGTCACAAAATGGCTTCCTATTTATGCAATATGTTATCTGTAATGTCACTTAAATTGAATAGATGAGTGCCTTCTAATAATGTATGTTTACTTCATGAACTTGTGGGCAATTACATTGTAATTATGTCTTTTGTAGGTCCTTTTTTGCTGACACATAGTGCACCAGTGCATTTTAAGTGTAATTGCAGTTCTCCCTACCATTTAGGAAAGCTGAACATTGTTAAAGGATTGTAAATTACCTACACTTAGACCATAGGCAACTAGGAAAATTAAATGGCAGTGTCAGTAATATTACAATGTAAATTGGTGCCAAGCATAATCCAAGGTAGAAGCATTTTTACAGAAGAATAATGTTTACGTAGCACCCCAAAAAATGCAACAGAAAACACAGATACTACTATAACTTGCAAAACTGTGTAGTTTTGATACCTGAAAAAATACATACAGCATACAGTATCTAAAGAATCAAATATATATTTCGTGCAACTGGGCTACACAATCATAGTCTAGAAGAGAAAGGTGTGCCCAAATGCCAGGATATTAGAATGCCATCCTTCCCATTCCTCAGGAACAGCATTTTGCCAGACAATCAAGCAAATATGCTCCCCGCAGCCTGTAATGCCTCGGAGGGAGGGAGATAGACCAATCTTACAGGGAAAACTGGATCTTGCCTACACCCTTCTCGCAGGACCTTGTACTCACCAGCATAATGGAAGGAAGAAACCATCCTCATTGACCATGCTGTTCCTCCCTCTTTCCTTATGGTAAAGGTGTAAGACTGGAATTGTTGGAGCATGGGACAGCAGGATAACTGTATGTTCACCATCATGACTTTAGTTTCTCAACAAATCCATGTAGTAGATCCCCAGGTAAACTCAGTTTTGGGACCCCAGTGGTTTTTGACCATCATCCTTGCAGCAGAAGGAAACTTTTAAGTCTAATGAAGAGAAAGGAATCCTTTATCCCTGGTCCTTATTCCTGCTGAGCAGTTAGCTGAATTCCCCAGGTGACCTGAAGAGCACAGGTAGAATAAAACTATCTCTTGTCATTGGCATGGGGCCCTATCTTCTACAGGGAGAATCTTGGGATTGATGGGGGCATGGAATTCTAAAATTAGGTGAATGAATTTCCAGCCTGATGCTTTAAACCTATCCTCTGTGTCCTGTATTATTATTCACCTCAAGATCCAGATCCCAAGATTGCATTTCACCTTTGTTTTTTATCCACTTTGAGGGTAAACCAGAAATCTCAGCAGAGAATGTTTTTATTTGGTCAACTTTGGCAACTACTCAGGAAGCCTACTTAAAAAATACAGCTTTTTAACTATAGACTTGAGATATTGGTGCTATTTTCAAGAACAGAAACTTGGAGAGTTGATGGTGTTTTTACTATAGGAACTTGAACTATCACGTGCATGGACATGTCACTAAAGAATTTTTTAAAGTAGATTTATGTCGCCCTATGGGGCTTAAGGGGATAGTGATTATTATACACTGAGAAATGTGCATTTAGCTTACAAAACCAATGTCCCACAGAGGTGACCACTCTAGAAAGACCAGCAACATCACTTAAGTAAATTAATTTTGAAGCACTGTCCTGTCACTTCATGCCTCTAGGCCAATCACTCACTGGTGGAGACATCCTAGTTTTGGATTAAACCAGCTCAACCATGCAAAAACTGTAGCCACTGCATGGGAATGAGCATCTGGGATTGACAGCTCACAGATCTTGGCAATAGAGGCCACAAGTCCAATGGCATATTTTTTATTTAGAGCAAAATCCTAGTGGCATTTTCATAGAATTCAATCTTCAGTAAATATTTATCAAAATAAACCCAGGAGGATGGATGCTGCAACTTGGAAATAGCAACAGAATTGCACTGGTGCAAATCAGAATAATATCCTATAGCTGACTGCAAAATTCAGTTTAATAAAATGGAAAGCATCCCATTGCCAGGTCCAGTAAGCACATGCAATGTAAGCTGTCTCCTGTTTTCTCCATTTAGAGTCACCAAAGACTTTTCATTCCTCTTTCTATTGGTGTTTCTAACTAAAAATGAGAAGTGCAAAACATACAGTCTGAAACAAACCCACTTAGTAGCTAGTAGCCATCTGCCCATGATTAGCTTGGTCAGGAAGAAAGAGGCTTGCAGAGCAATGGCACAACACGGCTACAAAGATTTTAGCTGTGCCTGGCCTTACAAGGGGCAGCATGGAAAAGGCACAGTACTCAGTCACCATTAGTTAGTGTGTATCTCTCCTTTTTGGTTTTCTAAACGCATGATCAGCAGCAGGACATACTGCTTAAATTAAAGGCTCCTTACTCAGCCTCACTAGGAGATTTCTGTGTGACAGTCTGAGATGGCTCAAAGAGTCCCAGCACCATCTCTAGTAACTTCTGATTGGCTGCAATATACCTATGCATGCCATAATTTAAAGTCAATCGTAGGCTGAAGTATGAGGGTTTGCTCACTGGCCTCCTGTACCTCTTCCACAGCACTTTTGATTTCACCTTTTTACACTAAACACAAAAAGGTTTTCAGTAAGTATCCGTGCTAAGTGCTATTCCATTTAAGTGGACATAAATTATTCAACTACTGCAATTATTGCAAAAAAATGTAACTTTTAATTTGGGGAGAAAAAACCCACCTTAATTACTACATTCTGTAACTATTCTTCCATACTCACAATGGACTTAGAAGAGAACAGCAAAGTGAGGAATCCTGTTGCCCAACACAGCCCCTAAATTACCAGCTTGTCTATGGAGCTTTCTACTTTAATGCACTTAGGGGGAATAGCTCATCACTAATGATTTGGAAATACAGATCGCATAGATCCTCAGCTCAAAGTTGAGCAGTAACCAGAGTTTTAAAAAACATGTTATGTCTCCTTCCTCCCATAAATATACAGATTTAAAAAAAATTATTAATAACACCAAAATACCATGCCAAGAGAAATGGTTTCCCCACAAACTCTATCACCTGTTTATCTCTCACCCTCAGTGCTAACACTAAATTGGGCTAATGAATTATTCATGAGGGGTTCTTTAATGGGATCATTTTTCCTGGCTAGCACTGACACTAATGCTAAGAAAAATCTCTTGACATTAATCTTGGGTTGAAGAAAGCCCCAAATACCTAGTTTTCTTCTGAATGTTCGCTTTCCTCCTATTTAACACAGTGCAGAAACCAGTCATTCTGCATCTCTGTTATGCATGAGTGTGGGCATGGTAGGGTAGAAGGGAAGATAAATGGTTGGAGAGGGAATTTGTGGCATTAGGATTTTCACATTGGGAACTCTGGGGTCTGGTCCGGCTCACATTAAATTTAAACAAAAGTTTCCCATTGCCAGTTGCCAGTCCCAAATAGCTGAATCAAGTCCCAAGTCCTGCTTTTTTTTGTTTGTTTGTTTTTACTTTTGCACATATGAAGGAAATAGGAATATCTGCTAGAAAAACACAAGTAGGCTACAAATATCTAACTGCATTATTTTAGTTAAACTATCTAGAGCTGATTAAAGCCCTTTCCTCCCCCCCATTAGTTTATAGCTTGTCTAATGATGAAGTGATTCAGTGTTTCCAGAGCTTGAAATCGCAAACATGACCATTGATAGAGGCATAAAGAGCCAAAAGTAGCTTTTGGCATGTCCTAAAGACAGAGGTTGTTTTCGTTTATGCACAAAGAAGACTTCTGCAAAATATTATCCAAATTCCAATGCCTCCCTTAAAGAAAAATCTATTTAAGATGTCTCAACATAAAAATAAAACTATGTTAGAGAATAGTGAATTACAGTCCAAAATGTAGCTTGTTAGCTAGTGCTGTATGACTGGGATCCTGTGTCATCCCCCTGCTCCCCCCAAATACACACTCTTTTGGTCAGAGTGATGAAACTACTGACTTTCCTCATTTTTCTAAAATAAAATACCTAAAAAGCAATACCTTCATTTTTTCAATTGTAGCTTTTTGACATCTATAATAGTTTTGTGTCTAAATCTGACAACATTTGTAACAAGCTGAAGTGACTGTTACTGCTGGAATGTGTCCTGGAGGCTTTTTCTGTCGGAGGAGATGACAGTAACTTTTCCCATGCAGATTAAGCTGGTGTTTACAGATTTGCCCTGGGTGTGCATTTTTATCCAGCTGTGATCAAGTAACACTGCCTGATGAGTGCCAGACAGAACTCCTGATACGAAAGGCTTACATGCCCATCACTTCTGCACAGAACATGGTTCTAATCTGGACACCACGGCAAACATCAGTTATTATTTGCTTTCTATTTTCCCTTCATTCGTATACCAAGGTAGACTACACACATAAGAATGTAAAAAGCTTAATCATTAAAAAATCTCCTTTCTATTTTACAGAAAATGGCACTATATGGATTTAAAAACATTTTTGTTCAGCCTGTCAGCTCCCTGTGCTGAGCCCTAATTGAGGATTTTAAAGCAATAAGCACTGGGGTGGACGGTTTCACAATTTAGAATTTAGGATTTTCTTTTTTTTCCCTGCTGAATATCTTTCCTTTGTGTCCTGTAATAATCTGTGATATGACAAAACAGAGCCTCAGTAACATAGAACCTTCTTCCCATCAATGAAGGTGTGAGGTCAAGAGACTGTTTGCCTTTGTGGGACCTGAAGCTATACACATTATAGAGATGCTTTGAAAGTACCAGTGATCGCATATTGCTTTCTCAGAACGCCTGGCTGTTCAAGCTGGGAGGGAAGAAGTTTTGTTTCCCAATATCTGATTTCCTGTTTGAAACCTCTGATTTATGAAAGGATAAGAGAAAAATTCTTGACACCCTTTGAACGTGAACAGCTTTCTAAACATTAGTAATATTAGCATTGCATAAAGTATTAGTGACTTGTTTCAGATCCGCTATGTCATTTGAAGCTGTTACTAAAAACACATGGATATCCCAAAGTAACACCTGTAAAAGGAGTGCCTAAACCAGTGGGGCAGATTTTGCTGTTTTATCAGCGTTTCCACTGCTTTCAAAGACAAACTGACCCATGTTTATACTCGTGTATGTGACACAACGCTCACCATCCAGTATTCTTTTTGCTTCAGAATCTCACACAATTGACAGGCCTTTCCTGCTCTAGTGCTAGTTCCAACATGGACAAATACTAAGAGATGGATCCTCCACCCCATGCAATGGCCAGCTCTGTGTCACCTACTTATCCTTACAAATAGCAATGCAGTTTTTTCCAGAAGCCAGTGGTAAGGAGGTACACATTAAAAATAAATAAGTAAATAAACACCAATGGTTTCTACCAAGACCTGGTGCAGATCATTTTTATATTGACTATGCAACTTATATTTGTGCTGAGGGCATCGAAGCTGCAGAAACCACAGTGGAAAAACTGATCCCAGAATCCGGTGCATAAAATCAGTGTTGTCCGTAGAATGTTTTTATTCTTTTCAAACTGTATTCATCAAAGTGTGAACTGGTGAAGTATTGCTGAGCTCAGGGGAACACTGAGTTATAGAAAACCTTCCACCTCTGCGTCAGAGATTCAAATGTGGACAGGCCTTTGGAGACTGAAGGTCATTACCATGTAAGAGTTGTCTGCTACTTACACAGAACACGTTGGTGGGCTTATCCAGATTCAATGGGCAGATGTCCACATCACAAAAGTCACCACCACAATTTGTTGTCTTCTTGGCAGCTGTAGCAGAGAAACTAAGGAATACATGGGCACAGCTCTCTTCCCAAACCATTTCTTTCATTCACCTTGCAGGCTATTACAGAAGGACTTGCACCTGGGAACTATAAGAATAGAGAATACACAACAATTTTACTCATGCCTGAGTCCATAAATAACAATATAAGCAATGGGCCATGCCAGTTGCAAGTTGTTCTTTGGACAGCACAGTTTGTAGCCAAACCATCACGGAGGGTAAGAAGTGGCTTGCAGCCTCCCAAATAACATCCCTGTATAGAAGAAAAGTGCTAACAGTACTTCTGTAATGGCAAACAGTCAGCTCTGAACGCCACTGGCTAAGGACAAAGTCCACGGCTCTTCTTCCATTGCTAACCCACCCCTGGGGTCCCTCTTCTGCTCTGCAGGGCACAGAACAAGCGGAGCACAGGAAAGGGAGAGGTTCCCTGAAGTGCATCTGAACCCGTGCCATGGGATGAGGCAACACATAGAAGCCTAAGAAACCTGCTGGAGAGTTTTCCGTCAGCAGCTAAAGCTGGGCCTACATAATAAATATTACCTGTATAGTGGGAATGCCTTCTATTTGTTCATATACATGTTTATATATATGTGTGTGGAATCTCATGGGCTGACAGTAATTTGGCTATTCCATAAAAGTTCTTCCAGTTTAAAAGGAGCTTGTTAACTGTAATATGTCATCCAACAATTAGTTCATTGAAAGTCTGTCAATTTTTGATAGTTTTAACTTGCCAAGTTGATAATCATTAAACATATAAAGAGAAAAAATATTCTAACCAGATTTTGAGAAACATTAATTATGTTGCTCTTTGACTACAGTTAAAAAGTATGGAAAGTTTTATGACTTTTTTTGTGGGAAATATTTTTATGGTTGCATTGAAAATTCAGTATCATTTGATCATATGACTGAAAGTAATTCTTTAAATAGACAATAAAAGTTACAGACCAGATTTCTAATGAACTGTGGCTAGTTACCTAAATGCATTAAAAGCTGGCTTTAAATCACATCAGTATCAAATTCTATTCTATCTAAGGGCAATGAAGTCAAGAAAGCTGCTCAAGCAGCCTTACATTCATTACAGAACTTTTTTTTTTCTGCTACAACTCTACCTATTTGGACCCTAATTTACATTAAAATTTAAGTGAATATTTTTGAGCCATTTTCTCAGCTGACGTAATACACGAAACTCAGTGAATGACAGATTTAACTCGGAAAAATACTTACATATTATGACCTGATTTACCACAAAATCCACCTATTGGAGATAATCAGATGTGTCATTCAGCTAAGGATCTGGTCCAGAATCATTATTTTCTGAAAAGTGGCAGAAGCATCACAGAAGGACATATATTTAATTTGTTCATTTCTTCATCCATCTCAATGAACATTGGATTTTATCCTTTTGTGCACAAAAATAAATCTCCACAGAGATTTTTATAGCACTTATCGATTTAGAAGGATTTGCTGTACTATTTAATTTTGATTTGCTAGGGAAGATGTGTTTTTTAGCAGTCACCTGTCTATTATTCTTTTAGCTTGTATGAGCTTTGCACTTTTTAAAATCCCTTTCAGGAGACTTAATTTTCACCTGCATATACACCGGTTGACAGCTCCCTGCTCTTCACTGTACTGACAAGTAAACCAAGAATCCCTGCACTCATTTCATTATAAACATTTTATAAGCATCCCATAAAGATTACTTCTGAACACAATGGTCAAGGCTAGATATGAGCTGCTTTTCCCTGTGATGAAAGGCCAGTGTCCGATCAAATGAGCCATCCAGGCCCTAAAACGGCTTTAAAAAAATAGTTTTAATCTCTTCATTGTCTGACTTCACGGCATGGTAGTGCTGTCCTTAAATAAAGCTTACATAAAAATGGTTAGTACAGCTGGTCAGAAAATGTGCTTGAAGTTTAGAATCACATATCATTGTTTATACAGATGACTATTTGGGATAGACTTCAATAGAATCTGACTTTACTAGCAAAGGAGAAGGCTTTGGCAATAGCATAGGGTGATCAGCAACAGCAACTCATATTTTCCAACTGAGATCAATGTGGACTTTAATCCATTAATGCAGACCTAAATATCACCAGACAGATATGAATAGATGACAGTGAAAATGTGTGGAAGAAAAAATCTGGAGTAGTCAGATTTAAGAGACTTGTTTCATATTCCAATTCATTTTAGTACTCTACAGGAAAGCAGCCTGTTTCTAGATTTTCAATTAGCATACCCCAGATATGAACCACTTCTTTTCTGCTAGCACAGATGCTTTTTTGTTCACCCATTTTGAGTCTGTGTTCACAGAATTGGATTTTTACAAAATCCTTGGAAGCATGTTAGCAATGCATCTTTTTGAAATGTCAAGAAAGGGTTTGTTTGGAATGGAAACTTGCCGACAATCACGCCAAGTCATTCAGATGCCAATTTAGATATTTAAATACTAATGCCGGGCTGGGGGAAGGGGAGAGGAAAACTCCAAAACAACAAACACTACCCAAACTGAAAAAGCTCCCAGCTCTGCGCCTATTAAATTAAACTAAAAATAAAGATGATGGCAGTATCTGCAAGCAATTTGGGTGGTCAAAAAACAATGGTGCCCTCTGGTTTGAAAACACTGTTTAGTGTTTGCACTGTTTTTACTTGTCACAATAAATTTGGACAGGGTTCCCATTTCCTGAATTGACTGAAGCTTTTCATTCTTTAAATTTCTAATGTGTTATGTCACATCTTATTGTATTTCATGGTGTCACATTGCATTATTTTGCATCACTGTCTCTGAAGTTGATGAAACACAACACAACAGCACATGACAAAAAGGAATAAGCTGTTGGTTACACAGACTGAGTGTTGTAATTCAGTATTTGTCAGATGCAGCAGTCAGTGCAAATAATCTCGAACTTTTAGTAGTTGTAATTCCTTGATCAGAGAGTGAGAAACCTGTTCAATTTACTGGTCTATCATAAAGGAAGGACCCTCTCCAGGGAAAGACGGGGTTGTCATTATTTACTCAGTATCAGAGTATGCTGCTGACGATTTCCAACCTCTGCACTGCTAATTTATAATGACCAGGATGAGGTTTAAGGTAGGGAATTTCTCAGAATGCAATAATGTGAATATCCATTTGAGACAGCACTAAAAACACAGTATGACTGTTTTGATTTTACACCACAAATACAGTACATTTCCTTGGGACTATTTCCACTCATTATGATTAAGTCATGTCACTCAGAGAGAGAATTGAGGGCTTCCCCCCACCCCACCACCCTCTGTTATTCTTGTTGACAGCAATACTGAGGAATTATAACCTAACAATTGTAGTCCAGCTAAGAAAAGAGAATATTTGTATTCTGAGAAATGGACCAACATTGTTATAAAGTATTAGAGTCTGTAGTCCTCACATGAAAAATTTCCTATCAATATTGCAAGCATACGTGAGAAGGAACGTAAGAACTTAATAACAGCAGTAGTGGGTCATCCTGAAAATTGTTTGGTTTATGAATTGAGAAAACTTTAAATTTGGAAAGTACTTGAGGAACTTCCAAAAATGTGTACAAGTACACAGAATGGAAACAAAAAGACAAAAATCAGAGTCTGCCTTTCAATGAAGTGCTTCTTGCTTCTGAATTACTTTTTTGAGTGGATGTGACTCAAAGTGTTTATTTTCTAAACTAGTTTATTCTTATTTTAGATTTTCTTTCTGCAATGCAATAAATTCATTGCAAAGAAACAGCATTTTTATTTCCATTTCATTCTGTTGTTCTAGTCATTGCAAGACATGGGGTGTTGCTGTTTCCCTCTCAGGAGAAAAGATAATAGATACACCAAAGATGTAATATTTGTATTATATCAAGTAGATTATGTTATAAAATATACCCACAAATACAACCAAGAATGTGCCAGAAAATGTAATAAGCCAAGGAAAGGACTGTGAAATAAGGCTGCGTGAAAAATAGGGCATTGGGCTGACCAGGAGTCACCAAGTTCAAGCACATGCCAGCACATGAATCACATCACGTAAACCCAGTTAATAAATCTGTCTAGCTCTGTGTTTACTCCCACACTCCTGCACTTATGGCTTTGGTCTCTAGAAAGCTTTTCTCCATTTCTTGTCCAAATGTATTCATAACCAATTTATGTCCATTTTTTCTCATGTCAAGATTATCATGTGAATTCAAGAGCTTTTGTTTCTCCCAGGTGTTTACCTCATCATATATCTATAGGAAGCAATTGCTTCCCCTCTCAACCTCTGTTTAACTGAGCACAGCTTCTTTTCAGACAGGCCATCCTTTCCTCTGATCACCATACTAGTCACTCTTTGCACCTGTTTAAAAAAAAAAAACAAAACAACAAACTCCCCCCAAAACCCCAAACAAACACACACACACACACACACACCCCGACAACAAAACACATTTGCCTCCCAACCATAGGGATTCAGAATTTCAGGTGGTGCCTAACAAGCACCTTAGTCAGTGGCATGAATACCCACCTTGCTTCATTAAAAATATTTTCCTCAATATATCTCTAAATTGCATTTTCCTTTTCCGTGGTCTAAGTGCACTGGTAGTTCATAGTAATTCTATGATTGACTGTTACAACTAGGTGTTTTTTCTCTCTGTCATTTCCCACTGATGAGCCTACAGTTCATGTCAGATACTTTTCATTAGTCCCTAAGTGCATGACCTTGCAGTGCATGACCTTAAATTCCATCCGTTTCTATTACCCCAGTCTTCAAGGTCATTTAATTCTTCTTGTATAATATTCCAATCCTCCTCTGTATTCATGACATCTCCCAGTTTTGTATCATCAGCAAATTAATTAGTACACTCCTACTTTTTCTGCCTAGGTCATTAAGGAAAATATTAAATAAAATTAATCCCCAGACCAATCCTAAAGGAACTCCACTAGTAACTTTCCTCCAGGGACAGAGAGAAATCCTTTCAACATAAGTCTTGTCCCTTCTTTACTTATCTTACAGTCCTGATACTTGTCCTTATCTTTTCCAATTTAACTAATAATTCCCCATGTAGTAATGTATCAAATACTTTGCTGAAGAGCAGAAAGGTTAAAAATCTACTGCATTTGCTCTGTCTTAACAATCGAGTTGTCCTTAAAATAAAAGGGGTAAGATAACAAGTTTATCTGCATGATTTTTTACAAAAATAAACTCATGTTTCATTAAATACTTTTTTTCCCGTTTTGATCTTTTTTTTATTCTCAAAGTCTTCATTCAGTTTTTGGGTCACACCCAGATTATCTTTCATTTCTATTCTATCCTCAGTGCACAGGGATTCTCTTGGCTATTTTCCTCTCATATGACTGAGAAAGCTTCTGCCAACTGTTAATTTGGTTTGCAAGGTCTGACTTTTGCCAATTCTGTGTAACGCTATCCTCACGAAGTACCAATGCTAAGCTGTTTTTCCCCCACCTCCATTCCTTTGTCAGACTTTTATTATTCCTTGTATACTGTTTTAGGTTGTAATTTATCTGCTGAGGCATACAGTCCCAAATGCTAATCCTCCTGATTTGAGGCACATCCCCTTGTTGGTCTGGTAATTGCCTAGTAAAGGGAGAACCTGAGTGAGAAATAACTGGACCTTCTCATTAGTGGCACTCATTTTCTTGTCTAAGATGAGCAAAAGCCTTTGACACAGTTTCTCACAGCATTCTGACTGAGAAACTGGCTGCCACTGGCCTGGACAGCTGGACCCTCAGCTGGGTTAAAAACTGGCTGGATGGCCAAGACCAAAGGGTGGTGGTGAATGGAACAAAATCCAGCTGGAGGCCGGTCACGAGCGGCGTCCCCCAGGGCTCAGTCCTGGGTCCAGTCTTGTTCAACATCTTTATCAATGATCTCGACGAAGGGATTGAATGCTCCCTCACTAAGTTTGCAGATGACACTAAACTAGGAGGAAGTGTTGATCTGCCTGAGGGTAGGGAGGCTCTTCAGAGGGATCTGAACAGGCTGGACCCATGGGCTGAGACCAATGGGATGAAGTTTAACAAGGCCAAGTGTAGAGTGCTGCACATGGGACATAACAACCCCATGCAGCATGGGGGAGACTGGCTGGAGAGCTGTCAGGCAGAGAAGGACCTGGGGGTGTTGGGTGACTGCAGGCTGAATATGAGTCAGCAGTGTGCCCAGGCGGCCAAGAAGGCCAATGGCATCTTGGCTTGTATCAAAATCAGTGTGGCCAGTAGGTCTAGGGAGGTGATTGTGCCCCTGTACTGGGCATTGATGAGGCCACACCTCGAGTACTGTGTCCAGTTCTGGGCTCCTCACCACAAGAAGGACATGGAGGTCCTGGAACGAGTCCAGAGAAGGGCAACCAGGCTGGTGAAGGGGCTGGAGGGCAAATCCTCTGAGGAGCAGCTGAGGGAGCTGGGGCTGTTTAGCCTGGAGAAGAGGAGGCTGAGGGGAGACCTTATCACCACCTACAACTACTTGAAGGGAGGTTGTTAAGAGATAGGTGATGGTCTCTTCAGCCAGGTGACAGGAGATAGGACAAGGGGGAATGGCATGAAGCTGTGCCAGGGCAGGTTTAGATTGGATGTTAGGAAAAAAATTTTCCTGAAAGAGTTGTTAGGGCCTGGAACAGGCTGCCCAGGGAGGGGGTTGAGTCACCTTCCCTGGATGTGTTCAAAAAAAGGGTAGATGAGGTACTTAAGGATATGATTTAGTTTAGGATGAGAATGGTTGGACTTGATGATCTTAAAGGTCTTTTCCAACCTTGTGATTCTGTGATTCTGTGAAAAAGTCTTCTACAAAAATAAGTCTGTATATCATGGAATCACAGAATCATAGGGGTTGGAAGGGACCTCGAGAGATCATCGGGTCCAACCCCCCTGCCAAAGCAGCTCCCTAGCACATATTGCACAGATAGGCATCCATACGGGATCTTGAATCTCTCCAGAGAAGGAGACTCCACCACCTCCCTGGGCAGCCTGTCCCAGGGCTCTGTCACCCTCACTGGGGAAAAGTTCCTCCACATGTTGGTGCAGAACTTCCTGTGCTCCAATTTGCAGCCATTGCCCCTTGTCCTGTCTCCACACACCACTGAAAAGGTGCTGGCCAATTCCCCCTGCATCCCATACTTAAGATATTTATAAACATTAATTAGGTCCCCCCTTAGTCTTCTTTTCCCTAGACTGAACAGCCCCAGCTCACTCAGCCTCTCCTCATACGAGAGATGTTCCAGGCCCTTAATCATCTTCATAGCCTTTCTCTGGACTCTCTCCAGGAGATCCCTGTCTATTTTATACCAGGGAGCCCAGAACTGGACACAATACTCCAGGTGGGGCCTGACCAGGGCAGAGTAGAGGGGGAGGATCACCTCCTTCGACCTGCTGGCCACACTCTTCCTGATGCATCCCAGGATCCCACTGGCTCTCTTAGCCATCAGGGCACACTGCTGGCTCATAGCCAACCTGTTATCAACCAGGACCCCCAGGTCCTTCTCCACAGAGCTCTTCTCCAGCAGGTCATCCCCCAGCCTGTACTGATACAGACAGTTATTCCTCCCCAGGTGCAAGACTTTACACTTGCTTTTGTTGAATTTCATTAGGTTTCTCCCTGCCCAGCTTTCCAGCCTGTCCAGGTCTTGCTGGATGGCAGTGCAGTGTCCTGCGTGTCAGCCACTCCTCCCAGCTTTGTATCATCAGGTACTTGCTGAGGGTGGATGCTATTCCCTCATCAAGGTCGTCAATGAAGATATTAAACAGGACTGGACTCAACACCGAGCCTTGGGTATATATACATGTGCGTGTGTACGGATATACACACATGCACAATTGCCTGCAAATTTAAAACACATTTACTGAGATTTATTACTAAAGAGATCAGCAAATAAGACAGTAGAAATTAATCATGATTGCCCTAGGAAATATATCAAATATTAGCACCATACTTCATTACTTGTTTGTTTATGGTTCACATTAGGATTTGAGCTGTAACCATTGCATTGCCTTGATTTGTGATGGTTTCCAGGTTGAACACTGTGGCTAAAACAGAGCTGCATCAGGATTGTCAGTTGGTGTCACTTGCCCTTGCAAAGGGCAATACGTTTACCTGGATGGGCGAAAGCTCAGAACAATCCCAGATGGCAGGAAACATCTAGCAGGCACGTCAGAGAAAGATGACTTCTCATAAAGCCTTCTTAGTGGCATTTGATTTGACATGAACCCTGTAGAGCTCACTTGGTGAGCCAGATTGCAGAGATGCTTCCTCCAGTGCAGCCTGGAATATACCAAGATTAGGTACAACAGCTTTTTGGGAGTATGAATGAGCTTTAGGTACCCTTGCTTGAATGGAAAAGCCTGTGGAGAATTTACAAGAGGGGTGAAGCATGTTTTTGCATGGAGTAAAGTGGTTTTGCATGGGCATTTCAGGTGCCAACCAGAAACAGGAGATACAGAACCCACTATTAGTGGATCTGGTCATTAAAATCAATGAAGACCTTTGGAATTGTTTTCCTTGTATTTCTGTTTCTCCCTATAGTGATACTATCCCTACTCTCTTAACCAACTCCATTATGTCTGAATTCAGCACATGCACCTGACATTCTCCAGAACTTCCCTTATACAGATGCTGTCCTGAATGGTTGAGCAAAGTCTCTGTAACTGCTCAAAAGCTGTTCTATTCCAGCATCGTCTCTAATTCAGTGATGATTTCAGACTGTTTCTGCAGTCAGAACTGTCAGGATAAGGAGCATTACATATACTCTAGAATTCAAAGGCAGAAGAGCCAATGAGACAAAGTTTTTGGTTTGGTTTTTTTTTAGGGGGGGTGGTGGTGGTGATCCTAAAAAGCTCTTTTATTTCTTTTAGCATATTCTGATTTTTAAAAATTTGTTCTTGGCTTTCAGTGGTATATATGTGGAAGATGACACCCTGCATATTTACTCCATGTTCTTAAGCTCTACAGAAAGCAGTGGACTACAGGTCAAGGGAAGGAATCTCATAATAAAAGTGAAGGATTGGTCATGCTGGCTACACCAAATTTTTGATAACTGCTTCTTGGCTGCAGTGTTGGTGACTGATGAGAGAAAAGCAGAGACAATGGCATGCATGAAGTGATTTTTTTTCTTCAGCTTCTCCTCCTGCACGTTGAATATCATCAAATTATAAACTTACTAGGCTCAGTGTTGCCTCCAGGTCATTCTTCCCATCTCCCCTGCAGTCTTTTCCCAGTTCTCCTATAACTTTTTGGAGATGGGAAAAATCAATATTGAAGACAATACTTATGAAATTTTGTTTTATAGAGGGCTTATGCAGGAGTACACTTATTTTCAATTGTTTTATCCTTTTTTTTTTTTTGCTAATAATTCTTAACAGTCAACTTGAAATTTTGGCCATTACTAGTGTATTCAGAGAATCGTGCACATTGACCCCAAGACCTCTTACCTGAACATTTTGCAAGAAACTTTTGCACAGGCCCAAAGTTATTTTTCTCCATAAGTATTATGATAACCTATCAAGCAATAACAATGGGATTCAGTTTCCCAAACACAGTCATCTAATGTCACAGCTGAGGGCAGGCTTTGTGTCTGTCTTCTGCCACCACCACAGGGATATGTCAAGTTCCTTCTCTGTACCTATTTTCAAGCAAACAGAACACACCCCAAATGTCCCTGTGGTGGTGGTGGTGTCCTTGGTGTACCCCAAGCAGTGGCTGAGCACCACACAATGTCACTCACTCCCAGTGGAGAAAGAGACAGAGCCTCCATGGGTTGGGATAAGGACAGTTTACTGACAAAATCACTGTGAAAAGGGAACAATAACGGCCATTTATACTCACACCCGGTGATAATGCAGAGTACCATACTGACCCGATGATTACAGAGTGCTGCCCACCACAAGGACCGACCGACCGACCGACCGACCAACCAACCAGTCACCCTGGCCACACTCAGACTGTCCTAGAGGCACCAAGCTCCCTCCCTTCCCCAGTCAGCCCTTTTTATGGGGAAGTGATGTCAGGTGGTGTGGAAAACAGCCCAGGCTGACACAGCTCACCTGTGCTGGCTGCTTGGGAAGGTTGACTCTGGCCTAGCCTAGAACCAGGACAGTCCTATACCATTTTGCCCCTCACTTGGCTAGGAAATCCCATTCCAAACTTTCACAGTCAGATGTAGATCCATCAACCTTAAATAATTTGGTATCATCTGCAAACAGTGGCACCTTCTGAATCATTCCTCTTCCTTTATAAAAGTCATTTATGAATAGACAGACTGCACAAATCCTCTGTACTGTCACCAGCAACCTCTCTGTATTGTGAAAATATTTTATTCTGCCCATTGCCTGTTTTTAATTCAGTTATTAATCAAAGTTATTTCCTCTTATTTTTAAGAACTTAGTTTCTTAAAAATATTTTGGTTGAGGGATCTTTCATAAAGCTTTCTGAAAACCCAGATATAGCATTTTGATCACACAACATTATCTCACGTTGCTCATTGAGGTGCTACAAAATTTTATTCTCATAGAAATTGTATTCATACATAGCTAACTTACCTGATATCAAAGTTAAGCTTAGCATTTTCCCTGTTGAATTCTATCTGGAGAAATACTGCCTGATCCTTATAATTAGATCATGTTGATTTTATCCTATTTGTTCCAAAATCTGTTCTATTGAGTCTTCAAAATAGCATCTTACATTCACATCCTGTAACAGTGAACCTGGAAGAGAAGTCTCCTGATAGCCTTAGTGCTAAATGCTGATTCCAAAGTTTAATTTATCTTTCCTGCTGTGACCTGACATTACTTAAATGCTCCCTTTATACTCTCAGCATTGAGCTCCAAGAACTCCTTTCAGGACTTTCAGCAGACTCTGCTGCACCCCTTGTATTGATTCTGAAGATTAACAGATAATAAACCAGGTTTAATGCGCCAACCCAATACCACACTCGGGTCACAATGCTTCAGACAGATCTTTCTTCTTCACCAACCAGTCCCAGCATACACCTATTATTCGTACTAAATTTGATTCAAGAAAAATTAAATCAAAACAGAGCAGTGGATAACAAGGGACCATTTTTTTATTGATGGAGAAGCCTACTCAGTCTTAATAGAAGGCAGAAGTAGATACTGATTTTCAGTATGTCACTAACCTTCTTGCCTTTGATCTAACCCTCTGTAAAAGATTTTTTTTTTCTACTCATGTGGCACTATCATTTTTATATACACTCAGTGCCAGTCAGCTGCTGCCTGTATTGCAAATTAAAAACAACCTCCCAACTGTACACATTTCTGCTCTTCAGAAGGATGCAAAAAGCCTATTAATTATATATCAACCATGCATAGGCAACCGCAGACATAGAGTTAAAAAGGAGTTTCATGATAGACATACCATTTACGGAACTGAATGGATATTTAAATCCCAGTTGTCTGAAGGAGGGGGAATTGAGTGTCTAGTGTCTGTCTGTAACATCTCATTGAAATGAACAATACTGTGCACTTACAGAAGGAGAAAGAAAATTGCTTGGACAGGTAATATGAATTCCAGACATGTTAGTGATTGCTTTGCCATTTCTGAGGTGTCAAGTTTTTGAATCAGCATTATTCACCTCTAATTAGTATCAATATGCTGCACCCAAATTTTTCTGAAATTGTTTTTTCATGTGTCTTTTCCATATGTTCTCACCCTCAGACAGTACGTAGGCTTGAGAGGCCTAAACCAGTTACAGTTCAGCAAAGACCTTAAGCTGTGCTTTTCAAGTTTTATTAACAACAAATTCCAGTTCCATACTGATTTTCCTGCTGTGCATACAAAAATGCCACAAGCATTTTTGGTGGATATTAACAAATTTCAACAGTACAAAACCAATCCTACATTTTGCAGATAATTAGACCATCTGAAATAATTCTGAAAAGGTGGTTTCTTTTGTGATCTGTGAGTAATTCACTTTCATGGACACATATCCCTTCTTAGAACTGGCTAGGGTAATTTACACATTACAAGGCTTCTAGACATAGTTGGCCACTTATCCTGTGCTAATAAATTGAAAATGTGTGTGCATGATTTAACAGAAAAAGGAAGATGTGAATGTAATGCAGGTAATTGCTGAACTACAGTTCTGCTTCTGACAGCTGAAGAATACATGAATAGAGCTATATGGAGGACACAAGTTACTTTGCATCAACTTTCAAAATGTTGATTTTTCTTCTAACTATTTGAAAACAACCGTATGACTATTTCTGAGAAAATGCTTTGTATCCAAATGTCTGATTCCAGGCTAAAGGATTCTAGATATTCAGTGTGAGCCTGTATGTTGGGAGGGGACCACATTCCTCCTCCTTCAGCATCCATAATGGACTTTAGAGAAAAAGCAAGCTTTTCTGTAAAAAATAGAAATATTTTGTGGCCAAATGTTTCACTTACAACAAAAGACCGTTTGCTTTTAAAAATCACTGCTATAGCTCATTTCTGCCAGGTTTTTCATGTCACCAGCCACTGGCTAAATTGGTATATAATTCCCAGTACCTAGCTTTACAAAATGGATTTTCTAGATTTGATTCCTGATTACTGAGAAGGAACTTCTGGAGGCTCACAAAGAGGTTCAGTTTTGAAGAGCTTTTGAAGGATAAGTCTTCCTTTTCTTTATCTAGGTCCCATTCCTGCCTCTGCCAGTGCCAAGTATTTTCCAAGATTTGTTACAAAGACTGTGGGGAAATGAAGAAGCCTGAGAGGTCTTAGTGGAGGTGGAATTTTGGGAGAAAAAAAGGAAACATTGTTGAAGTGTGTAGGAGTGCTGTACCCCGGCACACAGGTGATGCAGCAAAGTTTCCTCTGTTTTTTAAGTGCATTTCTTCTTGGCTCTTACAACCCCTTTATTCGTTTGTGGTTTGTTGTTGTGGTTTTGGGGGTTTATTTTTGTTTTGTTTTCTTGTACTGTTTGATGTATTTCTCCCATACGAATAATTTTTTAAACAGACATGTAAGAAAAAAATAAACCTAGAATTAAAACTCTCAATCAGGAAAAGAGAGACAGAAATTCACGTGTGAGGCACAAACATCACAAAGTAGTAAAATCTTGTAAATTCTGTAACACTGAAATCAGCTTGAAATTGTGTCACAGCTACCAGCATGGAAACTGAGTAGCTGAGTTGTGATTACTGAAAGACTCAGCAAATCCAAGCATTGTGGTACTTATTAAAATAAGCAACATACGCCACAGTAAAGAGAAAAAGGAAAAAAGCCAAAAAGGCATAGACATTCTTATCTCTAGGTAGTTTTCTTGTTTGTTTGTTTGTTTAATTAGAAATTTCTTTATAGGTGTGCCCAGGAATCAATCACTGTTCATTTTACAGAAATTGAGAGAAATGTCCACAAGGTTACGTCATGTCACAAAGGCATGAAACAGTTGTAAAGAGTCAGAGACAACTCAGCAGTCTATATATTCCTGTTTAAAGGAAAACACTCATGAGAAGAAACAGTTTATTGTTTGTTTGCTGTCTAAATCCACTTGTGTTAAGATTTGTAGAACTAAAATTTGCAGTTGGTAATTTTAATTTTTGAGGCATTAGTAGCTGAAATGGTGTACAATTACTTGATACTGAGCTGACAAAGTATTTCAAAGACAGCTCAGCCTCTCCTGCCTTCCTTCTTAATTCAGATATTTTGGAAATGGTGTCATTCTTACCACTCCTCCTATTATTTCTGCTCTACATCTCTGGTGGCTTCAGATCTTCCTGCCGCCCATCCAGCATGGTCTTTGAATACCCCTCAACAACTCACACCAGCCACTGGCATCAGAATCAACCCTCAGCAGCCCAGCACTACCTTGCAAAGAAGATGTCATTATTACTATTGATCACCAATGGAGCAGGGGATCTGTTTCAGCTGAAAAGATGCTTAACTCTTCAGTATTGCCTCAGTTCACGGTGGTTCCTTTTCTGTCTCCTGATATTTTATTACAGCAGAATCATTTTAATTGGCACATGCTGGCGGAAACAAAACTGCATCTGTTGAGGGCCAGATTCTAGCACTCCTGCTCAGGTGGTACAAGTCCCTTGTTCTGGAGTGTGTCCATTGAAATCAAGGGGGTCTGCCCAATTGTTGGAGGTTCATAGGAACACATTGTTCTGATAGATATTCACTTTTATTTCATAATATGCTTTAAAAATACACACTGTACAAACCATTAAAAAAACTCCTATTAAAGTAAGTTTTGCCATAATAGAGCAGGGAAGCAGCAGGAAGGGAACAAAGGGCTACCCAGCACGACACTTATGCTAGCAAACACCAATTCACACCTGTTAACTACTGTGAATAAAATCTTTGGAATCAGTTCCTCAAAAAAGTCAAAGAAAGAAAGAAAAACTGTTCACCATGAAAGAAAATGGGAACCTCAGGTGTGCTGCTGAAAGCTGACAGAGTCAGATCAGCATTTATAATCAGTGACTTCTGAGACTACCTGAAGGAATGGAAGGAGAGGACTTGGCAGGTATACAAAGTATACACAAGCACAGAAGAATTGGTCTTCGTAATTTTGAAGTGAAACCGAGGATAACCCCACCAGGTCCCAGCAAAGATGCAATGTTCTGAACTAAAAGTTCAGCCAGAGCTTTGGTCCTGGGAGATGATTATAAGGCTGACTGACCTAACTGACCTAACTTAATGAAACAAGTATGGCTGAACTGAGGAGAAAAAAAAAAATACAGTGAGCAGTTCCTGATCTTTCAGTGCTATTCAGATTCTTGTGAAAAGAGACATGTCATTGTCAAAGGATTTTCCATTAATAGACGTCAGCCTTCTTGGCTATAGGCAACCAAGCAAAGTATAGAAATGTAAGTGGACAAATTCTCGTCTCTTTTATATGTCCACAAACCTGGTGACGGTTGCCTGAAAACTGTCACTAAAGACTGAAGTGATTGTATTCAGGACATCTGCTCAAGATGAGCACTTAATCATTAGTGTTACTTAAAAATCTAAAGTCCAATTACACACCTTTGTGAGGACTGTGCACTTGGGCAATATTTCATCAACAGAAATAAGCAGTACCAATCCATCCCCTCATTATTAATAATTCTTCATTATTCGGAACAGAATGCTCTTGTAGAGAGACCTGAGATTATTGAAGATCCTAGAGGTTTATACCTTACATATGTTAAATCTGCTTTACATCTTACATATGTTAAATCTGCCCTGGTCCCAAAGTAAACTTGAACTTGAAAAATCCAGCTGTGGGAAGTTTGGCTTTGTGAATTTTCTAGTGGTATGGGACTGCCTTACCAATCAGCGTTGCAGGAGCACACCACTGAGAAGGGACAATGTGACTTGCATATCCACAAGCCAGCAATTTTTGGCTCCCCACGCAGGCTAAAGGGCCTGTTCATAGATGACACAGCATTAATCCTGAGGCTATATCCCATTTTATGTTATTTACACATACATGTATTCTTAAACAAGGGACACTTTAGCAGGCAAGAGCAAGGTACAGTACTCAATGTGCAAATTCAGTTCAGCAGAACTCCAACTAAAGCATGTCAGCCTCAAGGGCTTTTCTCTCAAACACTGCTCCTAAGTTCTCCACAGAAGGAAACTTACTGAACTACAGCTTTCTGAACTTTAAAGAAAAAATCTCCTGATTCTAAGCTGAATGAAGGAGTAAATGAATGAGTAACTTCACTGAAGGCAAGGAGTGGTCTGGTCTATTGCTAGGAGAGCTACTACAGAGAGTCCAGACAACGCAGTCACGACAAGAAAATGTTCCTATATTAAAAAAATTCTCTTTTGTTCTAAGAACATAATCCATCTCAGCAGCTTTATACTCAGCAGCAAACCTTAGACTGATCTTCAAGGACTCTCAAAATAACTTCTAGAATGGATGTATAAAGGACTAACCAGAACAATACTACCTAAGGTTTACTATTTAATATATTTCTGAGGTATCTTTTTATTATCAGACCCCCGCCTTCTCCCTTTTCCGAAGTCAGTTTCATTCCCATCTTTTTCTCCCTGGATGATTCCCTCACAGTGGGCAGAGGGGCACCACTTCCAGGCAACTCATGCTGTGCATCAGTTGTTCCCCTGTAGTCTTTTTCTTCAGGCACCTTTATATGGTTCAGTCTCCCCAGAGGTAAAAGAAAATTTACTCCTGCCAGAGCTACTCTGGTCTTAATTTCCACGCTTCTGTGTTATTTAGTGGTTAGCCACAGTGAAAGCTCATTTGGTTGGAAGATGACCTGCTGCCTATTCTGAATAATTTTAAATTCAGCCCTGGGATCTCACAGATCTTATGTTTTAAGATTCCTTCCTTTCTTTCCCTAGGGATTAATGAACCTTTTCTAATCTCTTCATGTGGTATAACTTCATAAGGTGTTTTGCGGGGAAGAAAAATCCAAAAGAATTAGTGTTTAGCTCTTAAATATCTCCTGTTTTCTTTATTACTACTTTGAAACTATGAGCATTTGGGAAATTATGCTGTTCCCATTCTGGTGTACCTGACCCTTGATGGACTGACTCATAATCTCACAAAGTTGGATTCAGACTTATGTTGAAATTGGAAACTCATGAGAGCTCTTGGCTCCAGTAAATAAAGAACAAAAAACCCCCATGGATAGCTCCTGGTGTTTTTAGAACTTCAGTTGTCACTACACAATTCTGCAGATAACTTGGGGGACTTCAGGTGAGGAAAGGAAGGAATAAAGCAGATGTTTATCAGGTGTGAGGCTGTTGTTCTGTACTGGATACTCTAGACTAGTAGACTAGACATGACACGGACTAGTTCCAAGTGAATTCCTTCAAGAAAACTTATTTTTATATTTTTGCCTCATTCAAGTTCTTGTTCTTCCTGACTACACCCATGTGCTTTGATCCTGTGCAAACTTTTCCTGAGGAAGAAATAACTTCTTTCTGAAGGAGTCTTGGAAGAAAATCTAGGACAGCGCTGAGATAGGAGAGGAGTAGGAGTCCCACTCTGAATGGGAACAAAAGGGATATTAGTCACACATTCGTGACTCAATCATGCAGCAGAGGAGTGTATGTCAGTATTGGTGGTGGAAATTGGATGGATTTTTCTCAGACTCTACTTAGAGGTATTGCCTAGATTGGTTTTCCTAAGATGCAGATCCATCACCAGTGTAATGCGTCCTTGGTGCATCTGCAAGACAGAGCTGCAGCATTGTCTTTGACCTTGATGTAATCAGGATTTTGTCATTGAGGTGAGACTTATCAGCATTACCTAGCTTCTTTCATTTGGCAGGCCAAAACGCCTCCTAACATCCATGGAAATATTTCCTTCCTCCCTCCCTCCCCCCTTCCCCCCCCCCCCCCCATTTACATGACTCTGCTTAATTATATTATTAGTTAATACTTTTCTTGACTATCTGCAAGTGCCATAAGCTGTTTCTAGGTAGACTGCTTGCTCTTTGGTCTTCACAACACTTTCACAGGCGTTAACATTTTATCTCAGGAAACATTAAAAAAAAGGTGCCCAAATTGTATAAAATAAATTAATTGGGACAACTAAGCTAAAGCAATTTAAGAAAGAATGTAAAAAAATTACCTTCAAGAAAACTTTCAAAAAATTCCTTTCTTGACTGAGAAAATCATTGATGTTTCCTTTCTGTACTGGAAGATTCAAAAGGCAAATATAACCACAGTAAACTTTAATAGTATAGACTGTAAAGCTGAATATACTGCATGGCCATCACTATGTTAATGGTATCTTGAGATTTCAGTTTAAAATAGTCTAAGATTATTAGCAGATTGCTCAAATGATTTATAACTTTGGACATCCCTGTAGTACTGCTGAAAATTTTTCCGGGCGTTTCACTGGGCAGAACAGCATAAAATGACACAAAGCGCTCCTCTTGTTTACTTACACTTCTTGTGGTGTTGTGTAATCTTTTCATTCTGACACCAGATCTCCCTTTTTGCCCTTAGGACTCTTCTACACAATTTCTTGAATATGCTTATCTGAGGGAGAAAAAGGGAAAAAGCATCAATTTAATCAGTTCAAATTTTGAAAATACACTTGCTAGTCTTTCTTTTCACATTAAAAAACCCCGTTGTTTTGGGTAAAATATTTTTGTAAGGTCTCAGAAACCTACCAGGCTCAATACCTACTGACTAGACACTCTCACAGTGCAAAAATAATGCTGAAAATTTTTATCAGGACTAGAAGCGGAGTTGGAATATTGATTTAAATTAGTCAGGCCTGGCTACATATTGGGGAATCTATGCTTGCATAACCTTTTTTTTAACTCCAGTGCTTTTGGATTCTTAGATAAAAGAGTATAAAGTGGGAATTCTCCACTTGATGCAATTTCACTATACAGTGATTCCCATCAATGTATAATTAAAAGTGGATTTCCTTTTCCCTGTTTGGCTGAGATGGGGGAGGGCCTGCATAAACCTGGTTGATGTGAAGTGAACAAAGAGAACTTTCATGAGTTCTCCTGCAAACAGTCTATCAGTTACAATTCCTAGTGTTCACACTGCTGCACTGTTCAAAAGGAGCTCTAAAAAAAAAGTCAAGCAGGGGGTCCAAGAAAAATTCAACCCGCATGCCAACTAAGGGAAAGAAAGAGAAGGCAGGAAAAAAAACCTAGCTTTTGTTGTAAAAAGAACTAATGAAGCTGCTCTTAGAACTGTCCATGGTGACACAACAAGCCTGTGCACCCACACACATTGTGAGAATGCCAGTCACCCACGGTAATGAGAAAAGGAAACACTGTGGGCAAAGGAAATATATGAATACATTGCTTTTATGGTTTAACTGTAGGGAATTGCAACGCTGGCCCACAATATCTTGTGCCAACTGCCAAAAGTGGTAAAGTAATACATAAGGTTGTCTACTTATATTTTTCTTACAGACAAGATGGACTGGTGGGGGGTAAAATCCCATTATCATTATAAATTGCTAATTAAATTATTATCAATTAGATGGGCAGACAGAACTCATTCCAATGAATTCCTTAGAGGGCTTTCAGTAAAGAAAAACAGTAATTTTGATTATTTTTTTATCCATACTTCCTGCCTAGGGGCTCTAAATAGAGATGATATATGGCGTATCCCATGTTAGACTTTCACACAGTATATCCCATATTAGAGCTCAGGGACAAACACTGAACTTTGGAGCATATATAGATCTTTTTTCAGTTTTTCAGATAAATGGCCTTAATTTCGTGATATTAATTAGAAACCCAGGGTTATTTCCTAAGGAATAAAAAGAACACTTTCCAGACTTTTATGTGGCTTTGAGAAACCCCTTTTTTCCAAGTAAGTGACAATTTTTTCTAATATGTCACTGCATTTTCTTTTCCCTTCTTTGCATAACCCAGAATTTTCTTTGAAATAAAAGATTACAGTATTTAATACAGTTAAACATCCAGATGCTAGGCATGACTGAACACTGAGCAAGGAGATTTTTAGTGAACTTTTCTCTATTCATTAACACCAAAACCAATGCAAAATTAAACCCTATGCCTGGTAGGTTTTAGCTGTCAAGTTTTCAGATCAGACCCTTCGGCAAAACTACTGTTGTCACAGTACTGAGCCACAGAAACGATCCTGTCCCACCCTGTACCCCCTTACACCTTTCCTGAGGAGAAGGGTTGCACTGGCTTTAGTAAAACTTACTCAGCTATAACCCATCATTGCTTGCATGTGTGCAGAGTAGTTGTACCCACACTCTTTTTGTCCTATGCAAGTTTTCCAAGGCAATTTAAAAACTACAACAATGTGCAACTGCTGTTTAAGAAAGTCTCAGTTGTCTTTGGCAAGGAATATTTTCTAGGAACAGGAGTTCTGCAGACTGAAGAGTCACACTAATGTTTGGGACATAGTTTTCACTGCTGGCAAACACCAACAAAAAAAGTAAGCAACGGAAATGGTAACATGAAAGATGGACTTTTAATTCCAAAGCCAGGAACATTTAAATATGAATGGGGCTTGGTGCAGTCCTCTATCTTTTGTCAGGAAATATGAAGCTCTGGAACTTCTTTTGTTGCCTTCTTTGTTAACTGTATGAGGCTGAAAGGAGTTAGATGGCTTGTTTCATTTTCAAGTCCCATAACAATAAGGCTCAAAAAAAAAAAAGCAAAAAAAAAGCTGATAAATACATGGAACTGCTGAAGGGTTCATAAAGGAGAGAAAACTTTCTTTGCAGAGTTGCCTGTCACTGGATGAGTTACGAAGGACAATAATCATTAAAAACAAACAGCAAGTTACATTTTTAAGGTTTAGAAAGGGGAACTGAGTTAATGTATAAAATGAAAATATTGTAGGAAGACGTTTGAGAACAAAAACAAGTGATATAAATTACCTTTAGCGATATCAACATCTTTTACTTCCTATTTTGCTATTTTTTTGGCATTAGTTTCTGGGAGATCACAGAATCCCAAGGGAAGTTCCTCATGGTAATGTTCTCTAATGTGATTTACTTTGAGGAATACTTAATGGAGAAAGGTGCCTACTACATTTTGTTATTGAGTTTTTGTTCATGGTTCAGAATTGATCCACTTGAGTCTTTCAGCAGGGAGTAGTTTTCCAGTGTGGCACAGCACGACTCCAAATCAATAAGGTTAATAGATGTGGTGGCCACACAGTCAGAGGTGATGTGCCTGGCATTTTCCGTGCCAATGAAGAAAATTTCTGATGACGAGATGTCATTTTTGTGCCGGCAGTAATGTCACCCTGATTACCTAGAGCACATAGCCAGTTAGTAAGTTAGCAAGACTGTAAATGGCCCATTAATCTGAATTATCTTTACAAGAACTGTTTCAAAAAATGTTTGCTTGTGCCCAAATTACTGGCCTCTCTGTAATTCTTGAAATGCCAACAGCAGATTTGCTCTATAAAAATAAAATTGTCGTGCAAAAATGACTAAATGGGAATGATGAGCCTGGAACTTCACTGTATATTTTTAAACAACACGATATTAAACCTGCAAATTGCCAGTTAAAAAAAAAAAAATTTAAAAAATTGCAAGTTATTTTAAAAAATAAACATATGAGCAGAGGGAAGAAATGCAATGCAAAAATGGAAAATACCACTGGAAAAAAAAAAAGAAATCACGTTGATGTCAAATCTGCTGATGTAATGAGAGTGCCATGTGTTGGTCTTCCTGCAATTCTAATTTTCTCTGACTCTTTAAAATATGTACACTCTTAACAGTGCCTCCCAGAGCATTAATAGGTACACATTCCCGGATGGCTTGCATTGTGAACAAAGTCTTGGACTGAAATGGAAAGAGAAATCTGTTTAATATTCCAGTATCTGTATGTCAGGGAAGTGTAATTCAGAGGGCCACTGAAAGACTAGCTGAACAGAGTACAATTTGTGGTAACCTTAGTTAACAAATGGCATTTAGGGAAGGATTTCCATAATTAAATCATTAACTAATATGAAATATTGATTTCCTCTCTGATATTAGTGTTTTACCACTTGTCAGACTTGCAGATACCCAAAGAGCACTCGGTGCAGTCCCTACCAGCAACATTAATTTGCATTATGATACCACACCACCATCAAGCCCCATCAGTCATAGAAAACAGAACAATGTACTGTGTGTACAGTTCACAGAGAAAATTTTGAAGAAAAATAGTGGGACGGGTGCAAAGGAAGTTTGTGCAAACAGACTGGATAAAGTGGTGGTTTGTGCTGAGGCTCCTTCCACACTGGGTTCCTTCCACAATCTCTACTGCTTGGTAACTTGTTTGGAACGAATCAACTCTACTTCAGCTTTTCCTAGCCATCCTTACAGTGCTTCTAGATAGTTGCTTATCAGAAGAGCTAAATTCTATTGCAATTTACATCAAGAACTCTCCTTTTCTAACAGCAAGAGTTTGGATTTTTTGGAGGGTTTTTTTGGCTGGTCTTTATCAGTGTTGCCCAAGGGAAAGTTAAGTATGCACCAGGGAAGCAATACAACACGTTAAATGATGATTTTACTTATATTCCAATATGCTCATTAAACATGCTAAGTAGTGGAGTGTATTAACTTACCTTGAAAATGCAGAAGGACTAGAAAAGGCAAGATTAAAAAAAAATTTACACTGAAATGATCCTCCTAATTGAGTTGTAATCAGCTAGTATTGATCATTAGTCCTTTCTTTTATCAGCATGATGAAGATAATGATGATAATGGTGACAATGATGCAATGTGCAGCATTCAGATCATAAGGAAAGGATAAAAAATTGTTTAAACATTTGACGATAATTCTTTCTTGATGGTGATGTAGGCTGCACAACATCTTATATTACATTCAAATATAATGACAGAGCTAGAAAAAAGTTGAATAAGCAAAATTTCCTTTTTTTTTGGGGGGGGGGGGGGGGATACTTTTCCAGATCTACTTTTAAAGAATTGGTCCACTTGGTGCTAAAACGGAAAGGAGCGGTATTTTGAAGAAATGCTTTAAATATATGTTCTTTTCTACCTCAGTCTTTCAGCAGGAAAGCAGTCCTTTTGCCAGTTAAACATTCAAAAATCATGTCTCATTTGAATAAATTAACATATTTTGTGGCAAAAATTAATTCCAAGGAAGGAACAATAAATAGGAAAGCAATTTAAATTGTGTATTTTACAGGGGAGGGAGGAAAAAAAAAGAAAACCCAACATTGTCATGCGTATGACAGCTCAGCTAATTTGATGGGCTTTGATGTTAATTTAGGGTTTACTTTAATTTCAAAACATATTTTTTCACTTAATAAGGGAAACAAAAGAAACTTTCAACCAGTTTGTTATCTGGGAATGTTTTGGCTTCTCAAATGTGAGAACATGATTGTTTTTATTTCCAGGAGGAGATAATAACACTGAAGCAATAAAAAAGAGTCAAGGCAGCTTGCACAGCACAGGAAGTTCACAGCCAGAGACTTAATTTCCCACACAATGTACTGTGCAATGGGCCCATTAACATAGATGAATAGGCTCTTTAAAGGGTTTTTTTTCCAGATATGCAGCTGCCGCTGAATGGTGCTATGTTAATAAGGTACTCACATGCCTATTCTTCAGGTACTCTGGCATTCTCTACCTAGGTAATCTCCATATAGGAAAAGCTATTAGGGGTTGTATCTCCTACCACACCTTCAATTATTTTAACACCTGCACTGATAATCCAGGAAAGGTAAACTGGTAGGGGGCCGAGGGTCTTAGTCCATCCTTTTACCCCCACCAGCCCCCCCCCAAGTCACATCTCGGAGGGAGGGGCTGAGGGAAAGGGGGGAAGAAAAAAAAGTAAAGTCACTTTTATTACACATCAGTGGGAACATTCTGAAAAAGCTTTCATGCCTAGGAAATTGTTATTTCTTCAAACAACTGACAGCCTGCAGAGGAAACTCTAATGGAAATCCAGCTCATGCATTGTTATGCATGGCCCTCATGTAGATACATGGGGGTGGATTAAGTTAGCTTCCAAAGGGTCTATTGTGTGCAGCATTAATTTGCAGTGCTCTTGATATTTGAGTTTGAAGGTTTTACAACCTTTGTGTTTACTTAGATGCACTATATCCTAGGTTTGTTTATTTCCTTCCACAATCTCTTATTACCCAGTAAATGTTACATTTATCTTTATTAACTTTCAATATGTTGCTGTAAGTCACAGAGAAGGAAATAATTACAGCCTCCTTGAGATGTATTAGTTTTAGAGGAGGTTTTTTGTGTGGTTTCTTTTTTCTTTTCTTCCTTCTTCTTGGTCAGTTCTGACTTACCCATCTGTTAAACACTGGCCTTCCTTATAAAGCCAGTGGAGTAAAAGCATAAGAACTACCATGTCATTTATTATATAACTATTAAATTATAAACAAATTTTCCCCTTGTCATATATGTACCAATAAACCAATCAATAGTCTTCAAAAAGAATCTGACACTGGTGCAATTGCCTTACTTCACATTGACATAAGAAGAAAAACCACACACACCACTTTTCTGGACAAGCACAAGCTTTCCACCGTTTCCTCAGAATCCATTACAAATTTGTTTGATATAATTTACAGCTCTTCTTCTCCAAATATTAAGATGCAAAATACAAATAAGACTTATCCCATGCTGCCTTAACATGTCGTCTTGTTTTTCTGTAAAGAGTCTTATACAGTGCAGACAGGTGTTTTTGTAAATTCAACTTTCCAGTGAGATTTAAATTCAGAAGTTCCTAATAGATTTTTATTTGAACTTGTCAGGGATGTCTAGAAGTGTTAGTTTTTCAACACTGAACTAAGAACTCAAAGTAACTTGTACATTCAAAGGAAGCTATGATCCTAATCTGAACTAAAGGGCTCAATTGAATAAAAATACCTTATGCTCGAGTAACTCAAGTTATGTGTGGCTCCTTCCCATCCCCCTTTATATGGAAGTCAGTCAGTTAGACATTTTGTATTTTAGTAACACAAAAGAGTTTCTAGTAGAAAGAAATAAGTTCCTGACTTACAGTAATAAGGCTATGAGTAGTATCAGATGCATAGTTTACTCAAAACCCCAGCACTAAGGTAAGACCTCGTACAAGCACAGGAAGTTTTGAAATTGCATTTTGATGCTATGTAAAGGATATGAGAAAAGGAATTACCTTCTTTAAGGCTCACTCATTAGGGGCCCAACAGCAGCAACCGCTGTCTCTAAGACCTGCTTTCTTGTTAGGTTGGGGAAGTCTATTAATAACCTGTCCCAGACTGAGTAAGAAGTAGCGCAAACCAAATGACAGGAGCCACTGCTCAGCTGCTGAAGTAGTGAAGATCTTAATCCAACCTTTTGGGCTCAGGATCTTATCTAATGTTGTAGGAAACAATAACAGAGGGAATAGGAGGAACTGCATTTCACAGAACTGTTTGAAGTACTGTGGTACTACTGGCATTGTATAAAACAATAGCACAGCTTCCTCTGGAACATGATAAAAGTATGTGAAACCGTGACTGGTTTAGAGAATACAGATCTAGTGCTTCTGTTCTCCTTGTTTTGTAACACAAGGACAAGAAGTGATAAGAGAGATTCAAATTCAAAACCAGTAAAAGAAAACCCTTTTTTTCCCTTGCTTTGGATATTTAGGCTGTTGATTTGCAATACCATGATATTTCACCAGTCAGTTTAAATCCAACAGATTAAACAGTGAAGTCAGATGTTTGTGAAATACCAAGATCTCCAGCATTACAACAGTTAACTTGAATTACTGGCAAACAAGAAGAAACCTGGAGCTGGAATAGTGTCCTCATTTGCTATCACAAAATTCAGCTGAATCCTCAGACCCTGGCTGCTGCCAGAGATATGGTGCTGCAATATATAGACCACTTCCCTGGTAAAATTTAGCAATTCTCACCTCACAGCATTCCTAATAATACCCCTCACCTTTAATCATCATTGGGTTGGATTCACAGATTTTTTGTTTTTTTAAACCAAAACTACAAGAACTAGAGAACAGGAGGAGATTTTGTTTTGGTTGGTTGGTTTTAAGTGGTAGATAATTCCTAAGTTTTTCCAAAAAAAGAGCAAACATCACAAAGCTCATTTTGCTCTCTTTAAAAACTGGTAAAGCTCTTATGGTCATAGCATCCATGGAATATTCCCACTGAAGACCTCCCACAAGTTATCAAAGACACTATTATTAAAACAAATTATATTCCTATCAACCAGCAACACCCATCTCTCCACTCAAAGGGAGAGTGGGGACCAGGAGTTACTGCTACAATCAGGCAGAAATTGCTGACTTTTATTCATTACTTTTGCAACTGTGAAAACATTTTCGATCCCCGATCTCGTGTCTAGAATGACAGATGTTATTCTGTGGGTCTATTGACAATGAAGTCTTTACAGGCACACGAAACTGCCACCTATCTGTATATTTTTTGAACATTAACATACATTCTATGTGTATGTATTTCTGTAGCAACACAGCTATTTATTTAATATATGAGGTACAAACTTAACCTACTGCATGTTAATTCTGTGCGGTTTTTTACAACCTCCCCATACTCCACAAGAGGAGTCGTACACAAAGAGTATGTTATATACCTGAACTGGACTCCTCTATTTTTTATCTATTCCTTCCTTAAGCAATCATTCCAAGAAACATGCCATCTGAAATGTGGCATTGAAAGCTCAGCGTTATGAAAGAAGACAGGTATGTCTTTGCTTCAATGTCTGCATGGTGCTTCGATTGACTAGGTCTCCACCAAGCTCTTGCAAAATCAGGGAAGGGTAATTTGCTCCAGGGCCTGCACTCAGTCAGGCCTACCTGTTCATAAATGATGTATCTGTTCACTGCACTTATAGCAGGAGCTACAGGTCGGACAAGCCCAGCCCTCTCATTACTGAAATTGTCTGAAAACTTACAGAAATGTCTGTGCCTCCACTTTCCCACCTCTCTGGACCCAATGAGGAGTAGAAAAAATGAAAAACATTTACCATTTTGCACACTCTTTAAAGACAAGAAATAGTCTACCCTAGAATCTCCTTCTGACTCATAAAATATTGAACAGATACCTGGAGTTAACTGTGCTAGGCAGGAGATGAAACTTGGCAGTTTCTTGTTCAGGAAATGAGCAGGTAGCACAAGCCTTCAGAACAGGTTACCATTCCAAGGTCTCTAAGTGTGACCAGCTGACCTGTGGAAAACAGAAAGAACAGTTAGGGGAACTGTATGTCAGAAGATGATGAAGATAAGTTAAGGTACGCAATCTGTACAGCTGAGATGCTAAAAGACACTCTTCAGGCTGAGGAGTGGTCAATCAGAGGTTTGTTACTAGCCCAGGAAAATCACAGGCACTCTCCAGAGAGTAAAAAAATATGATTGGAGAGGAGCTAGTCAAGTGGAAGAAAAAGTTTAATAAGAGAAGTGTTGTAAGGAATAAGTAAACGTAGAGAGAGAAGCAGAGAAAATAAGGTCTCAAACTAGAGGAAACAAGTAGAGAGTAGTAAATACCTGCACAAAGTAGAGCACAGTTTGTGGGAACAGGGTGCATGGGTGACAATGAAGAACAAATGGCATGCAGTAAAAGGATGCCTACCTCATTTGGAGAATGGTGCTACTCAGTCAAGACAAAGGAAAAGATATTTTCTTTAGACTGCTGTGAAATATAAAAAAAGCAAGTTATCTTCTGTCTCTGATTCTTCTGTGTTCAAACACTCATTGCTCAAGGTCACGAGCACCTTGTTAACCAGAATACATCATCTTGGAAGCCTCTCAGGCACTGACCTGTTGAGCACAATCCTCTTCTGGGTGCGCCACTTTGCAACCACATCATCCCGGAAGCCAGGACTATTTGTGATTTCACCAAACTGAAAAGTGGGAGAATAACATTGTGAGAACAGTCAAGCAAGGGGACCCCTAGGAGGACCTGCTGCTCACCATCGATGTCAGGGTTGTCACACACTCTGCTTTATTTGGAGTCTGGATACTACAGCTCACAAAAAGACCTGGCTCTTTTCCCTGGGTGCTAGTGATCACTGCTCTGAAGGCCTGAGCATTGCTGGCAGGTATGACTATGGGTTTAACTACAGTCCTCCAATCTTCATAATGGTGCACCCCAAATCACAACTTAGTCAGATGGGAAGGAGATGGAACCATGAATCCCTAGTTATTTCTAGTGGCTAAAGAATGAATAGCACATCTGCAGCCTTTCCTGGTACACTGCAGAGTCCTCCTCCCTTCCATAAAGGCTGGGCTGGTGTGAGGCTCTGCTTGTATAGCATGGGACTGACAAATCACCCCAATTATAGATTATTGGTTGTTTAATGGAAAGTTGCCTTTACTGGGCAATATTAAAGTTAATTACTATCAAAAGCTTGTTCACTGCTCATTTGTGCACCATGAAAATTGGGACTCTGCCTGTTTCCTAAATCAGGACTGCTTACAGACGCAGGCCAGGACCAGTTGCCTTAAAATGAAAATTCATTTCCCTATCACTGTACTACTTATAATGGAATATTGACTCCAATTAACCTTGTTTTCTAATTGTACCTGACACAGCAAAGGCCCCTGGTGAGAGACAGTCCCAGCTCCATGCACTTTAAAATACATGGGCAAAATTAATAAAAAATCCTTGCATAAGAAGAGGAAGCCCTATTTTCTTCTCTACTGAAGAATACTTGAATAACTTGATTTCCTTGGGACTAATGAAAATTGCAGGATCATAGGCGGTTTTTGACTTTGTTCCTCTGTAAATACAGACTGACTCATTAACAGGAGAAGCAACAGAGTGATCTCAGCAGCCTGCATCTTTAACACCAGAGTCTGCATCTCTATCGCTCTGCTGCTCCTGGAGGCAGCTCTTAACTTCGAGCTCCAGCCTCAAAGACAACCAGCCTTGCTGCTGAGCACTGTGATTTTTTTGCAGCAACCAGGCAGCTTGTTCACAATACCACAGAGCAGGGGCAGAGCCTGCAAGAAGCTGAGGTAATAATTTTTACATTAAATATCTGGCAAAGGTGTGGACTATGGATAGAGAGAAGGGACACGGAGGGAGGAGCTGTGGAAAACAACAGTGGAAAACGAAGAAACAGTCTTTTAAAATAAATCCACCAGAAGGTGAGATATTGCAGCGAGACTGGAGACAGAGCGGGGAAGGCAGGAAGGCTGCACATCTGCATTCTGCACATTTCATTCTAATGTGGTTTTTTGCCTTTATTTTTTGTTGTTGTCTTTCAGGCTGGCTGCAATGTTTTGCAAGGCTCCCACTGCCAAAGCCAACCAAAAAGACAGGGTACAGTGATGGTGCTTCTCATCTATGGATGATTTCTTTCTCTGTTTTGCTTTTCTGAGATGGGCTGCTAAGGAAAGAAAGCCCCATGTATTTTCCAGCAATGACAAGTGAATTAATTCTTCTGCTTTAAAAAAAAACAAACCACAAACCCTCATTTTCATATTTCCATATTTAATTTTTGCACTTGTGTGTATGTTTCTGTTATCTTCCAGCCACATGTTGCTATTTGTCTCTGTAGTGGAGGATTTTTTTTTTTTCCCTCCTTTTTATTTTTTTTGACTGTGGGCTATGTGAAGCCTGACTTGCATGTAAAAGATCCACAGGGAAAAAAAGCCCTCTGGTCCTCACTGAACTAAAGAGAGCTGGCATACCACATGCTTTGTGAGAACACTCCACACTCACCACCATCTCAGGCTACAGACCAACATCGTGGAGCCAGCGCAAAGTCCCAGAGAAGATCAACAGGCATGGGTGAGGGGGAATGATGGAAGGCTGAAAAAAAATTAGCAGCCACCAGGTTTTCCAAAAGTCAGACAGATTTGGCCAACTAAACACTGTTTAATGCTCAGCCAGCCGCTATGCAACTTCCACAGATTACAGCTGCCAAAACTTGGGTAGAAGGAGAGCTCTGAGATTTATGAGACCATTCCAGGCAATCTCACTGCATTTAGACTGTTACGTTAGTCACCCTTCAGCTATCTGACTTACAGTGAGATTCAGGCTCTTATGATATTTGGGTGCTTTTGAAAAGGTTACATGCAATCACAAGCAGGCAGCCAAGGCTCCTGTGTTCAGTTAGAATTAGCAAGGCAGCTTGTTACGATGCATCATAACTCTGCGGCAGCAGCACTTGGACAGACATAACTTCTGTTGTGCTTCCTGGCAGACAAGATTTCAGCCAGACTCTGGTTATGATTTAGTTTTGGTCTACATGTTTAGGCCTCAGTCAAATTCCTTCTGCAGCCAACATAGGAACTGCCTTCAACTGGAGAGAAAGTAAATGCAATCAGTTTTCTGTTTGAATATTTCAGTCATTTCATCGGTGGACCACAGCCACTCATGGTCTGCTCTGATCTGCTCCCAGACTGCAGACAGCTCTGGTTTGTCCATGTGACATCTATGCAATGAATTTTTTCTGTAAGTTTCTCCTACACAGAGGGGACATACCTTCCACTGTGGTGTCTCACTGGTGCTTCCGTTGCCATCATGGGGCTGCCAAACCCACCAGCATTCCTGCTCTCCGACAGACACACTCTGCCACTGCAGCAGGAAAGAATGATTATTACAAGGCTTTTTCTTTCCTGATGACAGAGTTGGAAAGTGATACTCAAGAAATACAACAGTGTGTGGTGTCTACTCTCCCTGTATTGATATCCTCGCCACCTTACTCAGTTTTCTGTATTTCCATGTTTACAAGCCTTCCTCTATGGCACTGAGATGCCAGACAACTCTGGTTCCCAATACTTGTGAAATGATTGTTGATAATTTATGAAGATGATGCTATGCTATGTTATATGGGAATGGCCAGGTTTTGAACTTAGAACAGTTACGAGTAAAACAAGTGTGAAAGATGCTGGAAAAGTAGTTAGGGAAAAATTAGTGGGATCTCTTGCAGTTTCTTTGACTTATAAATGTGAATCTACTTGCAATTAATATTGAATTTCCACTATAAATATGATAAAGTCACTAGATTACTGTTTCTATTAAATATCATTATTAATGGGAAGGAAAAAAAAAGAGGGTTGCTTTTTTTCTTTCTTTTTTTTTGTGTGTGTGCATGTAATTTGTTAGTTTAAAGGTTTAACTAACCAAATTCCTATAAAAATCGTGAAATTCAGCCAAAGACATCATGGTATTAGACACTTTTCTCCTGCATCTTTATTCACGTCCTATGGCAAATGTAGCATTTTTCTTCTGGAGCAGTTAACATAAAAGGTCTTGGTTATGAGAAGCTTTTCTCTTGGAAAAGATAATCTGCCTTCAAAGTTATAAGTTAAACAATTGAGTGGTCTAATTGATTGAACATGTACAAATACTTCATAATTAAATTTGTGCCAAACTATGTGAAAAAGATTTATGTTCCGCTTCCCCAAACTGTTTCTCCCTCTTTTTTTTTGTGCGTGCATGTGGGAACTGAATCTTTGGGAACTCCTTCCAGTTGATGCATCATTGAGGTGGTTAAACACATTGCATTATGGCAGTCTGTCACATCAGTGTTTCACACTGAAATACTGGACATGACACATCACTGGAAAAGGAAGTCAGACAATCCAAAATGCAGAGTTATGTTTCTTTTGAAACTTCAGATTCTCAAGACAGAATTTTCACCTACCTAAACTTTTTTGCTGCCGTTTGCATTAAGAAACTATAATACAGCTTTTTAAATATTACCAGTAAATTCTGTGAAAATAATAGCATCTTGATGGTCCTGCCTGTGAGAGGACACAGCTGATGCTCTGTAAATACCCCTATTTATTCTGGTGAACTTTTCTAAAGTAGTTATGGAAGGACAACACAGGACAAAATCCAACTTGCCAGCAAACAAAATGCAATGCATGACCATATGTTTATGCAACAACGTCTCTAGATTAGAACTCTCTCCTGATGCCTTGATGTTGATGGAAATTTAGCCTATGAACAAGCTTCTTGAGACAACGTTTCTTTCAACAGGCACGTGATCTAATAATCAGGTGAAGACTTCCAGAAGTTTCAGGGCTGTATCTTGTATTTCCAAAGAATAGCAAGTCCATTGAAATACAAAGCTTAACTTCTGGGGTTGTATAGAGTATACTGCATTCTGATGGCATCAGCAGCAAGGGAGGCAAAAGAAAATTTTGGATTTTGTAAAACAACAGTTTTTCTATGCCTACCAAAACTTCTACCATTTTTTGCAACTTTACCTATTTCCATAAGCTACCCAGCCACACTGGTCAAACGAGTCCACTGACCATATACAAGATGAACATATTCATCTTCAACTTTAACAAGAGAATATCTTCATGGTGATTTCATCACAAAAATAATTGCCAAGATTATGAACAATTGTTTCGAAATTGTAGTGCAAAAGGATTAGAAATAGGACCTGGAAATGCTAGGGTTCTAGCTTTAACCAGCATACAATAACATGCATGAGTAATTAATATGGAAACAAGGGTGAAGATGAATTGCCACAGTTCGGAGGAAAAAGTCTGCCATCTGGACAATATTGCCTGTTCAAGATTATATGCAAGTCTCGGTTATTTAGTGTTTGTCTGTAACAATGGAGGATATGCAATATATTAAGTCTAACAATAAAAAGACAATGTTTGTAACCCCTGATAATATCAGATAATGCTTGAAAAATGTGATACTAGCTTTTATTATATGCATAGCATGTATTTTTTCTATTATTTTTATCTAAAGCTTTTTCAGAGCTGAATTAATGATTTTTAAGAACGGGGTTAACAACAGCATGCTTTACAGAGCTCTTGTGCAAAGAATGAGAAGTATTAAAATAATCTTCAGTGGATTCTGAAGAATATCTGTTGCTGGAATACCCCATGGCATCCTAGATCTGAATCTCATGACAGTTCACCCTATCCTTCCTTCTATCTCAGAATCATCTGCAAACGACTCTCCATCACCATCGACAGTTTTCTTGTGATAAAGTCCTGCCTCTTACAATGTCCACCTCAGATCTCCTGAGTTTATACTGTGCATTCAAGGACTCATGGGGTCCTCTAAGATTTACACAGCTGTGGCAAACAACTTCAAAATTAACCACCTGACCTTCCTCAAAATGCTCAAAGAGCTCAAATTCCTTATTACAGACAAAAGAATCAAACACATTTGAAGGCCCTAGGGCCACGATATATTTTTTAGCTGTAAGGCATAAAGATTCCCTCTCTCTACTTTTTCAGAGGACTCTATTTTGCCACTGCCTTTTTATCTGCTTTCGACATCCTACTCCATCTTCCATCTCCATGAAGAAGCCATCGACCAAAGGGTGGTAACATTTATCCAGAAGTGAAAGAGATGATAAATAAGACCACATTCACAGCTGAGAGCAAGTCTCAGACTTTGCTGTGGGCAGAATACTGACTGCAATCTTTTGTGAGCTCCCATGAAGTTGCACATACCTCTTGTATCCTTCTAACTTCACTCTAATTGCCAACCCAGTATAGGATAAGGCCTAAACCTTTATAACATTAGGCTTTATATTCTGATTTACAATTAATTATTGCAATATATACCTTCAATACCTTCTCCCTATCTCAGGATTCATTTAGCACAAACGAAACATGTGGGGAAAACTTCCTTTGGTCACATAAGTTTATGTTCAAGATGGATGATGAAGTGAAGAGCAGAAAGACAAACACCCTTGGAGTGCACCAGCGAGCAGCTCTAGGGCTGCTCTGGGCACATACCTCTCCATAGAAGACGAGGAGAGGCTGGAAGGTGCTCACTATAGATCCTTGTCAGCTTAGACATGTTCCATGTAAGTTAAAATACAGCAAATTCATACAGTGGGGCTTCATCCCTTAGCAGGGACACAGTCCTTGTCCAACTCTCATCGGCTCAGTAAAATAGCACTGGTGTCTTTGCCAAGTTGGGCCACAGCAGGGTCTGGATTTACCCCTTACCACAGGGTTTAATGACCTTAAGCACACTGACTTACACCTCCAACTGCTATTTCCATCTGATGAAGCACTGAAAAATGCAGAAGGCTGGGTACATGTATACAACACTGGTGAATGGACCAACACTTTGAGCCATGGCATGCAGTATATAATGCTTGTTCAACACTTAACTCATGATTATTTACTGAGGCATTCAGGAAGGGGCACGTTCCTACAGAACTGAAAAAGCTGTTCTGCTAAAAAAAAAGTATTTGAAGTAATAAGCTCTTAGGAAATCAATCACTGAAGTGATCTCAAGAAGTCACTATGGCTATCCATACCAAAGGCTCACCAAAGTCACGATTGTGCAAATAAGTACTCAGTAATGGAAGAAATGGGTTCAAAGCTTTGCTTTTGACCTTAACCTAAAGCAAAATAAATGCAAACTTCACAGACATCAATTCGCAAATTATTTTTACCATTGTGGCATAGCTGGCCACGGTATATCCAAATGATCATCAACTGGTCTAGAAGTTTATCGAAACTGGGCATCACAGTCATTAAGAAATTCTGTGAAAGTGAAAGGTAGGGTATGGATGTAGAACAATACCACCATTTTAAAATTTCTAAAATAGAGCTTTGAGTTATAATAAGAAACAGAGCTAAAAGTTGAATGCCAGCTTTTTTTTGTTTTGTTTTAAGCTTTCATGTTGACCTCTGCTCTACACAAACTTAAATCTGTTTTACATCAGAAGCTGCAGGGACAGGAGAGTACATGGGAAAAAAAACATGTCTGGGAGTTTAGAGAGGACTGGCTAAATTTTTTGAGCTCCAGTGGGACTGGTGACATAACTAAAAAGCAACAAACAGCAGGTGAGAGGAAGGATTTAAATATAAATAAGGACATTTTGAAACCATAGGTTTTTATTAATCACATTCACATTTACAAATCAAAGTCTCTCTTTTTTAGAAAAATATGTAACTAAGAAAGAAACCAAAAGCCATAAAATACCAAGTGGGTTAATAAAAGACATAAGAGAAGAGTAAAGGCATGGAATCATGTTGATAAATATTCCCTAGCCTAAAAAAAAAAAAATCAACTAAATACTCTGTTTTCTTTAATTAAAAATCACTGAATTATTTAAAGATATCTGACTAAATTAAATATTGAAGACACATCAAGATCTGCCTAGTGGTGTGAATTAGTGGTTTATATACTTATTAAGATCTATCTATTTGGACCTGAATTCAACCTCCAATTAAAAAAAAGTTATTTGAAATTCGGTCCCAGAAACAACTTAGCACATACACACTCCATTCTTTAAAATGGTCAAATATTCTAATTCACACAATTCATCCATTAGTAAAAGACCAGAACTTATTTTCTTTTTTCGTTGGTCCATGTATACAAAGAAACTCTGGCCATTTAAGCGGCCGTGGTTTAACAGATAGCATTTGCCATCCTACTAAAGGTGCTGTTCACGCTCTAACCATGGGATCAGAGTTCAAATAGCAGCACATTCAATCTGGAAAAAAGTGGTGGTTGCAGATAACTATCTGAAAAGCTGAAACCACTGAAACATGATGGTTTGCAGTTAGAAAATATTTGTGTGTTTTACCAGAATGTAACCCATTACGCTGCCAACTGGGAGAAATAAAAATCCAGTGGGAAGACACAAAATTAGATCAGAGCTCTCTCAAATGAAAAGAAATCCAGTCTTGCTGAACTGAAATGCGATCATTCGGATGGCATTCCTATCAGCTCATTCGTTTAAAACTCAATTTAATGCTATATAAGAAACTTTACCTTAACAAATGCTAATGCGTATGTGCAACTCGGTTCGCAGGAGCAGGCCCATTAGCAGGTCTGAACAAACCGTCCTCCACGGGGAACCCACAACCACACATTGCGAAGGGAGGCACAGATTCACTCCACCAGCTTTAGGCAGGTAGATGAGGTACTGAAAACTATAAAAAGTGCCTTACCAGTTTGTGCAAGTTGTGCATTCAGCCCGGTTGTCCTTGACAGTGACCAGAAGTGGATGCCTGGGAATTAACACAAGGAATGAGCAAACATTTAGTGATACTTACCCAGGAAACCCTGCCAACCTCCAAAATTTTCCATCTTAGACACTTCCTGTTAGCAGTCATTGCTGGATTTCTCTTCCGTGAGCTTCTCCTGTTACCCACTGAACACCCAGAAAAGATCAATACCTGCAGCACGTAGGCTCATGGCAGGTAACGCTCAGCCACACTTTGCATTCTGACCTTTAGGATGTCTTCTCTACACAACCTTTTAGGTAGGCTGAAGAATACGGCCTATGTAGCTGTTCCTCCTGTAAAGGATGCCAAGTCAGGACTCCAGGTGTCCAAGGCTGCTTCCCTGCTCCATGGAGGGTGTTCACACACCTTCACCTTGAATTTCAGGGTTCCCCTTGTACAGGCTGAATCCTTCTCCAAATACTTCTGTTTTTTTCCTAGAGGAAAGAGGGAGTCTTGATGACTCTTCTAATCTAAGACCTAATTTAGACATCAGGCTGGTATTTTGAAGGAGACAGTTAAATAAATTTTTACTAAATGTATCCAGTGGAGATCTGAGTGTTTCTGGTTAGCGAGACTGAGAAATTCCTGCTATTAATGGCTGCTATTTGACAATGGTTCCTTTTCATTACATGAAATGAGAAAACAGAGAAAGTTCATAATGAAGATAGTTATAACAAGGCCAATACAGGCCGAATCCTACAGGTGCACATGGGGAATGTAACGTATGAAAACACAGCATCAAAGAAAGATGAGCAGGGAATGGAGAGCAAGGAAATGTAATAAGACGAGTCAGACTGGAGCTTAAAATAATTGGTTAAGGATTACAGCGCCTGGGAAATGCTATCCTATAGCAGAAGTAGAAAATGGATTGAAAGGAATGGGACCCAGACAATCTGTAAACACGTTATATGGACCAGAATAATTTCCCACATCTTTCAGGTGAAGGGGCTGAGGCTCCAAACAGCGCTAGCAGCGACTGTCTCACCTCAAACAGCTCAACCTGATCTGGGACCAGACTCGGCCCGTTCTTTGCCCAGAAACCTATTCTAAATGTTTTTCATATTAACTCTGGGGCTAGAGAGAACTTAATAACCTGTCAGTGTGAAATTATTAACTTTCTTAATGGCAAATGCATGGAGTGGGGTTTGTGGTCCAGGATAAGTTCTTGCTGTTTGTGTAGTGTTAAATAAGTCAGTTGATCAATGGTGCTCTGATGATTTATTAACGTCATGCTGCCAATGGGAACTCATGCTGAAGCTTAAGATGGATCAAACAATTTTAAAATACTGAAGTGAGTATTGTATCTTTCAAGGACTTATAGAACTGATTGTATATTTATCATACATTAACACAGAAAGCAAAATGTGTCTGAATAATAAGGAATATATCTCTTTCGTGAGTTCAAAGCACTGCCAACAGCACTAATAGTAAATTGTTTTTTATCAAAAATGGAATAATAATAATATCCCAGTGTCATAAGCAATTCCTATGTTGTCTACTAAGCACCTTTGTTTTCAAAAAGAGAAAAAAAACCCCTAAATGTAATTTCACTTGGATATGGGTATATTGCTTTCACATTTCAATGAAACAATCCAAATGGCCTGAAATCCTCAGTGAAAAAAAATTAGGTATTATTAAAATAGCTGAAACAAAATACTGCAAAAATCTATTTTTCCTTTCTCATTAAAGATTCACAATGTCCCACTGCCTTAGTTACTGCCATTATTTCTAAAATTTGATTCATGATCTATGTCTCATTTAGGGTGACACTGTACCTGCCTGGTACAGATTTATTTAGCAAGTGCCTACTGAACGAAGAGATGATGTTATGCTTTCCCTTTATATATACACATACACAAGGTGCATGGCAGGGGGAACAGGTCCATAAACAATTACCAGGCACTGAAAACCATACGGGAGACTGAGCAGAGCTTATATTAAGAGGATTTGGTTATTTGCACTGTCATCAACTTTGGTGTATTTTTACAGTTCAGATCTGCATCTTTAAGATACATGTGTATATATAAAAGCATCCTGGAGCCATAGTAAAATACTTATTACTACACTTTGGACTTAATTCAGGCTCTCATTTGAGGTGTGTATTGTTTAATAAAGATGGCAAACTTACCTTGCCCAGTTCACTTTTTAAGAACCTGTACTACAGACAGATTGAGCATCTTCTGAAGCTACCAGAAGGATCTTCTTACACTGAGGGGGGAACCAAACCCAAAAAAACCCCCTCAGTTGTATCTTAAGGCTACATCCACAGTGGCAAATACTGCAGACCAGCAGAAGTAGATCTGCAGAGAAAAACAGTTGACAGTGAGGACCAAAAATCTGCGTTGTAAGTATTGCTTATTTATTCATATATTTTTTACTTCAGGCTATCTCTTGTATAACACCACAGACTGAGTACCTATTTCTATCTGGAGTGCTAGATGTAGGCCTAGAGCACATCTTCTGATTTACTTCTACCCAAACTTAATTCCAGTTCACGTACTCAAGACAGTTCCTCAATATGAACAGAAGTGTGAACGATGGAGATGGTTTAGCTAAATAGAAAGCCAGACTCAGCCCTTGCAACATCAGCTGGACAGAGCATGATTTGAAGCCTGGTGGAGTCAGCGTTGGGGTGAGAAGATGGGCATTCCAGAAGCTCCAGTAAAACCAGGTTTTGTGCCAGGAGCCATTGTTTGGTTGTCTGGTCCCCTTAGCTACCCTTCTGCACAGACATGCACTGCAGGTCTTGTATTTGTGTTCTGTCTGAACTCATGCAAAAGTTGTTTCATACCGCACATCATATTGTGTGTTAAAGCTACCCACATGACAGAGGTAACAAGAATCTTCAACTGATGCCAACAACTTGCACTTAGTGGACGTGGACAGTGCTCTACTGAGTCCAGCCACTCAGCTTACGCTGCTGAGCAGCAGGAAAGAGAGTCTCTGGCTCTGCTATGCTTTGCCAGCTTTCCTAACTGCCTCAAGAATTTAATTCTGAGGACTTTGCTAATACATTTACATGAAAAGACAATGTACTCTCCAGCTCCCTGCTACATGTATTAGACTATATTAATATATCATATTCTGTGAGACTGCATGCAGTCTCAGACATTATGGAGTTTTCTGTGCTTCTGGGATACAGAAGTCTATGAAGGCAGCAAAACTTAGACTTCCTAAGTTGGCTTCAGTGGATTTTCATGCCTGTGTAATGAAAGAGAACACCGAGTTATTGTTTGTCATCAGAGACCTGCTCTATCTGTGATGCAAATGGAGTAATTATTCCACTGTTAGTTTTGCTTTGTTAGTTTTACCAAGAGAAAAGAAATTTAAACATAGAGAAATCAAAACTTAACAGAAAAGCTCTAGAAAAAATTCTGGAAGATTCTGGGTTTATATAAAAGTTTTGAGCCAGTGGATTAGCTTGTTTACAGTGTTTTGGCATGAGGGATTGCCTATCATGTGAACGCAGCATGCACCCGCTGAGGATTTTGGCCCCCAGCTAATTTTTACATCTAATGTAGACCACAAGAACTCTGGCTCTGAGCACCCTCCCAATACCCCAGAATTGCCAAGGTCTGGAAAAATTTTTGAGTGATCTACAGAGGTTTGCATGTGGATTCAAGGCTTTTCATAGGGAGATAAGTTCCAGAACAGATTAAGGTATCCACTTACTATGTAGACATAGCTGTTACGGCTTTAAAAAAAACAATCAAAGAATACAGAAGTATAATTTAAAAGTTGAAGAGGATTTAGTACCAAACTTCTAGCTCCTTATGCAACCAATTGCTACCTTGTACCTCATAAAATATAGTAGAGCAGTTCAAGTTGATCTGCAGGCACTGTAACTCGTACTTCAATTCTACCTAAATACAAAAAGTAATAAATTACAATGAGTGATCCTTGCTTTTTAACTGGCATTCCAAGTCCATTTGCCTTCCTAATGCATTTTGAAGAAGATAAATGCTCAACACTTAAGCTGCACATAAGCTTCGTGCTCCTTTATATCATTTCCAATAAATAAAAATATAAATGCTCCTGGTCATGCAATTTGGTCTTTGAGTACATAGTACTATAAATCCAGTCACGATCCATTTCCCTTGAAAATAAATACGACCTTTACTTTTAAGATACAGGACAAAAAGGTTTGTTCTTAAGGACATAAACACCTAATAATCTGAATGGCCACTTAGCCTGAAAAGTAACGACATTGTTCCTGGGCACAGGTACATGCTCTCCATGCCAAGCAGAAAGCAAGCTCTTAGACAGGAAATGCTGTGGCACAGAACTCTGGTTTTGTCAGCCCAGAGCATCATGGCAGCACCAGCTGGTGCCTTTTGCTTATTTCAAGGAAATTTCACCTCTGTGCATCTTTCCTTGTATTTTCTTGCCATTCCTGTTCTTCCCATAGCTTTCCTTGTCTTCTGCATTTAACTTTTCTATCCCACTAACATCAAACCACCATCTCTTATCTGTCAATGTCTCTGCTAACTTGCAAACACCTCTAAGGTGACTCTCGTTCTCTTCATGGTGGCAGCCTTGTCACTCAGGATGCCCCTTTATCTCAAAGTCTATCATCTTCTATAGTAAATCCCAAGCAAAACTATGAGATTCCAAGATACACCATAGGAAAGGTCTCTGGTCCCTTTGCCTTTTTTTGTATTTACCATAGCATATATCTGCAACATTAGGACATATACTACACAGTCACCACTTCACAGGAAATTCCTTAAGGTGTAACCACCACCTACCTATTTTTTCCTCCATAACATTAAAGTGACATAAGCTCTTTGAGCCACTTGTCTGCCACTGTAGACATGATGTTCTGAGTGCTTAATGTTAAATGTATATTAACACAGTTGCTGCCTAAGTGCTTAGAGATGTTTTCCATGCACAGAGGTGTCTAAGACAAAAGTAAAAGTCAATAATTAAAAAGATTTTTTTTTAATGAACAGGATCAAATAGATATTATATAAAGGAATGTGTGTGTTCCGTGTCAATTGCTCTATTTTGATCTTATGTCCTCTGCTTCACAACTGAAACTACTCTTTCCCTTTAACTGAAGTTGCCAAAATATAGTCTTCATCAACATTGATTCAACACATCATCATCTAAAACAAGGTGATAAAACTGGTATTTATATCTATCAGGGGACTGATTACAGATGATGGCAATGACCATCTCAAAAGGTATAATTCTCTGCCACAGTGTATATCAGTATTTTTCTTAATTATTTCTGACATTTTACCTATTACTCCAAGGACTTTCTCAGAGGGCGGAAATAAAGGCGAAAAATGGTTCTTGTGGCACAGATGAAGAAATAGATCTTCTGTAAGTAATTCCCAGAAGAAATCTTGGGAATCTTATGGGGTCAGGAAAGAGACAAGAAAGTAGCATTTGTCACCCTTGCTGAATTGGTCATCTAAACTCATAGTAGCACTAAAGCAGAGTGACTTATCTGCTACCTCTTAGGCAGGAAAAATGTGAGGATAAAGAAATATGGGGTGGGGGTGGGGGAAGAGCATTGTAAAAGTAAGCATCACCTAGAAAGCTGCCTAAAGATTTTCATCTTCCAGCTACTTATCTCCCATTTTCCCATAGCTGATGTCCATTCACTTCTGCTATCAGAAATAACATGTAGCAAAAATGAAGAACCATACGGCTGAGGTTATGGCAAGGATAAAATTTCACCAAGTTTAGGACCAGCAAATAATGTCTGAGAGTGGCTGGGAGAAAAAATGTCCAGCTGAAGAGCTGTATAGATGCAATAAGAGCGGCCAATGTTCAGCATCTGCAGAGAATATGCTACAGTAGGATGAGTGACAGGCAGCCCACAAACCCAAAAGATGCCTTGAAAAAAAAGGTTGTTAAAAGTCACTGCTTTTGACATGAGTTTAATGCAGAATGGACAACTGGGTTATGAAGAGCAACTCGTCATACAGCCCTAGAGAAATTTCCAGCACAGTTGGCTGCTCAGCTTAATGACAACATTATTAAACTCAAGATAAGTAAAACAGGCTACAGCAGACAAGAGCTTCCTGTTCTTATCTTTAAAACCTGCAAACACTGCAGCTGAAGCAATGTGCAAAGAATGCATCATCTGGTTTCCAGCCTTGGAGCTAGTTTCTGTACAAATTGTCTTCTCTCACCCTCTGAATCCGCCAGCATCCTGTGTTGATGACCCACCAGCATGAGCATGGTGAGCAAAACATGAGTTTCACACAGAGATTGGACCTATTTTATCTTGCATTACACAGATACAAATCAAGTTAACAGCACTTCATGGAAGTTCATCTGCATAGAAATACATCGCTAGATATAACAGCATTTCTATCATGGGTTACCTAGGACATACCAGGAGCACGTGAATTATTCTATATTTAACAGAATGAAACTATCTTTCAGATAGTCACTAATCAGGTGGTTTGTCCTCAATCTACACTCAATCAGAAATGAAAATGCCTTTTTTTCCTCTACTTGTAGTGTTGGCTACATGGTGGCCTGCCTTTAAGAAGGCATTTACTGCCTACCTCTGAGAGACAGAAGAGGAAGGGTGAGTGATTTTCATGCTCTGGCACTCATTGTAGGCTGTTTAATTTGTCAGGACTACTAGGCCATGGTTTTGTGCTTTGACAGGTTTTTGTTATTCCTGCTAATCCCATTTCTGTTGTGTAATGTGCGTGGCAGCATCTGGTGACAACAGAATAGAACACCTAATTGTGAATGAATACAGAGCGCCCTGTTCTGCCACATTGCCTGTTGCACTATTTTTGCATTTTTATGGCTGAGGGTGGGCTTCTAGGAGTTGCAAAGCAGACAGCCCATCGTTGTAATCAAATTTGCCATTTGCATGTGTGTGTTCTCAGCAGCATTTGTATTTCTACGGCCCCCAGGATTCCCTGAGTTTGGCTTTCTGGCTCCCTCTTCTGAGTGGAGAGGATGATCGTATGTATTTATTAAACAACCTCTCTTTAAGTCACAGTGTGAAACTGATGGTTTTAAGTGCACTTGGGTGTCATTAAAAGAAGCAGAATATGGGGTGGGCCAACACAGCACCTGCATAACTGTTGCTGCCATCGCCTATGGCATGGCTTCATCCACTTTCTGGACACAAGGGCCAGCAGCTGCCTGCAGATCTCCTTTCCATCTGAGCACGTTTTTCCTGCTCCGCTCCATTATGATTTATCAGTGCCTCACTAACTCCAGATCCTATTCTACTTTGCCACTTGATGGTAGGTACTTGGCACAATGAGCAAGCCTGGAAGCTACAGGCTGTGTTCAGCATTGCTCATATAGACAAGCTTAGCACTTTGTACAAAAAGGGCAGAATGTCCATAAATGTTCCAAACATGAAGACTAGGATATCTATTTTTAAATAGTGGTCCTGTGGATTTTAGGGAAAGGAGTTAGATCAATGTCTTTACAAGTTCCTGGGAGTAGATTACTTATTTAATCAAAAGTTTATACAAATACTCTCCTGGTAAGGTACTGATCAGATGACTAGTGTATAACTGAAACTGGTTCCAGCTATTGTCAATATTGCAACTTAATGCCCTCACAGTGACAAGTGTTAAAAAATGCCCTTTTGCAAGAAGCCTGTTTCCTTGTTGACAACTGGTATAACATAGCTACCCAAAATACCGATAGATTGGAGCAGTATTGAATTTGACAAAATGGACCAAGGCTATTATTTTATAGAACAGAGTCTGTTATGAATAGCCTGTTAAGTCTTTCTGACAAGTAGACTTCACATATTTTCACCTTAGATTCTTGTCAGTCACAAACACTAGTATTGCAAAACAAGACTGACAAAATTCATTTCCCACATCTATCTCACAGAAACTTTCAAAAGATTAATTAAAACAAAGCTTTAAAAACCCAGAGATCTGAAGTATACGATTGACAATTTCAAAAAGGAAAACTTTAAGGAGGGAGTCCAGAATTTTCAATTAAAATGCAAGTTTCAATTTTCTCATGGTAACACTTGGTACAATTTTCATCCCAGTAAACAAGACAGCTCCCCTGTATTTACCACAATAATACAGAATCAAAACACAAAACCTGTTGGATGTGGCAACCAAAAAAAGATCTAAAGCTAGTATAAAATTCAGCTGATTACTTAGACATTTTTCTAACTCCTCTGTAATATAGGGTATTGAATTTATGAAGCTTAAAAAAGGTGGTCAAATAATACAGTGAATATGAAAACAGTTTCAGGACTGAAGCATGAAGCAGCACACAATCTACATATGAAACTAAGATCTTGTCTCATGCTTTCTCTTATCTGCTACAGTTCAATTCTAAACTGAGTTCTAAGGAAAAATAAGATAGTGCGAAAGCAAAAATATTTATGTACGCTATGCATACAAAATAGACAACCAAGGGAGAAATGTTCCTCCTTATCAAAGACTTGTATTAGTTGTATCCTTCTTCTAAGCATCTGTGGACAAGTTCCCCAGAAAAGATGCCTTTCATCAACTATGGGAGCTGTTATTCGTTATCATCATCTGTTTATAATCAATGAGAACAGTTGGATGCTCAGCACTCTTGAAAATTGAACCAATTATTTAGGTCAGTAGTTTTTAACCTTTTTCTATTTGTGGACTCTTAAGCATTTTCCAGTGGATGTGAGGCACTGTTAGAAATTTTGCTCATGTAGATAGCTGTCACTTTCTTTGGCACTTACAACAAACTGTCTAGAATTTATCCCTTCCCTTTCATCCCCTTATGAAAGATTCCAAGCTGAAAAAAAACCCCAAACCACATTAGCCAAATACATACATTTTTGGCTAAATTAAAAAAAAGAATACTACCTGAAACCAAGTGTTTTTAAGCATCCTGATAAACTACGCAAGTAAAAATTCTCAGTTTGAGTCTAAAAGTCTATGTTATTTAGGTAACAACCCAGGAAAGGTGCAGCTCTGCAGACTTTCGTCTCTGCTAGCACAAGTAGTTGCTGCTCTGCTTTGGCCCTATGGATTCCTCTCAGTCCCAGGCTGCCATGCACTGATCTCCCTCATCTGTCAGCCCAAGTTTCTTTTCTGATCAATGACCTGTGCTGTGGGACTTAGAGTGGTCAGGTAGGGACGAGCATCTTTAACTCAAAATTGCTACCAAAAAGTACTTGAGTGTCATTTTTTGCACTACAATCCTCAAAAAATAATTTGAACACAGTTTTGAGCAGAGAGGGAAGAAGAAGAGCAGAGACAAGCAAAGGATGACATAAACACCCTAATTGGTAACAGCATGAATTAACATGTCCCAGTTTCATCCAGGATTTGATTTTACATCCCTGAGCGTGCATTAGTACCAATGCAAGATGGACTGGGGCTTCCTTGGGAAATAGCTCTGGCTGAGGTCTGACCCTAGCTTCTGGAGTCCCTCCTGAAGGTAACTTCCACCATCATTGGTGACCAGTAGCAGCAGAAACTGCTCCTGGTGTATGCACTACATGTAAGGGTTGTTCTGCAATGAGCAACAAACACTGTGTCAAAGGAGAGTCACTACACTACTTGCTACTACAACCACTTATGATCACATACTGAGCAGAGATTTGTAAGACCTTAAAATATTTCTAATGTTATTTCACTGATTTATTATTATAGTTACTGGGATATACAGCAATTACCTATGTTTGTATCTCCATTAGACTGCTCTTCAGTGTATACATTTGTGCAACACTGTGCTGAACATGGGAGTTGTTGCATTTAACAAAGCAGGCTCTTAAGTTTTCAAAGCAGCTCAACCTCTGGCCTCAGCTTTGGTAACCACGCAGAGTACCTAGGTCAGCCCTGTGGAGGCTTTGGTAATCCCTAACACAAACCCTCTGGGAAGTGCTCTGAATCAACCAACTCATTTCACATGTTGGAAGCCATCAAACAACTGACAAAATACTTTAACAAAGTAATTGATGAAAATTTGCTTTAAATAAAAGGAGGGTAAGGGAGGTGGGAAGACCCTTCCTGGTTTTAATGAATAAAACCTTTAGGCCTGACTACTGTATTTAAATTAAATCTATTTGCTTTTTACACAGTTCAAATAGATGCTTTTTAATTATTGCTAATTGTTTAAGATATTGTTGTATGCCCCTGAAGATTTAAACTGAATAAATTTAATTCTTTTAAAATCTCCTTCAGCTACAGGCAGTACAGTAAGAAGCCCCATAGGTATGGCAGTAAAAATAACCATAAAGGCATAAGCATTTAAATGAGGAGAGCATGGAATACTTCCCACTAGACAAAGGGGGGTGGGGGGAGAGGGGGGAAGAAAGAAAAGAAAAGAAAAGAAAGAAAGAAAGAAAGAAAGAAAGAAAGAAAGAAAGAAAGAAAGAAAGAAAGAAAGAAAGAAAAAAGCTATGTGTTTTGGAGACACAAGAACCAAACCATGAAACACACAGTTGAAACATTTAGGATGACTATGAAAAAGGTCTATGTTCACTTGTTAAGGAATGCGCTAAGGCAGACTAAAGCATATGAATGGCCCTTTCACAGGTCACAGATTCTATTCAGTTCTTAGACATTGTTATTATCCGACAGAAATAGATGGGCCTAATTAATATTCTGAACATACCTGAGGGAACATTCTTAAGGAAATCATCCTCTGGTGGTTTAGGTTTGTTGTGTTTTGGGGGGTTTTGTTTTTTGTTGGAGTTTCTTGGGTGCTGTGTGCTTTTGGGTTTTGTTTTTTAAAAAAGAGCAGACGTTACAAATAGCGTCTGGTTAATAAACTATAAACATAATTTTGGTGTTAAAAGTTTAATAAAGAGTCTACTTCTGAATATATTTGTTTATGCAAACACTTGGATTTTTTTTTTTTATTTTTAATTTTAGTAAACAGTTTTGCCATGTAGATTAAAGCTGAACTGCACAGTCATTTTGCAAGCAATTATATTCTTGGCACTTTTCTGAACATAATATAACAATTACCACAGCAATTACATTTTTATCAGAGCACTCCAAGTATGCAGCAGGTTAATATCAGTGTTCAGCAACTTCAGATAATATTTCTAAGATGCTAATACTTAGCCAATTTCAAATGAGCTAACAGCTTCTGATATGAACCAAGTTCTGCTCTTTTAAGATAATGTGGTTATATGGGCCTCGATCTTATATGTGGTAGGACTACTGTCCCACTTACAAAATCCTGTTAAACTTGATGGGAGCCTGTGCAAGCAAATCCAAATGCAGCATCACGGCAAGAAAGATGAACTCTGATTACAAAGTTAACTTTCCAAGGAGCATAACACTCTGCTCAGCCAGGTTAGGATCTCGGCTCTGCCACTGCCTGAAACAGGGCGAACCTTCCCCTCATACAACTTGTCCATTTGCTTTGGAACCTTTGAAAAACCTGACCTATTTGCTGAGCATCTGCCTGATACTAACCACCACCCTGAAACAGCAGTGGCATTAATCTAATCTGCACTGGATTTTAAAGATATGCAGTTTGGTTTCAGTTATTTGACTCCTGCTGAGCAATCTCAAAAAGAATAACCTCATTTTTTTTGTGGCTCAGTTCCCCTCACTGCTGACCCTTGCAGGAGTTTTGCTCTTGACTTCAGAAGCGGGCCCAGAAAATGGGTAACTGCCCAAAGTCATCCGAGCTGTATCATTGTATTTTGAATTCAGGACACCGCTCCAATACAGCGACTTGTTGTTCTCATGTTAAATGTCTGGATAGCATACAAATATAGATAAAAGTAGATCACTAATTATCACATCTATTCTCAAGGCATGCATGGAGGGAGGCAGTAAAGAGGAGGGGAAGTTTGTGGGTTACTCCCACACATAAATCCTCTGTGTGTCAATGGGTGAATAGACACTAATCTATTGTGCAAAGCTGTTTTATAACAATAATAAGCTGAAACAGAGAAGAAACTATATTAGAAAGGCAAATATCAAAATATGTCACCACTAAAATACCTGCAGGTAATCAAGTAATTCAGTCCTGTAGTACACCCAGAAACAGGAGTTAAGTGTTTTGTACTCAAACCTTAATATGGCATATGTGAGGGGAAAAAAAAAAATCCCATTGAAATAAATAGACCTTTTCATTTCAGAGACAGTGAAAAAGAGACAAACTTTCTTTGTCTTGCCACTTTAGAACCCCTTGATAGCATTTTCCTTTTTTATTGTCTTTTAGATATAGATGCCCCTCTGCTTAAGTATCACCAAAGCTACTAGTAACAAATACCTAAATATATAACAGATGCATAAGTGCATCTTGGGATAAATACATTATGGACAATTAACTGTCATCATACCCCTCAATTACATTTTCACCCGCTCCTGTAGTGTACACCTGTGGCTTGTTAGTAATGCAATAAGTGTTGTAAAGCAACTCTAAGGTTCAAAGGTAGCTCTGCAAAAATCTGTTTTTCTCTTTTCTTAAATGTGCATTACAGAAATGTGAAACCAGAGAAACAAACACAAGGAAAAAAAAAAGAAAAAAAGAAGACTACCTTTTCTTTTACTGCCTGACACTGTTGATCACGTGAAATTTTTTCCATTTTCCTAGTACATCACATAGGACACACCATTTGCATTTGCCTAATTCTGAATTCACTAATGTAGAAATTAACCCAGAGAAACAGCAGCCAAAATGCACTTTATCACATTTTGAAACGTGTATTTTAAAAACCGCATTTCTCATCTGCATGGGGATAATATAATAATCACAAACACCATTTGAGAAAACTTTGTAATACACATAATCTTTTAGCCAAAAGTAAAAGAACTTGTTAGAAGCACAACTAAAACTGATACATATCTAGGCTACGGTATAATTAAGTCTGTGGCTTTGCAAAATGGATATTTGTGTAAGTTAAAGTAGCTATTGCATATCCTTACTATAATCACACTTAAATCCATAATAGTTCCTGGAAGGATTATTTGTTATTAAATATGTGAGTGGCATAATTCAGTAAGCTCTGTATATGACATTGATGGAGTGCCTGTAAAGAAAAATATTAAACAAAAATATACTGTACAAATGGTCTTATAATTGTAGCTAGAGGCAAATCCAGCACAGAAATACCCCTCTTGGTTAATATCCCAATGGCATTAAGACATTTGTCTTACAGCTATGTTTGTTTACGTATTAGTCTGATATTTTAAAAATTAAGAGTTTTTTATTCCTCTCCTGCTTTTTTCCAACCGTAGTTATTACCTCCCTCTGTTAATACCTCTGGACTGCCACACTGTTCAGGGATTCGAACAGGCACTCAGAGGCTTTCCTGAGCTTCAGGATGAACAGTGGGATGTGATCTTTGCAGAGGTGATACTGACTTCTCCTCTGACTTCCACGCACTGCTTTACCAACGTATGAGGAATCCCCCCAACATCTCACGTGCTGGAGCCCAGATGACCCACTGTGCTGTGAAGCTGGCTGCAGCACATGGGTTGTGCCAGGCTGGAGTACCCATCCCCTCCTGCTCCCCACAATGCTGACTCCACTCCTGTCACCGCCATCCCTTCTGGATGGTGCATCCAGAAAGTCCTCTGTTAAGCCTGGTCCCGGGCCACCGTGCAAAGCTACTCTCACGGAATTACCTTATCAACCAGGAGAAGGAAATACCATAACTTTTTCTGGTTCAAGACTTTCCTGTAGACAGGACATCACTGGTCATAGCGCTGGTTCTGATCCAAGACAAGCCAAGCTACTAGGGCTTGCCAGCTACTTTGAAACTGCTTTTCATCTGACCTTGGTCCTGATGGATTGAATCAGCTGGGTTAAAGCTCATCGGGTGGGATTTTGTGTTGGCTCAGGGACAGTGAGATATTTACATACTCACCAATAGATTTCAGCAGAGGTTTTTAATGCCTTTCCCCCCTTTTTCCTTTTGCCAAAAGAAAGCCTTCCTTTAAAGTCTTTACATAGCTTTCCTCAGATCATGTATGTATGTACATGTCAATGACTTCATCTGTATAGTGAACAGTGGTGCCAGCTGACACTTCCACTTTTGGCAGCTTCTTTTAATTGTGTTTTTGTGTTCTTTGCTCATCTTTTTAATTGTCTGTGAAGCAAAAGTTGAAGGACAGGAACATTCTAGAGCTACATTTTGCTTTATGTCCCGAGTAACTTACCTGAGAGACCCTGAGAGGCTGGAAGTTGGCCTGCACAATTAATGAAAAATATTATAGGCACTTATTTATAGGTGAGAATCACATCTGTGTAGCTTGACCAACAGTGACTCAGGGATTGTCAAATGGCAACATTTCACTGTTTTCAAGCAGTTCTGTGAAGAACTGAGTTAGATGACTAAACAATAACAGCAACTGGCCAGTCAGCAGAAGCTGTGACAAGTTATGTCATTGTACACGGTCTCCAAAGAGTTTAATCACAGTTGGATGACGCAAAGCCAGATACTAATTGTCTTGCTCAGTAACGACTGTCAGCTAACTTGCCTTTTGGAAATGGCATATGAACAAAATACCATAGAGCAGACACGAAGTGTGTAAAAGACAGAGCAAGAGAACAGACCTACATACAAATATTTGAAAACTGCTAGCAGCAGCTATGGGGAAAATACTTAGCAGAAACAGTAAAGGAAATAATTATTAAATTTGGGAAAACCCTTCTGATATATGTGTGTGCAAACCATCTGATGTGTAAAAATCCTAGAGAGGACCAAAGACCAGAAAAAATGTGTGACAAGGAATAGCTCCGCGTGATCCAGGAACTGGATTGGATGATCTAGTAGGACACTCTCATTCCTGGCAATTTTTTCCTTGCAAGTGTTTACTACTTTTGCTAAAAAGCAGGCCTCATTTAAAAAAAAAAATATTGCTGGAAAACTGATTAAAAAATAATCTAATAAAAAAAGCTTGCCTTCAAGACATTGAACTGTAGTATTTGAATTGCGGTGCTGTGGGTTTCTAACTTCTTTAATGATAACAGGAAACACCCTAATGTCTATTGTCTGAGCACTTCTTTTAACTAGCCAGGGCAAAATTAGTATCAGTAGCATTTACATTGTTCTATAAATGGCCCGAGCAAAATCTCTTAACAAATCTACGGCCTAGTCGGAACTCATCTGTTGTTTGCACTTCCTACTTTGCAGATGAGACAGTCTCAAAAGACGGGTAAGGCTGAAGACTGGTTGGACAACTCTATAAGTGAAGTCTCAAGACTCTTGTCATTCTAGCTGTCTAAATTACTTAAACAGGACTCAGAGGGATTTAAAGGGGAGAAACGACATGACAAACAATTATATTCTAACACACTATTTATAACAATGCCCTTTCAGATTATTGTTCCACTCAGACTGACACATTACTGTAATCCCAGGGATGAATCAAGGGACTTAGAGTTAGATCGTGCACAGCTTGTAGGCATAAAAAAAATACGAATAAAGAACTGACATTCAGGAAATATAGAGCGACTCAAGGATAAATTCTGCTGGGATGAGCTTAATTTATCAATGTCAATAACAACGGTGAACACATCGCAAGAATACATGCATATTAATTGAAAATAACTCAGATTAAATCACTGCAGTTTGACATTTTGAGATAGGCACTTTATCTTTTCAAGAAAGAGAGCACTATAAAATCTTTAATCTGAAAACACATCTTAATTGCATGTTATCACCTCCTAATTGCTTCTATATTATATTAAACATTTTGCTAATTACTAGCCTGATCATGGTGTAAATAGCTTGAGGCTAGAGCTCATAACCAGCTGAAGACAACTGGGCACAATGAGGGCCACAAAGAAGTTTATCACTTCGGTGTATTATCGCGGACTTCCATCATTATCAGTGTCTATCACTCTTTATCTCTGCTTCCCTTGTGAGATAAAGAAGAGAGGCAATAATGTAGATCAGAGGTTGGGTTGCATTTCAGTTAATCCATCTATTTCTAGCTCTAGATTTCAAATATTCCCTGGGGACAAAAGTTGTCTGCCTACTGCTGTCACTAATCTACTGCTTGAAGACTGAGGCCAGAATGCTATTTGCTCTACCACAAGGCTGGGTAATGGAGGTGCTCCTGGACAGCTGGAGGTGCATGCTGCATCCGAAACCGAAGGACGTGGATGAAATGCATTGCTGTGAGCAACCTACTCACTTAGCTTCAGACACCGAGTAGTACACAGACGATGCACAGGGAGTGCCTTGAGACAGCAGCTTGTGAATTCATTGGGAAAAGAAAATTATTTATGTATAGGCAATAAAAATGTTCATAACACAACTGCCAGGTGACCCAGCAATGCCCGCAGTCATTTGGGCAGCAACTAACAATTTAGGTAGAGTAATCATTTAGACAATTACTGTTACCTGAAATAAGCCAACAAACCCAGCATTTTTCAATTTTCTAAAAAGAAAAATTATTTCACCCAACATCACATTCAGAAATCAAGTGACTTTGTGGGTTTCAAATTGCATGGTCAAACACAACTTTACAAAACATGACTTGCATTTCCCTTAAGTGGGAGCAGATCAGGTCACAGGTAAAACTGCTTTTCTCACTGTCCCCTTGGCAGGATGTAAGTTTAGCCAGTGCAAGCAGGAGGTGGTGATATGTGCCCTATGAATTTCACTCTCTGTGTTTAAAATTAGACTTTGACCACAGTCACTTTGTCAGGGCTTGTTGTAAGATGCCAGAGGCTCAAGTTTGTCTCTGCTAATAAAAGCTTACTTTTTTCATCTCTCTGCACTGTGGCAGCAGCAAAGTATCTATGCCTGGAGCTTCATTTACTACATGAAAAAACTCACAACTTTTTACTAAGTAGAAAGTTTACCAGTTTGGCAGAAAGAAAACAGACTGCAAGTAAGGGAACATGACATGTGGGTGAACATCAGCCTGAGTCATGAGATGCAAAAGCTACACATTCTCAGCTCCAAACCCTTTTTCTTTCAGTAGACTGTGTTTCAGGAAATTGGACAAAATTAAGTAATCAAAGAGTAATGCTCAAAGCAGAAGAAGCCTTCTACCCTCCCCACAGGGACAGAGTCCCCAGTGACAGGATAAGGGACCCTTTCTCAAGCAAGACAAGGGGTATTGTCCCTCCTTTGCCCTTCCCCTTCCCAATTCCCACTCTCACACCTCCAGGACTCAGCTATGGGTCATTTTTTTCCACTGTAAGGGCTATATCACTCTTTACCTAAAAGTCTGTTTTTCAGGAGCATCGTAAAACTAGTTAGAGAAGAACAGTTAAAGAAGTAGTGCTAATGCCAGCCCTTCACTCTGCCTGTGCCTCACGTGCTGCTGACCTCATGGGATCTGTCTCTTTCCTCCCCTGGGGCTGCCATGACTCTCTTGGCTGTCCCGTCTCTGTACCCCTCTCCCACAGCAGTGGGATCCCTTTGGTGACACAAGTTTCAGCACGACAGTTTTACAAGAATCTGGAGCTGTGAAAGACTTTGCGTCAAAGCTTCAGAGACTGGGCTCCTTGTCAAAATTTCTCTGCTGCGACCATGCAGAGGAATGAAATACAGCACAGCTAACCTGAAGGAAGCAATGATGCACAGCTGGTTTATTGCCTGGCACAGGTAAGACATTTTTAGGGAATATATTCTGTCTTTTAATGAGCCCACAGCAGAAGGCCCTGGATTTATCTCAGCTACCAGAATCCTCTCACTCTTTCAGGTTATTATCTTTATTTCCTTCACTCTTTGTTTCTAGGCTGTGTCTGTTTAAAGCATCTCAGACCCTTTATTCAGCTCCTAAGCGGTCTTTATAGGTGCCTGTGTTCTCCCCAAGAATTCCTTAATTTGCTGTCTCCACTTTCTCCTACGGCTATGGGAAAGCCGTGCTGTATTCTCTCCACAGTGAGGAGAGGGAGACATTTCCTAGAGGAATAAATATTCTGCCATGACGGGTTGGTGCAAGGATGGGCCCCCTACAAGGTGGTAAGTGATTTCAAGAATACCTTGTATTTAAACACAGGGGTGCACACAGCTTAAAGGAAAGCCTGTACCACGCAACACAGAACTCCTCCACGGGCTCATTTCTGTGGTTGCATTTTAAGCAGATGAGTTTTATGATATTTACTTGTTTGTGTTTTCTCCTCTGTATTCACATATATTATCTCCACAGCCACTAATTCTTGATATAAATGATGCTAAGCAGTAAAGTATGGTCCATTAACTTGATTTTTAAAAGTATCTAAAATTTACGCAGTGATTTAAATAATAATATAAATTATATTAAGTATGTGCAGCAGCAGAGGGTACGGCCTCCTAAACAGAATGAATTTCTCCTTGGAGAGCACTGATTAGTTCATTTTTCCTAATGAATCTTTCGTTATAGTCAGAAGTTCCTTTTTTTCCCCCTCACTGTCTCACTTATGAAGCATGCATATGTATATATGTATGTTCCATTTATATATTTGATAGCTAGATTAAGTAATATCCTGCTTCACCTCCAGAAAGGGCACAGCACTTCTCAAGGAGGCAGCTGCATTTCTTAGGTGAGGGAAACTGAGTCCAGGGTAGACATGCTTGTGTCCTCGACCTGCTCAATCTATGGGACAGCCACCTCCAAGGACGTGATCCCTTGCTAAACCACAGTCTGCAGAAAATGGGGAGAACAGCGCTGCTTCTCTCAGCGAAATTTAATGTTGAGGCCAATTAGAAGGTGTTACCCACAAAGACTGATGTAGCTGTTATCGCTCCCGCTCTGTCAAAAAAGCACAGCAGATGGCTTTGCACCACCTTCTCCAGCGCCTAGCAATGCCCCTCCGCTTCAGCTCTCCCCTCACTCTGTGCATTCACACCGTCCTTCCCCAGGGCAGGGTGAAGGAGAGAGAAGTCCCCCCATTCCCTCACACGTGCTTTACGTGCTCCTAGAAGACAGGCTGCCATCTGGCCTAATGAGCTTTGAAACAAACTGCCTTTAAGATAACTTTCCTTTACCTGCAGTGATGCTCCTTTGGCGGTTGTTTCCCAGCACCCTGGTCATTTAGGCCATGGTTTAAGATGCATCACAGTTGTTGGTATTCTCCCCTAGAAATATCAATGTAGGTAGTGCTTTCCAATAAGTGGACATTAATTCATGCTAAATTACAGTGGGATTCCCAAGAAATTACATATTACATCCACATGAATACTGAAAGAAATCATTATGATTAATGGTATAATTTATATGTGCATGTTGAATCATAATCTAGAGTAAATTAGTAGAGATTTATGTACTAATAATTTTGTTGTGCTCTAAGGTCCAGACGAAAACCAACTAAGTGATGTTGTATTGACAGCCAGTTCATATTAGCATATCTTAAAGGGATAGTGTAACAGTATCAAATAAACAAGTTCCAATGCCTATTAACTCCATTTCACCTTTTTTTTCCCTCCAGAATCTTATTTATGGCATTGCTAGGAATACAGTTTCCTCCCTTTCATCTTCACCTATGTGCCAAAGTGTCAGCATGTATGAGATGAATGAAAATATGTAAATATAAAATACCTGACTTTTACAAGAGGAAAGTAAAGGAACTGACCTGCTCCATCCATGCACTTCTGAGTGGGTGAGGGCTGTTAGGCTGCATGCAGGGAAGAGGAATTTCATGCCTTTCACAACAGGTGGTGCAGCTCTCCCCAAAGCCCAGGGTGTATGTAGGTCACTGCCTGGGACAGCCGTGACAGCACCCGACGCACACCCTGGCCACCCACAGCACCGCAGACTGCCACCCTGCACCAGAGTCCCTCACTGGCCATCAGAAACCCACAGTGCATTCTTCATCATCTTAAACACAGCTCCTATTGCTTGCTGCAGATAATTCAGCTGAGGCAGTTTGGGGAGCACAGAGGCCATGAGCTGAATTCATGTTTGATTTTCCATATTGGAAGACACTGGCAGAAGCACCTTTCTCACCAGCAATGGTTTCTGAAGTAGTTATTGCTTTAGCCGAAACACAACTGAAGCTGAGGGTAGCGCAGGCCTTTCTAAAACTCAGTCTGTGTTTCAGAGACCACGTACTGGTATCACACAGTCACCTTGTGGGGTTTGAAATGTTGGCTGATGGTAAACATGGGAAGTAAAGTGCATTACTTAATATTCTAAAGAGATGGTTGTGAATCATTTTACATTAATCACTAAAGCAAATGTTTATAAAATGCAACTCTGTATAATCACTAACTGATCTTACCTCTGAAATTCTGATAGGAAATAGAAAGTGGAGGTATGTTAAAATGTCTATTCCAATTTGTTTTTAAAAACAAGAAAAAAATCACTGACCTAGCACAATTTCCAGTAATTTTTTCCAAGGGTGCTCTTAATAACCCATCCTTTTCAAATACTTTTAAAAGAAATTTGATAATCTAGTCAAAAGGGTCTTATGTTTTTGTAATAAGCTACTTTGTCAATCTATAGCAACTCAGACAGGACTCCTCTCCAAGGAGTTTAGAGCCTAAACTGTTTGCAGTTTCCATGAAGAAAACATCCCCTGAGCTATGTGTCCGAGATTGTAGTGATGTGAGCCAACAGCAGCACTACTACTGTATATTAGTAATCTAAACAAGATCCAGAATGTTTTCCCCTCTACCTTCCCTTTTAAGTTAGGTATTTTAACTTTTTTGATGCTGGGGGCATACTTTCTTTGTAGCACAAAACCGAATATTAGAGGTGGCGTTTTAAATTTTATACAAGCTTGGAACAAAGCCTGTTGGAGGATTAACTCTCTTCTACAGGGAATCCAATGTCAATTTGCAAAGGAGAAATTACTAATAACAACATTTCTAATGACAACCAGCCTGTGCATTTTACCTAGTTACTACTTATGGAACCTGTAGCTACCACTATACATTTTGCAGAATACCTAACTAATTTTCAAAATCCTTGCTTAAACCTTAATTCAAGGGAAAGACCTCTTGATCTTACAAAAGGCATTACTGCCGGAGATTAAACTGCTTGATGCTATGTATTGTTCTAGCTGTAGTCAAGAGGGAATATTAATTGAGATGTTCCATGGATTACAGTGTGTATTCCACAGTGGTTCACATGTTTCCTGGTGGTCTTTCCAACAGGAATAGCACAAATGAGGGGAATAAGACGGATCATTTTGAACCTTAGTTGTTAAGCCATTGTTCTGTTGTGCACAAAAGGTAATGCTTGGTTGATTTGCTTTATTTCTGAGCTGTTCTGATTTTTTCCCTGTGCACCTAATCTCTGCCACTTCCTCTGTGAGTCATCAGCAGCTGGACCCAGTGAAACCACAGGAACTAGCTCTTGGTAAAGAGCTCTAATGGTGCTATTACTCAAGTTCAATTCTCTTTAAGCCTAGTAAAGAAGCATCATGAGTCATATGGTACAGACAAGAGTTCTTTTGCATTTGCTTCTTTAGGAAAATCAAAACCCATGCTTCGCTTTTTTCAGAGTGATTACAATGGGTGTCTCCCCACCCCTACCTATCTCACTGACTGTCCTTTGCAGCACAGATGAAACGTTATTTTCCTTTCAAGTCCTCATTACTTTTCTTGCACTTACCTCTTGTACTGCCTATAATTTAAAGTAAGTTCTTAAAAATAATAATAAACCCAAAAATTCATAACCATTTAGCTCTCTCCTTTCTGCTCATTTTCATTGCACAGAAGTACAATGAGATTCACACCTCTGATTCAGCTGATTTGATTAGTTGTTGCTGCCATACACCTGCTGCTGTCACGGCAGTAGTCTGTATTTGTGGCATACATTCCTGCTGTCTGACAGAACAGGTGGATATTGTATAGTAGATTGAAAAGAATGGTTTGAATGGTAATTGTTCTGCATCCCTGCTTACACAAACCCAGCAAAACTTGGGTCTGTAAAATGAGTCTCATGATTTGCCTTCAGTAACTTAGATGGTAAGATACCTTATTTTAAGCTGAAGCCAATTTTTTAACTGCAAAAGAGAATAAGCTTGTCAGATGAACTTTACAGTAAGATTGTTGGAAATTTTTCATAACCTCTGTTAATTTCTGATTCTCAGGCATTTCTATACAAGACAATTTGAAGACTTCGGAGAGCTCTGGGGGATCTCTTTGACTCTTGGTAGGAGTTCCTTTCCTCTCCTTCAATTAAAACAAGTCATTCTTAACATTTAAAAATGGTCCTTATTAAAAGAATGTCTCATAGTTATTATCCTCTTAGACTAGCATTTTGTCTTCTGATGAACTCTTGCATGCTGGTTGTAGGAGCTTTGCTGAATTGTAATGCAGTGCTACTCGGGCACTGATAGTCTGTGACAGTTTGCAACGCTGGGCAGCAGAAAAAGAAATGGAGTTTATTGTTCAGCATATTGAAGAGAGAGAACTATATGGTAGTTGACAATGATCCTCTTGCAAACTGGAGTACCCCTGACCACAGAGGTCTTTGAATTGTCTTTAAAATACGAAACAGGGACACCCTGAAATCCCATATGCTTCCTGAGTCAGAAATATTTCAGTGAAAACTGAGGGACAGCAGGAGTAGCATTTAACTGGTAGGAAGAACTGAAGAAACCAAATACAGAAAACATGAAACCTACTAAAGAGAGGCAAAATAAAAACATGTCTCTATGTCAGATCCTTTATTTATTAGAGTAGTTGTGTTTAAATGGATTAAGAGCCCCAGTACAGGCATTCCCAAGTTGCAATCCACATACCACAAGTGGTACGAACATGTTTGCACTGTGACATGTGAGCCAGTACAGTGCTGCAGGCTGAGGCTGTTGTCACCACTGCAGCTGATGGCAGGCCTTGGAAAGAAAAAGTTTGGAAATAATAGTCCTAAAAGATGAACAGTTTTCCCTTTCATACAAGATAGTAATTTTTAGGCAAGTAGCGTGTCTCAGAAAAAGTACACACATTATTCCTCCGGTATGAACAAAACTAAATGTTTTGATGTTTCCCTATGATAAATGCTATCTAAATACCAACCTCCCAGCAGTGCCAAGATTTAGAACTGATTACTTCTGCCTAAACAAAGATAGTGCCATTTCTCTTGATATATTCCTCCAGCCAGCTATTAAATTAGTGGCAGACTGTAAATCACAGTTCTATAGAAGGACAAGTCCAACAAATATATGAATCCAATATTGTGCACATTTTTAGTGTGCGCTTTTCTAAATACACACATCTGAGCTGCTGTGCTATGGAAGAATTTGTTTTTCTAAGAGCAAGGAAAAAGCATAAGCAGGTAAAATCTTAGGCAGACTGAGATTCAGCCTTTTGGAAGTATCCACAAAGTTTTATAGCATCTATTTCAAATATCTCATTAAAGTACTTTCACATGCAATCTTTAGAATGATTAATTTGGTACTTTTGTTCAGGCTTTACCTTTTATCTACACAGCTCACATTAGTGTTTTAGAATTGTGATACTGATGATTTTCCAACTTTTGGATACGTAAGAGGACAGCATGGAACCAAACAGGCTTCAATTTTCACCCAGTACTAACAGATGTATTTCTTTTATAGTAGAAGCTGGTTTCATATTCTTAAAAATGTTGTAAACAATTTGCAGCTGCTTGATTTTTTGATGCCATCATGAATATTCATGATAATTTTCCAAGATCTACAAATATAAGGTGACCTTAGATTAAAAAAATCAGACTGGGTTGTATAGAGTGTTAAGTCATTGCTTTTTCACCTTTCTAAGAATTACAGAGACAGCTGCAAAGTCTGTGCTCAACATCACACGCAGGGCTTCTGGCAAATGTTTTTCCATGTATTTTAAACAGAACGAATGAAAAGCTGTTGCACTAAAGCTGTGCTAGTGGAGCATCTGATAACACAGTTTGGCACAAACATAGTGGCCCTGCAAGAAGTCACTGGGTGTACAATCAATAGCTCTGAACACAACTTTTAATCACCTTAGTATACATTTGTCAGCATGCATCAGCACAGTTTCCTGGCCATAAGAATGGAAAGAAAGGGGAATGACAGCTGGGAAATGGAAGAATAAAATTAAAAAAAGAAAGAAAAATAAATCTGGCACAGCTGACTATCCACTTTGCACACCTATTAATTGTTCAGGAAATAAAGCTAACAGTAAAGCATACAAAAGACATTCTGTGTGATATTTTGTTACGTGATAGGATACTGTGCTACTGTATGCAACAAACAGGTATATTTTGCTCACCCTTCAGCAAGATTCTGTCTTTTTCCCCCTGAGATTTTCTCCTTCGGTATTTCCACACTCTATAACAGGTATGTTTGTGTTTCGGGTCAATTTTTTATGTTTTTAAGACTAATAATAGAGTGCTTATGGAGACAGTAATTACACCAGTACCACAAGCCAGTCAGATAAACTGGGGATGGGAAGGTAGGGAGTCCTGACTAATATGAGATGTAAGAAAAAACTTGAGAAGGTGAAGTAATTCCACTCAGGAAGATGCAGGACTTTGTGGGGGTTGATCTTTGGTGGCATAAATTGTTTAAAGTGATGCTGAATTACAGCAGCTTGCCTTAAACATTTGGGTCACCTGATATGTAATTTAAGTATGGCCTGTGTGACCCAGATTTCTAATGATACAGCTCAGCAAATAATGACTGAAATGACACATTAGTGACAAAACCCAGGATTTGTCCCAAAATTCATAGAACACATTTTCTACTAAAGTACTATATCAACAACACACCTTTTTCCTGGGGTATTCACAAGGTTTAAATAAATTACAGGTAATATTTTCATAAGTACACATATAATTTAGAAATTTATGCCCCATTTTTTAAATTGAAGGAAAATGTTTGAAGTGATTTCAAAGGAATTGAGGCGATGAAACACTATATTAAAAAAAAAAAAATCCTACTAGGCTCCTCTTATATTCTGTATCTGACCATAAATGCTTAGATGTCTCTTTGAAGGTCAGTGAGATCTAATATACTAAGCATCCAAGCTGCTTTCAGAACTGTGAATTAGACCCCCAAATAACATAAGTGCTTTTGAAAATGAGATCTAGCAAAATCCTGTAGACATGTTGGTTTTAGTAAGGATATCTGAAGGACTTACCTGTAACTTTTAACAGCTGTAGGACCCTTTGACACCATCACGTATGAACATTCGAACATAAACTGAGTGCAGTCCTATAAACAGAAAGAGCAATATGAGTTGATCTAATTTTTAATGTATATTTCCAAATTACCATGCAGCCTGGAATAAAAGGTATGGGAAATCTAAACAACTCAAAAATGAAACCCATGTACCCATGCAACACCCACGTCATCTGATTGTCTTCAAACCAAGTGGCACAGTGAAAATTGCGCTACCAACCAACACCACAGATCTCATCGCTACTTCCTCTGCTTTCAGGTTTTGGAAAACATGTATTGAGATTAATGCCCAAGTACTTCCAAAACCTTCACTCCAAATAAACAGATGAAGAATATACTACTAAAGAGAACTGAAACAAGGTTATATTTTGATGCATTTCTGTATTTTTTCTGATGTGAAGTCTTTTACAAGAAGACAGTGATATATGCATTATACATCCAACTCATTACTCACCACAGAATCACAGAATGGTTTGGGTTGGAATGGACCTTAAAGCTCATCTAGTCCCAACCCCCTGCTACAGCCAGGGACATCTTCCACTAGCCCAGGTTGCCCAAAGCCCCATACAGCCTGGCCTTGAACACTGCCAGGGAGGGGGCAGCCACAGCTTCTCTGGGCAACCCGTGCCAGGGCCTCACCACTCTCAGAGTGAAGAATTTTTTTCCTTATATCTAAACTAAATCTACCCCTTGTCCTACCGCTATTTATAGGCTACAATACTCCAAGAAAACATTCTAAATTTCCTTTTTCTCTTCCTGCCTTTAATACTATTTGCCTTATGCCTATAAAGCCTGGAGAACTACTTCAGTAAATTAAGGAAACAAATCTGACAAGTAGGTATGCATTTTCCAAGTCAGCTCTGTAACTGTGAATATGGGAATTCTTCATAACAGTGAATGCCATCTAGAAAACAGAACAATCTAAAGAAAATAAATATTCATTATTGGTATGAAAGTAAGAGAATACTTCTGCCTGATTTCCATGAAAATATTAGTCAGGTCAGCCTTATGTAGTGCTGAAGATGCACTTAGATGGATGGATATATTATTTGTTACTGCTTCCTTTACCAATACGTAGGCAACATGAAATTCTCAGGCAGATGTGCAGTTAATATGTATCCATGCCTGGGTACCTTTATGATTTTTTCCCTTAAAGTACCTAAACTTTACTTTTGTGAAAGGTACTTTTGGAAATGGGCAAGCTGCACACAGAGCAATTTTATTTTAAAATTTTAAACCCCAACATTTTCAAGCCCAGTTCTCAGCAAGTAACATCCTTTTTACATTTCACAGACATGACACGTTATTAGGAAACGGTGCTACTCTTGGTTACGTTGGCATGTCATGTTACAATACATTAGAAAACATGATGTGCTGACATAACCATGCATGACCATTATCCAAATGACACGTTAAATCCTGGCAGTTCAGAAAGAGGCACATTTGGTTCCCACTACACATATTCTGCATATATTGTAATCTACACATGCAAAGTGTAAAATATTGGAAAAAACACAAAGGAAATAGTGCAATCATGAAGTCAAATCATACTTTATTCAGCATTCATCCAAATTCACATCCTAGCCTCCCCTTATATTGCACATGCAGAGTATTCAGCACAGTCCCTGATTGATCATTTATGCAAAACAAACCTCAAACAAATACAAATAATTATCTTTGAACACTAGAAGAAAACAAAATTACTTTTTATTACCTCCATAGCTGTTGCATAGCTGTATTTTATTCTTTCTCGACTTTTTGGTGTGTGTTAACATCTGGGACTCATCATGCTGTCCGGCATTTCAACAAAGATGATGTCATTGGTGCCAAATACTTTGACAAACATGGCTACTGCATAAATCTAAAGAACTGAAAAATCAGACAAATTATGCTTATGATTAGAGACAAAATTAATTGTTTGTACTGTGAGTTAAAGCACGTTAAACACAGGCTTTCCTTCCAAAGGGAAGACATTAACTGAAAACTGTAAAAGCAAGCAATTCCTTTTTCTTTTTCCCTCTGAGAGTGAAGGAGCTTTTGATCTTCCAGTGTCCGTTACAACCTTGGGGAAGGTTAAGTTAACCCTTTGAACAAACATTCCTACCAGCATACAATTCACTTGAACAAAGTAACTTAATCACCAGCTAAATTGAATTCAAACTGCTCTAGAGAACATGAACTGACATAACTTAGCTCTGATGGCAAGGAAATGAAAAAGAGTGAATTTGCTGCTGACGTGCACTGAGGGGCCCGAACTCTCAATTCTAATTTTGGAGGCACCAGGCAGCGGGATTTAATTGCCCAGAAGAAGCGTTGGTGCACAGTTGGTCAAGGTGCAAGTTGCACCCCAGCGGTGCCGAAACCTACGACACTGACCTTCTCTTGCAACGCTGCTTGGTGGGCGGCGCGGGGCAGGACAGCGACAGAGGACACCTCTGTGTAAGGCTGTCCTTTCACACCCTGCTGAGGGAGCAGAGGCGGTGACTGCAGAGAGCACTTCAAGTACCGTCTCTGCTCCAGCCACGCATTGGAAGAGGAATTTCTTTCTTACCCTTTTCTTCCTGTGCACCCATCCGAAACCTAGCAGGCCTTTTCAAGGATTGTTTTCTTAAAGATATAATTCAAAAGGGAATTATTCAATTCAGTATTGACCACTCCCACCAAGAATTCATAAAAGCAGCATGACTTTACCAGTCTGACAGGGAAGGGATACAGGAGACTTCAAGGACACAGGTTTATCAAGCGGAATCACATTACAGGCTCTGCATTTCTCTGTTGCCAGTGTGTACCTACAGGAATTGTGATCAGTGGTTTCTCCAATAAGAACATAAACAAAAAGGATGATTAAGGGAGGCACAGAGGCACTGGTTCTTGCTATCAGGCCTAAACCTGGCACTGCAGCAATTCCAAGGGGTGATAATTGCACAGGGAATTTCTGCAACATAGACCCTAATTCACCTTACAGTCAGCTTAATCATGTAACCACCAAACAGTTGTAAACAATATGGGACATACTTACAAAGATAGGCCTACTACTAAAAAGACAGATAATGGTCTTAACTCAGACTCTTCAATCTCTGTTTAGATGGTAAAATATTAAACAGAAAGATCTATTTCAGCTAACATATGAAAGGAAAAGTGAAATTCTAGATTACAAATAAAATGGCAAATAAATCACAGCTCAGCAAAGGTGTGGGATAAGGGTTTGAGTCCTTTAATCACACAGCTAATAAAGTTTGAATAAAATTAAGTCACCCATCATTTATTATACCAGACAGAGTACGAGTTCAAATATTAAGCTAAAATATGATTATCTCAGTTTTCAGCTGGCTCCAAAAGCATTCATCTGCACTTGATATTGGTGAATACTTTCACACCAACAACTATTACTTTCAGCCCCCGGGTATAACATCTTGCACCCAGAAGTAGCAGGCACACATTGGTATTTTTTCCCACACACAGGAATATTAGCCTGGATGCAAATACAATATCTCTTTATGCTTAGCCATGCCAATATTCCCCTTTTGCTTTGTACCACATGCCTTAGTGTAAAATCTCTTTGATAAAACTAAAAGGACAGGGAGTTTTATAAAAATGAATAATCCTACTGAACACGAAATCATTTCACTGACACACAGAGAAGGATATTTTTTGAAATCTCCTTACAGGCTCTAGACAAACACAGTGAGATAACAATGGCAAATTGTTTGGCTTACTAATTGTAACCAAATGTATGCCATTCTATCAAAACATTCTCAGGAGGATGTCAAAGACTTTTTTTTTTTAAGTAAACATCTTGTGTCATCCTTTTACTGAAGTGGAATGAGGGTCTCCAATAAAAATAGTACATATCAAGCACCCTCAAAGAGGTTTATATATGTATTACTGATCTTTGAAAATACAGCTTGAGAGGTACAGTAATAATTTCACCCAGCTGGGCAATAAACATTCCTGCCAAAGGAATTATGTAAAATTACATAAACCATTTTTAAAGAGTATACATTTCAAGGAGACAAAGTATAGACTGACTTCACTTTTTTTTTTTCTCTTTTTTTTTTTACAGCTGTGTTCTACGGAAAGCATTTTAGTGTGTAAAATCTCTCTCCTTGTAAAACACTCCAAAGAGAAGCCAAAATTCAAACCTGACTGTAACATATCATACCAAAGTGGCATATGTTGCAGACTACAGAAAAGTTTAGCAGTGAGAAATAAACAAACCTCAACCTAATAAAAAGGCTTTTCACTTCTGAAGCAATTGATAAAATAGCAATGAAGAACTAAAAGCAAACAATTTTTCATCAAGGCATACTTTAACCTTTAAATACAATACATATCCACGGGGAACTAATTCAAGGGGAGCTACCAGTTAAGGCATTCGATCATTCTTAAAACGTGGATTGCAGTGCTGGACTTTCCTTTTTCATCAGAGAAAACAGTTAAAAACTACTTTTTAAAAAGAACTCATACATTCTAGTAAGGGATCCAATCTTGGAACTTAGATTAGCAAAGCATTCAAGCATGTCCCTATACAAAGTTGACAGGAGAACACTGTGCTTACAAAGTTGACAGGAGAACACTGTGCTTAAACAAGTAAGCTAAAATTTAGAAAACTGAGGATAAACATGATTTTGCCAGAATTTCCTTGATAATAAATAAATTGGTTCTTCAATTCAAGTTTACCCAAGATTTACAAAGATAAGTTAATTTCATTCAAATAAATAGTAAATTTGCATTAATTTCCACTGCACAGTGTAAATATGTCAACAGCAAAGCATATGCTGCCACAGGGCCTTAGGAAGTACTAAGCTTAGAGCTGCAGGGAGTTTCAGCCTTGTGCAGTGCTGCAGTAATTTTCAGCTGGAGTTTCTGAGAATTCCCAGTATGAACACCACTTAAGAAAAGACTTCTTTACACCTTCATTTTCAGAATCAGAAAGGAGCTCCCTCAAACAGGTTTTTAACACAGATTCTTGTAATGAATGTGAAAAATGTTTTCCTTTTAACTTGCTCTAGAGAAACTCTTTTATGGGAAACATGAAAATTTTCAAGGTCCTGGAAAAAATTATAAGAGATTGATAGTTATCAACTCATTTCCCATAGCTCTGTACAAGCCCTGACATCTGAGAGCCAAGAATGCACTAAGTGCTCAAAAAAAGCCCCAAACAAAGCCAAAAAGTAAAACTGATCTTTGGCTGAGACTAGGAATGGCTGGATTACCAGCCTCAGGGAGACAGAGATGCCATAATATTTGTTCTTCTTCATTTTCTTTCCTCATTCTGGGAAGCAAACAGACTGTAAACGAACTACAGAAGCACGAAAAGAGATAGGGAACTGTCTTCTAGTCCTTTTATGCTTTAGAAATCTACCTCTCTGCAGAAAACAGAAGAAAAATCAAAGCACAAAATAAAAGTTTTAGCATAAGAACAACCAGGCTGAATGAAACCAAATGTCTCTCAAGCAGACTCCTGCCTCCAGCAGTGGCCAGTGGCAGAAGTGTGGGGAAGAGCAGAGGAACAGCCTTATACTTAAAGATCCCTCTGCCTGGTTGCAACCCCTCCAACCATAGGCTAGCAGCATGCTTGGGATTTACTTCAGCAGAGATGGCTGTAAGCCAGGATGCTCAGTAGCTCTCTCATGGTCCTCTCTTTATCCTCACTAGACCATCACTATTTCCATGGGACAGTATGGAACAGAGATGATGAGTGATGAGAATAAAAAGTAGGAGGAAATTCTCTGGAAAGTAACGAGTTGTTGCTTTTGCAGAAGCATAGGCAGATGCAATTTCTATAGAAAACTGAGTGGTAGCTACAATGGGCAGTTCAAAACATGGCACTAAAACATAATAACTAGTTGAGGGCATGACATTCCTAAATGAAATACATCAAACAGCATTTTAAATATAGATTTCTTTAAAATTTCATTTTTAAAAAAATCAACTAGTTCAAGTTGGTCCTAGAGCTGCTTCAGATTCATTGGAGCTGTGATATTAGTGACATGGCCAAAAGAATAGAATAATATGAAACAGATAGATGAAATATCTGAGGGAACAGAAGTATTTTTTAAAAATCTGTGCTAGCAGTATCCAGTAATAAATTTCATAATGCACCCCCTAAACCAGCCTTCTGGTTCCTCACTGATATTTTTTCAAGACCTGCTGTTTACTATTACTTCTTACAGGTGTGGTGTTTCCTTTCAGACTTTCCATCTAGATCAGGGCTATACAAGACTCATGGGACCGGTTGGACAACACAAACCCTCATCTGAGTTCCAGCCTAAGTGATTTTACAACCTGAGAGTTCACTAAGCATTTGTACCCAAGAGCAAAACTCAGCCAAACTTCATCAGAACACATCAAATTATTGATGTTTCTGAAACTAAACAAAACTCCCCTCTCACCCCTTCTGAAACAACAGGCTACTTCTGCTGTATTTACAGAGTGAATTGAGAGCAATGCATTTTTCCACTATTTTTAGTGGATTTTTATTGTTGACATGGTAAACCAGTCTATAATCATAACATCCATGTACAGTTTTGCAGTAAATCAAGGCCCTTTAGTATAATGCACCGAACTAGATAGATTTACTAGACTTGCCTACAGAATGCAAGCATTTGTGGGCACACAGATGCATGCACGGATATGTAGTCACATATTTCTATTTCCTACTGGCTCAAAATTTTATTACATTGCAGTGGAATTACTACAACAATTCTGCTATCAGACAGGACTTGATTACCAAGGAAGGGCAAAATTTTACAGCCTCCTGATTTTGTATTCCTACAATCTGAGCACACATGTCTACTTTAGCTTACAAAATGGAGTTAGTGGTTCCCATCATATTGTATTTTTCAGCTAAGCTTAGCAGGACACAAGGGAGAAGGTATATTAGAAAGACATAATTATTTTTCAGCTAGAAAATGTCATAACAATAAACAACATGTAGGTTTGTATAAAAGTATATCTATAAATTTAAACGGAATCCAGAATATGCAAACCCACACAAACACCTTTGTACATGCTCACATATCAGTGAGACACAGACATGCTACAATTAGGACTTGCAACTACTGAAAACCAATACCAAAATTTATAAACTTTTAAGAAACTGTTAAGATCGGTTTCTCCATCCGAGAGAAGGGAGAAAGCCTGCTCTGTGGGAGGCACACCAACCTTTCAGCGTTTCACAAGCTCCCACCAAGGCTTTGTGTTTCCAAACTTTCCATGGCTATAGTAAGGCATGATACAGTGCAACAGCCAAAATGTTAGTAGAAGCAGATAGCAAAATTATCTGACCTGACATGGGAAGACTTTTCAGTATGATCTTTTACTATAACATTTATATAAAGCCATTCAAGCCACTGTTCAGAAGTTCAAGATTTTGGTACTAGATTCAAGCTGTTCTTTCAATGAGCAAAAATCGTGAACTTTCATGTGAGAAAATGAAAAGTTTTGGCAAAGGTAACTCATTAGTTAAGAAGAAACCTTATTTTCATCACATACTAATGGAAATCCAAAAGACAATAAGAAAATAGGTGGGATTCTTCCATGACTCCACATCACCATAATAACCGTGTTAGAATTACTCAGGTAGATAGCAAGTAATCGGAAATTATTCCTTAAGACAAATGACTACAACCTTCTGCCTAAATTCATTCCATTTTCGCTCCTTGCTACATAAATTATTCCACTGCCTTCATTGCAATTAATCAGAGTCAGTTATCGGCCACTGCGAGGGAACATGGCAGAATCCGGCCCAGTATAGCCTATTGGAGATATGCTTAGAGCAACTGTTAAAACCCTACATCCCTCCTCCTTGCCAAAGTTTGGCAGCAATCTTCCAACACATTTTATATGAAGATATTGAGATATTTTATATGAATGAGATACAGAATTTTCTTGCTCACAGTCTGGAATCTCCTCTGCTAGATCCTGGAAGGAATTAACACTGTGATCAATGAAGGTTTTCCAGTTTGAGTTTATGCCATTAAAACAGCCTGCTATAAGGAACAACTTGGGTGTTCACTTTTAGTTTTATCTGAATGACAAACTGCAATCTTTCTACAGCATTTCAGACTAGTAAAATACAAAGCTAAAGATGCAGATATTATTTTCTATCTTCCTCTCCTATCTTCCCCTCCTCCGTTTCCTCTGCTGTATTTTGTTGTCTTTCTTAAAAGAGATTTTTTCCCCTTCATTTGTTACTTTCTCTTTAAGTGCAGCCCTTCATTGAGACAGAAGTTCAGAATGCAGTCCTCTCTTCATATTGAAATTAAAAAGCAATTGAATAAATAAAGCAAGAATGAAAACGCCTTAACAATTTCTTCAAATATTTCCTTCCTTATCAAGGAGAAAAATATATTAATCAGAATCCTAGCCAGAAACAGCATTCTGCTGCCATTCTGAACAACTCCACCCTCTCGGATTTGCTACGCTGTGCGTCTGAGCGACTGCTGTAGCAGCCTTTTGCTTCCTGTTGTATTTTGGAAGAGGTAAAATATTTCAGTTACGCTGTGTGGCTGGATTGGAGTCACCTGCCAAGACACGAAGGAGTGGCGTATCTTGGGGCAGGTTTCCCTAGGAATGTAATGGGGTACCTGGTGCAGTTCTAAGTGGCCACTCTCTCTTAATAAACCAGTCGCATGTTACATAGAGGATTCTGGATCTATTTTGCAGAGTCTTCAGAAATAGCAAAGAGAAATGGTTTCAGCAGGAGATAATGGGCTTTATGACTTTTCCCAAATTATTTCCCTTTTTAGTAGCCATCATCTTGTCGGGTGACATCTGGAATGATTAGAGGATGATATTTTAGACTGACAACTGGGCTGTCATTCACACTGTCAGTCAGCAAACATCCAGGTTGCCCAGGGTTACAAAGCTAGTTTACGGCTTTGTCCTGTAGTATTTAGTGCTGCTGATTCTTTACCTTGATTTCAGATGAAGCAGTTCTGACAGCTAGTGCCAGAGGCAGGCAGAGAGCTCATGTTGATGGTGGGAGTCCCGTGGTGCCTTTGTGTGCAACGGTTTTAGCACTTTCGTGGCAGCCCATCAGGCAGGACACAACCCTGGAGTATTAGGGTGGGTCTAGTAAGTTCATCTGCTTTCAATAGAAGGACAATGTTTATCTATGCCCTAGGAACACATCTAATTATTTGAGGCTGATGTACCTGAACATGAGCTTTCTTACACAACCCAGCTGTCTGCAGAATTATTATCCTAAAGCAGATCTGAAAACAAACCAGCCCCAAGCAGCCCTGGGCTCCAAGGATGAGCAGTCCCTGGGCTTTCCTCAGCTTGCAAGAGCACCCTCACCCAGTTCTCAGCAAGAACAAACGTGCTCCACGGCAACAACTTCACATCGCTCAACCGTCCCTTGATACACGATCTAAATACTTTCCCACTCACTTGTCTTTGTATGCACACCTCATTAAAACAAAGGACTCTGCTTTTAAAAGTTGCAGTTTGGGAACCCAGCTTTGAGCACCAAAAACCTGAGTTTCAAAGGGAGAAAGAACCCGCAGTTCTCAGAAAACTCAAAGTAGCATTGTGAGCGTGTACCAGCACTTGGATGCTCAAGAACTAGAACACAATAAATCAGGAACCCAAGAGCAGAAGCACCAAAGAGAGCTTGCCCGCAACTTTCCTTCATTTATCTGCCTCAATGTATTCTTCTTTTAACATAAAAATAGTGTTTCTTACAGGCGGCAGGCATACTGAGTGAATGAGACACTCACAAAACCTAATACTTTGTAAATAATAAACTAGCTGGTAAGTTAAGGAATGACCAACATCCAGTTGGTCATTAACAAATAGGCAAGTAACTAGCTATCATTTTGGTTGCAGACAGGTAACACTGCAAACCATCCTAGCACACTCCCTCCCAGACCAGTTAAAAACTCACAACATGTGTCGGTGACATCTGCCTTCTGCAAACAGGCCTTGTCTCAGAAAGCATGAAATGAAAGAGTATGCTCAAAGCAAACTGTCTTCAAAATTCAATAAAAATGCCTTAAAACACTGGCAGAAGCTGCATAGCCTGAAGGCAAGGAACTCCTTCAATAATATTTCTAGCTAATGTTTCTGAAGCATGCAAAAAAGTAATAAAATTTCATAAACAAGTTGGAATTAAAAGGATAATGATTTTTGCCTGTTGCATGCGTCTGAGACCATGATGCCTCTACTCAGGGCTGCATTCTGCCTCCTGCCTACCTTGCTCCTGGTGCTCTACCACACAACGCTCACAAATTACAGCAGCAGAGAAGCCAAAACTGGAACAAAAGAGGCATGTAGATATGAGTGGACACAGTGATAAAACAAAAGGACAAAAAACCCTGATCGAAGCATACTTCGGTAGCTTTGTTCTGGAGCTCAAACCAACACCCTTCTAAAGAGCAACAGGAAAGCAAATAAATCACTATAATTTATTTATACTAACTTTTTAAATAGTTCACTCTGATTCTTTTCGAGTAGCATCCCACAAACCTGGTTGTTAAGTATAAATTAAAACTATTCAAGAGGTAATATTTGTAAAGCACTTTTGCATCTGCAGATGAATGCTGCTGTATAATATGAACATTGACATATTTGACAAGGCAACAGAGTTAAGTGTGATACAGAGTCAGACTAAAGATTTTTTTCTTGTCTGAAAAGCCCTTGTTTTGTTACTAATATTAGAGCTACAGAGGCCTATTTGACAAAAAGCACCTCCTAATTTGAGAGCTGTAGCTCTTAAGCTCCATAGTAGCAGCTATTTACCTGGTTGGCTCACTCTTCACAAAATGTGCCCATTAAGCTCAAGGTATAAAGCCAAAAAAAAATAACAGCCACTCTACTGAGCAAGACTGAACAAGCGACTGTGCTGGTATGTTTGATAAGAGACAGCAGAGGAAAAGGAGATAAACCTCAGGTGTATGATAGGAGTTTACATATTCCACCTAGAACAATAGGGAAAGCTATTATTGACTTCACTGGGAAGAACTCATAGTAGCACAAATTCCCTCTGGTTGCAGGTGTTTGGAGGATTTTCCCCAAGGGAAGATTTATGATATATATATATATACACATACATATACACCACCAGTTTCTGTCAAGGAAATTTATGCACGCGTTCTCAACCAAGAGTAAATTTTAGCCCTTTTCTTGTTCACTGATGTTATACAAGCATTTTCCCAGCTTGGCAGGGCTAAATTAAATTGGGCAACGTTCTGTGTGTGTTTGATGTCTGCTAAATGAAGTGAGCTTCCAATTCGTCATATTTACTCAAGCTCACTCAACTCTAGTAAAAATTAAAATGTTCCAGTTAATTTAACGAGATAATTTAGCGCTCTCAAATCTTTCTTGCTCAACATTTGTTGCTGTTTAGAAGTCAGGGGTATGTGCTGCCAATGTAATTCTTTGGACAGCTCTGAGGACTTAATAGTTAACAGTAGACATTTTAGGCACTGGCCTGACATTGTGTTTAATCTCCAGTAAGACCCTGAGCTGCCACTTGAGAGGGGCAGTCTAGGATGGGCCCTTTGGATTCATTATTTAAAGAAAAAGGATCACACAAAAAAGAAATAGAATACATAGGCAAGATTCAAGGTGGCTAAGGTAGCAGTTGGAAGGTGAGAAGTAAAAAATTGTTGTGTGGAGTAGCCACCATACAAAAAGAAAGTAGAGAAGGGCTCAGAGTAAAGTATCTACACAAGAAGCTCTTCATGCTTGATACTTGGGAATAACAGCTCTGCCTTGAGACAAATGTCTGCTTTGATCTATTTTATGTCAAGACAGACAAGGAAGCAAAAAAACCCATGTGAAATTAGTGATACATATATCACTACATGTTACACGTCCAATGAAATTTATACTTAATGAAATTAACCAAGACCAAGAATTTAAGATTGGCCATACCTGTAATGTTCACAAGACCTTCTAGTACTGTCTCCCAGCAAACCAACATCATTAAACCTTATCTGTGGGCTTGAGCACTAAAAGGACAAAAAGGCATAGTAACTAAAGTTCATAAATCCCCTCATTAGCAAAGGGCAGGTCGGTCATCAGACTGAGTGATGGATGGCAGCACTGAATCATCTGCAAAAAGGACCTCAAAGATATAAGACTACAGCCAATAAAAAATATAAAATCTCTTCTCCCATTTATCTGGGGCTACTCTAAGAATCAGGAGTAGAACAAGAGTTACTTTTACTGGCTGGTTGTATGGAACCAAGGTCACTTACTGGTGATCCTGCTCTATAAACCACAAGGAACACAGCAAAGGCCTTTGCAAGGGACTGAAGGGACAGAGCAGTTGATTGTTCACAGACTTTCTTCTCCCTGGAGTAGATGGGGTGTTTGTAACCTGGATCACATCTCCTTCTACAGAAGCTGGAAAATCAGGGATGATACAGACACAACAGGGTGGTGCATTTGATACTGTTTCAGGGCACTTAAAATACTAGTCATCCTCTCCTGGAGGTCATAGGAAACCAGATCAGCCTCCTAACAGAATTGCATGTCTATAGCTAAGCAAAACCATTCCAAGTCTCACATACAGGTGCCTTCACACACTCTGCTTTTAGTCTTTCTGCAATTGCCTATGAGACTGTGGAAGACAGAGCCACATTTTGATAAGAATTCATTAGGCATCTTAGCAGCCTGGCAATACTCAGTATACCCTGAGGAACATGCAGACAGGTGAACTGCAAAAAGCTAGTACATAAATGGAGAGCAATTTAAGCAAAATGGTGCTGGGGACTTGAGTAAAATTATAGCTATGTGCCACTCTTTTGCTGTAGAGTCAAGAGCAATGCAGAGTGCACCTGGTTTCACTACACAAACCTTGGCATAGGTTTGTCAAAAGGTTTGCAGACCTGTCAAAAAAACCTGGGAAGAGTTTAGGATTTTTAAAAGAAAATCAGGAGCTGCTAAATACCTTGAACAGCCAAGAATAGCTATGGGTCATCCTTGGAGAGTTGTAAGCTGGATAGGTGAAGAGGTACATGATAATTTATTTTAATGTGCAAGTATATCTGGGTTTTTTGAGTGCTTTAATTTTTTTTTCTTCTTCTAAAGAATCTTAAAATATTTTCACTTAACATCTGTTCAGGAAAACAGATGACACAAATATCACTCATGATAGTACTAAACTGCAGTGAAAAAACAGCAAATATGATACAAGAGTATGATGGCAAAATTTAAAATATCATCAAATGATAAAGCTATCTCAAATATGCAGCATAATTTCTGATCACTTTCTATCAAATGGGACAATGCAGAGATAAATGTGGAACTGACAAAAGAGATAATTAGGAATAACCAAGAACCTAATAAAGACAAAACCAAAGCTCTCACCCGAAGAGAAGTTGAAAGCACATGATTATTTACATTAGAAAGGAGACACAAAAGACAGGCACAGTCCAAGTATGAAAACTGAATAGCTGGGAAAGGTTGGGAGCTTCATCTAAAAACACAGGATCAACTGAAAAGATGGCAAATGCAACCATGATAAAAATAAAATTATTTTTGTTTTATAATTGAACTATGGATAGGTCCACTTTTGTGTTGTGCAGTGCAGTGTTGTAAAAACAAAAGCATTTTAAATAAAGTATCCATAGTGATATCTAGAAGTGGCTTAAGTCTAACTAACATTTTTTACTGCAAGTATTTTTTGATTCAAATTCTTTCATTGTCTCATATATTAAATAAACATTAAAAAAAATCAAATGTTATAAAAGGAAAGTGTTGCAGTGATCATGAATTAACATTTTCCACAAAAAAAAAAAAAAAAGGGAACTGGGAATGCTTGAGAAATTTTTTTATTTTCATTTTGAATTTAATTTCTTGCAGAATGGAAATTCTCATTTCCAGCTACTTTGGAGCTCACCAACACTGGATTTCTTTGAGAGCAAGGATTTACCCCAAGCTTTCTACAAAGTAAAGAATATCCACAGTGAATAGAGGGAATGAGAATTAATATTTTGTAAAGAACATGAAATTTTCATGACTTTCTCTTATTTAAGACACTGTCTCAGTTCCTGGGGCAGTGCACTGTATTGGCTACTAAATGGCTTTCATACCTTCCTCCACAGCACCTGGTACAGGACCCTGAGGAGGAAGGATGCAGGGCTGAAAGGAGTTCCAGGTGATGGGATTTCTGCAGTAAGAATGCAAAGGGCTCAAGGCCCAGCTAGACCAGCTTCCCAGCCACGCACTGCTGATGGGAATTCATGAGATCAGGATTTCAATGTGTTTTTTCTGTCAACAACAGGGAAATGACTTCCTGGAATACTGCTGAAGCCTTGCAGCTCTCTTGTCAAGAGAGAACTGATATCAAAGGAATTTGGCAAAATGCTATCCTTTTGCACCCTAGAACTCAAGTCTGGTAACAAAAAAAAGAGAGAATGAAACCAGAGCCAGAAGTGGAGATAGCAGAATAAAATACATTTTCAGTTCCTTTCAGGCTGAGAAAACCCCATTGTTCGGCCCCTATACTGAAGATGGAAAAAGCACACATGTGCACCGAGTTCATAGACTGAGCATTACTTGCAGCTCTTTCAGATGATGAAAAATGCAGATGAGGTTGATAAGACGACTCAGGGGTTTCTGCTGGGTGCTGCAGCAGGAAGAGGTTGCCTTTCATACAGGACAGAAAGTCAAATTAGGTCCATGTAACTGTTCAAAATTCATTAGAATGACCTTAGTTAAGCTTTGCTTCCATGCACACTATGGTATATGATAATATAGCCTGGAGCAACAGCAGTAGTGGTGGTGGCACTTTCTGAAATATTTCCACTACTTGAAAGCCGTTGGATTTGTTAAAATTTCTAAAAGGATTATAACAGGATGAACTGGGTTTTTTCCTTTTACTTTTTCCATGCCAGTATAATAATATTACACAGAGCTTTTCATCTTCAAAGATCTTTACAAATCTTAGCAATTCACAGTAACTCAACAGTTATAAAAATATAATAAACCTCATTTTTTGCTGTCTTGCTAATTTTTTCTTATTATTTGTAAGAATTAACTTTAAATAGCAGTAACTCCTTTAACTGGACAGTTCTGTAAATGTAACCTTAAACTCATTACAAAGGGAGTTTGAACAATCACATCTCCCACACAATCATTAGTCATAACATTAATAAAAATAAAATATTTTCTGACTCCCTGCTATTCCAGTAGAAGATGGCAGCACTTTCCTTTTTCCATTGTAGACAATTAATTTGTTGCTCTTCTATTATTTAAACCACAAGCAGGAAAAGACATTGAAACAAGTATTACCAAAGAAATCATCTTACCAAGTATAAACATATCTGATATCTGTAGCAGATAACAATATGAAGAAGTTTTATTACTCCTCTTTTCCTTTCTGAGCAGTTGTTCTAATAAGATCTAAAACATTCCCACAACTTTGAAATCCCTGGGGTGTACAACCAGGTAATTTCTCTACCTAACACTAAAGGTCCGTGCCTGCCAACCAGGGGCAAATGCCCTCTGCTCTTGCTTACTTCAATGGAAGCTGAGGGCACCCACTGACTCACAGGGCTGACTCTTCTGGGCTTTACTTCACATCAAAAAAGTACATTACGAGGAGCTTCTCAGTGCAAGGAAGGGTATCTGTGTCTGGGCCTCGATGAAGCCGTTCTGTGCACCCGAAGACTCACAGACACCTTTGCCCACCTATTCCCAACAGCACATGGGAAGCTCAAAGGCTGCCAGCTTGCTCCTGAAGACCTTACCGATGCAAAATGCCTATTGAAGCTAGAGCACTTTCTGCTCCTGGCACTATTACGAGTGTCCCAGTTTGAACAGTCTAATAATACTTAGCAATAAGTTCTTTGAAGCCAGAGAAAGGGTCAGGCTTTTGATGGCCCTAAAACATTTTCTAACTGAGGCCTAATTCTGCAGCCCTTTCTCACAGTGAGTAGCACTTAGCTGTACCAGTGACGCCAAGGTGACAGCTTGCACAGATTTGTCACTGCAGAGGCAGAGAAAGAAAATGTAAAGACTAAATTTACACCTAAAAATAACTGGGTAGGGACCAAATACCAGAGTCTTAAACACCACTCGTTAATTCATCTGTCTTAGTAAAACTGTCCTTTGCACAAGGGTCCAATATGGTCCTATGAACATTTCATAAACACTAGAATGCCTGCTCTAGAGAGAAGGAAACCGAGGCAACGCTTTCTCCAAAGCAAGTGGAGTTAAAACAAGGAGGAGAGAGGCAGGATCTCCTGACTTCTGGACCAAGACTGGTCTTGTCTATGCTCCAGTGCAGACTCTGGAGCGTAGCTGAATGAATACCAGACTACATACCTAAAATAATAGAAAACAGGAGAGTGGCAGGTCATAAACAAAGAAGCCTGCAAAGAAAAAACCACTTTTTTTTCTTACAACATCTTTACAGTATAGAGTTTTTCCTACCAACTGATGCCAATATTGAACACTGAAACCTGGGTTCTAGTTCCCTGATAATAAGTAATTTGCAAGGCCTGGTCACAGAGAGGTCAGAAAACCATGTAAATTGCTTGGATGGGAAAGCCTCTACACACAGGAGGAAGCTGTAGGTGGTAGAGAGGCTCCCTGCCACAATTTTACATTCCCTGGACATAGTGATATAGAAAGAGACAAGAGACCAATGCTGATCTTTTCCCATCAGACACACTTCAGCAGCCCTCTGTGGCAGGGATGGATGCCCGGCTTCTGGTAAACAGTGAGCATGGTTTCTATCCTTTACAGCTACAACCACCACACAACTTGTTAGCTATTAGGGGAGCATTGTTTTGAAACTGGGTCTTAAGCCTGAAAATGTTTTAGTGAGCTTTACTATTTACCCCATTTCTACTGTCACACACCCAGAGAAGGGGTGAGATGATACACCTTGCAGTACTTGACAAGGTTTTCTTCTGAGGGATTTACTGCGCTCTTTGCATTCAATTGTACTATGAATGCAGCCTTGTGTTTTGGGTAAAAAGGAAGCCAACAGAAGATGCTCTGGGAGCTCTTAGTTCTTCGGCCAGTTACTCTCATCCACACACAGAACTGAGCTGATAGGTTGATCTGGGATATCTTGTTAGAGAGAAAGGTCTAGTTCATTGTAAAGTGGCACTTTCTCATGCTTTTCACTTTTGGTCTACACAAGAGGATGAGGACTGCCTTCCCATGGGTCATCTTTCCTCTCCTGTTCCATATCATATGCCTCCACCATTCACTCTGCAGACTCCTGAGGAAAATGTCTGGGTCAACATAATGAGAAATACTTCACTAAGGAGCTGATACTGATGTAATACATACAACCCACTACCAAGTTCATCATGCAGCCTCCTTCCACATGCCAAACAAACGTTTCACATTGAGCATATTGCAAAATGAGCTCTCAGCTTTGCCAAATCCATTGTTCAGCTGCATCTCAAACCATGCGTGTTTGGTATCAGAACTACAGCAATCTCATCAAATTAGATTAAAATGTTTTTACTTGTCAAGACATATATCGTAAATATTCTACTATAGTTCTCACTAAATACACAACAAACTACAAAACATGTCAGTCAGAATTATACAACATGTTACTATCCAAACACAAACATTAGAATTAAATGTAGCTGTAATGCAATAAACACCACTACAACTCCCTTCCAGGGACATTTTTCAACCAACCTTTGTGCTAAAATCAACATGGCTGGTCTGTGTTGTTTAATTAATATCTAGGCTCAAAGATCACCCTTTGCTTTTCTTTAATTTGAAAAACGAAAAGCCTTTTTTCTGGATTAACACAAATATAAAACGGAAAGACTGTGGAACATAAAGGCCATGGGTTGCATTCTGCACAGGGTAGGTTCTGGTTGAATGAGATCTGGGACGTGTGCCAAATTAATAGAAAAAATCCTGTTCTTCCTCTCCAATAGCCACAATGTTCATTATTAAGAAAAGCATATGAACCACAGGATTTGATTTTAATAACACCAATGTCTTCATTAATCTGTACTTTCCATTTAGCCTCATTATTGAGTAAATGCTGAGTTAATGCAGCACCTATTATTGTTGGATTTTCCATGAAAAACCTCCTTTCCCTCTTCTTTTTTTATTCATTCAAGGACTATCAGGTGTGTGTGTCATGTTTTTAAACAGGCCGTCCCCTGTCAATGGCTGTTTTCTTACCTCAGGTCTGTGCAGCTACTCCAGTAACACACGGTCTACAATGCAGACAGTAACAAAAAAAACAAACCCCAAGAGAACAAAGCCCTGATAAAACCACTCCTAACTCAAAACCATATTTGTTTTGGTGTTGTTTCAAACGCTGTAGTGTCAAGGAGCCTCTTACTATCACCTGCAACTGAGCTGATCTTTCCTGGATGCTCCATGCGCCCTCCTTCTAAATCAAGATTGCTGATGGCCAACACCGCTTTGTATCTGCTGAACAAATAGTGGCCTTTTGTCCAGCACAAGTTCCTAAACAAACTTAATCTCTCTAACACTGTGACAGATGACATTTAGATGTCCTTGTTACCCTTAAAATGAGTTTTATTGACAATCAGAGAACAAAAAGAAGGCCCAGATAAAGCCCAATGTTTTATAGGCCTGCTAACAACATCTTAGTTCTTAGTGCAGAGGGTGTAGAGAAAGCCCGGAGTTGCCCCCATTTTCCCCTGCTTTGCTATATCACCATGACAACAGATATAGAAATCACTTAGTGACTCCTAGAAAGAAAACACAGTGACACAGTACCCCTTGTATGGCGAATCAAACTAAAGCCTTCATTCAAATGGCTATTCAGCTTGGGCATTCATGTAGAGGATGGGGTGGATTTTACACAGGTAACAACAACAGAAAGGCCAGCAAGCACTCCAGCCACAGCATATGGCAAAGTCTCTGTTTAATTAATGCATCCTCAATAGAATTTATCCATTTTAAATTTGTTTTCTTTTACTTGAAACATCATTAATGTAAAGGGCAACATTAATCAACATCTTGCAACTTAAAAGGGCATTAAAAAGTGATCTTTTCCCCCCTCCAACAGAATCTTTTCAAGTACTTTTGCTCCCTGAGACTGATTCCAGGCAGTCAGAGCCCTTAATCATAAGCCAAATCTAGAGAGGCCTCTACTGGCCAGCCTCGCCATCTACAATTTTTCCATTTCGAGTGACTTAGAAAAGCAAGCAGTGGAATAACTACACGCTTTTATCTTAAAGTTGCATGCAGAACGGATTACTGATAAATATGTGGCCCAAAACATAGGATAATTGTTCTTTTTTTAAGCTATCATGTATGGTATAACTTTACGCTTCTTTTTTCCCCTCCCAAAAGTAAGAAGACTAGAAAGATTTATCCTGGCTGTGATGTATTTTCCTCTATGACATTTTGAGACATTTTAAGATCATGGGTCTAAAAATTAAGGGGTAATAATTTTTCTTTGTGCACAGGGCTTCCCTTAAAGCTGGGGCTTAAATCCATTTAAATTTTAAATTCTCATATGCATGTGGGATTTTATATGTGCAATTTCCTACAACTAGGGTAAAACATACATGAAAGCTCAGAGAAATTAAATCAAAAAAAGAAAGTTATTGAATGATAGAGGAGTCCTGCTTCTCTGGGCTTTCCACAGTGACAAGACAAAGAACTTAAAAATCTCCCGTTTAGGTAACATTTAACATCACAGGAAACGGTCAGTGTGCTCTGTGCTGGTATCAGCAGTCCTGGGTGGAAAAAAAGCCCTTTCTGCTGTAGGAATGCATATGCCCTGCTATCAGCCACAAGCCACGGGAATAAGAAACATCTACTAAGAACAAGATGTGACTCACTAGATCTTAACTTATTGCTGCCTAGATAGGAAACTTCTTCACACCAGAACTCATGGTAAACGGCCAAACTGACAGGTCTGGTGAAACAAATCCCAGTGGTGAAGACTGAAGGAAGACACTGATACTAGAAATACAGTGCAAAATGTTGATGGTGAATATAACTAACCAGGGAAGCAACTTAACTTGGGCTGCTTAAAAAATTAAGCCTAACTTACTAAGAATTTTTTGCTGTGTAGAATAGACATCATAGTAACTTGTAATCTTAAAATGAATACTTTTTAAAGTCTGCATCCTCTAATAAATCCACAGGAAATCAGACAGATTATTTGAATTATACTTATGGTTAGAAAACTTTCAATCCTTGGGTGATCTATAAATATTTCTTTTTTTAATAGAAAAGGATTTAACAAATATTAAGTATCTCAAGAGAGTATTATTTAGCAAAAAACTTAACATTTACACAATAAATCTCACATCATATACATTCATCTGTCCTTCACCTCAAAGAGTATTAAAATGAAAAAAAGGCTACATCATGACAATTTCTCCCTGACTCAGTATTATTTACAAGCAGTACAAGAATAGGAAAAAAACTATTTAACAAGCCTGGATTCAATGGTGTTTCTTAAAATACCCAGCACTCAATGACTTTTTTTTTTTTTAAAAAAAAAAAGTTATTTGCCCATACCTCCAGACAAGCCTTTAGCTAATTTTACCTGTGATTACCTTTCCCCAGAAGGGCTGGGGGCAGGGAAGGAGACGTAATACAGGTCAATTCCTACCTCATGGTCAATGCAGCCTTTAAAAAATAAACAGCAGATCTGGAGCTCACCCTGCTAGTCCCAACAGTGACACCTCCTGGGGCAAGCAGGCTCCAGACAGCTGCAAGATTTTCTCTGCTTTGAAGTACACAGAGAGCTCCGCTCTGCAAAGCTGCACCAGTTCCAGTCCGAGAGTTTCTTTGAAGAAACTTTCCAGGACTGAAGCACTGCAGGGAGGAAAATGAACAATCCTGTTTAATTACATCAGTTTAGTGAGGAAATCGCAGGAGCTGGAGGCCGTGTGGACAGACAATATGACACACTAATACTAACCTTCAGGTACTCCATTAGAAGAGGGGATTCAGTCTTGGACGTGGTATTCTAGGAATAGTTTAGGGGTATGCCCAACAGCCGTGCCCACTGACCATGGCTAACATCAGGCGCTGAGGCTTTCCTGCTTTTAGTGGGTTTTTTTCCCTTTGTTTTGGTGGGATTTGTTTGTTTGGGATTTTTTTGCTTGTAGTACAAGCTGACCTGTGCAGAAAACCTGGAAACACTTAAAATGACAATTTACACCAGACTCATACCATTTCATACCAGATTTTTAAATACCACAGGCCAAATAGTTCATAATCTACAGGTCCAGTCCTGCAAACTCTAGGTAATAGGCACAAATCTTCAAACAGCAGGAACCCAGTAAAGACAGGTCATCAGAACTAAGTTTTGTAAAAAGCCACAGTGTCTCGAAATTGCCAAAAATGTTTTTTGGGGAAAAACATATTCTAACTATGCCAAGATTTCGAGTAGCCTTTACTGGTCATTCATCGCATGTTTGACTTAGAAAAAAACCCACTGCAGATTAAAAAGGAGTTCTTACAGAACTAATGGTGAATAAAAATAATACCAGTCAGTTCACAATGGCCAAGAAATCCACAGTGGTCTTTGATGTCATCCTAATAAAAATAAATTTTAAGAATCATACATTTTTAAGAATATGGACTGACAGCATTTCATAGAGGAATCTGTGGCATGCGGTAATTTCCTGACAGAGATAGAATTACACAGATTTTGTGACATCAGAGTGTAAAAGAGCTCACACAAATTGGTTGAGAGGGCTTTTGTTTTCTTATTTCTATTGAGTTCATTATTTCTATTTAAAAATCCAAACAAACGTCATATGAACAACCAATTAATAAACATTTTTAGTGTATGAATTCCCAGGAAATGATTCCATGAACAGAAGTAATCTCAAAATTTTACACAGTTCCAGCCGAATCTAACAAGTGATCTCACAGCTTTCTGGTAACAAGCACACAGAGCACTCTGGGGGAAAAAACTCCAAAACTTCTAGATATCTTTTATTGCACGTGAAGCTAGAATGGAATTTTCTGTTTTGCATTGGAATAATTTGATAAATACCCAATTTACTGATTATAATAAAAAATCCAGAGTAAATTGGAAGTTAGAAATACATGAGGAAGAAGTATATCACTGCTCAAGAAATGTATTTTTTTCATGTAAAGTAGAACACACCGGGCAAAAAAGGGAAACAATGCAAAAACATATATAATGTTATTCCCTGATTTATTAAAAAGCTCAAGAGTCTTACTTATGAATCTCTTTTATAAATAGAATTCTTCTACTTTTTTTTTCAAGAAAATAAGAAATACGTAAAAGAAACATTCTATATTGGCTGCTTAGCAACATACATATAATAAAATATTTTTAAACATTATTCTGAGGCAGTTGTATCCAGAATATGCAGAATTACTTACAAATAGCTTACTTTACATATATATACATATACATTATTATTATTTTAAAGCATGGTTAAGTTACAGATAAGCTATATTAAAAAAATCTAAATCTACCATTTCTGCCTGTAGTAGAGAGCATTTTTTACTCTTGTATTTGAGATACCATATTTACTTTCTGCTGGTGAGGTGCTGTTGATATATCATAAATAAGGTACAATTAAAAAGAGAGTTTGCGAAAGACTACAGAACACAGTAGCAGCAATAAAAGACACAGAAAAAATAAAAAGAGTGGGAACAAGCTAGGACTAACACCTGGGCTTGCACCTAGAGCTGTGCATTTGTGACCAATATTACAGCCCAGGGAAAGCAAAAACTTCAAAATGGACGAAGTTTTTCAGAGTACCTGAAGCAGTAATTCCCCTAATGTCTACAGCAGCCAGGAAACAGCCTCCCTTTCTGCCTTAGAAGAGCCCATTTATCCATTTCACAGGGGATTTGTGCAGTGCACAGCTCCAGAAAGCCCATGGGCTGACAGAGGGAAATGGCATCCAGCAGCACAGGGCAGCCCAGGCAGCCCATCAGGAGCGGAGCCACAGAACAGAGCCAGAGGCAGCTCCAAGGCTGCCAACACAACTGCCTACAAAAGCTGCCAACGAGCCAGAAACTGCTTGTGGGAAAATATCACTTACCCTTAGCATCTGGGTCCCATGATTACTGTCCAAAGGAACACAGACTGGTAAGATAATGGCAGGATAAATAGCCCTTCATTTTGCCTATTTCTCCCCCTTTACTCACGCAGATTTTTGATACACTCCCCCACACAGATACACACTTGAGTACAATTTTTTAAAAATTTGTGTTCTTTTTAATCTTTGTGTTACAAAGTACAGCGAGTCTTCCCACTTCAGCTCTAAAAATAGCTTTCGCACACTTCCCCTGGCTCTCGGTGTACGAGACATAGCGGGGCTATTTGTTACCATTATTGACATGTTTGTGGTGAACTGCAAGCATGTTTACAGTAGAAATTAAGTCCCTGCTCTCTTGGAGGTAATCCTGGGGTGTCTAAAAGACTCGCGGGAGTCCTTGACATGGATTCTCTAAAACAAATCTCTGTTACCATATAAATAAATTATCTTGGGGCCAAATATTTATATTTTCCTTCTATTTCAGGAAGGGAGCACATGCAGAAGTTCTTGATGGTTCGAGCAATAACACCCTGCTAGTGGGGATAAGGAAGAACAGGAGGAGAAAAGGGAAGGGCTTTGTGCTTACCACTTGCAGTGTAACAGAATGAGAAATGGGGTTTTGCTACCAGTAAATAGGGCTTAAGTGAGAATTGACTCCCTGAGGTGATGGGTGTCAAAAATGCTAGGGGACCTAAAGGCCAGAAATACCTCATGGCTAGTGAATTGGCCCTCACTTCCCCAAATTATGCTGAAGGTTGCCCAGAAAACTTTAAGGTCATTACCTTTTGGTTGGAATTGATCGATTTCCATTTTCATGCAGTATCTATTCACTGAGGGGGGAAACCAGTTTCTATTAAAATTATACAGCATTATCATTTTACCAGCATAGGTTCATTTTTACCTCCAGAAATTCTCTTAACTGAAGTGAACTTTAAGCAGTACTGCAGTTAGTGCATCTGTACCGTACTGAAACAGACCCGCACAGTTGCTCGTTAGAATCGCCCAGTTACGTGTAACGTACATGGGATTTTGCAACATGCCAGGTGTTAAACAAAACACAAGGTGACATCATTCTGTGGGCTGAGCTATAGAAAACACAATCTCCTGGTGGTTTACAGGAAAAAACCCACTCTGCTTTTTGGTGAACTGGATACAAAATGACGGAAGAGTACAAGTTGTTTTTCTCTCTATATTTTGAAATGGGGCAAATCTCTGTCCCAGCGTGCTCAAATTCGTGTTCATAAGCAGAGGGCGTACCCTAAATCTTTCATTAAAAATACTCTTTCTAGTAAGGAATAAGGAGTTTAGAGTAAAATAAACAAAATTTATAGGAATAACTGTAAGCTGCTGATATATTTAAGTGTATAACCAGCAAGAAAATATCCAAGGGAGACTACCCAATAACATAGGAGGAACCTGTAAACTGGAGTTCCCGTATAATAAATGGAACAATATGGATTCGGTGCCACGATTTGGTTTTTGGTTTCTAAATTCTCGCAGACAGAAAGGTGTTTGATGGTAGCAATGGACGCTTTTGATTGATGGATTATTCGCTCAAATGTTGCTGAAAGTTTATTATTTTTATTCCTGCATAAACTAATGAATTCCAAACCCCATTCAGATTTGTTGCTTTATTTATATCTTCATTAAAAAAATGGCAAACATTATTGCTGAACGGTTCTGGCTTCTAATTATCCACTGGACTAGGTCTATATTCAAAACTAAATGTATCACCAGTGTGAGGCCAAGATCTTAGAGGAAGGTACTGCACATATAATTACTATTAGCCAGCTTTATACCTTGATACAAAAGTATATGTTAAAATTACATTCCTTTCAGGACAGAAAAGTACAGACAGCTACCAGAGGTGCCTGTGATGTGCAGCGTGATTGGCAATTTCAATACTGTGGTAAAATGAGTACAGAAAGCCAGGTTTGATAGCTCTGAGTATGGTCAAAAGGTAACATACCTTGGACAGCATCACATGTGTGCCAACAAATGCTAGGATGACTGTTTTACATAGAGCAGAAAAGTTTATCGTTGTATAAAGAGATATTAAAAGGTTATAGCTAAAGTGAGACTTTCAATGAAGGCTTTCTATGTATTGTCTTAGAATATCATAGTGCTGCTTTAAAAAAAAAAAGCAGAGAAGGTCATGTGTTCTTTTTAATAGGAAGTTGGTAGCAGAACATTTGCTTGCCTTTGCTGTCCATATTCAGTTTGTTTATTGGTTTTTTCAGTTATCTTAGTGTCTGCAGTATTTAGTAGCATACAGGTCTTGCTTCCGTTCAGTGTTTTCATATTTCGTTGTATTTTAATTACTGCAAAACCTTATGCACAAGACGCTTCATTATATAATTTGCTTTCATTCCACCGAAAATCATGTACATTTTCTTGAACATGGGAATATTTTTAATTTTTAATATGTAATTATTTGAGAAGGCACACAGTTTGAGCAGTTAGACCCAATGTTCAAGATAAAACATGTCACTTACATTTCAGGACAAAAAGACACATTGGAGCTTCCTTATTTTAAAAGAATGCCAATGCTACTTCATACTTCATGATCTCATAGTTCCTTCCTGACCAACAGAAAAATGTTGAAATTGTAGCTTGTAAAGGCATTGCCACTATTGATCTGTTTTTAAAAAAAATGAAAATGTTATTTTTTCCTAAACATGTGTGGGGTTGAGTTTCTTTTTTTTTTCCATGGAAAGACATTTATGCTTTTATACAGGCAGGCGTTTCTTTTTTCTTAAGGCATCAGCTGAAACTACAGAGAACTAGTTAGCTGCACACACACATTCCATGTTCATCATGTATTCTTTGGAATAACTGTCCAAATTTTATTAGGATTTTCTTATAATGATGTTATATGATGTCCTTGTTGTGATACCTGCATATGTAGAGATCTTAATATTGATTTACTGTGTCTTTTGCCCATCTTTGAGCGGTGTAGATAGCAATTACAGCTGTTGGTGGTATCTATTTTTTCTTTTCATAATTGTCATTTCTGGTTCTACTTAAGATTAAAATATGAAAATTGCATCACGTGCACATGAGCAGGGCATAAGCTAAGTTATCAGCAATATCATGGCAGCGTCATCATTTTAACCACTGTCTTCTCCATCTTGTTTATGAAAACTGCATACTGTTAATATAAACTTTTAGAAGGAATGTATCATCACATGAGAAGAAGCCCTCATTCAGGTCATTCGTATCTTCAACCAAAAAATTATCAGGGACAGAGGAACACCTGTGCAGCTGCACCAGATGTTTCTGAATAGTTTTGCTTGGGTTGGTGTCCGAGATTAATCAGTTTGACACCGATTTCTTTGCTAGAACTAAAATCACTTACAAGCTCCTTATTGTCAGGGGTTTGCACAGCTGAAGTTGCAATCTTAATTGCACAATGGATTTTTGAAAAGCAGCAAAAGTAAATGCTATGGTGAAAAGGAAATGACTGTTCATGCTTCCCAGTAATCAAAATAAAACACATTACAAATGGATACCTGGAAGAGAGGTAAGCAATTTATGCAAAGAAACAGCAGAAAACATTTTCAGACAGCCCAGGTTCACAGTTTTAGAACAGTGATTTTCTCCAGCACTAGAAACAAGAACCCCTCGTGCAGGGTTGGTTTGGTGTTGGTTTCTGTTCATGTATAGTACATAGCTGAGATAGCGGAGAGCAAACATAACATGCAACATCCTCAGAAGCATCAACATTATCTACAAGTCCTCCCAAGCAGGGTATTCTATCAATTGCCAATAAACTGAATCGTCTATTAAAACTGATGTTGAACAAAGAAAAACAGTATGAGAAGGTGTTTTGGTTCTGTGCCTTTTTTTTTTTTTTTAAGCACAGTCTGGCTGGTATTTTAAAAGATCTTTTGCACTCATTTGGATACAGACGAGAACAATTAAAACCCCTCTAATAATTAATGTATATGCAATCTATAGCATGCATTCTCCTCTTATTAGAGGCTGTGGGTTTTTTGTTGCAATCTAGCTAATAAAGGCTTTCTTTTCCACAAGAGAATTTTGACAGGGTTGACTCCAGACGGCTTTCCAGCTGAGGTCTGGGGCCTTGCTGAACCTTCAAAATTTTCCCATTTGAGCTGCATCAAAGTGAAGGAAATTCAAGGATCACTAACGTCTCAGATGGTAGCACTTGCCCTAACAACCAAGGTTCAGGAATTCTTTGGAGCAGGCTGAGGTCATTTTTCTCCCCTTTTCTCCTAATGCTTTTCTCTATTAATCAGAGCTCACAGCTCAGATTGGTCTTCAACTTCCTCCCAATCCTTGCTAAGCCTGTCATTTCTAGCTATTATTTACTTTAATGGACTTTGGCTGATCCCTTATGAAGCTTTGGATCTGAGAATAATAAGGCTGGAGAGTAACGGGCACAGACATGGGTGTGGGTTTGCCTGCAGATTAACCGTGGCAGATGGGCTTTATTGCGGTTTCCTGTGTGCCGAGTGTTGATTGAGAGGGTATAATGAGAGAGGTGGTGTCTGCACAATGGCTGCAGCCACTTCATTGCACCTCGCGTCTAAACAACCCCATTTTTCTAAATCTTTGGGTTGTGAAATTTTAGGAAGTCAGAGCACAAGAACAAGTACAAAAACAACTGTAAATAACCATGAATGTTAATCCAACCCTAATTGGTCCCTTCTTTCATTATGGGTACATTTTGCTGAGCTCCCCCCACCTCGCTCTCTCCCTCCCCCCCCCCTTTTCTTTTAGCAAATGAATGATATGGACAGCTATGCATACATTTGACTTTTATAGCAGTTTAACACAAATATTACTTCATATCAACTTATATGATTATTAATATTAATGTCCCATTAGTTTTTGCATTATTAACATTAGCAGCAAAAGCTTACCTTGCGATCATCTTGTTATGCTTTAGGTTTTTGTCATCTCAGGGAAATTTGTTTGAATTAAATTATCTATTGTCTAGAGAATATAAAAAATAACAGCAGGAAAATTGCTTAGTATCTGGCAAATGTGTCAAAAATGTGCTTTTCTAAGTCCAAATGCCATTAACTTTCAACAGCAATCAGATGATAAATTATTTTCAGCGATAGGTACTATCAAAAGATCTTTTACAAATTCCCCATTTTAAAGATTTTACTTAATTCCTCCTTTTCACTGATGGATTAAATGACAACTATTGATTCTTTTCTTCCTTTGGGGCTTTACCCATCTGTCCTAACACTTTCATCCCGGCACCCCTTGGGTTGAGAGAAGTGTTCTACAAATGAACCAGTGAAAACCTGGAGAAGATTCCAGGTCAAGTTTGTGTACAAGAGTTTAAATTTTTAGTGACAGTCTTCCCTTACTGCAGACGAAAGTTTCCACACAGAGCCGCACAAGCTAGCCCCACCAATTATCCTCCTCCTTTGAAAACCATTATCAAGTTTTTCAAAACTTCTTTCATTTCACTGTTGTCACTCGATGAAAAGGAAACTAACCACCATGTCAAGACAACTCGGCTGCCTGGCAACCAAGGGCCACATTTTAATTCTGACTTGCTTCTGGTCTTGACTAATGGAAAGTGACTATGTTAAGCCAGTCAGAAGAGTTGTTTGTCACTTCTGAAATGCAAACAAAACTATATTGTTTCCAAAGTCCTGGGCGTGATTGATGTAAAGATTTACAGTAACATCATTCATTTGCCCTTGTGTTTTAGTGGGATTGATGTCATATCTTTTCATGCTTTATTAGATGCTTTCGGGGAACTCAAATACATGATGCTTTTTGTCCTAGAGAATCTAGAGATTTTCCTTATGCAAGGAAAACCGGATTCCAACTTGTGAGATTTAATGATTCAACTCAACATGTGTCTGTAATTTAATAAGAAACATCAGCCAAGAAATGTGAGTATATATCAAACTGACAAAGGAAAAAAAAGAAAAAAGAAAGAAAAAGACAAAAAAGAAGAAAAAATAAATCTACAGTTTGGAGGGACAGAAAAGAAGGATACACCACTAACTTGCGGCAAATAAAGCTTGTTTGGAAAAACTTGCCCACAGCTGAATTAATTTTTATCACTTCTAATACTAAAAGAGAGTTCAAATTCTGCTCCCCACCTCTTTAACTCTAAACATATGCATATGTTTATATATAAACAAATATAAAAGCATTTGTTTATATATAAACAAATATAAAAGATGTGCCTGTTTCTCTAAATTGTAACTGAAAACATTATGAGTAATATCAACATCCATTATGCTGACTATGACAGATTCAAATAGGTTTAAACAGTATATTTCTATAATAATCTAACATTCCCTCCTAAAAACAATTATGTTGCAAACTGTTTTTGTAAAGACCAGGTTGAATTTTATAGTAAATTAATGATTAGGAGAGTTTTCTCCTCCAGAACAGATTCATGCACTCTCCATGTTCAGATTTTTTTTTTGTCATTACACAGGCAAAATATGTCTCTGTCTGTGTGTGTGTGTGTGTGTGTATAAACAGAAAGGAAAAGTTAGCTGTTATAGTTCCTGTTCTATTTCATTAATATAAAGCACTCTTCAAATGTCTGTTATTCATTGAGACAATAATTTAATATGCCAAGTAGTGGGTTCAGGCTTTTGCAAGTACACTGGTATCAGTAGGAATGGGATGCTGGAGCTGTTTTCCAAAATCAATACCTGTTAGCTGTTCTGGCAATACCTGTTAATAAGCAGACCCTTGACATTAATTTTTTAAAAACAGATATTAAAATTTAAGCACAGTAAGAACATGTGCTGTAATTACAATTGCCATCGGGGAGTCCTAGGAATGGTCCATGAGGCATCCACTGCATCAGTTATCTGGGAAGAAATGTAGGAATTTTGATGGATGAAAAATAGATGTAGAGAAAATAGAAGCAATTCAGCCACCTGAAGCAATTCAGCCTCCTGAATTCAACTCCTGAAAGACCCCTGGACTTTTTGGTCCTGGTCCTTTTTGGTCCATGGTGGATGGTGACTGCATTTCAAGCCTTCCTACAAATCAAGCTGTCCTATACTCAGCTCATGCATTACATCCTGCCCACCATCCTGAGCTAACAGGATGTGGGACATTAAATGTCATGTTATCTAACCATACTTACCAAATGGTCTAAAACTGGAGCAGTCAGCTCAGCACCAGTACTGTGCCCTACAAGGTAAGAGGATAATGGATATTGATTGCAGGTGGTTGCAAGGAGCTATCATGTGGATCCAGTCCCCAGCGTAGGACAGAGTTGCTGTCAGCAGTGCAAGCAGCTGCCAGAGACATGTAAGCAGGGTTTCAGAGGAGGGCCATGCTGCAAGAGGTCAGAGCACCCAGCAGAGGACAAGCAGAGATAGCATAGCACAGATAATGCTGCAGCAGGGGAGGGTGCAGGACCTGCTTTACTCGCACTGAATCTGTTGGTTTCTTGATGCAAGGTTGCACCTTGACCCTCACTGCCACAGACAGAAATCACCAGGCTTCGAGCTCCTCCGGGAAAGGGTAAACCCCATCTTAGAGGCCATGAAGCCACAGCATTTCCTTGTTTGAGTCCTGGCCTCAGCAGGGATCAGCACAAAATGTTGAAGGAATCCTGAATAATTGCAGTAGATCAAAGCAGTGAGGCCTTGGTGCTTTGCTAACTATGTGAATTCCACTTTGTGATGATAGTATTGAAAAAGGGTAAATTAGATGTATAGATTTGTTATCTAAGAGAGCTCTGACAGACAGATGAAGCAAAGGAGTAAGGATGTATGCCTGTCCACCTTCCAGAAAATAATTAAGATCTCTGCCAAGGCATGCTACTTCAGAATCTCTCAAGGCACGATTAAATTGAAGCATTAGTGACCTCCAGGATAGAGGAGGAGGAAGGGAAGCAGTTGTCCAATATTTCCACTGAGTGGAAGTCAGGACTGGCTCAGACAAAGTAACTCCATTGACTCAGGAAAATAAATATGCATTCATTCAGAAGATTATCTAATCAGTCTAGGTCTAGGTATTAGGTCAGTGGTGTTACCTCAGCCTACCACCAGTGTCAGTCAGCAAACCCTGCATCTCCAAGAAACAAATTAAGAACATGCACGATCCAGGATCACAGCATTTTTACAGTCCTCTTCATAGCCAAAAAAGCAAAATCTGGGTGTAAAACTGTCTCTCTATAGCAAAATCACACACAAAGCATGTTGTAAATCAGCTTCACCCCAGGGAAGGCAAGCTGTAAACTACCTATCATTTTACACAGCTACGTATAACCATCATGGCGGAGGAAGCCTGAAAAGGTCAAGAGATTTTTCTAAACTACCTACATCTCCGGAGTAGCTCAAGAAGCCATGTAATCTCAAGTCCTCAGATAGTACCTCTGTCTGCTGCTTTTTTCCTTGTGGAAACAAATATGTAGCTTTCTATCCGCCTTCAGCTTCTGCTGAATTAAACACATTCCAGTGTCTCTAGAGCAGCACTTAGGCAGTTGCACTCCCCCTTGCACTCTCCTGGGTAATCCTTCTGGGGAAAAGAATACATAACGAAGCCCTCAGCTGACAATTTGGGAGGCCTGCCATGGGTTATTGCCATCCGTTATTTTTCAACTGATTCAAAGATAACACAGGGGCTGAAAGCTTGCAGCTACTTATTTTGAGAAAATGGATTCCAAACAGTTCCTCTTAATCCCGAGCATTACCCAAGAGTTTCCAGCAATCTACTTTAGACTAACTCAAAACTTAAAAAGAAAGGAAAAAAAAAATATCTTTTTTGCAGTATTTGAAGGCCCATGTTCCTTCCCAAAAATAAATATGCAAATGAAATTGCAGTGCAACTGACTGAAACTTTATACAATTGTTCCAGGTTCATAAACATTTCATGAACTCAGATTAAATTTCAATTACAATACAAGTACTTCCATGAGCAGCAGAATGAAAGATGCCTCTTCTTCTCTGGCTTTGTGCTCCTAGATAGATTCCCTGGGACCTCAGGAGGTGCAAGGATCCAACGGAAAGTGCTGCCCCAGGTGGGACATTATCCTGCAAGGGCTCCTGATATCTAAGAAGCCTTTCCTGCAGTGGGAACAATAGCACATCTTTCCTTGCTACCCATTTCCACAAAGCTTGTAGGAACTGGTCAGGAGATTCACTACCTACAGGGCACAGCCTGACAGAGAAAGAAAATAGACAGAGGTGTGCGATCCTACAAAATGTATTTACAAACAGGCTAAAAACTAGATTCTCTTGGGTCTAGATAGACCCAATGACAGGGAAAGGCCAAGGCTACTTAAGCAAGGATTAATAGAACAGGTGAACCGTTAGTGTCCCTGTCCCTTTGTCACAGAAAAGACTTTTTCCTCCAATTCTGGGCTGAACTGTACTTTACAGCGCTTTCCAGGCAGTTTGGGCTAAACTCTCATCTTTCACTGTGTATACTGCTGCTTTCTCTCTTTCAGCCCTGCCCTGAGCTCACCTTCTCCCCGTACTGGAGGCACAATGCCTGTTCGGATGCCCTGGCTAATTCTCACCAGCGATAGCATTCACTGCATATTCCCGTGCTCCCGGGAGGGTAGGCAGACCCTCACCAGCCTCTGATTTCAATTCCTCAGGCTCTTCGCAAGCCAGTCACCTCGCTTCTGGCAGAGGAGGGCTCCTCAGCTGTGCTCACACTGCCCCCTGCCCTACAAGCCCTCTGGACAGGTCTCATGCCCCACAAGCCGTCTGAAATCCTTATCTCAGGGAAGTGCCTCACGACTTCGTGTTACACCAGATGATACACCAATGCCTGGCATTGTGCTTGTTTGTCATCTTTTCATCCTACATTCCTTTCAGCAGTGAGTACAGCTTATTTGTGTTGCGCACAGTGCCATGCAAATTTAGGGCACTATTTTAATGCATGATAAATAATTACTATAATTAACAGAAAAACAAAATGCCTTCTGGCAATTTGTCAGGACTAGACACTTCTTTCCCTGCCAGATATTTTCATATGTATGACATGTACATATAAGATCTCTCTTGTCTCTGTGTAGGGACATGCATCTCCCATTAGCAGTAATGGGAATTATGTGTGTTCACTGATGGGAGACTGTAGCTTACCCTGGCTGGTGTGCTATGTTAGTTGTGCTTTATTGGATCATATGGAGCATGCCAAATAAGAAAAAAAAACCCCCACCTTTCCGTCTTCATTGTTCAGAGAGAAATATGTAGGAAGCCCCTGTACACAATCATGCTTTTAATTAAGTGCTATTTGCAGGTGCTATTTCTCTGCAATTTCCTACAGCCATTTCTAAAAGAGCAATAACAAAAATAATCTGCAAAATAAAGTGATTAGGGATAAAAATTAGCTAGAGTTACTAGACTGATGAGAAATTTAAAAAAATGAGCAATTTTAATAAACCACATTTTGAAACTATAAACATCCTTGTATGGGTAGATGCTGCACTGCAAAATACTAAACTTCATTTCACTATCAATTTTCTGATTCATCTGAAGAAGTTCATTATCTGTTAAATTGAAGGCAAGCCTCCCACAGAGGAATGCTATCTAAAGATGGATGTGTTTGTGTGTGAAAGGATAGCCTTTCTTAGCTGCTTATCAAAAAAAGACATTCATGGACTAGTTACTATACTTCACTACTTTGTAAATATAAAGTACAATACACACATACAATCATACAACAGTGGTTCATTTTTGTCATCTGGTTGTGACACATTAATACAAATTTAGTCCAAACATCCAAAGTTATGCTGCTAGGAATGTTGCCATCTGGTTTTAATGAATATCTGGGGTCCATTTTTCAGTTAAGCTTTTCTTATTGTGTTTGTGTGTTGCTTTTTGCAAGCTATCTGCATAATTGCTTAAAGATTTTACTGCAAAATTAATATCCTCACTGTGAATGAGGGAGAAGGGCAAAAACCAGGATGACAAAGGCTGAAATGAGGTGAAAGGCAAATTCAATTTTTCCTTGCACCATAGAAACCTCGTCAGGACTAGCTTTATCTGGTAATCCACATTTAAACTTTAACCTGTAGGGGGGCTCTTTGTGTTAGTTAATGTAAGCATAAAAAGAGTCTGAACCACTAATCAGATTAATCATATTTTGTGAGACTCAAAAGCTTCATTAAAAGGACCTCGTTTCCAAGCTACACATTTCAGAAAGGAAAAAAAGTTGGCTATGAAAAGGAAAGAGTAACACTGAAATTCAAAAAGACACAGACTCTATGTCTCCTGGAATTAAACCAGAGTTAAGAACTGGAACAACGTCCACCTTCATAAAATACACCTTGATGATGCCAAAATAATTAGGACATTTTACTACTGAAATTACGCAATCCCTACATTTACATAGCTTTATCTTACACGAGAGAGAACTATTTATTAGATAAATATAATAAATGTCTTCCCTTTCCCCATATTTATGGAAGTCTCCCTCTCCGCTGAAGCAGTTGTGTTTCCTAAGTACTTCAGGTGACCACCTCAGAGAGAAGAAAACGTGAAACCAGAAGAAGAGGAACTGGAATCTGTCATCCATAGTTAGGTTATTTACCCAAGAAATACCTCAAGAAACTTATCACCCCAGTTCCTTAAAAAGCATGAAAGAGCATGCTACTCTCCCAAGTTGGTGCAGAATTGTGCTCACTTTCAGAAACAACAGGATAGCTCTATTTTCTATAAACAAATGGCCTACCACATATGGCACTTGGCTGAGCTTTTGTTCATGCCCATGGAACAAAACATGGTTTAAGATCAGAATCCCAACCTCAAGGTTTTTGACATTAATTTCATCAGGAACCATTTGCACTTAGGACAGCGTGAAACCACTTCAGATCTCAGCTTACCCTGTAGTGGGGTCTGGAGTTAGTGGGCCTCTGAAATCAGGAGATGCTTTGAGGAAACAATGATGCAAATGATAACAAAGCTGAAAGTCTTCGGAAGATTATTAAATAATGATAAAACAAAACACTTTAAAGCAGTTACATTCTCCCTAAAATGTCTTGTATTTAAGAGGTGGGCAGAGAAATCAAGGCATGACATCACTGAGATGATCAATGGAAATACAGACTCACCCATTTTCCAGCCATGGAGCTGTAGAATTGGAGTTAGCCTCACCTTTGTTTTCCAAATGAGAAGGAACATCCTCATGCTGCATCACAGACAAACCATTTGCTCATATTTCACTATCACACTTCCATTTTTCTTTCCCCATGACTTGCCAAGATCTTTTCTTGTTCCCACAACCTACATGACTCATATCTAATAGGTACGTTCACTCCTGGACCACGCAGGTAACTGAAAATACAGTTTTACACACACATTGAATTCTTCACTCTTTGTGGGGTTAGAGATAAAGTAATAACTTCCTAAATGTCTATTCACAAGTTTTGTCCATAATTATACTGAGACCGCGTTCCCTGGCATAGTTAGTTATACCTAAAGGCACTGCTCATACCCTGGCTCACAGCAGGTGACAGATCTTCTGCAGTGAATGACCAGTCACCAAGGAATTGCAGTCACACTGCAGAGCTCAGAAGGGAAGGACAGAGCTTGGGTGGGCTAATTTCCTGTCCCACCTTCACCCTTTCATAGAGCTGATGTTGCCCAGTTATGGCATATGCTACAGAGGCTCTAAAGAAAACAATGGCCAAGCTTTTTACACTTTGTAGAACATCAAAGTTTTACCCCAAGCTTTCATTTTATGGCTGCATTTCTGAGCATGTGCCATCCTGTGCCCTGAGGTCTTCGCTGTTTCTTCATCAAAACAAGCAGCTGTCAAAATGTGCCTCAGCTCCATCCAGCACACATTCCCCAGCTTTCCCTTCCAAGGAAAAGGAGGGGAGAAAGTGAATGCCAAGGTCTTGCTCCAGTGAGGACCTGGGACATGGCCAAGGACAGGCTCCCAGGTTCCTAGTGTGGATGTAGACTATGACACTATTGAATTCCTCACAAAATGTCACACAAATCTAAGTTATTTATGAGCTGACTGCAGCATGTGTTTGCACCATTGTAAATCTGGAGCAACTGCACTGGCTTCAGCAGAACCCTTCTAAAACTAAGCCAATGCAATTTAAGGCAGAATCTGACCCTTTAGTTTGGATAAGCAAGAAATTCTGCCCTAAAAATACAGATACAAAGAATTTTGCCTGAAAACAAACAGAACCATTCATAGATCTGACCTAATGCTATGAGTTTATATGATCTAAATTATTTTTTTAAAACAAGAAACCTTTGAATTAGGAAAATTTAGTGATAGGATGTATTAGTACTATTTAATACCATTTTTCTATCAGGTCAGGTTTTCTCAGCCTTCCTGATACTGTCTCACCTTATTTTATGACAAGCTCCAGTGGCATCCATACAAACATACCCAGAGTACACACTTCCAAGCAACACAAACAGCTATAGTAAAATGTATCCCCTATCAGCTTGTCATCCGAGCGGTGGGATACTTCCCAGTCCATAGCAGGGCAGAGTCAAAGGGATTATCTTTCAGCACTGTTGTCGGTCTTCTAAAATGGCTGGAGATGGTTTAAGCTGGCCTGCTTGCCTTTGCCCTGAGCAGAAATGGGGCTGTTCTCAGGCCAGATACACATTTTCGCTGAGGTTCGTGGATAGCTCAGAGGAAACAAACTACTGCAGCTGTTCTGAACACGCTCCCGGCAAGTTTCGTATTTTATACATTGGGAAACTGAGTCTCAGAAACATAAAAATCACACACCTGAACCCACACAGAAGTTTGTGATGGTGAACCTCACAGAACCAGAGGCTCTGACCTGCATGGCTGGAGTCCTTCCTCTTGCCTATATGTTGTTTGCCCTCCAGCTGTGGTGGCAGAGCAGGGAGCACAGGCTGTCCCTGCAAGGAGTGATCCTGGGGCGGCAGCACGCTGGTTTGCGGCTGTTTGCCCAGCATGTGGGCAACTCAAGGGGCACGTTTGTCTCCCCAGAGATGGAATTACAGTGGCAGAGCAGCAAACATGTTCAGCAGTGGATCTCAAATAGTGGGAGGATTCAAGTTATACTCACCAGCTAACACAAAATACATTCAATCACTTCCCCCTCGCCCCCCATTTTAATTCTAGGCTCAGGTAATACATTGTCTATTGAAACCATGCAAAAAAACAGCCAACTGTAGCCAACTGTAACAAGCTAAAACATCAGCATTTGTTCAACGAGAATGATGACAAGTGCCTGGTGGTTGCAATTTCATAAGTTTTTCACAAGGATCTTGAGAATCTATGTGAAAATATGATGATGATGATTTATTAATGTCTGACCCTACCTTGCTTTCAATTTGTGGATCTGTCAAAACACAAACAACTGATTGTTTAAGTCAGATGACATCCACATTCCCCGATCTGCATAACGTCACTTGTCTCTGCTTATTCCAGAATAGATTTTTCCTTATCCTTTTTGTCTAAACAGAAATGCCAAAAAACAACCCCAAACAAATAATACCCTACATGTTTTTTTTCCATAATTTCTGGAGAAATTATTTTTAAAAGTAGTGCAAACCTTATATATTCCAAAGAAAGGCACCACTGTAATGCCCACCAGTGATGCCCACAGGAAAGCAGGAGATCCAGAGCTTTTACCACTTCAAATAAAAATTTCTGTTCTGCAAAGAGAAAATTCCCTCTCTTCTGTAGTTCCAGACTCCACAGATCATTAGGTAGGAAAAGCAAACTTCTGATCTTTTGATCATTCACAACTCTTTGGAAGGAAGTTTCCCACAAGGCTCATGATGCTCTAAGTCACTTTTGTTTCTGTTCTGCAGTCTCCTTCTCTCCAAGTTAAAACTCAAGCAGAACAAAACAGCACTGCTGAGCTCAGCAGTGTCATAGAGGAGGAATCTGTGGCACCCTAAGGCCTGATTGTATAAAAATGTGTAATGTTAGCAAGAAAGTAGAGTGGGAAAACATTCCCATGACTACTTGGTAGGGCTTCATGCCTATGAGGCATGTGTGAAGATAGCTTCACACCTATGAATGTCGCACAGAGTTAGACGCTCATCTCTTCTCCAAGACCTTAAATAAAGTTCCAGCCGGGGACCCAACAATAAACATTTTTGCACTAAGCAATAAAAAGATAACTCAGGGGATAGGAAACACAAAGTTAAATTTGCAGCTTTTCTCTATGTTATAAATAATGAGGATGTGTTTTTCCCTTCCTCCTCCTGTCAACCACCTTCCGTTCTCTTGTCCCTGCTGCCCTACCATCAAAACACTCCTATCTCCAATCTTTTAAGTATCTGGATCAAGTTATGACATCTAATATACTTCGGGACATAAAATGTCACGTGGCAAACTCCTACAGGAGAAGAGTAAAAATCAGCTCCCTCTTCTGTGTGGGGTGCTCCAGACATAGCAAGGATCTCATGATATAAAATTCCTGGTCCATGTGACTCTGCACAGGGAACTGCAAAATTCTTCCATACCACTCAGTGAGGTTCTTCAGAGAAAGTCTAAATCTACACGCTTACCCAGCTTGGGTTTGAGTACATGTAATGGACAATAATATAGAAATTTATCAGTTCCTGAGCATCATAAAAAGATTTGGCAGAGAGAGAGAGAGAAAACACAAAAGATCAGGACAGGTCTCTAAATCCTGTGGATGCAATGCGAGCCAACCTCCAGTTGTCTGAGTTTCTGTTTACTCTTGCAAACAGAGGAAGCAGTTCACAAGAGAATCTGTTGGTTTGCTATATTTCAGAATGTTATTTCAGCTGGACAAACTATGCACAGTTTTGCAGCTGCAAACATGTATAATGTCTCAAGTTTTAGTGAAAAAGTGGCAGTGTATACTTGACAGTACATTGCTATGGGACAGTGTTTTACTCAGATGATCAGAGTTATAAAAGAATAGTTTTCCACTGCCTGAATTGCTGTTGAACTGAAAAAGGTTAATTACCTCTAAATGGAGAGAGATAAGGTATTTTTCCAGTGTTTGGCACTAATACTGTATTTTCAGAATGTTTCCAGTTATGGACCCATCTGCATCCTGTTCCACTGTTACTGCATGAAGGAAAGAGAAGCAGAACTGCACAACAGCAGAGGAGAGACAAAGAAATTATTCCCAGCATTTCCCACTCTCTTACAGATTTCTAAATATTATCAAATACCCTCTCATTTGAGAGGCTGCCCTCCACCAGTGACAAGAGAATTTGCTCTATTGAAACCCTAGTACGGGCACACTGCTAACCCATGTTTGTGAGCTAGCATCACCTAATTACAGTTTTATGACACAGTATCAGAAAGAAGGTTATGCAGGGTGAAGCCTGATTTTAACTGGGAATGTAGTAGTCAATTTAGTAGGGAAATTTAGTCACCGAGGGAAACATTGTTTTGAAAGCACTTGTAAACTTAACAGGGCCCACACAGTGTAAGTCAAAAACACCAGTATCGATACCGATAGTTATGTGACCTGGGTGAAAACAGGTGTAGTTTACAACTAAAGGTACAGAGTGCTGCTTAAATTTTGAGGTTTAATTTAATATAGGGGAGTTTGGGATCTAATTGACCTTTCCCTTGCCCTTCCCACCACTACCTCAGGTCTCTACACAGATGGATCTTATGGCTTCTTGAAATAATAATCATGCGGGTGAATTTCCCAGTAGCTTTTCAAATGATTGCAGAACTGTTTTGCAAAGTGATCCCGGGGAAAATATAGAAATAGTTTTCAATGCAGCACAACCTTAAAACAAACACGTTCCAGTGAAAAACAACAGTTTCACTTAAACAGTCAGATATGAGCATTGATTTGCTCAGCTGGCTGGTGGTGGGACCCGCAAAAGAGTTTGGAGGGTCTCCGTGTAAGAGCTGAGAAGTTAGGATTAGAAATGTGTCTGACTTAAGAGGGAGTTTTAAGCAATTAACTCTGCAAGTGAACAAAAGTGAAGCACAAAGAAGCACTAATGGGAAGAGATCATTAATGCAATACATCCGCATTCTCCATCTATACGCTCATTACCTGCTGACAACACCAGTAGGATTTGCCTATATGAGGAAAAGGACCAAAATAGCTATTGCAGAATAAGCCATTCTTCAATAGCTTTCTGTTTGTCCCTGTGTGGACACTGTAGGAATAATTAGCGCACTTATTCTGTTCTAGAATAATCAGTGCACTAATTATTCCCGACTAAAGCATCTTTTATTCCAAAGCACTTTGTCCACAAGGGGAGCTGTGAAATTGCTTGTGCTCTCCTGCTCAATTTCCATGTGTAAAAGGAACATAATCCGTGCTCTTGGAAAAGCCCTACCCCCGGACTCCAGGAACAAGTCAAATTGTAGATAAGTTCCGATCCCCCCATCATTCAGGGCGGTTTGTTAAAGTGAGTGAAAACATAGGGGAGTTGTGAAAACAGGATTCAGCTGCATGGCAGTGAATAAGCTCTTTAGGAGCTTTTTATTTTTAAAATTATTTTAGGCACATATGCATCCAAGCTTATTAGTGGATTTAATGATTGTAGTATATAGAGGCTGACATGGTAGGGGAGACTTTGACCACTCTTTTGCAAAGTGTGAAATGCTGAAATTGGGTGAGCATATAGCATAATTATCTAATTTGATGGGATATCTTCATCCAGACTGTGTGCTTAGAAACACCACCGATCTAGCAGGTTTTTGTGATGCAATGCAATTAAATGGAAGACCAATATGGCTAGATAGTGACCCCACAACTCTGTTAGAATCCTTTCAAAATGAAGGATGGAAATTGTAGTGTCATCTCTTACTAAACTGGGAGGAGAGTCACAATACACCAGTCTACTTACCACTCTCCTTTCAGCAGCCCATCAGAGGCAGACTCCACCCCCTATCTCTGTACGTATTTTTAAAAATATTTCCATTTTATTAAAGGAGGTATAACCATCCCTAAGAAACAGACTCCTCTTTTCTAGAGAGGATAACTCACTGAAACAAAGGGATAAACCCCTTTTCCTCACATGCCACATGATTTGGCCCAATATTTGGGAAATACAATGCTCAGATAACAAGGCTCCTACTCTGAGAAACTGGATACAACATGCAGTAAAAATAAAAAAAGCTCTTTTCCACTTCCATGTTTCATACCAATTGCACTGTTTCAGCATCCATCCTCTGCCTCACTAGAGGGAAATCAAATGCAATTTGGAATATATTTCAAAGTAAGTGCCATGATTGCTTAGCATGTATTTTCAGTAACATTTGCAATGGTCACAGGATGTGATTTTCTAAGGTTTTGCCAATCTTTCCTTTGCCTGGCTAGGATCTAGGTAGTCATCTGATATTTCTCAAAAGACATTCAATGTCTTGAAGAATTCAACCCCTTCTCACAGTATTACTTTGCTATCAATTTCTCAGGCTTTGGTCTTGAAACTTATGTAACCCAAGGTACACTTGGATTAAACTTGTTATTTACACAAATAACAGCTCCAAATTTATTACCAATAATATTTTGTGTAATATGGTGAAAATGGACTAAATTACGTTGATTTTTATTATATCATAAACCCAGAATTCTGCACAGAAAAAATATTAAACTCCCTAATAGAAGAAAATACTGACATATACCACGCATCTGTAGCTCCAAAAAACTCTGCTGATGGATTTATTTTCATTTTACCAAACTAGTAGAACAAATTTGATTTGTGACAAATAACATTTGTCTATTTAATGCTCATAAGACAGCATTTTTTTTCTAGTGATACCCATAATAAGTTTTTCCTCAATTAAAGTTTCTGTTCATTTACAAGATGGATGCAATTATAAATACAAGATGTTCAGTATTCTCAGCTCAGACTGTTATTATCTTGTGTTTCTCTTCTGCTACTGTAGCTATTCTACACTGAATTGAACTAGATTATGATTACTAGTTAAGAACTGAAAACACTGCCACTTTTACTTCCTTCTGCCAGTTACTTTATAAATAAATACTTTCAATTACAAAATTGTTCTCAAAGAAATGGGAATTATGTTGAAAGTACCCCACTGCTGCTGTAACAGTTTCAGATTTATTGAATCCTCCTCACTGTATTACAATAGCTCCTGCTGTTTTACCTGGACTGCAGCAATGGCAGACTCCAGCCTTGTATTTTTTGATGTTTCAAACCATCTGGGATAAAAAAAAAGACCAAATATTCTTCTATGTTCAAGCTTTTGATTAGAATCAGGACGAAAATACTAAGAAGAAATTTTAAAAAGGCCCTTTCTCATTTCAAACAGGTTAGGTAAGAGCCACGCAGCTACATTTCAGTTTTACAGTTATCTCAGATTTTACAGGCAAGGGTCTAATTTTATTTTATTTGTAGTTATTAAGGCCAACTCTAGCGTAGTGGCACAGACGATACAGCTGAGTGAGGCAGACAAGAGAAGAAATATGTTTAGCATTAAAACAATGCTGAACTTGGAGAGACTTACTTCCCCATCTGCAGCTATCCTACAGCTAGTGCTGTGCTCTTAAAGTCATGCTTATGAGGGAGTTTCATATCAGATTTCTTGATCTGATTGTCATAATCATTAAAGTGAGAATACAGGCTCCGGATATGGGCTTTGCCACTGTATCAAGGCATGCTGAAAATTCAAACGCTTGGATAATTTCACCATCCTGTTGCCTTAGTACTGAATCATTCTCATTTCTTTTTGAGCAGAACAACAATTTCAAAATGAAAGCTTTGTGATGACACCCTTCCTTCCTTATATCTATCCTTTATATTCAAACCTTGCCTCAGTGTTTTAAATTGCTTCTTCTTTCCTTTCTGTACACATTAATGTACATTTTAAGTGTACATCAGAACATTTAGATCTCAGAAATTACAAGTTATCACTGGTTTACAGACCATTGCATCGTAAACAGCAAAGACAAAAATACAAAGTAGTGAAGGTTCCAGAGTGAAGAAAAGCACTGACTTTGCTTTTATACTATAAATAACTTCCAGTGCACCAAGAATAAGCCATGGCACTTTTTATTTTTACTAATTGATGTTTCTTTGGGGATTTATTTGTTGTTGCTTTTTTTGTTAGGCATTCCATGTATGTATGCACAGAAGCGAAGGAAAACCTGCTGCCGCTCAGCTCTTACCCATTCCAGCACCCAGTAATCTAAAGCCAAATACTACCCACTCATTTTAATTGTCTCGCTGAGGTCAAAAGGATTATTTACTTGTTTAAACTGGTCCTAAATAATAAGTAAGGGAACTAAATGATACTTAGAGATTGTTCCAAAACAATATAAACAAAACCAGATCAGCTGTCTCGCCAGTTGCTCACATGGAGATTCCAGAAAATCTATCCATAACACATCAAATTCTTTCTTTTTATTTTCATTCTTGACAAACTGTTCTTTCATGAACACAAGGGCAGGAAAAATCTACCGCCAGATGGTGAGCTAGGGTATCAGATATTGGATCCAACGGTTCACTGAAAGCAGCCAACATTCTCAAGGAAAGACATTTAATGGTATCTGAAAGAAAAAGCCCCCATTTCAGGAAAAAGTAAAACAAAATCAACGAGGTGGACAACTGTAAAGTTTATATGGAAAGAGGATCACTGTGTAAGCTGGCATCAGAAGAAAGTGAAATAAATCCAGGAGAGCCATTCAGTCAGTGACCTTTGTTATAAATTACACATCCGGAGCAAGGCCAGCAAGCAACCAGCTTTTGATGTCAGGGGAACAGAGAGTAATATGCATAAATTTATGCTGAATGTGTGAGCTTTGGTAAATCTTTGGCTTTGCTTGACATTCTCGTCCCAGTTCTTCACTGGTACTCCCTTCCCAAAACATTACAGAGTGCTTTCTGTGTTCTGTCCCTTGCCACCATTGTAGATGCATTCTGAGTGTTACGCATTACTGAAATTAGCCCGCTATGAGATCCTGGCAGTTTGGAACAGCCTCAAGCAGAGAAATAGATAAACACATATTTGTAAAACTATGAAATGCCTCAGTTGAAGGTAAGCAAGGAAATTAGACTTGCAGAGTTCATAAGGGGAATGCAGATCATAAAATCAACAGACTCCCTGAGATAAAAATAATGACCAAGCAGTTTAAGCCTGTAACACACTGAAGATCACACAAAATGAGCTTGGCAAAGGACGATACACAGAACAGTCATTTGGAAACACCATACCATGCTCAGATCAGGAAACCATCCCATATAACCTCACTGATTTCGGGATTTGTTTTATGATAGGCAACATAGTGAATTTCCAAATACACTTTCAAATCAGACCTTAATGTAATCTCCATTTACAAGCTGGACTCCTTTCCTTTTTGAGTTTCTTACTAAAATCCAGCTCTGTGCTTAAGATTTAAAGGGGCTTTAGGTTTCTCCATTGCCATAAGGGGCTTTTAATTTATTTTTTTTTCTGTCACTCAAGAGTAAGCTGTGACTTTTGGCACCAGATTTCCTCCACACTATCACTGTCAAACAAAACTAACTCATGTGACTGCAACACTGTGAGTCCAGACATTTTCTGGTTTGACCGAGAGAAACCTTTGGCCTTTAGAAAATTGGATGGTTCAAGTCACCCTTCTCACAATCTGTTCTGAAATGTTTGTTGAATGTAAGAGGTACAACATGAAGATGCCCTTAGACTGTGACAGTAAGAAGTCTGAGAAAGACAAACGTCATACAGGAATCCCAGTTCTGTCCCTGGAATGTTTGAGACAAAATACTCTCCAAAGACAGATTATGCTACAGCTATTGATGGTAGAGTTATTTTACTTTCCTCTGAAGCAGACCCTTCTTGTTCCTCCCAGTCACTGGACTAAATGGAACACATATGAAATAAAAATGAAATAAAATAGATATTTCTATGCACCACCATTTTAATTTCCAGACCTAACAAGAAAATGACTTTGCAAATTAACATTCTTCCAATCAAGTTATAGTGCTTTTCATTATTCTTTGCCTAGTCCAAATTGAGGACTGGCTGATGGCCACGTGTCCCACAGATTTATTACCACCAGAGAATAGGAAAGGTTCAAGCTCCATTGTTACTCCTTTCTACTACTGCACACAAATGTAGAAGGACAGAAGAGGCAGGGAAAAACCAGGACCACAGCTGAAATTCATCCAGTGTTTTGGCTATCAGAATTGGCTGACCATAGTAACAGACAGATTTTTCATCCCCTGAAGTGGAGCAGCAAAGGGACAACTTCTTTGTGCTGCCAGGACACCTAGAGTAGGGCTTCTGCATTTTGAGACACGATTCCTTGAGGCAATATGACTGAAGGGATGTGGCTCCCTCCAGCGCAGGGTTCTGCTTAAATGCAACACTGAGCCCTGGAAAAAGATATTAACTCATTCCTCATTTGAGCTGCCAAACGTACCAGGAATACCTGGCAGCAGCTCCCTGCCATGCTGCCAACCATTCTAGGTACACAGCCGGCTATTTCAGTGATTTCAGAAGAACTCAAAGGATTTGCAGCACAGCAGCAACAGCAGCAGAGAAACAAAAACAACATTTTATTTCTTTGCACAAATGTCTATCCCATACTGGAGTTAAACACATTCAGGCACAAAGCTCCAGAAATAACTAATGTCCTTCGCAGCCCAAACCCAAACCCAAACCCAGGATCAGCTCCCTCTCTATAAATCAGACAATTAAACAGTCAATACCAAGCAATTGCCTCTCCTATTCTCAGAATGTTTTATGTTCACATCACAAGCAATCCTGCAAGGCCTTGATAGGTATATCCATTATTTATGGTCTGCCATAATTATGTTGGGTACTTATAGCTTAGCCTGCAGGAGGCAGTGTCACGTGTGGAATGCAGAAGTTAGCAATGCTAATGAACTTTTGCAGGGGATTTAGAAAAACTGTTATTTCTATTACAAGAAATGTAAAATGGCAAGGAGTTGAGAAATAACATCTGGTCTAGCACAAAACTGGGGAAGGTCACCATCGGTTTTGAACCGCTGAAAAATTTCCAGATCTTTACTCAATATGGCAATGAATTCAACGGGGAAATTAGGTAACTAGTGTTGTTACAGTAGAGTACCAAACTACCACATCTAAAATCCTGGCTTCCCTTAAGTTTCCTTAAAAACTACCATCTGTTCCAAAGGGACAACACTTCCACCCAAAATGTTTTGGGGTTTGACTTCTAATACCCAAAAATAAGCATTGTGTGAGCAGAAAGGAACATGCAGGTCTTCAAACTAATTTGTAATCTAGGAGCTAAGGACATAGTTTTGCCTCAGCCTTTTCTGATAGTTTTGGGCAAGTTATTTAATTGCACTGCAACTCCTTGCATAAAGCATATCCCCACCAGATGATTAGGATTACTCTCTTGGACAAGATAGCACAAGATGGTCAAGACTGTGGTAATAAAAAGGCATCTGAATGATCTTGCTAGGGGAAAACTAGTATTACGGCACCCAGTTTAAATGACTAGAAGAGATTCTAACCTTTTGGACAAAGTTTAGGACGCCCTCTGTTGTTTGTGAAACAGGGGAACTCTCACAGTTCTTAAAGGAGCTAAAATTCAAACTTTTCAGCTGTGAGCACCAAAACATGTAAACTTCAGCTTGGGTGGGATGCTGGGCTTGCAGAAGTCAATTGGATGACCCACAGCTAAATTCTAATCTAGTAATCACAGGATAAATTACAGGGCTGCACTTGTATTCCAGATGCAAGTGCCCACCTTCAGGCTGGAGCTAGCCACCACCCACCGGTGGCTTTTTAATGGTTTAGAAAAAAAAAGGGGGGGATAAATCTGGATGCAGATATCTCTTGGCATATTTACTATTTCAGTGAGAAAAATCAGGAAAGCTGTTGATATTCATACAAACAGCAGCGCTCCTATTGGAGTATACAGGTATAGTGATATGGTACCCCATGGCTATGGAAGAAATAGTGCGTGTCAAGAAACTGGCAATACCAGTAAGGTTTCAAACATAAACACTCAGCTTTGAACTGAAGTAGTGGAGAGAGAAAGAGATGATAAAACAGACACTCAGCAAAGGCTCTGCACTGATTGCCAGACAAAGTTTCAACTTTTTCTTTTTTTTTTTTTAAAAAAAGCCTGCTAATTTGTGTTTATCAGCACAATGAAAGGTTGGGCATGGAAAGATGCTCTGAACTTAAAAGCTTAAACTGGACTGTCTCCATTTCATTCTTTTTATTAGCCATCAGCAAGTATTCTGCACAGACACAGCCCATGAAAGTAATAATAGAGACAAATTAATTAGATGACTGTATTTCAATCATGGGGTTTTCTTGACATTTTATACCAAAGGAATGCAGCTCAAGCAGTTTGTAACTGACAGCAATGCCATGAAATTGCACTACAGCCTTGATAATTATCCTCTTCATTATTTTTATAATATATAAAGAGATAAAGTACAACATTCCTCTTTCATTTTATAATAGTATAGAGTATAATGGAAGCAGCTGAAGGAGGATGTTTGTCTTACAATGCTACAGTTTAAATCTAGTGACAAGGAAAGAAGTATCATTAATGATGCACAGAGAAGAGCACTACAAGCAGTCATCCTTTAGATAATTATTTTATGCGAACTGTAAACATATGAGATAAATAACATACCCCAAACTTTTTTCCTTTCCTCTCTTTCCTTAATATTCAAATGTTGATGATAACTCACTAGAAGGAAAAAATACATTCATCTCATTTACATAAATTTCCTTCTTTGTTAAAAGCTAATGTTGTCAAAGCTTATAAAAAGATTGATAGCACAGAAAGGGCTGGCCATTTCTTTTATATAGCAGTACTAAACTCTTCTGTACCACACAAACCCAGAAAATTATTAGAAGTGAGAAGAGTCCTTTTGGCTCCAGACAGAGACACAAAAGGAGTAAAGGTATTATCAAGTATTATGGATAATTTTTATTAGGGAGTGTAGCAGTAAAACATTGAAAATTCCATAGTTTGGCAAACCATTTTAAGATATTTCAGAAAATGTAGGTAGGGAAGTCTCAGCTGGAACATGACAAACATGTACAAGGATATGAGAAGTTACCATTTCCCTATCTACCCCACTGTCAGCTCAACTCAAAATACGAACAACAGAAGTCAGCTCCAGATGGTTACAAAAGAAATCAGTTTGTTACCTTAGTAAAGAAATCAGGATAACTTCAGGAACAGCAACTTTACAGTAGTTTCAGCAGAAGCTGCCAAATTAAGCCTGTGGAGATATGAAGCATTTAAAGCAGCTGTGGAGAGCTGTAACCTCCTGTCTCTGAGCACGAAGTCAGGATGTTCCATTTGTGAAACCCCTATGAAAGATAAAATGTATGTAGTCTAGGCAACATCAGCTTCTTGTCATAATTAACTTTTTCCTAATAACATGACGATATATGCTTCCTTCTGTAGATTGCCTGGGTCCAGGAGAAGAGCTGTATTTTTAATTTACTAACATACCTTTAGAATTTATTACTTCAGTCACTGTAAGTAACACCTAGAAAGGAAGATGGCTTCTGCATAAAATGAAAATCCATCAGTAAGTTGGTTTTTTTTTTGTATCACAAGAGGAATGTGAGACTCTGGTATCATGGATCTCAATAGGAGTGTTGCAGGAATGCAGTCTTTGATCATATTTGCCACAGTATAAGGAAATTATCTTCAGGGTGTCTGATTGAGGCTTATATTTTTATTATCCTCATGGCACGGGTGTATGTGGGTACTCCATGCCACTTATCAGTGAGTTTTGCAGAGGTTTTGACATAATTAAGCTTTAAACAGGTCTGTTAAAACTTTGTGTGGAAAGAAAAAAAAAAGCCAGAAACATTTGGCTGTTTCCCCAGGTATCATATGAATGACAAAACGTACCCTTTTGCATTGTCAAGGCCATGTATTCCTTTAAATGTACCTGACACGTCTAAGCATTTTAGCAACACATACTTTTGCAATGAGTTTTGGCTAAATCTACAACTTCAGCAATTCACCCACCAGTTCCTGTGTCACGCAGCCCAGCTGATCCTGTAGTTTCCTGCAAACATGGACTTGTCAGGCAATGCACGCTCTGCCTTGCTTGACTACAGCACAGGAATACATAACATGGGGTAGGCAGGGTGGCCTTGCAAAACACACACCATACATCTCACCTGTGCATCCACAGGACTGCCAGTGCACTCCCTGCACATACCCCACATGCACGACAGACCTGATATGTCCTCATTTCAGAAGATTCCCTGTGCATGTTATGTAGGGCCAGTCCACAAGTGTGCTGCATGTACAGAACTGCCAGATCCCTTGTGCACACAAGAGACCAGCTCTGTGTTAACAGCACATTGAACTATTGCAGTCTTTCCCAGTGACTCCATGGAAGATGGCCTTTAAACACATCTAAAGTCAACCTTATCACTGGGGGAAAATACTTTTCTAAACCACACTACAGCTATCCAAGAATGTTCTTTCTATTCCATCACGTATATCCCCAGGCAGTTATTTTCATTGTTTTTCAATGGATCAGAACAGACTATGATATTTTCGTGCATACAAAGAATAAGGCAATACTAGCTTTTGATCCTGAAGAACAAAAGGCCCACATTAACCTATGTGCAAAGACAGGAGAGCTGACAAAATGGGGGGAGAGGGAGAGGAAGAGAATCTGTCAGATCTTTGAAGTAATCCAAAGTCAAAAGTTTCCTCTTAAGAATATATGAGCAATGTGAACTTACCCTACCCAGGAAGCCACCTCACAAGGTAAACATTTTCAGAAGACAAGTCCTTGAAACTCTTCGGAGTGTCAAAGGTTGCAATGAGCAAAGAGACAGCAGGTTTAGGGCATATCTCTTTTGAAATATAGCAAACTTCCCTAATTTTTTGAGATATTTTGCAGATAACTCCAACAAAAGCCCCCTTGGACTTGGTACAAAAACAGCCTGTACCACTGGAATAAATAAAGGGATTCAAGTCAAGCCTCAAGGAAAGGAAAACCAACACAAACCACCAATCATCCAACTCTTCCCACCAAAAAAACCCCAACAAATCCAAACTAAAACAAATTTCTAAAAATTAATGTGTCTTGAGTATCCAAAAATGTGAGCTATCAGAATTGCCTATTCAAACAGAATCAGTGCTTTGGAAATAGCTGAAACATTGAAGACCTTTCCACTCATCAGGTGTTCATTATTTACCTCAGCTGAATCCCCAGAACAGCTTCCATGAGCTTGCCAGCGCTAAGTCTGCTCACATCACTCTCCAAGCAGGTTATGCTCAGAGACTGAGTTTGCACCTAAGCTGACAGTGGGTGCTCATACAAATCCTTTCAGCTATTTAACAAAGAGCTCACAATGGTTACCTGAAAATATCTGAGACATCCTCCTGATTAAAATTGTAGAATGTTGTCGCTTTTATGTATAAACTTTAAAAAAATTTCAGACTTAAGGGAACAGCAGTAAAAAAACACTTTCCAACAGTTGTTAATTAAGCACACATACATAATTTTAATTTGCTCAAACCTAAGTTATTACTTTTACTGTTTCATTGTTAATTCAATGGGATGTTAAGCACACAAAAAGTTTTAAGTGCATAGATAAGACCCCTAAATTAGGCCTGTTCACATAGGTAATATAGATAATAGAGATACCCAAAATAGTATCTACAAGTAGAAAAGAAACAAAGGGTGGAAGTTTCTAAAAATGAGAGCTTGAAGGGACATAAAGCATACAGCAGATACACTGTTAGATTTCTTCATACGGAGGCACTGCTGCCACAGCATTGTTTCTTCAAAGAGGTAGCCCCTCAACAACATAAAAATATACAGATTTTCAAACACAGTGAAATATTTTCTAATATGAACATCCTAAAAAGGGGAAATCAATAAATGGCATGAAAAACTTCAAAGACGGACCTCCTGTCAATGACAGAGGTTCTTCAGCAATGCAAAGTCTTTGAAGAAGGACTCCCAGTGCTGGGAAACCTTTGAAGTGACAGAAAGCAGACATTTATAATTACAGAAAGGTGCGGTGTCCAGCAGAGATAGTAAAAAGATATAACTGGGGTATGTGTGGGGGAGGTTGAGCGATGGCTTGGGCCCTGAGTGACCCTGCTCACTTGAAGCCTAAAAGCCTGCAAGGTCAACTCTATATCCATATGAAAGAGACAATTTGTGAAATGGAGATGTGGGTAGGGCTTAGAAACCAAATTACTGCAGCTTTCACACTTCTAGCATATGTTTATTAAACAAGGCATCTCTCTCTTCTCACTACCCCTGCACACACATAACCACACAGCCCGCTTCCACTTTGCAGGCTATAGCTCCCCTGAGGGGGTGGCTGGGCTTGTTATGTCCATTGGCTCAAAAGCTGGCTCGCACTAAGAAGTGGGGGTTAAGTCCAGCTTTACAGATATTTATCTATATGTTTTTCATTAGTATATCACTCCTTCCTGAAATTCTTACTCCCCTCTTCTTCCCTGCTCCCTGGCTATTTTTTGATAAAGCGATACAGAAATCCAGAGAAGTGAAAAATTGTATTCTGGAAGAAAACCCTGAACTGTCCAGATTCTGAAATTCCTTGCATTCTTGGCTACTTAAAAGGAAAAATGTAAAAGTTTAATTTACAGGAATAGATTTTTTTGTTTCCCCTCAGACTACAAGGAAATTCTTTGCTATGTTTCTGGAGAAAAGCAGGGTCTGCCCATGTTCTGAACAGTCTCAAAGCAGAAGTCATTTCAGCATGTTATTGAGCTCACACTGGGGTAACTAGCTGAGACAGAGTTAACAGCTCACACTTGTCCCTACCTTTCATACCTCCACCATTCAAGTTGTCCTAAAGCATAGGCTGGGGTCTCTTGCTTCTGCCCCATAAATCATATAGCTACATCCAAAATACTCATTTTCAGCTTCTTCCGTGCCTGTGGCATACTAGAAATATAACATTTACAGAAAAACATCACTGCATGATGTCAGTCAAGGTTTTCTGTGAAGCTGAAATGAAAGACAAATACAGTAGGTGCTGCCATCTCATTTGATTTCAACTTGATCTTTCTTGTATAGCTAGACCAGGGTATGGAAGCAGGACTTCTCACAGTGAGGCTGAAATGAGTCTTCCAGTCAAGGTGTCTGTATTCTTCTGCCATGGTGTGAGAAGAACACTACAGTATCCTGTTCCACCCGTGAGCCTCAAATCCATAAAGACCCTAGGCAGGAAGGAAAAAAAACTACCAGAAAGCAAACACCAGCTCCTTTTGCCTTACGCTTCCCTGCAGGCTTGCATTGCTAAGTGCTTTCATGCAAAGGTTGGTAGAAGACAGTATCCTTCTCAACACTGAAATAAACACATGGACAATGATGCTTCATAATTTTTCCATGTCACACAGCATCCAGAGATCTCAAATCCAGTGACTAACACAGTTTATGAATGGGAAAACGGAGGTCCTGGACAGAAATTCAGGCTGGCTCTGCATTAAACCTTAAAGTCACACAAACAGATGTTTATTATCACAGGAAATTCAGAGTAGACAGCACTGAGTCTATTTTTGCCTTTAGATAACCTTCAGTCCCAGGTTAAGGTCAGAACTAGGGAAAAATAATACCGAAGTCCAATGCAGTCTTTAGAGAATTGCTGAAGCTTATTTTGTTGAACTCTTCTTTTGCTGGCCAGACAGCAACCATGTAATTAGGATAACTATGCAATAGTGTTTTTAAGGGAGTGCTATAGAGAAAAACTCAAACTACAGTACATATAAAAGCACTGTATTTGTTTTCTCATGCATCAACAATTTAGTGTTTCTTCTGTTCAGGAGGTTGGCCTGAAGGGAATAAGGGAAAGGAAATCACAAAGATTATTACCTTTTTATAACTATCTTTCTAAAAGCTATGGCAGTGGCTACATGAGGTGTGTAGTAAAAAGGGAAAAAAAATCCTAAATACCAATGGAGACACCGTATGGAAACTCAGAAGCAATTAACATGCAGACAAAATTTTTAAGAGTAGTGATGAAATTAAGTATTGTTGCCAGAAGATGTTTACTACTTAAAATATCTTTCAGGTCTTTCAAAATATTGCTTGGAGGATTTGGCATGACAAAGAAAGCAGATGTCAGATAACACATAACACATCAAGAAAACAATAATATATTCTGAGCTTAAGAGTCCTGCTGGTGATATGGGACAAAAATATGCCTGGGCAATCTGAAATAGCTTTTAAATAAAACAAAACCAAAACAAATTTAGACGTTATTTTTCAAGTGCCTACACATCATGTAAATTTTGTGCTACAAAAAGTTAGGCAACAGACAGGATGAACTCAGCAAAAACTGAGATTACCCCAAATGCAAGATCAGTGGAGATTGTTTTCTGATGTACAGTGTTTGCTAGCTGTTTGACATGCACTGATAAGATTCAGAACATCTGAAGTATGATATGTGGTGCTGTTTCTACCACAGCTGTTTAATGCAAACAGTTTCATAAAATAAGCACCCTAAATCCACAGCTGAACACCCTTATAAAAAAGAGGGTGCAGATGTAAAGACCTTTCCAAACTGAGAAGCAAGGATACCTTCCTCTTGGAGGCTGCTGAGAATCCTTTCGCATGTTGCGGAATATAACGTTCAGTGTGTTCTGGGTTGTGCTATGGCATGTAAAGATACCTGTCTTCTCTTCATGTCTGTTACTGGGATTTCTTAGGAGCTGCGTACCAGTTGCTCCTCACTCTCACCTCCAGGATTCTGGGTTATTTCTGTGATCAGTTCAGCAGAGCAGTGGCTTTTCCCCGCGTAGAATGAGGACATGCTCTCTGCTGATGAGTTGAATTGCAGCAGTAGTAAACCTTAGATAACACCAAAAGATGAGAGGTCGTTGTTCCATCACAGACAATTAGGTAACACTTTACTTACAAAAGAGACCAGAGGAAAATGAAAATATGCTTAGTGAGCTAATTACACCACAGGGACATTCTCATGACGTTGTAAGAAAGGGATTTACGTGACCACATACAGAGGAACCAGTGGTGAGGCCGTAAAGTAAGGACCAAATAACCCTGAATTTAATAGCATAAAATAAACCACAAGCAGACAGCCCTATGAATCAGAACATCAGTATTTCTGATAACTGGAAAGACTTCAGGACTCATTTTAGGGGCAGACAACTACTATCACTTGTCTTACAGGTATACAGGAACTTAACAGGCTCAGTTGCCAGATACAGTGAGCTACTATATTCATACCTTTAAAAGGGAGGAAAAAAAAAAAAAGATCACAATTGTCCATAGCCTAAGGAACAAGAGAAAGTAGTACAGAATGACCAAAGTTATACACCTGGTTGATATCCCAGGGTTTTCCTGCAGATGATAATAAATTCAGTGAGTTTGCCAAGATATCATCTTTGTCATATTCCTTTTTGCTGTTCTTTCCTTATATTTTGCCTGAGAACACAAGAATCAGATTTATGAAAAATGTATGCTGTTGTCAAGTACATACAAGTAATTTCTGTGAAGTGTTAACTAAGAAGGACTTATCTGCCAAAATTTAAGTATATGTTTGTTTTTAAGCACTTTTTATTTTCATTGTTCTGTGGGAATCATCAAAATATGATAATGTATTGTTTAAATTCTAAACTTCAAATATAATAAACTAACCTAAGACAGGACTAATGCTGAGAACTCAGTAATTCTCCTTATATCCATTGGATTTCAGGCACCTCTCAAGCTTCCAAATGCCTTTCAAATTCTAGAGATGTCTCACAAAAAAACCACCCAACAACCAAAACCAAAAAACAGACTTTCAATTTTTTTCAAATATCAATCAGAATACATTTCTTACTTCATTAAATAGCCTCTTCCAAAGACACAAGAGCTGCACATAATGAAAACTTGACATGTGACAGCATAAATCTCTAAAACCCAGATGTTATGAAACTTCTCCAAAAAAAGGTTCCATAGTATTAAATTCTATCAGGTAACATATACATACAGTTTCCATAATATGTTCAATTTTTCAGTATCAATAAAAGAGAAGGGAATGGATCAGACCTCTAACATTCATTATGCAGCATAGCACAAAGAGGAGAGAATCCCTTGCTCAAACAAGTGCACTATATCGCAGTCTTATCCTGCAAACAGTGACACATGTGAAAGCCAAAGTCAGTAATTGTGAAACTAATTCTATCAATATTAGTAGAATTAAAGCTCCCTAACTGCTTATCAGGATTGACCTGATACATGACATACCGGAGAAAGAAGAGTACAAAATTCACTGCAGAACAGAAAATGGTAAGTTTAGTTGCACCTTTCTAAGGACTTTTGCTGTTTCTGGATATAGTTTAAGTGTCCTTTGTGAACAGCAATTAACTGTTTGAAATGAAAAACAGTGGCTGAGAGTTAAGACTTCAAAGATCATAGTATCAAGATTTCTAGGGCTTTACAGAAATCAAGTATGAAATGGATATTCATAACATCATAGACACATTTGGGTTGGAAGGGACCTCAAAGATCATCTAGACCCAACCCTCTACCTTGGGCAGGGACACCCTCCACTAGCCCAGGCTGTCCAAAGCCCCATCCAACCTGGCCTTGAACACTGCCAGTGAGAGGGCAGCCACAGCTTCTCTAGGCAACAAGTTATAGTGCCTCACCACCCTCAGAGTGAAGAATTTCTTCCCTAGATCTAATCTAAAACTCCCTTCCTTCAGCTTAAGGCCATCATCCCTTGTCCTGTCATTCCATACCCTTGTAAACAGTCCCTTCTCTAGCCTTCTTGTAGGCCCTCTTCAATTCCAGCCTGTCTCCAGTGAGTGATATGATACAGGACATGCAGACACCAGAACTTTCTGGAATAGCAACTCAAGGTCAGTAGAACACAGCAAGGCTTCTTAAATGGCACTAGGCTACTATATGGAGGCAACTAAATGTTCCTGTACCTGAGGATGTGGGGGACACTCTGAAGTGCAACCCAGATAACCCTCCTGGTCCCTGTAAGCACTGTTGTAACTTGTCTGCAAGTTTCCTAAACACACCTTTAACACTTGCCCCTTAACCCTGAGCAGGTCAGGTCAGTGCTTTGATTTAGCATCCACAGACTAGAGGACTAATCCAACATGCAACTGTATGTAAACAAATCTCACTAAACATGACAGGATCAGCTCAAAGTTCCCTCAAAAACTTCGGTGACGAGGCTGTCAGTCTCACTTCCTTAAGATGACAAGGTCAGCAGCCACAGTGTTTATGCAGGGTCTGGAGGATAGTACCACTGCCTTCTGCAGCAAAGCAATGCCCAGAGAAGTACCCTAGCCACTGGGATTGTTTAGTAGTGACCTACCCACAGATGTCTAAGTCTTATGTGCTTTTATGGAAAGCACAGGGGCAGACACATCAGTCTCTGGTGATGCCTGACCTCCAGGTCACCTAAAGCTGTGGCCGCTCCTAGAGCGCCCAGTCCACTGATCAACCAGACTCACTCCACTCTGGCTTCCAAAACCAGGGTGCAGCCACCACATGACAAAACCCTGAATCTCACATCACGCATGAGTCAGATCACAGCCCAGCAGTACACTCATGTCCCGCAGTTCAGATAACTTAGGGTCATAGCATGACTGGGCAATGGAGAGGACTGCCCCTCCCTGGGTATGTTGGGGTGGGTACAGACCCTAACAATTAGGAGGTTTCAGCTACTATGATGAGAAGGGCTGTCTGTGAGTCAAGGCAAAATGAATCCAATTCCCATAGCTACTAAATGACAAAGACTTCAGAGATACAACTTCTTCACTTTGAAGGTTAGCAGGGTACAGAACAGGAGGGGAAGAGGTGAGCCTCATCCAAAAGGAAGGATGGCACTTAGATTCTCCCCTCCGGTTTTTTTGGGTTTTTTTAGTTTTGTGCGTTTTTTTTAAAGGGAGACCAGGTGATCCAAAAAGCCACAGGGAAAAAAGAACACAACAAGGAAGCAGAAGATTGTTCTTACTTCTGGTATGGTCTAGACTCCTCGCAAATAACAGGGATTTGTTATGTTGCAGGAAAACTGAGCATCTAGCTGCAGCCCTCCTGCAGAAATCAAGGCCTGATGTGTGCAGGTCTTTGACCTTACCTGATTTTCAAGGACATTTTTCTTCCTTTGCAAACCGTTATCTCAACTTCAGTGGCAGTATCGGTCTAAAATCCAAAGCATAAAATTCAGACATCTCCTGGACTATCAGCTTTCTTTTGTATTTTTCTATCAACATTATAATACAATAGAGAGAGAGACTAACTTCTAGAGGGTTTGGAATTAATCTGTTCAAATTGTTATTGTTTGGAGAGCATGCATTTTTCTAAGAATCACCTACCTCTCGTATCCATAAACTATACACAGTATGGTGGGTTGGATAACATCAAAGGAAGCAGATCTTTTTCAGTAATATATCGTATTCCGTAAATCAGCCTGAAAGGCATTTTTCAGCTCATTTTGATTTTTATGCTTTCTTTTTCCTGCTGTTTGATGTAAAACTGACAAAGTAAAACTGACAATAAGCTGCAGAGAGATGCAAGCTTCCTAGTACAGAAGAGTAAACATTTCTCTTAACAGATGGAGCAATTTCCAGTTTTATTATCATTAACAAACTTCAAAACTCTATGCAAGCAGAGGAGCCAACGAGCAAGCAGTATATCCTGAATGTTGCTTTACTGTTATATTTTTACAGATACCTTTATATTATCTTTAGAAGATTGTACAAGTTAAGACAGGATCAGCTACACATATAGGACATTCTCAAGGACCTCAGTCTAATACCGGGGAAATTTGACTGTGAAGGATGAGACAGACTGCTCTCTTTGAGTCACGAAACTTTTAGCACTCAAAAGCCAGTATTTTCCACCCCACAGCAACACCGGACTGCAGTTATTGCCTGTTCTCTGACGCAAACCAGCTGCATTTTCTGCATAGAACACAGATGACGTATAGAAAGTAAATATAGAGATTGAAAATGGGAGAGTAATACAAATAAGGCCACTGATGAAGTGGAGTGAGGAAATACTTGGGGAAGACCTGATGCCCAAGTTGACAAAGTTGTGCAGATAAACTTTACGTGGGATGAAGAATGAGCACCAAAATGTCCACAGGATTGATTCTTCTCTGTCCCAGTTTTAATGAATCTGCCCCATAAAGCATGTCAGTCCTTTTCAAAGAATAGCCAAAGAGAAGGTTCATATTCTCAGCCCACAATCTATTGCTGCCAACGCATGTGTTACTCAAAGCAGCATCACCCAGGGATGAACCCATGCCTCCAATTAGGAAAATTACTGTAAATATTTTTTTCATCCATCCAGTCTTTTTCTTTTTACAATATGCTTTTTTTTTTTTCTACTGTATAAAGACATCTAGTGTATGAAGGTGTTTTACATAAATTATTTTGCGAGGATTACACATTATGAACCACAAGAGCTTTAAACTACAACTGCATTTCCAGACTCATTGAAACTGGCCCAAATTTAGATGTTAAAGCTCCTTGTACAATTTTTCCTTTAAATTTTATCTCTATTATTTTATACATTCAAGTAGCTGGCGGTAAATTGTAAACACAGTTAAAACCTGCAGAGATCCTTTTATAAAGAGTTTAAAAAGCCATTTAAGATTTAAGCCCCTGGATTATTAATTTACTTCAGCATTTGTGAGCTGTAAAGCTGTAGCCATAGCATTTTGTTTTCATGTGTAGCTCATGGACTTTACTCATCATAAAAAGGATGTATCTTTTGTTTGTTTTCACAGTAACTTTTTGCTCCACATCTCTTTTAGTTACAGATTCATTTGTAAGAGCATTTTATTTGCCTGAAATGGGCAGCAATTTAATTTTCTTTTTTCTTCTTTAATGTATCAGTAGAATCAGTTACATGTTTTAAATTAGTAAGGAATAATAATATCCAAAGAAAATTGCAGAAATAAAGAGTAAATAACTCAGTGTTAAAGAAGAATTAATATAATGGGATCACTCAGAAAGTATCGGGATCATTAATGAAATTAAAGTATAACCCATACTAATTTAAAAATTTCGTTTAAGGGCTACATTTAAAATTACTAAGTGTCAGGGGAAAATATTTAAATTATGAAAATAATTATTATAGAGCTCTGACTGGAAAAATACCCATTTACACCAGCCTGAAGTCACCCATTGAGTTTAAATGCATCGATACTCACGCTATATTATTGAGCAGAAAATTATTAGGGTAAATGGCTTAGTTCCATTTACTTTTAAATATAGTTATGATACAAATAAAGATTAAAATATACTATATTTCTTGTATTAGCCCCATCTGACTTTTATGGTAATTACTTTAAAATTAATTTCATTTTCTGAAATATGTATGCTTGTACTTAAGGAGCAGATTTACTGACAACATGTAGGGTGGTTAGTGGGTGACAGCAGCACATCAGGGAGGAGGCTGAATTGCTGCTGGGTTGAGTTCTTGTCCATCACACACTTATATCCAACTCCCACCCCCATATATATACACCTAAAAAGCAAGTGTAAGCACAACCCTCTCTGATTCACTGACCAAGTTTTCTGTGCAAATACCAGCAACATTTTGAACTGTAATATTTCGTAACCAACAAAGATTTTGTGACCAAGCTCTAAAAGAAGGTTGACAAATAGTTAAACTCTGGGAAGGGAGCCTGGAAAATCTGCTACTGGTGAGAGACTAAAGCAGCTGAGGAGATGATTAATATACATCAGGATCACAAGGTGACATCTCAAACACATGGATGTCTTGACTGATCTTCAGTGGAGAGGAGACAGGATTTTACCTACAGTTTATGGGAGTTTAGGAAGAAAAGACTGTAGACAGAAGTAGCACCAGTTATTTGTAGCTGAAGCTACAAAACCTTTCTTTACCTAGTAACTGGAGGATTTGCTAGACACTTTGAAGCCTATCCATCAAATTTGAGTGTCTTCACTAAGCTCATACCATTCAGACAAAACCAGATTATCTAACAGAGAAAGCAGGCCAAACTTTAGGGCACTGGTTGTGCAGAAAGTCTGAGCAGGCTTTTTCAATCCTTTATATATAGAGTCCAATTTCGATAAATAATTCATATTGTAGGTATCTATTGTGCTTCCATGACACAGAACTGCCAAATTTTAAATCCTGGAAATGCTTCTGGTAGGTCTTTCTTTCCTACTGACCCCATGTGTTCCCAATTCATGTTCAGGTTATTGCCCCATGTATTTCGTATTTGCCTCATCTGTCCAGAGCACAAGGGCAAGTGCAGGAGAACTCATGTTGGCAGAAAAGGAGTTGAAAACACAATAACCTTCAAATTTTTTTATTAAATCAGTCCAATGATGATGACAAGGTAAACAATCCATTCTTGTACTGTACACCCATTACAAATAGTATTTGTTGCCAATGACAACCTTCCAGCCAGCTCCAGAGTTCTTCCACAATTACAGTGAATTTCTAAGTCACTAAAATCTAGGTGATTGTGTCAGAAAGCACGTAAAATTTGAAGTAGTTTGTTGACCTCAGTGGAGTTATTCCAAAGGTAGAACAACAAAACTACGGTAGAATGCAGATATACATGACAAATTACTGCAAATAATATCTTTAAGATGTCTAGATAGACTCTCTAAAGACTTCAAATAAAATAAATACTCCTGGTCGATCATAGCTCTGTTAAAACATACAATTAGAGTGGTCATAGGCTCTCAAATAGAATTGATTTTGTCCAGTTTGCGAAAAGAAACATTTTGGGAGAGAAACAAGGGTTGAGAGGAGTTTCATTTTGGGTTTGTTTTGTTGTTGTTGTTTCAGGTGACCTCACGATTTATTTCCAAAGCTGAAACAGTCAGTTCTTTACCTGGAAAAAGAACTAGAAAAAAAGAATATAGCTTTAAAAACAACAAATCTGCAAAAAGACTTTGCTGAGTCTTCCCCCTTCATTCTGTTTGAGATGATCAAACAGTAGATTTCATTTTAAAGCATTCTTATAGCTGCTATATTTAATATACTTTCAAACAACAGAGAAAATGTGGAGCAGAGGAAAGAGAGGAAGAGAAAAGGCATTACCCATTACAGATCTTCTTCCAGTCAAAAAATATTTTGCTGTCTGGGGAAGTTTACAGTTTCAATTCTTTCATGACTTTAAAGAAAATAAAAATAGCCATTAACACAAACATATATATACACACATACCTTCAGAGATGTGTAATCTCCCCTATTAATTTAGTAGTATCAGTTATGGAGTTATTTCATCTGCCTTTTTGACAGGATATGACCCTAGCCCAGTCCCTTTAAAGTTTTATAGACGCAGCTTCCATTAGAAGCAGTGCAAGCAAAAAGAGAGAGAGAGAAAAAGAAGGATAAACAATAGCATATTATTTTTTCTCAATATGCAAATTTAGCTAGGAAAAAAAATGAGCAGAAAATCTCACTTGAAACCCATTTTTTGAAATGTAACTATGCAAAACACTAAGCACAAGCCAAAGACTGTGAGGTAAATCACATCACCTCCAGTCCCTGACACAATCTGAGAGCAAGCAGAGCAGGAATCAAACAGCAAGTGGTTTCTTTGTTCACAGATCCAAGCTCTTTCCTCACCAGAGCTCAGCTCAAATCACTCCTGCTTTCTGCCTTTTTCTCATTTCCCTGGGACAGAGCAACATTAGCAGTGGTTCTGCAGGTAACTCTTCTGTTTTTCATCCTGGTCTCTCACTGCCCGTGGCCTGGGCACTCACAGGCATGATCCTGTCCAACTGCCCAGCAAAACCCTTCTGTACATCTAACTACAGTTTCTCTCTGACCTGCCATACAGCTTTTCTTTTGCATTATCGATTCCAAATCAATTCTGCTTTTTAGTCTAAACATGAGTTTTATGTACTATCAGGTAGTTGTCACAGGCTGGGGAAATGTTGAAATTTCTGTCCTAAACAACAGTGCCTGAGCCAAACATAACCCCTGGCAGGTGTGTGCAGTAACAGGCAGAGAGCAGACCCTGCAACAGAAAAATATGTAAAGGGACAGAGTATGAAACTCAATAACAAAACAGATGCTGCATTTTAAAATATTTAAGTCATATAGGTCTCGGAAAGGATAAAGTGTTAAAGCTATCAAGAGCTCCAGGTTAATTTTTAAAATACTGAAGGAAGCAGATCTGATTTTGACCTCATTAACCAGAAAGGTATGAAGCTTGTTTAAAAGAAAGTGTCAGCAGCAGTGGCAATCATTGCAGCACTGCACTGAACTGCTCCTTTAGCCAAGGTCCAGAAAGGACTGGGCCTGAACTTCTCCTGAGATTTATGGTTGCTTTATTAATTTCTATGTGAGATATGGGCAGACAAAAGGAGAGAACCATGTGGCTTTACGCTGGACCTCACATAAAGCTTTACCTCACAAACTTCCCCTGGATTTGAGTTCAGGGACTTGCAAAGGTCAAGGCAGCATCTTAACCAAAAGAGCTGGCCTGTAAGTAGTTGGCAAGCACAGATACCTGGTAGGAAGCTACATAAATTCAGAATGGGTAGTGGTTAAAAACTCATAATAACAGGACTAAATAAAGAGAAACAAAATTCAGTCAAAAGATCACAGGTGAAAAAGTGTAACCAGTTAGCGCAGGTTCACTTCAAGCCAAAGCCAAACGAACCAGCACACAAGTCACCTGAAGCAAAAAAGTATCTGAATAAAAAGGTAAAGCACAAAGTATAAAATAGCAGCTGCAAAAAAAATCACTAAATTTTGGGCTCCTTCATGAAAATTAACACTACCATAATGCTAATAGATACATAACACGGAGGAACAATTTCTGCAGTTTCAGTAGAGCAATACAGTGGAGATCACTCTTTTCTCTGCTTTAGCAACATCAAAATAATTACTTATAATAATCCTGTTTACTGAACTTAATTCACATATACCATACCAAATATTGCTCTGCCTCATCGGGAAACTGCCTACCTTCTTCCCTGTCTGCATCTCATCCAGCCCAGACTTTCTTCTCTGCCCCAGCCCACAGCTACTGCTGCTTTACTACTAGCAAGACTGCAGCACATCCTGACCCCAGGATTTTACTATCGAAATTTTTCTCATTCCTACAAGTCTGGCTTTTCTTGTCTCTTTGAGCTCGTCTTTACCATAGTCCCACTGTGACAGTCCCCATCTATAGGAAGTCCTATATCTACAACCACGCTAACTTTTAGTGATTACTGCCCTGAACTCACACTAGATCTCCATTTGTGAAGTTTCCCCATGTTTCTGTTCTGTCAGCAGCCATTTCCTCCACTGATTTCACTGTTCGTTTGGCTTTCTGTACCACTGCCCTTGTGCAAGGAACTCCTTGACAGCTTACAAAAAGAGGCCTTTTTTCCACACCACCGTAACTCTCAGACTCTCCCACTGCCTCATTCCTCTAGGGATTTCCAAACAGACAGTACAAAGCATCGCACAGTATACATGGGGAAAACCCAATATTGGCAAGGGACTAAACTCAGCAACATAAAAGGTGGTTTCTGTCTCCACGTTTTGTGATATCCTGAAGTGCTTTCCTGAACTCAGGTAGAAATTGGCACGTGGAGGTGAAGCTTTCTTCCAAAGTAAATAATGGCTCCAGGTTACATCATGTGACTTTACTTCCTTACCTTAAGTAATCATCTGCAAGTGTCAGTTCAATTATCCTTAGTGATTTTATTAGTTATTCCTTTGGTACCTGGGGAGGATCTACTTTTTCTTCCTGCTCCTTTCACCGGAGCAATGGAAGTAAAACCACAGCTCTGCAGCCACCTCAAGTCTTAATTCAAATCCAAACTATGTCCTAACTGCCACAGCGCTGGTCGCCTCTCAAATGCTGCTCTGCTTTCTTTGCCGAATGCGGATGAATTGGCCTGCTTCCATGAGAGGAGGCAGGAGAGCACTGCTGGGGAAGGCGGGGGTAGCACACACATTTGTAAACCACATGGGAATGCAGATGCTTTAGCTAAGCACAGAGGAGGACAATGAGCGGAGAAGTCAAGACCTGTAACCAAGCACAACCTTTTTCCCCATGGAGAAAGAGAACAGGGAGAATGCCTGTGGCGTCTCTTGGCTCCACCTCCATGGCCAGAAAGGTGCTTTCCTCACACATTTAGACCTTCAGGGTTTACCCAAAGTACTTGTCCTGTGACCAGGGACAGGATAGACTTGAACCCTACCACCTACAATTAGTACTGACAGCCTTCATTTTCTTCTTTTACATGCAATATTTACATGAATACATATCTGACAAACACTTTCCAGGCTCTTCTGCTCCCTTACCTACATAACCATTTTTATTTTTAATCACTAAGGTAGTTGAAGAGTTTCAGCTGCTGAAAAAAACCAAACAAACCAAAAAGCCAGCAAACATACTGGCTAATATCTTGGGCCTGTTTATATCTTCTGAGGCTCTGTGTACATTGTAAGGCCTCCTTCTTGTTTTACTGCACACTGTTGGCATGGTTGGAGCAGGAATCTTGTAATGTTGGCCGAGAGGACCCACGCACAGTCACCGAAGCCCCAGGAAGAAAAGAATTAAGAGCCTTCAAAAATGGAAAAGTTTTAAAAAGAGATATTTAAAAGGTTTGACTTGCAGCCAAGTGTTAAACAGTAAATACAAGTTTTAAGTGTCTTAACGATTGAGATGAAGTATCATAATTCAGCAGCATGGAATGGGACCTCTTACTGGGAGAAGCTAAAGAAGAAAACTGAACCAGTACAAAAGGAACCCCCTCTAGGGAAGATCTCACACATTTGGGCCTGAAGTCTAGTTAGAGTAGGCCAAAACCTGATACTTTTATCTCCAACCTTTGACCCTGACATCTGGAAACTTAGTTTGAGTCAAACAGAAGGAAGTTTTCTTTTCTATTTCAAATACTTTATAGAAGAAAAACTTCAAGTATCTACAGTCAAGTCTGTTAGTACAAACTACTTTTATTTGTGCACTTGTAGTGAACTCTAAAATATGGAACATTTGTGCAGGAAATGCATGCGTCAGAACTTTTGGGAAAAGAGAGTAACTTGGTGAGACTGGCACATTGTTCGATGCTTGTATGGGATCCAGATAACAGCCCAGATAAACATCTCCAAGGGGGTGCTGAAGAGTATAAAAGGTCCAGTTCCTTTGATGTTCTTAGATGTTCTCATTTAATAGCTATCAGCTCTGGTGCCAGAAATAACAACATGTTTAAACATTCTGTATCAAAACACAAATTAAATTCATTTAGCATAACCTGTGTTTCCAAAGTTCATTTTCATCTTTAGCTGGAACACTAAGTGTGATGTAACTCATGTTCTTCCAGGCAGTTATTTTCATTATTATGTTTATTACTCATTTAAGAATTTTTTTTTGTAACAGAGGGATTAATGAATTTAGACTGCACATTATAACATCAAAAGCTTTGGTTTCAAATAAGCCCATCTGAGCTACAGCAGATTTTCTCCCCTTATATGAAGCTAAACAGCAACTTCAAAAACATATCTCAGTTATAGTATTATTTTCTAGTTGACTGAAGTCATGGGTTTTATGTAAACTTGTTATATTTGCATATAATAAATGACTACTTATTTATATTGTCCAAGTGACTCCTTTAACTCACAATCTGTTTAGAAGTCAGATGCTTTCCATAGATATCAGCTTGCTCCTCAGAAGGATTTCTAATCTTGTGAAAGAAGAATAATAATAATAAAGGATCCTCTTGTTCAGGATTCAAATGCTTGTTTGAGATCAGTTCATCAGTAGGGGGGGAAGACACAAGCAAACATTTTAACATGATGTTGCTCATGCCATTATTAAAATATTATAGCAAATATGAGAATAAGAAACAAAAAGTGCAATATATTTAGCAAAAATAATTTGAACCTGATATGTTCCTTTTGATTGCTAAGCCTTCTGTTTCCAAGTGAAAAAAAATGAGGTTTTTTTTAAACAAGAAATAATTTTTTTAACCACTCTCAATTAATGGCAAATGTGCAAATTCTCATTAGGCGTGTATACAGAGGTCTCAGGAATCAGATTGACTTCATAACTGAAAGTAGAAATCTTCTGTTTAATAGAGCTCTCTAGGATATAGGAGGTCCCTCACCAGTAATTTTACTAGAAATATTAGAATATTTCTTACCGTACCTGCCAAAATACCTCATGACTCCAAGCAACATATTTCACTGGTTATTTTTAGTGAATCTAGACAGTTTTACAGCACTGCTTTTGAAAGAGTGAAATGCTTAAGTTCAAGGTCCTGCCTCTGCATTTCCCCATGAAGGCTGAATGTTCCTCATGTCAGTGGAAGTTACAGGTCTCAGCTGAGGAAATTATTCCAAAAGCTTCAGCTTTTATTGTCAAAAGAATTTTATTGTGTTTGAAGGAATTGAGTCAAAAGGAAGCATCTATATACATCTGTTTAAAAAAATCACTTATATAGCTTGGAGCTGCTGTGGATAAACACTGTGAAAGACCAAAGCTTTTTTAAAGAAAATCAGCAAATTCCTCTTTAGAAGCAAGAATCTGCATAACTGTCTCCAGTCTAGAAAAGAGGCACCCTTGCTGAAGACACAAGCCAACAGAATTGCCTTCATTCCGAGCTATGAAAAAGGAGGATTTCTGCACCTGTTTTACAGTTTTACACAAGACTGTTTTACACAGTCTTGTATTAAAAATATTTGTACTTGCTGAGGCTTTAATCATGCCTCAAAATCAGTTCAGAAATTCCTATCTCACCTCCCACACTAGAACAACTAATAGCACTGTATGAAACATCCCTCATACCTTCCTTCTGGGTCTCAAACCCCTCCTATGATACTTCACATGCAGTTTGCAGTTGCCTGCCAGCCTCTTACAGCTCTATTTTTCCTAAAGGTGACCTAACAGAAGAAAGCACACAACCAGTGTTATCCCCTGCACATTGACAACACAACTAGACCACCCAATAAGTTAATACTTACATTACTGTAGAGTAAAAAAATCTTAGCTTTGGGCCACTTCACCTCAGGTAGCAGACAGCTTCTCCCCTTATCTTCTGGTTCTCAGAAAAGGCCATCCTGTTGAGACTTTGATCCACAAAGCAGTTGACTGCTCTACAGCTGGCAAGCCTGTTTCCGTGCTCGGGCTGACATGGCACTTGGCTCCTCATTCTTAAGTAAGTGGGGCTGTAAGAGGAAGAACAACTTAAAGGTTTTGGTTTAATTAGCTAACATTCACATTTGCTTTCTTGAAACCCAAAGCTGTGGCACATGACCATTTCCAGGTTTACAGCTAGGAAATAGTAGGCACTTCTATTTCCTAGACCCCCTAACAAATGTTACTATTATTTCTCTTCAAGTTTTACATTATCAGGCTCAAAGCACGCAGTGCACTAGAAGATAAAAGTTCAGGTGGCCTTTTGGCCAGTAATCCATCTCAGGTCTGTTGCATGAGCAACAACTCAGCTGGAGAAGTATTGACCTGTTTTATTTTACATATAAGTATCGGGAGGAGAAGAAAATGTTGATATAAAAAATAAGGCAAACAAGGAAAAAATCCACAGAAATAATTTGATGCACTCATCTGTATTTTAGTATGCAGGAAAACTAGGTAATATGGGAGAGATCTAACCCCTCTCTTTTCTTCACAGCTCCAAAAACAAATAAATAGCAGGAGTGCTGAGCCAGATGGGTTTTTTCCATTTCCTAAATTTTCTTATGTCTTAACTCTACAGTACAGCAAGGGGCACATTCTCCTTTTGAAGCCCAGACCTAGCATTAACATTTATGGGAGTTATGCACACATCAAAAGAAAAACCTACTTTAAGCAATTTATAAATCTGAATAATATTTTTCTGACCACTGAAATTGGAGGATTATCTATAGGAAAGTGCCAAAAAATTCTCATGTTATTTCTCCTGCCGAATACCTGTACTGAGGAAAAAAAAGAGGGAGACGCAGAATAAGAGAGGGAAAGATGGGATAAAAAGGGGGAGAGAGACAGAGAGAGAAGAGAGAAACACCCCCCTGCACGTGAGAGCTCTTTAAACAGTTTCTATTCTTGTTGTTCTGTGTGCCTTAGCATTTGGGGGACCAAAAGCATATTTGGCTTTATTTAGAACTGTTTGTATAAGAGTTTTCCTTCCTGACAAGACCTTTTCATTGCTTTTTGTCTACATAAGCATGTGTACATGGCACAAGTTCAAGATGTTTAAATCCTCTGTACATAATGCCATGAAGTACCTGTACTCCAATTTTTCAGTGCCTTCTGATCCTACAAATTAACGTGTGTTCTCATCATTATTTTGTGATTAAAACCCCTTGATCTTTCATACACGCAAAAAAGGATTCCTTGGTCATAGAGTCCCATTAAGAGAGAGAACTGATTAAAGGAGTCCCTTATTCAGTTCCATTCTATTCCTTTCCAGTTTAATCTCTTGGAGAAATAACTTCCTTTTCCTTGCTTCTTTCCTTGACTATTTTTAATAGATTTTGCCCATACATATTCTTTTTTATCTAGCATATAAATTTAAATTCAGCAAAAAAAGTAAACTTAAGCTCGCTTTTTAGAGGAGTAACATGGTTTTATGACTGTTTAACAACTTTCACTGTAAAGTCATCATACATTTGCTCTTGGCCACAGGACCAAGAATCCCTGCTGAGAATCCCTTGGATCCCAGCCTTAGGTTTAGTGGAGGGTCAGCAAATCAGAGATGTTTCCAAAAAAAACACATTCTGGGCTCCGCAAATAGGCACTTTCAATGATACCATGTTTCTTTGGCAAAAGCCATGTCCTTGCTGCTATTCAAGACAAATCTTGCAAATCTGACACCATGATTATATGAGAGTTATCAGCTTATACTGCAAAGGACCTTGGTGGTCTTCCCTGTCTATAAACTGCACATCTCAACAGCCCACACTCATCAGAGACGTTACCGCCAGCTGCTATTAGGTCTTTATGTATTTGCAGCACTAAACCCCACAATTCCCCACTCCATTTCTCATTATATTGTTTAGTCCCTCCAGAGGGCTTTATTTCATGAGCTGTAGAGTAAATTAACCCCAGCAAAGCATCAAGCTTGCTGTAGCTGTATTGATCTGGAGCACCTCTTTCTGTGAAGACAGGCTGACAGATTTGGGTTTGTTCAGCCTGGAGAACAGAAGACTCTGACGAGACCTTACTGCAGCCTTTCAGTACCTAAAGGGGCTACAGGAAAGCTGGAGAGGGACTGGTTATAAGGGTATGGAGAGATAGAATGAGGGGTAATGGACTTAAAATGAAGGAGGAAGGTAGTTTTAGATTAGATATTAGGAATTCTTCACTGTGAGGGTGGTGAGGCCCTGGCACGGGCTGCCCAGAGATTCTGTGGCTGCCTTCTCCCTGTCAGTGTTCAAGGCCAGGGTAGATGGGGCTTTGGGCAGCCTAAGCAAGTGGAGGTTGTCCCTCTCCACGGCAGTGGAACTGGAAATAGATGTGCTTTAAGGTTCCTTCCAATCCAAATCTGCCTATGATTCTTATTTACAGCTACCTTGAGTAACTACATTCTCCTGGCATCTACAACATGGACCTGAATTTAGGCTACTGTTTCAGGCAAGAGATCTTTCCTATAACACATCTTATCTGTCACCACCTGTTTTTGATGAAAGGAGACCTGAGACATGGTGACTGAAGCAGTGTTGTACTGGAGATTTTTTCTATACCTGTTTCTGTTGATGAAATATTATTCTTCCACCAAGCAGAAACTTTAGGCTGGCCAAGTAAACTTCCTCTGAAGTACAGCAAACGGGGCATTTCCTTGAAATATGACTGATGTTTATGTGATGTTTGCTACTCTCTTAAGAAATAGTGACAAAATATTAATCAGGCTGTCAGAGCAAGAGCAGTGAAATATACAGGGATATATTTGCTCTACAAGTACACCATGCAAAAATGACTACTTCCTTGTCCAAACTTTGCAAAGCCAAGATAAGAAGTTAGTATATACAAGGCAATTCATAAAAAAATGATAGAAATAGTAGTTGGCATATTAGTTGCTATTTGGGTGATAGTGATCAGATCCTATGAAATAAAAAAGAATTTTACATGTAGCTAAAACATTTATTAGAGGTGCTTAATCATGAAATCGGCTTAATCGGGACATTTCCCAGGGAACCAAATTAAGCCTAATGATACTTAATGGCAAGGACTGCTGCTTAATTGGGGTGGTAATTCCAGTTAATTGGGATTCCTGCAGGTGAGTAAATGGTACTCAAATAGAGATACTGTATCTGGCCTTCATGATGTTCTGATATTGGTGGTGCTTTATCTTCCCTAAAACAGCATCTCCTGCTACTGGATCAGCAAAGCAAAATGACTCCTGTGATTCCATTTTGGTCCTTTCAAACATCACTTAAAGTTATGATCACTCTCTCTGGGCTGGCACCACAAGATGACTTCTCTGAAGTTTAGTGAATCTCAATTTGTGGCTTTATTTGCATTTCACCAGGATTTTAGAAAGATCACACTCAACCTCTTGCCTAACCAAGGAGCCACTTTTTAATAAGCCTTTGGACTTCATGGAGATGCCACAGAGATGTTTGAAAATTGTTTTCAACAATTTCAACTGCACACCAGCTTGTCCTAATTAGAAAGTTTTCTGCACTGGCTTGTGAGAACAAATATTTTACTACTGAAAACTCCCTGCTATAAACTCTGTTTTCAATACTAAGAAAGGGAAAGACCTACACTCACATGGCACACTTACTATTGCTCAAGGTTTTATTTTAGTCCATCACACACACAGATGCACACTAAAATATTTGTATTTTTAAAATCATTATTAAAAGACGCTTTAAACATTATTCAGGGTTTTACACAGCACTGGAGACCCTGAAAATAAAAACTGCTAATGGCAGTCAGCTTATTAGAAAGATACATTTTCATCATCGCTTCTTGAGGTCCTCACTGTTCTCAGGAGGACATGGTACACAGCGCTCTGCCTAGCTGGAAGACAGGCAAGTTGCCAGCTCTGGGAGAGAGCTGTAGCTCCAGTGCCTGCAGCTACCCGGGGAGAGCCACTGCTCTCTGTAGGTTTCTAAAAGCAGAGCAGAGCTGCCTGACTCAAGCTGCTGCCTCTGACAAATCCCAAAGATGCCCCTCAGGTGCTCGGCTGGGAATTCTGGGGGGAGAGGGAATCTTGGTTGCTGCAGTCCCTGCAAAACTGCTGGTGCTGTCTTATACACCAGCAAGCAGTCCAGGCTGGCTGCTAACCCCTGCGCAGCCCAGGGCTGCTGGCTGGAAAGAGAATCCCACCAGCCTGCTGAGAGATGCGGCTGCAAGATTCAGACAGCTGGACATGAGCGTCCCCAGGGGAGCTCTCATCTAATTGGAGCCAAGAGATCCCCACACAACAGATCTTATCTTCTAGAATGGCACAACCAGCCACCCCCCTTTGTGAGCTTCAGGGAGGCTGCTGAAACCCAAGCAGCACTGGAGTGCAAGATGACAAGCTATTACCATGAGCTGGGATCCCCATAGCCCCCATTTCTCCCCAAAATCAGGATGGTGCCTCTGCAAGAAGCAGCTGCTCCTGACTTCTGCCTCTTGCTGAGATCAAAACCATACCTGATTCCCCCCTCCTCCACTTCAAGCAGTGATTCCTTGTTTCAAAACGTTTCACAACAGAACTGTTCCGAACAAGAAAGGAAACATTCTGAAAATACTTGGGGGTGAGTGAGGTGATTTTTCTATGGCACAGCCTGCCTGGCTGCCAGGAGTGTGGTTCACTGCTCCAGGAGGCGAATGCTGCAGTTAGTACAGCTAGAGACCAGTACCTGTGGACACACTTCCCCCAGCCTCTACCCATGTGCCCTTTTAGTCCCAAAGCAGCCCACAGTACGCAATTTTCATTCAGTCGAACAGCGGAGAGCTTCAGAGTGAGAAATCAGAATCAGAGAGTGAAGTATTAGACAATAAAATCACCAAAGTCAGATTTTAGGCGTGCTGGGTTTTGTGCTTCTCAGGCATTTATAGGCTGCAAATACATTTACGTATATCAACATACAGCACTTGCAAAAGGAAATTGAGAACAATAACTTTGGAATGAAAACAGTTTGATCTTTGTTGTGGAGCTGTTTAAGATAAGTACCATGGTTAAAATGCATTGAAATTCTCAGGTGAAGTATTACATAAGATTTCACTTAAACTTTTCTCCCTCACACCACTTCCATTTTACCACAGATAAACTGAAATAACCAACAAATAAATGAGTGGGGCAAAATTATCAAAAATGTCTGTTGATCTACTGCTAATAAGTTTTTCTTCAATGTAATACGTGAAATCTGTGCTGTAAAGATTAACCTAGTTTTCAGATTCGTACTGACCACAGGTATTTGTATCAGATGAGTAGAGCATAGCTACAAAACAGCGTATATACCCTGAGAACCCTAAGTGGAAGCTATTTCTCATGCTGATCTTACGCTTGAAGTTACAGATCCTTCACAAAGCTTATCATAAAATATTCACAGAACTAGAAGAATATCAGCGTTACTAAATTATTCACAGTCCAATGTTAACTTGAAGTAACATTTTTTTCTCTTCATCAGAGCACCCACATATGGAAAAATCACTTGCTGTGCAAAGCAGAGATCCTCCCTACGTGTGGGACGACTTTTGATGCAGCATTCAACCAACACTATTACACCACATTTCCTCTATTCTGAAGGAAATCAGGGGTTTGCAGTCACAATCAGAGGTTTCCATGTCCGTGAATGAAGAATAGCAGCAGTAGAGAAAATATCATTAAATTACTGAAACAGTGAGGACATAACTATTTTTCCATTTGAAATTCTAGTTTTAAATTGTTTTCTACTAGTTCACATATGCTGCCAGTTCCAAAACAAAGGTAGGTTCTCAGAATTACTTATCCTCGAGAAACACTACTCTAGTGACAAGAACTGGCACAGACTGCCAGAACCCACCAGGAATTAGCTGAGGGACTTCAATGGACTCTACAGTAATTTTCACTGTGTAAAGGAAAGAAATGGAATGACTTTAAATAAGTAAAATTTAAATTAATAATCATCATGAAAAAAAGTTGAAATGATAGAAAAAAATTTTGGTGAGAGAAGATTAATGAGGACACGAAAGGAAAAAAAGGAGAAAAGAGAAAGTAAATAATGGTTAGAAAAGTCAAGATTGTTAGTGTTAGAAATTAGTTATTGCAATGAAATACAAAGGCTCAAAAACGATTGAGTCAGCAGGTGATCAAAAACATAAATGAATATTAAAATAACGAAGGACAATATGTCAAGGTGAACTAACTGAAAATCAAGCCAGAATGAGTTTAAGGAATTAGTAATGAACAAAAAGGGACAGGTCCTCAGCAGGTATAAATCCACCAGAGCTCTGCTGATTTAGATCAACTAAAGAGGTGCCTCTGTGCAGTCAGTAAATACAGTAAAAACCCCACCTTTCACTCCTGGATCTTAACTGGAAGAAAGAAAAGGCAGCAGTCACCAAGAGAAATTTCTGCCAGGAGTATAGCGAGCTAAAACTTTTTAGACAAATAATTTATTGACTTAGAAATGCAGTCAGGGGTCTGATTTAGCTATCTGCAAACCCAGACCTATTTAACTAGGCAGCACTAGTCAAAAAAATCAAATCCAGAACACACACAATTCTGAAACGTTTTGTTTCAATGCTTTCAAAAGTATTATTAGAGTTTTTATACAGAGTATTTTAAACTGACAAAAATTAATAACCGCAAAGATGTTAAAAATCCATTTTGGGTCAGAAAAATGTTTCACTTGACCTAAAATAATTTGGGGTGGATCATTTTCTTCAGAAAATTGAAAATCCACTCTTCTTACAGCTCTGTAGCTCAGGTCATTTATGGAGACTGATATTCATTCTAATCTCAGAAGCATCTAAAATACAATCAAAAGCTATGTATTTCCAGTGTGTACAAATGATTACCCTTTAAAAAATGCAACATTCATAAGCAGAAAACCCTACTCCAAATTCCACAGAGAAAAAAAAAATCTGTATTTATGTTTAGGAACATAAGTTCTTAAATGAATGATTCTTTTAGATGAACCATGAATAAACTTAACACGAGATACCACTACGTATGTAGATAAGAGGTACTTAGCAATGCAGGCAAAATAATTCCAGAAGAATATTTTACAAGACAAAACCACAAAGTTGACACAATATTAGTTATACATGGCCCCTTTTTGAATGTACTACACCATAGCATGTAATAATTCAGTTAAGGAATATCTTCTCAGTAATTGGCAACAATAACAGAGTAGCACACTTAATTTCATTTAGAGGCTTCACACAGGGAAGTGAGTGAGTTACACCTAGCCGTGACTTTCTTTATATGCTTGCCTACACACTTTGACCAGCCTCTCCAACATACAGGACAAGCACATGTTCCTAAACTCTTCTTCCCTGACATTAAGGTCTGAGCATAAAGCTGAACACAAGATGTATCTGGAAACAGAAAGGAGCTTTAGACCGTACAGAACCAGCATGAGAACACAAGTGTGGACAGTAGATGTCCTGGGAAGAAGAGGGCTAGTAACTTGAGGACCTCTGTGCCTGCCAGAGAGTGGGAGACAAGTGTATCTTCTGTGTTAAAGTATTTCTGTCCCTTCTTAAGCCTCCTGGTATAAATGATGAGCAATGCCATCAAAACCAATAACTGACCAAAGATTAACCTACCATAGGTCCTGACAGCAAGAACTGACCACTTCTCTCATACTTGACAAGGTTCTCAGCTACTGCTTGATATATTCATACTTAATTTTGCCATCTCCTCAGTAAGTGTGCCGGGCTGTTTTAACCAACACTGCAACATCCACAGCTCAAACTCAGCCCTGGTGCTGTCACAGCCCAAGGAAAAAGCTCTGGAGAAACTGAAGAGGGGACTCAGCAAACACAGACTGCCTTCTTACCGCTGACTTTACTGCATGCTCCTGTACTTGTGATGCTGATACATCATGTTTTGTTTTACAAAAGAAAATTCATTAAATGCTTATAAAGATTTCTGGGTTTCTCAGAGGGAAATCATCACCAACATTCAATATTATTAGAAATAGCATGAGGAATAAGCTAAAGCAATCTATCTCAATTTAAGTCAATATAAACATTTTTGTATCATCTCCCCAGCATAATCTTCCTGCTAACTGCTGGTAAATGGGTGCTTTCTAAGACTGGTTTAAAAAACTGTTTGCACAATCAAAACTGCATCATGTGCATTTTAAACAAAAGTAAAGCCAGAAGCTAACTCTAATTCCACCCTCCCTGCCTCTCCCAGTGAAGTCCACAGTAATGTACATTTTCAATTACTCTCCATTCAAAATTCAACAATTCAACAAACTGTCATATTAGCAACAATTTTGGCTCGTTGGCAAAACCTAACACTATTATTACACAGAAACTGTCAGCACAAAAATAGTGTCATTTCTCATTGAAAGAAATGTTCTTGTAGAGCTCCATCCAGTAGCAATGGATGGCACAATTTAGGCTGTATAGTTTCTAAGCAGCGCAGGGTCATTTAAATATCATTTTCAAGCAATCACTAGCTCTGCCTCAGAAAATATAGTAGCATCCAACATCTAATTATTTTACTGAAATATTCTACATACTGTATCTCAGAACAACACAAAAAGAAACTTCTATTTGTCTCTTCAAACATTGCACAGTTGAATGCTATGATAAATCAGACCGAACTAGAATTAATAACTATCAGGTGCAGAATATTATTATACCAATTCATAAAGCACAATTCACATTTTCTAGTATGATGAATTATCTTGCTAATGAGGGCTGAAATATAATAGAGCAGCTAATAGACAGACCCTTAACTCATGTAATATAAGTTACTCCATACTCCGTTACTTAGTTTAATCAGGTAAAGCATTACTGTATTACATTTTCAAGTTCCTTGGGGAGATAGCATCTCTTTTGATGGAAAGCAAGGTTACTTGGGAATAACAGGTCATCTTCATCAACTGACAATGTTACCTAAATTATCTCACAATTTTTACAGGTTTGGGAACATACCAAGCAATTACTAACAGCCAGCAGATGGGTGGTAACTTGCAGCCTCACTACCTACACAGTCACTACATCTAACCCCACAGTAAACAGAATATAAATTGAGATAATTTATATCCTAAAAAGAGGAGGGATAAGTTGTCTCTGATATGCTCTATCCGTATGGGCAGTAACAACAGAAGAGCTGATTCTCTGTTTCTTGTTTATGTGGCCATACTGTGGGTCCCCCCACTGCATTTAAAATGGGAATGCTGCAGTGAAAAGATTGCCAGAGTCTCCTAAAGATGCATGCCCTCTTTTTGCCTCAGGAAAGTCAGAAACACCATCCTGGGAACGGGCAAAAATACCACATGAGTTAGTAGAGTATCACATATGATCAAAATGAGAAGTTCTATTTCAGAACTGTGTGAAATGTTTGTAACAGAACATGATGAAACTATTTGATAGATGATTGACTTCATGTGATGTTATAAATTTGCACATGGAAGGACTACTTGAGCTAATGAAACCTGATTGAATAATAGCCAGGGTGCATGTCACAGCACAGCTCAGTTCCTAAATCTGGGAGGCTTGATTAAATTTTTTCAATTTGCTTGGACCCCAAGCTCAAAGCTATACTGTTGTCAGGTGAAAGACACTTGGGGAAATGTTTCCAACAACCCTAACAAATGAAAAACACAGCACTCTGCACAGCTCTTTTCTGCTAATGCAGTCCCGGGCACATCTGGTGCTCCTTTTATCCTAAAACAAAGATAAATTCGTATGCGAGAACAAAGAGATATGCATGTCATTTGGTGTTATTTTACAAAAGGAAAAAAAAAAAACCAAAACCTTTCTGCTTTTCCCATGTCAGCAATCAGAGCTTTAAATCCATGAAAAGAGATTTGCATTCATTATTTAACCACAAGGCAAGACAACATTTTCAGAAAGCATCGAAGATTGACTAAACTTCCCCTTGGGTCCCCTTTCAGACATATCTTCTGCAGCCCCTCACACTACAAACATTCCAGTAGAAAAATGCATCTGCCAGGTTTTAACATCTCTGCAATGCACCTTATTAGCATATTTTCCTAGCCCACCCCCAATCAATAATACTTACCTTTCTGTTACAGCATTTGATAGTTCTTAATCCATCCTACAGTATCTCGCTTAGCCTGCAGCTCTGGATGTGTCCTGATTTTAGAGCTTGTCAACCCCAAACATACCTCAGATAATTGTTTGATTCTCTTCTTAAATCCACCAGCAATTTTGGAAACTTGCATTACAAATAAAATTAAGAATTTCTTTAGCTTCAAAACTGCTGTTATTAATTATTACCATGGAAAATGTCATTTAGTGACTTAGGGCCTGATCCTGCTCCCACCAAATTCAACTGCAGGACTCCCGATGCCTTCAGAGGAAGTAGGATCAGTTTTAACTTCCAAAGGCTTAAATACATCATTAGTAGAGTTTGAATAGTCTTTCCAATACAATTTTGCTTAACTCAGACACCCTATACAAGATTGGCACATTCAGATGCTGAACTCTGATACTGAGAAACTGAACACCAGGAGAAAGTGGGAGGTTATTTTATTCTGCATTCTGCAATGTGTGTCAGTGATCCCAACTGCTGCAGCAAGTGCTAGAAATAACACTGCTGCAGGTAACTCCTGGTGCACGGTCTGGTGCTGGGCAGAATTTCTCATAAACACAGCAGGACAACCTGAGTAATCTAAGAACGCAGAAGGAAATGGGATGATGGGGTAAATATTTTTGGCATTATATGGGTCAGGAGCAAGACTCTAAATCCCTTCTTGAATTTCTGCTTGTCTTGCAGAAACAACTATAAGCAAACCACTACAATAAAAACGACATTATTCCCCCCGCCAAATAAAGAGGAAAAAGCCTCATACACAGACATTCAGGGCATATTATAACTGACCTTTGCAGCATGAAGTTTTAAGTCCCATTCTGGGAAATCATTACTCACATGCTTGATCAAGTGTGTGCACCTCTGTGCCCCACTGACTTCAATTGGACTGGCTTCATATGTGAAGTTAGGTATATGTATAATTATGTTTAAGATTTTCACTTCAACTGTAGGCTCCCTGGGCCAGGCTATGTCTACATCGTTATCCATTACTAAGCAGAGTCAAAAGTATCATGCAATGCTGTGATAATTGTGTGCTGAATTATACTTGGATTCTGCTCACATTATTATTGTTGTGATTATTTTTAAACTATAAGCACTTCCCACGCTAACTGATGCAACTGCTGGGCAAAACATGTGTGACTCTATTTACTTTACAGATCTATTTCATATGGTTTGAATTGTATCTGGTGGCTGCACATTTAGTCTCCAATTTGGCAATCAGAGCCACATGTGTTGACATGTAAATTTACACAGACTTAAGCCAGAATCTGCTTTTTTGACAAAACCTAACATCTGATCCCCTTTCTCAGAAACATCAATACAAGTAAAACCCTGTTGACTTCAGTGGCAACTACCTAAACCTTATACCACTTAGAGATAGCTACCAGCATTACAGAATGTCAGAGGGTATGTCTACATCAGCATTTAATTTCAAATCCGGAATTAATTTTGCTGCATCATCCACCACATTTTCCCTCACATTGCAGGGCATTCTCAGGTTGCACAAACTAGATTCCTCTTGGAATAAACTAGACCAGAAGATGCACCGTCAGAGAACCTGTTGTGCATCTGTTCCCAATACAAATTCGGTCCACAGGACCAGAAGAGATCTAGTCGAAGCAAAATCCCCAGCACTCATGTGATGAATGTTGGGTCTTCAGCTCTAACTTTATCACTCTACAGACTCTACTGTTAGAGCTCACCAGAACACTCAGGCATTCATATTTTGTTGGCTAGTACATTCGCTCCATTTATATTGCGCAGGTTCTTTGTAAACACGTTGATGTTTCCTCTAAATACGGAGGCATATAGACTGATCAGAGCGTCCTCTTCTGTACAAGGATGAGCCAAAACATTCAGTCATACGTGTATCATTTCTTTCCTACTTCAATTTCAAACTCCGATGCGAGACATAAGTAAATGCTGATGGAAAAGTTCACGTGTGCCACATTAGTTTGTGCTGAACTGAACATAGCTTCACCCTAAACTTATCTGCTCAGTTTGGTTAGTAAGTGTTGAGCTCCATCTGTCAATACAACTGCCACTGTAGCCTTTCTACTAGTGCTGTAAGTATTTTGTTCATGATTTCCATTAAATCATTGGTTCTCATGCCATGACACTTGTGAGGAAATCAACGATATCAGAACATCCTTTCCACTCACTACTCCCAAGCTCTTTGGCAATTTGCAAAGCCCAATTTGTCCTTTTGCTTGGTTTCACTGATCTAAGATGGAGATCTTAAACTCTCCCAAGTGTCCTTTAATTAATGGCTGACATGAATACACACTCTCCCTCAGACTGACACTGGAAGTTAACAAATGTATCTGCAGTCCCTCAGGATTTATTAACAGTCTTTTCTTAAACTATGGCTTGTAGAGCTGCTGCTTATTTACTGTCTAAACATCTTGGTTCAAAAAGGCCTGAATGCCACCTTCTTTCTCAAACATTGCAGTAATTTCATGAAGGAAATTTATTATTGTTTAGTTCACCTTTTTCTGTTCTACTTGGTAAAGAAACGTGCCAAGTACACCCAGAGTAAGGATATGGTGTCTCTCCAGTATGTTTTGATCTCAAACTTCAGCTCTTGAAGTACTTCATTAGGAAAAACCTCCTTTCTGAAAATTTCTCCCTTTTTCTAAGAATATACCATCACAGATAGGGAAAGACAGACCAATGCCTCATATCAAAATGGAAAGATAATTTGTGTATTTCCCACTGCACCATAGATGTTAATTCACCTTGTGTACAGCCACTCTGCCGCACCGTTATACATGCACGTGATGACTTCCTTGACATCTGCATTAGTTGTGCCAAGAGAGATATCAGAGAAATGTACTCTTTTAGAGTGCTACTGACAGGACCGGAATGCTGTTGCTCTTTCTAATACCACTTCCTCCTTCCCACAGTTCACAAGGCTGTTTCTGTTTAAAACAAAAATATAATCTGTTTATAACAGATCAGTAATCCCCCTTTCTTTGCAGGGGCTCACATCAGAAAGCAGCATAATGAATATTTTAATAGGCTACTAGAAGTTTGCTGTGTTTGGAGCGTGCTACTCATTTACAGGGATCCCAACTGATGAGCACAATAGGAGTGTCCTGGCAAACGCACGGTGGCCTTCTCTCTCTGGTAGGGTCACCCTAGGAACCTCTCTGCAGACAGAAAGGGACCAAGCCACATTAATAGTCGTGTCACTGCTGTCACAGTTTAGAAGACACAAAATACAGAAGTGGCTATATAAGGCAGCAGCAAGATCCCACAGAAGAAACCTTTATCAGCTATTCAGCATGACCTGAAGAAGCAAAGGGGTAAATTAGTTAAGTAAGAATATCTAAAGCAGTGTGGGATCTGCCATGAAACACTGATTGTAGCAGTGTTTTATGTATAAGATATCAACTAAGCTGGGCAGGTGAGGTACAGAAAGGCTTAAAGATACTGAGCATCTCAGATGCATCCTGTGCTTCCCATGCACTGGAACATACAGCATGGCACTTTTCCATAGGCTTCCAGGTACCACATTGGCCTGGGCTTGTTCTGCTCAGCAGTAGGAAAGGAATTTCACAGAAAAGAAAGTCTAATTTCACAGGAACCACATGTTGGGAAAAGATTATTTGCAAGTTTGCCTGAAAGCTGAGAAAAAGTGTGGGTGTTCTTTTAAAACAAAAAAAAAAAAAGTGAAAAACGTGTAATTACTTCATAGCAGTTAGTGTAAGTAACAATACTGATCAAATTGCAGTGATTACAAAATCCTCTATAAACATGGGTAGCACTATTCTTGACAATAATTAGTGTACAGGATCCTCTCAATAGTATCATGATTAATATTTATTCTGATGTTGGTTTTGTTCTGAGAGATGGGAGGGGACAAAAGGGAAGTGTGATAGCATTCCAAGAGAGCTGAGTGTTTGAGAAGCAGAACCAAAAGCATAGAAAAATCTGCTTTATTTTTCTGTTTACTGTCATTCCCCCCTCCCCTCAAAAAGGCAATGCAAATGGTGCTTTACTGGTTTTAAAAGTAAAGCCAGAAATTATGTGGAGTTGGGCCTTCTGAATTATTCATGAGTTCTGATTGAATGGGATCATTATCTCTGGCCTTACAAGCTAATAAATACTGTCTAATGCCTGGGTACTGTTTTGATCTAATAGTGTCAGAGGGGGAAAAAAAAGGAGACAAAAAAACGGACTTTTTTTGCAAGCCACAGCCTAAGTTAGGGAGGAGCTCCCTGATGAGTTCATTGCAGGAAAACCCTGGGGTTTTTTCCCCTTCCACTGGTGAAGGTTCACTTGGCAGTTCGCAGTCTCATTTGCTGCAAAGGTATTTCAACTTGAGCACGAGTTTAAGATGTTGCTCTGTGGTATCTATACAATGATTTAGCATTTCTTATCCCTTTCCTATTTTCAGTAGTATTAGCCTTCCCCCCCGCTCCACTTTCTAATCTCTTCCACCTAGCAGTACAAAATACCCAAGCCCAGAATACTTTCAGAGGCAGACAGAGCACAGGAAATGATTATGCTATCTAATCATCTGACTGTCAGCAGTCAAATAATCTTCAATTGCATTGTTCTGTGATTTATCTCAGGATTGATTGTGGTGAGACTATGCTCTCTTGATTTAATATCACTATAAACTAAACATGCTGTATGGAACCTGAATTAAGGTTCTGCTCAGAGAGCTATCGAAGGAGGAATTTGTTAGAGGTGCAATGATAAGCAATGTTTATTGATAATATTTGAAACAACAGCAAAAAAGGTTCAAAACCCAGATAAATTAAAATTGAAGCAAAGATATTTCATATGCTTTCTTGAGGATTACTTTTAGAACGGGACTTGTTTCAGTAAGAGGAAATAATTAGGATATTATTACAAGTTAAAAAAAAACCCTCATAATTAGATAGGGATTAGTAACTTCGTTTTCATATGATTAACACAATAAAACCCATTTTTCCCCAAAGTAATCGGAGGCCTATTAAGCAACATGAGATCATATATCAAGGGGCCTTTTAGTAATTCAGCAGTTTGTAACATTCGCACAGATTGAAAGTCTTCCACAAAACAGCTGGCTTCGTTCTGTCAGGAAAAGCCACAGTCCTCAGTGCGTTTATTTCAAGCTCTAACACAATCCTTGAAATCAGACCATTTAATTAAGGACTCTTTTAACACGAGTTAGAAGCGTGAAACTTTTCTCAAACAGTGTATCAGTACTGAAGCTCTCTTCTTAGTTTAGCATGGGAAGACCCACCTGATATGCCTGGATTTTAAGGAGTCAGTATCTCCTAATAATTGGCATGCTTCAAGCTTACAACTGCCTAGTTTTATGGCATTTTGTTAGTAAAATTGTGTTAAATGCTTAGCTCCATTATGATAACTAGGCTAAATATGAAGCAAATTATTGACACATTTGCTCTTCATACACACAGCTCATAAACAATAAGTAATAAAGAACAGATGCGACATAAATTTAGCTTTGTGAGTCTATTCAGTGGAATAATTCCCCAAACATCACCTTTTTAGTCTTCATTTTTAGTGCTTTTAACTGCAGTGAAAATACAAAATTGTTCCTTTTGTTGTTATTAAGGAGGGACGTGATCACCCATTCTGTTTTTTCTGCATTTCTGCATATGATGCCAGTCACCGCAGCCAATGAGACCCTCAGACAGTAGCCATTATCTGTCACACTCCTGGACCAAAATAACAAATAATATGCCTGGAGGTGCTGCGTTTTGTGACTGCTAGTTTCCCCGCATGGCATATGCCTAGATAGACTCAGATGAGAGGTGATTGCACAAAACTGTGATTGTGAGATGACTTAGCAGAACCCGTGATGATGTCCTAATGGCCTCCTGCAGAGGGGAACAGGGGTAATTGTTTGTCAGGGGAAGGAACACATCTGTAAGGAGGCATCCTCTGCAAACCAAGCAGCCATGTGGAAAAAAAGAAAGGGAGAATCACAGTGCAGCAAGGCTGCATTCGAGCCTAATAAAACGAATAACAAAAAGAGGTGGAAAATGAAATAAGGTATTAAATGAACATGTTAAAAAGCCTGATGCTGGCAGGCTCTAGAGTAAAAAGAAAACAAGTTGTCTCCAGGCAGTATGGTTCTGGAAATTCTGTGACTCCCAGCAAGGAAAGTTAAAGCCACAAACCCAAGAAATGTAAATGCATTCCCTACAGCAAAAGTGTGCTCAGAGCAACCAGCCTTCCTCTATGTTCTTGCTTGTAACAAAGTGGTTTGATAGTCACCAACCCTTTGCTGCAAAACTGTCTTCCAGCTTTTTAATCATCTGTTTAAAATATTTACTTTCCACGTGATCACTGCATAAAAACCCAACATCATCCCAACATCCTTTCTAGAGCAGAGATACTGGAATTGAGAAATAAGAAACCATCAGTGTCAAGGCAGGCAATTAGGACATCAGTCAGATCAGTGGGAACTTGCTTTTAAAGTCAACCAGGGTAGAAACAAACAGGCCTTGGAGTATATTGTGGACCTTATATTATACTCTTTCAGCATCTTCTATTTGATCAGAAATAAAGTGGAGCAAACAAGTTAATTTATCATGTACAGAACAAATTCTCCATACGTTCAATCTATATCTTAATTATTTATTTTGTAACTATAGAATAACAAACATACTAAACTCAACAAAAGTAACACGTATTAGAAATAAATCAACTGGTTATAGCTTCAGTGACCCCTAGGCTTTAGGAAAGAGCCAAAATTCCTTAAGTTTCATAAAATCATCTGTACTCTATTCCATTTTTTATGTCTTACCAATGAGCATCTGGACAAGAGCCACACAAAACAAGAGCTGGAAAGGATAATCCTTGGAGTTCCTACATCTATTTTGCTACAGTAATGTAGAAAAGCTCTGCTTTTTTTGTTTTGTTTTTAAATTATGCCTTCTAAAGTCTATAAAATGAGCAGAGCATTGAAAAATGCCTTCTAATCAGATCTACCTGCAATCGAAAAAGCATCTACTGCAAATAATTAAATGAAATTTGCAAACAGAATTGGACAAATAATAGCTCTTTTTGTTTTGATGGGTAACTTGGGCCAAATAGAGCTATAAAAATATTTCAAGAAACAAACATTGCAGAAACCAAAACAGCAATTACTCTGCACTAACCTCGAGTGAATAGTTTAATTTCATTTTCTAATAACTTATTTTAAAACCTTTTTCCTCAGAGTGATTTTTAAACAGGAAATGAGTCTCTGAAAAGTTATTTTCATTGAAAAAAATATTCAAATCAAATATTTTGGCATATTCTTTAAAAATAGATAAAACAGTATTCTTGTATTTTGCTTTAATTTTTCTTTCTACCAAAATTATCCACTGCAACTAACCTAAATGTTCAAATGCTTCCTTAAAAAAAAAAGCTTATAATAAATATAATATAATATAATAAATATAATATAATAAATTCAAATTTTAAACAATTGGACTAGATGATCATTGTAGGTCTTTCCCAATTGAAACATTCTATTCCAAACAACTCAGAGAGCAGAAATATATTCTAGTTCTATTATATTATGTGCACAATTAAACCTTACATTTTTTATGAGATTAGAAAATCATATGAAAACCTTTAAAAAAAGTACTAAAGTGACAGAAAAGGTAAAAATCACCATCTCTCTCCTAAAGTTTTTACCACAGATCTTACAAATATGATTTAAAACCATTTTATTACACTACTTACAGGGTTTTATGGTTTTTTAATTATTAAAACTGTAGTTCTGAGTGAGTTTCCTTCTGTTGTAACATTGAAGAGAATTTGCATCTAATCACCAGAATACCAGCATGTGCTTTAAAATTGAAGAACATTTAAATATTTTAAATAGTGCTTTTATCCTATTAGTTCTGAAAATGATAAAAGTCAACCAAAAAAGTAAACCGGCAGTGAAGTGCTGCTTTAGCAGTGGCTCTCAGGCAGCATACATTGTCTTTCTTTCTCCATACAGAAAACATTGAAATACTCCTAAAAGCTACCCTCATCCTGGAGGCAGAGCCAGTGTATGCATTTGCATATTCACCCTCATCGGCTTTTGGTGAGATTTTCTACTCACATAAACAAGAGAAGCAATTGTTCAACTCTCATCCAGCTTTTTCATCTATATTGGACACTTTGTACTAATGAAAATAATAAAATACAATATGCTGCAGATTGATAATAATGGGGAAAGGTTTCTTCTACCCTGTCATGCCTATTGTAGCATGCTGATCTGTTAGGTACCACACACATGAAGGAGGCTAATGAAATAGAAAAAACCCAAAATTTGACCGGAAAATTATGTGAGAATTTTTCTGAGACAGAAATATTTTTTTGCTTCAGTTCACCTAAAACCCTAATATAACTTTACTTTTTAAATATTGAAATCATGTAGAACTGTTGTGTGTAGGCTCAGATTAGATAGAAAGTGCAGTAGAAGTCAGAAATATTTGTAATAAGATAACACAATTTTAATGAATTTGCAACTATAATGGCATATGAAGAAAATTTAAATCAAAAATTACACAAATGCCTCTCAGAAGAATTAGGAAACTTTCAGAAGAGGGATAGAATGCTTCAACGTCTTTGCAACAAAACACTAAATATTTTATATTTAATAAAGAATAGAAAATGCAATTTAAAAAATTATTAGATTTCTAGATAATTAAATATTGTGAATTCTTGTAGAAGATACAACCAGCCTGAGTGAATGTCATGATTTCTTTTCTGTATAAAGTTGTAAAAGCAACAAGGTGGAACTAGTCCTGGAACACAAAATGATACAACTGGTTTACAGTATCTTGAAAAGTGCAAGACATTATAAAGTAAGATGGGAAAGAAAATTGTAAAATGTGGTGGAAGTACCAGCTCTCTGCATGGAAAAGTAGGAAGACTTTTCATAGGAATTCGGGCTCAAGAAATTAGTGTAAATTTAGTTTTTATGTAGAGATAACACTGCATTCACTACTACATCAAAAGTGAATTTCTGAACATAGGAAATCAAAATAAGAATAATTTAAAAAAATAAATGCTGTGCTAACTGAAGTCTAATTTCTCTCCTACATGCTTTACTTCAGTGGATGTACTAAAATACTGAGTACTAAGCATGTCAGTAATTATTTGTTGAGTCATGTCCAAATTGGTTGCTTGCCTGAACCAAGTCAGATGATGTAGATGTGTGCAGCTCAAACTCAAGAACAGCTATTTTCTCATTTTCTTGTCTTAATTTCAGATATCACACCTTGTTCAGTTTACACCCCTGGCAGTCTACTAAATCATTCTTCTTCAGAACAAAAATAGCATAAACAGTCTAAATTCCACTTTACACAGAAGTAAGAACAGAAAGTATTCAGAGTTTAGGAGGCACCCCAAATGAAATCTTTTTCCCTCCTACCAGGCATTACTTCTCTATACCAGCTCCATTTTGTATAGTTCTCTGGTAGAACCTCATTGTCTTGCTAGGAAAAAGCACAATGAAATTAGCATGCTGGCCAACAGTGAATCACAGCTGGTAGTGACAGTAAGTATCTCAAACGATGTCGCCATTACCTGTCCACGCAAGGGATAGGACAAGAAGAAATGGTCTCAAAGTACAAAAGGGAGGTTTAGATTGGGTCTTACGAAAAATTTCTTGGCTAAAACAGTTATCAAGCATGAGAACAGGGTGGCCTGGGAAATGGTTGAGTCCCCATTCCCAGAGGTATTTAAAAGATGTATAGATGTAGCACTTAAGGACACAGTTTATTGGTGAGCTTGGTAGCATTAGGTTTATGGTTGGACTCAGTGTTAAGGATCTTTCCAACCTAAATGATTCGATGGAAAGTCATTGTTTTATGCTATTTTATACACATGGGTATATTGTTGTAATGTGTAATGTTGTAACATGTTCCACTAATCTATGCACATATACATATACCTTTCATAAGCTTTCCTAATTTAGCACTGATCTCAAATAGAATTTTTGCACAGTAATGAGTGTTGTATCATGTTGCTGTATTTAACCTTTTTATTGTCATCTTAAAGTGAATGCTAATCAGTAAATATGTATGTGAGCATTTAAAATTGGTCATAAGGGGATCCTACTTAAGAAGGTATCTGCTCCTGCATATAACTGTTGCAATGCTGTCACACCAAAACAAGTTCATTAAAATGTGATTTGATTTTTTTACTCCTGTTTTAACAGCAAAAAAAAAAATCTGAGAGATTTTTCATGGAAAACTAGAGTCAAAGACATCAGTATCTAATTACACTTCTAGGTCACCATTCTATGCTTATGCTCGCCTACAAAAATTTCAATATTTTTCACTCAGAATAGACACCAAGTGATCAAGACCCTTAAACAACCCCAAACAGCATCAAGACCTGAAAGGATTGGGAGCTTCATAAGTAGTCCTCAAAGAGGACATTACCCTGCGAGGATCCATCGCTCAGTGGAGAGCAGGCCAGGACAGGTCCTGTTGACCTGTAGGGACCCTTCAAGTTCATTCTTTATACAAATCCTTGAGGCCAGCACAACTCCTCAATAGAGCATACAATGTAGCTGTAGTCCAGGAATCATGTTTAGACTGTCTACGAGGCAGATGCTGGCTGCATGGCTGTCTCTGAGCCAATGTGTAAGTCATAACTCTTTCAAATGGAATTTTATATTGAGAAATCTCTGTGAGACATCAAAGCCACACACTTGCAAGTCCTTAGTTTGAACAAGATAGGGAGGACTTTGAGGTTTCCAGGCAAGCATCCCAAAGTTGATGTCTCAAGGTGTGCAGTTTCACCCTTCATCTAAGGAAGCATCAACAAAACTGGTACATTGTTGAAAAAAGTCTTTCCGTAAATCTGATTTTTTCTGGAAAAACAAATTAATCTTTTTCCAGTTCTTTCCACTGTGACCTAGTCTTACTTTCTCTCTGGCAGACAACCCTGAGAAGTGGCATACAAAACATGTTCTACTTCAGTCTGATTTAGCATAACACCAGAGTATTTTTCTGTGTCTTTTCCATACCAGATCACTTGATTACTGAGTTGCATCATTGCTGAACCCTGGCCCATAAAAAACGAGGCAACACAATGACAGTCAGCCAAAACAACACAAACAGCTGCTTGTCTAGACATATTAGTAGTGTCCTGAAACCTTGGCAGCCTGGTGACGATCTAAAAAATTTGTGCCACTATTCCTGCAACGTTTTATTGTGATTATGTAAATCTACTCATTTATTTTCACTGGAAAACATAAAAATGCAGGCAAAGAAATCATGAATCATTTCCTCCTTAGTTCCTAACTAACAGTATGATTCAAAGGGAGGTATCTGCAAGCTTTTTTCTCTAATGAAAGACTCCTAAGAATATCATATTCTATAACATGAAGGGACAAATTAATAACAGTGCTACAATATCATTTTCTTTTTGTTATGTGGGCTTATTTTGCTATGGCAATTATTTGTTTATAAGCCATTAAGTTGTTTGCAAAGCCTATTTGATGTTCCACCTCTGATTTAATTAGTAGAAGACAGTCTCTTTGCAGTAAACAAAAAAAAGTTTAACTTTTTTTAAAAATTCCTAGTCAAGTTTATAATTTCCTTTCTTTGGTTTTTGTATCCACTTCTAATTAAAACCAGATGGCTTTTTTCAATTAATACATGCACATAAACTCCACAAAATGTATAGCAGATATACCTTGCATCATTGGTGGCATAGTTCCCACAATCATTCTGCACTCAAACTTCCTGATTCCTCAAATTCTGTAGAATGAATAAATAAATAAATTCTAAAAAAGAAAGCAGATAATAGGGTGCAACTTGCCCTAGCCATAAAAGAAGTTGACATCTGCAGCCAAACAAGATAGCAGTTCTAGTCACAGGCTAGAACTTCTGGTGCTTCACTTCCCCTCCCCTTGTTTGTGTGATTTTTCTAAGCTACATTGGGTTGTCAGTGACCCAGCCTGCAACTTTTCCGGACATCAACTTGAATGCACCTTTGAAAAACTGAGCGTCTTGGAAGACTAAGCCCTACACCGAATTTATCCAAGTTTAAAAGAACGTTTAATGGATATAATATACACACACACAGACTTTCTTGGCTGTTAAGAAGGGGCTTAGAGATAGACAGGATGAATAAGGGGATCAGAATTTGACCCCCTGTTTCTGTCACTTTAGTATTTGGCATTTCTGTGGCCTAAAAAGTCTAGGGAAATCATTTAAGAACTAATGAAGAGCTATTTACCTCCTAAATCTTCTTCCCTTGAGTAATGAAATAATTACCCTCCCATAATCATGGAAATATTCAACTTGAATCTTAAATTGAGCTGTTGTGAAAAGTGGTAGTGATGTTAACATAGGTGATCACCATGGTAACGTTTGAAAACTGCACTGTCTTCAAGCCAAGAATATAGTTTTGCTTTTCCCATAAGAACAGTATAAGAGACCAGGGCTGAACTCTTCTGAGATCCCATGATGCTAAGTGAAAGCAAACGTTTATCTGTCTTACCCAGTGGGACAAAGGCTTTTTTTTGTTTAAAAAAAAAAAAAGGCAAAAAAGCAAAATAACTCCAAAAAACCCCACAGCCCCACCACCAGCACACCATCCATAAACTGAATTACTCTGTAATGGGATATTACTGTTTGTTAGTTTTGTTTTGTTTACTCTCTGTACATTAACTCAAGGCAGGTCCCAAAGGACCATCATGGTAGGACTGCAAGGAGAAATGGAAAGATTTTATTTGCATAACTTAGATAATTAGACATCCTGAAAACTATTAGAGCAGACAGTTACCTGTGTCTCTTTTACAAATGAGCTCCTTCTTTCTGCTTGATTGTTTGATTTTTTATACAATATGATTTTCTAAACTGGCAGTGGTCACTGTATCTGAAGCCTGTTCACTTTAGGCTGGCCTGTCCAAGTGCCCCAAGCATCACTTTTGCTCATTGTTCAAGGGACAGCTCAAGGGATGATCAATATTAAGAATGGTGTTTTCATCAAGATACAATTGAAGATCATACTTTGAATATTCACTCTTAACAAAAATGGTCTGAGACTAAAGTATCACAGATTATGTAAAACCTACAAAACGGTACAGAAGAGATGGAGAAGGTGATGTAGAAAAGACTGACAATTATTGCTTCATTTCTGCAGAAAGCAGAGGATGAACTAATGTTCATTGCAAATAAGTGATGGGAGGTTCTGAATTGAAGCCAAAGGGTCTAAACATCTCCCAGCTCAAGGATACCCTGACAGATACTTTGACAGTTGCTTGTTTTGGTTAAGTGCCACATGGTATGAAAGCATAACCATTCAAAGGGGAGGTTAAGTATCTGAGATATTAATTTTATGTTAAGCAAGGTCGAGAAACCAAACTGTCAATGATGCTAAAGCACACACTGCTATGGAGATGGTAGACAAGATGCCCAAACTGCATTGGCAGTTTGCAGCTGAGAAAAAGATGATGTTTTTTTCCTAAAAGGTATAGTTTATTAAAAAAACATGAAATAGAAGATTTTCAGAAAGGATGTAGAATTCTAGCAAACTACCAGGAAGCAGTGGATTAAATTCCTCTGTAAAGGACATGCTTTCTACTGCAGCATTAATATACCCAAAGAACATTCATATTCGTTCTTTGGACAGTATAAGGAAAGTTTCCTGCCAGGATGCTGAAATAAAACAGCAAGCAACAGGTGAGGGGAGAACATCAATGAAAGCAACATAAACAGGCTCTGAAAAGATCATCAGTTTGCAATGAACTAACAAGTGATCTAGGGAGTGCAGACAGTGGATTTCTAAAGGCCTAACCTTCATCTAGTGGTTACTGATTTAAACTTTTCTCTGATTATGAGATTCACCTCTCCTAACTTTAGCTACCTATACCCTAGGTATCTAGTGTAGACTAGCTTTCTCTGTAGCCAGTGACAAATGGTCAGTGGATATACAAAGGGTAATAGATCCTTATCTTAAAGGCCTCTCAGCATCCAGAGGGCTGCTGTCCCATCCTACTACTTTTTCCATTTTGCGTCCAGTAGAGTTTTACCTCTTAAAATTTGCATTGCATCAGCTAAACTCTGAATTAATTAAACAGTTACTGCACCTGAACTCCAGCCTTAACCAGAGAGGACAGTCCACATCTGCTCACCAACAATATCCAGCCCGGGATGGGAATGGAGCAATGCCACCACTTGGCCTGAAGCTCCCTGCTACCCGGTAATAACAGCAACACACTGGACCATTGCAAAAGGCAGGCAAAACTCTGCACCAGTGAAATGTGAGCAGAGGCCACAAAGGAATCTTCTGTGTGCTTAGTGCAGAAGGAGAAGGTGCAGACACTGCAGAAGGAAGTAGAGCTCAAGATTACTGACAGATATAAAGAGGTGCTGAGGCAGAAACAGCATGTGTTATCAATTGAAAAAAAAAAAACCCAAACCTGCTTTAGCCAAGTACAGATAAGGACAACTCTCAGACTTTTAGAGTGCTCCAAAGGCAGAGATCAGTGAGGAGCGTTAGACTTTGAGCAGCACTTCTTTCTTCTATGGACAGCAGGGGCATCTGACTAACACAAGATTGCCTACAGCTCACTCTTGGAGACTTTAGAAGCTGTAAGAGGCCTCTTTTTTCCTGGAGAGCCTGGGATAACCATTTTAACAGATGACACACTCATAACAGACTATGGCCGTGTGAAAGAAACTGCAGATTTCTTCCCTGGAAGGAGTTCTGAATCAGATGTCCCTTTCATTGACTTCATTATCCAAACCATTTTAAAGGTACTTGTCAGTCTGTGGTCAGCCATCCTTCTCAGAAGCCTTACCATTTTTCTCAAGGTAGAGCTTTCAGGTCACAGCCCTGTTGGTCTCCTTCCCTTGAGTGGGATCAAATGGATTACCATTTCATGACCACTTCCCAGAGCGGTTCTCTGGAATGATCCTGGTTCTGGTCAGGAGACTACAAAGGGGGCTCAGAACTCAAAATGCTTCAACCCCCTCAAAGCCTGTCAGTAAATCTGTGGAGACAAGAAACAGCTCTTTCAAAAGAAAAGTTTTAGCTCTTTGCCAAAGAATACACAATTTAGGAAAATGGATCCAAAGCACAGAAGAGCGTTATCTAAATATTTTATTACCTCAGTGTAACCACTTTATTCCAAATTAAGAAGGATCCAGCTCATTTCTGTCTCTCCTGGAAGATACAGCTGTCTTGCTTAAAGTACTCTCCCTCTCTGCCTGTGTCTGCCTGCTCAACCTGCTGACAGTCTTATTCCCTTAAACGCAAAGTTTAGGACTGACGAAAAATAGGCCTACTTGAGGTAAAGATTTTTTTTTTTTTTTTTAGGTCACATGCCACAGGTATTCACTAACTAGTATCTTCCCCATTGAGTACTCCAGAAGCATTAGCACTCTCTACGATGGATTGTTATCTCTGCCTTTTCTTACCCCCTTTGTTTCTTTCGGAATCTCTTTGATTAACTCTGTGCTGGCTAATAGATAATTAAGGGGGTTTTATTTATCAAAGGAAAGCTTATGGCACTCTCACACCCCTTAGAGACATATCAGAGGTTAAGGTGTATTTCATGAACAATTTTTAAACTAAATGCTTTACAGGCTATGGTTCTTGCATAAGGAAACAAGTGTCATACATCCATCATTCAAAGGTACACCCTGCTGGAGAGTAGGTTTCTGCCTTGATTTTGGAGCAGTAAACTCATTGTTCATTTTCTATTTGCTTGTTTTGGCCGCCAGATTGTATAAGTAAGAAAATGCCATGCAATGAAGCCTTTTTGCACTGACTATTCTGACAACAACTCAGAAGAGGCCCTAGAGAGCCAAAAGGGAAACCAAGAGTTCTGGGCGGTCACTGTGGGTGGCAAGGAGGACTGCATGGTGTCTGGCCCTACCCTGTGCCCTCCCAAAGAAGTAGCGTATGACCTAGAAACCATACTCATAGCCAAATTATTCAGGTCTCATACTTGGAAGACATAAGCCCAACAGGAGTGTACATGGAGAAAAAAAAAAGAAAGAAAGAAAAAAAAAAAAGAGAGGTTTATTCATCAGCACAGTGCATGAGAAAATGCTTCCATCAGTCCTTCTTTCATGAATTAGTACTCAATGAGGGCTTATCTGGAAAAAGAGGGAACTACTAGCAGCTCCCTTGTGTCCAGGTTTGCATGCAATTGCTCATATTAGAATTTTTCACATAGGAGATAAAGTAGCATCAAACAGCTGGAAAAGACTAAGAAAATGTCATCTAACCCGCGTCCTATATTAGACACTTGTTTGCGCTTAAAGACCTTTTGCACTAGGCATTCCATAGCTGCCTCTGATATCTTAGTCCAGTGATTTTCACACTACAACCTTAACATCCCTTGTTATCAAGAAGTTTTAAAAATGTGTAATCTGCATGATGTTTAAGCCTATTCTGCCTGTTCTTCACCAACATGGAGAAAAAAATAGTTTCTTTTCTTTTGAGAGCAGCTATTTCTTTATGTGCTAGCTATTATCATCTGCTTACACACACAAACACACTTCAGCATAATTTGATTTAGGCTCAATTACTCCTCTTTCAACCATTCCCTGCAACCTGTGATCTACCATGACTCCCACATCATTTCCTGGAAAACTTTTATTTTCCCAGTGCTCTCTATGCAGATTACATATATTTGTAAACCTAGTGTCTTGCTTCCCATTTAAAGACCTCTTAGTTTGGTGGCACCTGCAAATTTAGTAAGTTATTCTCTAGCCCATTGGTTCAGCCATGAATGAAAACAAGAATAATATCAGATCCATAACAGAAACCTTTGGATGCTCACCCAACATAGATTTTGGTAGGGAACCATCACCAACTATTTGCTCTATACACATCTATATATTTTAGTGCCTTTCCAGCAATTGGAATAAAGCTGAGTGTTCTAGAAATTCCTCACTTTTCCCATTCTTTATACATAATCACTATATTTGCATTTTCTAGCTTCTAGGTAAACTCATCTGTCCTTTAGAAGTTCCTAGAGATAATTGTTACAGGCTCTGTGTTCAGCCACCAGCCAATTATGTACCAAGGACAAAAGTTCACCTGCCCAGCTGGCATGAACACGTTGAAAATTTTATACATTCTACATAATCTGTTTCTTCCTTATTCCTTCCTGTTGGTGCTGGTGTTTGACCACCTTTATTGCAGCTGACCTTTGTATTGAAAGCAGACACCAACACGTGAGCCCTTCCACCACCACCCTCAAATAGCCTTCCCTCTCTCTTGAATAGCACCTCTAATTTATAAGTTTGCAGTTGGCCTTCATGAACTGACCTAGTTTCCACTTGGTGCAATCTTCCTTCCTATGTTTGAAGTAGGTGAAGAGCTCTTGAGTTAGGCAACTCAGGCTCTTGCTGTAATTCCTATTTTTCTTCCTCGATGGGATAATTTGCAATGTGCCTTTAGCATTTCCTTAAGGAACTGCCAGGTCCATCTTACCTTCCCTCACTTAGACCAGACTCCTGTCAATCCTATCTCTAACTGTGCATTACAGTAGACACATTTAGACCAATACTAATCCCGATAAGAGCATCAAGGAGCACAAAAATCAGGTTTATGCTACTATTATTTTTGATTTCAAACAATTACTGAACTGTTGGATAAAATCTTTCACTTCACCCAGGAGTGGCTGAATTAATCTACATGCTTCCACATCTTCTAAACATCAGCTTTTCTTCCAACAATTTTAAACTGATTGATACTGAATTCATTAACAAGATTCAAATAGTCACTAGTCATGACCTCCAGTAAAAATAGCACGTAGATACTTACTAGTGAGAGCTACACATTTAATTTTTCTCGAAATGCTAGTCTAATGATTCCAGCCTCCCTTTTCTTGGGTGTTCTTGCCTCCAACCCAGTCTTTTTCCTTTAAGTCACTCTGGTCAATATTGTAAGCTTTGGTAATGCTCTGTTCCCAAGATTTCTATGCATCTGTAGCATCCTTTGGCATTGCTACACAACCAACGGCACAAAGAGCAAGAAATGCAAGACATACTACAAAATTGGAGCATAAGTCAATCTCTCAGATCAGCATCCATTGAGTCCTGGGTTTTGCAGGGTTGTTATCACTTGTGACAGTTATTCAACTGCTTTTGATGGAGTTACCAAGATTTAGATTATCTTCACTTTGAAGTTCTTAACTTGAAGTAAGTGCAATTTCTTTAAGACCGGAGATGAAAGTGTGAGAACTTTCAGTGCATAGTACAATCTAAGAAAAAAATTCCAAACTATCCACTAATAGTGATTTTAAGAGCAAGAGGGACCAAGGATTGATCCTTATACTCTATAAAGGTTACAGTGAAGGAATTAAGAGAGAATTAAACCCTCTCAACTCTTCAAAACAATCTAATTTGAGAGCATCTATGCCATTAATTTATGCTCTTGTTATTTAGCCACCTTTGAAAATCCCTGCTCTGTACTACCAAATTATTAGTGCTCCCTGTCTCTAACATTATTGAAGTCAAAGCATAGCTTGCATGGAATCCGGCTGCTGTTTATAATGCAAATTAGTAAGCATTTTTTTCCTTCCATAAAAAATGATTAATTTACAATTTCAGCAATTTTGCATTCTGGACGAGACAAGATAAATCATTCAGACAAAATTATACTGAAATCCAGTCAACTTATCTTTAGTAAATATGCTTTGAAGTGTTGGAAATGAGAAAGCTGGCAATTTTTAATTCCCTCCCCACTCCCCCGAACTCTTAAGAGAACAATACCTGTATATACCAAGTATTCCTAAAATACCATTTTCACAGGGTAAACATAATTTAGAACACCTTGATCACAAGTGATTGCTGAAAATGAGCTTTGTACTATCAAAAATATTCAGTACTTCAACTATTCAATGTTCAAGACTTGAAATGATTTCACCCAATTGACATTCCAACATCAAGGCAGAGCTAGAAAAAGGGCTACAGATATGAACACAATAACTTTAAAAATGACTGCTTAGGGATTGAAAAATATTGATTATTGTCATAAAATAAGTTATTACCTGGTCCATAATTTCCACATTACCTAATGATAATGAAAATATCTTATTTCTCACAAATCTAAAATTATAAAAACCCCTATTTTAATTATCTATAATCCAATAATGTATTCAACATAACCCCATCTTGGGATGCAGAGATTGTCCTCAACATGCTGTGCCATTCTGCAAATAGATGGTGGTACATTTGTTTGATGGGGCAATTTGTCCCAAATCTTATGCTCTGTTCCTGAAATACCAGCAGCACATAACCACACCTACTGAAATGGCATCCAAGAATCAACTGTAACACAAAGTACCAGCTTATGTAACAGTTTTCTCATTCTCCTGAGGAGACAAGGGGGAGGGGAGGGAAAATTTGACTTTGATGCCAAGAAAGTCTGGGGAGCAGAAGTCTTATTTCAGCCTCACAGAGAAAAAACAGAAGCCAGTGGGCAATGGGATGTTTGCTTATCTACATATGTTACACCACAATCTCCATGGTTTGGCAAAAGCTGAAAATAAATTTCTACCAATTTCTTGCCTCTACCCACTCATTTATTTTGGAAAAAAACATCTGTAGATATATGAACCTGTTTCAGATCTTCTGGCCCTCAAGGCCTTAAAAAGACTGATGGTTGTTCAGATCTACAAGTTACTTCATCATCAAATTCTGATGCAACTTGTTTTAAGAACTAGACGCTGAGAACTTTATCTAGCAGCATTCAGGGAACAATCTCCTTTACATTAACAGGAGAAATTAATAAAAGAAGCTACTGCTTGGTATATACAAAGTCTGGCCCCTGATTATTAGTGGTAATCCTTCATGCTATATCACTTTAATATGGTTTAACCACCGAATGTTGCAGGGGTCAGGCATCACACTATTCCCATTCAGATAAGACAAAATCTTCACTGAAAAGACAAAGTGCATTGTGAATCCATAAACACATTCTGAGAGGGGAAAAAAACCTGATAAACTATAAATCAGATTTTTAAGGGTTTATCACATTAATTTGATTTTATTAAAATATTCTAAATAAAACACAAGAACACACCAGGAATGTTTCCTTTCAAACCGTATTTCTAGGAAAATAATATTCACAAACTAACTTTTTGCCTACAAAAGTTTTGTTAAGAGAATATTTTAAATTTTTTTGTGGAGCTTGAACATCATCTTTGTTAATGCCATACCCTGTTTGTAAGCAGAAAAATCCTTCTTCTTGAGTTTACTTGTCAGTTGAAGTCTTCACAGACAGATGGCTCATATACAACTAGATAAATACAGCAGATTCTGTAAAGAAAGCAGATCTATTCACAATTTCATTTTTTCCTTTACGATAATAAATTCTGATTGACTGTTTGACTGAGATCTGCCCTGGGTAAACCCTATTTGATATTCTCAATCTTTTCTTCCTGAGACCCCAGAGAAAGAAGTGGTGCCTTTTGCTGTTCATTTACCAAGCATTACAACTCCGAATCTCTATATGGCATGAAAGAATCCAGATCTTTAAGATAATCAAGACCACATGACTGAAGAGTGGAGCCAATTGCATGTGGATCTAGGATCCAACACTGTAAGGTTAATGCCTCCTTGTTGAAAGCGTATAATCATTTTGAAGTATCATCTTTGTTTTGTTTCGTGGGTTTGTTGTTTTTTGTGTTGTGGGTTTGTTTTATTTTTAAAAAGAAGAATGACAAAAGAACCCAGAGCCTAATTTTATGTGCCTGGGAGTAGCTATCTAAGCTTCAGGCAATACAAATGCTGCTATTACTGGGGAGTAAAAGCTCTGCATAATTAACAAACATCATCAGCCTTACAGTTCCTGTAGAATGTAGTAAGTTCCTTGCCTGAAGGCTGCTCTCAGCCTAGTAAGTCTGTTTACCCTGTCCAAGATTAGATTAGTTTAATTATTATGAAAAAGACTGCTAAGATCTTACAGCCTAATTATGCAAATGTTTCTAAATGTTCACAAAAGTAATTTATTTATTTGGAGATAAATGAATCTGTTTTGTCATAAACCAGATTGCAGTCCTGGCAATGTACAAGCAGGGTTATGTGCCCTTAGGCATATCTTTCACCACAAATATCAGTGGGACCCCAGGATTACAACATTTATAAATACATAAATGTTTTTAGCAGGTTTTTATTGTTTTTGTAAATTATAGTAATCCCAGAAAGAACTATCACAGGTTTAATACTCACCAACCTTGTTGTGAAAACAGGGTTTCTCAGCAGAAGCATTTAAAAGATGCTAACAGCTAAAACATTCCTGGTAGACCTATTAAGATGCACCTGTTTTATTATGCTTTGGAACCGATATCTTCAAAAGAGTTCTCCCCTCCTAGTACAGACTCTTGCTGCTAGAATAACCTGCATCAATAAAGTACTATTAGTCTAAATAAGGTGGTAGTGTTCTTCTCAGGGCATGCAGTGCTAACCTTAACGGGAAGAAACTCCATTTACATTAGGAATTCTGTAGTTTTTCCCCATAAACCTCATCGCAGCTTAGAGATTTAATTCTTCATTTATTTGTAATTACATGACAGCACATGAAATCGATGCAGAAAAACTGTTCTATATTTAGCTACTGCTCTAGTTTCATTGCTATTATCGTGAAGATAACATCTAGGCAGCACACTGCTGCCTTCTGTGAACTCATGCACATTCAAGGCAGAGTATTTAAATTTTGGTACACACTTGAAATCTGAACTTGACCACAAAGAACACCAAAAACATTAACATCTCATACAGCCATGTAAAATGAAGTGGGTGGGACATAAGCCCGAAAGACTGGCCTTTAAAGAATTCAAATCTTTTCTTAATGAGACAACACATCTGTAGGCTCAGGCTAATTTGTGCACTGCAGAGCACACCCCCCTGACACTCAGAGGCATCAACATCAGAGGGGTCTAAAGTACAGGCACCTTTAAAAAAAATGAATGTGGGAAGTTTAGCTGGATGTTAGTAGCAAAGCAGGTGAAACCAAATTCACATCTCAAACTGGGACACTTTGAGCCAAGTGCATTGAAGCTGTAATGTCAGTTTGATGCAGTAATGCCTTCTGCCATCAATGTGTATTTCCTACTTGAGACAATAGCATGACATTTTACTGAAAACATATTGCATTAAAATCAACGCAGAGTGACTTCTTGATTTGTTTATAAATTAACCGTTCCTTAAATAAGCAGGGTGATAGCTCTACATGGGAATTATACCCACAGTTCTCCTGTGTATTAAATGGAGGATGTGAGCGATGATTTTAACTGGCTGCTATGACATCACCATTATCATGGATATTCAAGACATTAGAAGCTGCTTGCTGTCAGTTAAATGATCACATCTCAAGTGCACCTGCTTTATAATTATTCATTTGGAGCAGGATCATTAACATATTCCTTAAGTCATTTACAGGCAATTTGACTCTACAGTAATGATTTTTTCCCTCTTTGTAACAAATTAATGAGATATATATAAATACATGAGTACAAATGAAATTCACACAATTCATATCGTAATTAGCGTATACCAGAGGTCTGAAGGTTGTCTAACTTGGATTTTTCCTGTGGCAGGCAGCTATTCTGCAAACACTTAACAGCTGCAAACACTTAACACTAGATATGATTCATTTCAAAAGAAAGATATCTGTCAATGTATCTTTCAATGGTGACAATAAGGTTGGTAGTCAGGTTCACTTAGCTATTGGCATTCCAGAAGTAACACTTTTGGTCCAGGTTCAGAAGTTTAAATAATGAAAGTAAAGGAGCAAAGAAGCTGGAAATCTATTAATTCTATTTATTACACTGTAGAATTAACACAGTTACCAATAATGAACTTTCCCCAGTTTCAAAAACATATGCTTGTTTCTGGCTAGACAGCTTTGAGAATCATAGGGCTAATTGTACAAGCACAGAGGAGCATGTCCACACACCGAAAATACGTGTTAAGTACTGGTAATTTATTTCAGGATATTCTGCAGTTTGTGTGCGCTGACAGAACTTAGGCCCTAATGCTGTAAACCCTCCTTCATCAGTGCAAGATAGCGCTGATCTCATCTTGGCTCATATACAAAGCTTTACAGAGGGCATAACTGCTGGGGTGAAGGAAGTAAGAGCGTCAGAAAGCTGCAGTGCACACTCATTTCTTTGGCCCAAAGAAATCTCTAACTGGTTACACCTGAGATGCAATAATTGCCTACTCTAGGCCACAGCTTTTCCTCACAAGATGTGGTTGCCTGCATACTTACCCTTATGTCCTTAGCTGGTATCATCTGCAGAGACACAGTGAGAAACAAGGGAATTAAATTAACTGTTTTACTTTATAGTAAAACAATTCCCTCTATCATATGCAAGAGAGATGCAGTATGTCTCAGTGAACTGTTGGGTTGAAAAGTATGTACTGAGCAGGTCCACTCTGTCTCTAGCAGCCCCGTTTGGTACATTGGCAATGTGACAGTGAGCAGAAGACCTTCTGCAGACAAAGGGAGAAGAGACACAGTAAAATGGGGACATTTCTTCTCCTAACTTGCCTGGTCTGAAAATGTTCTGAGAACACCAGTCACTGGGGAAAGTCTCTTCTCTTACATAGCTGCTCTTTAGGAGTGACCTGGGAGTATCCAAGGGCATGTCTCCAGCTTCCCTTCAGTTTGACAGTGGAGGATCCTGAGAGTGCTGGAAAAGCCCTGAATGTGTCTGCAGCAGTGATGCCACCTCTACCACGGCTGAGCAATGTCTTTTGGACAAGTCCATAAGAGGAACTAGAAATAGCCTTGGAAACCTGTATGTGAGCACAGGGAGCACTGACCTAGCAGTTTATAATTCAAAGAATGAGACCAAGGCATTCTGGATGATGCGCACACAGTCCGCTAATACTATCAGATACCAAAAGACTCCTGGATTTGTCTGCAATTATTTCTGTGTTAGGCTCCTATTTGGAAATCTTGGCCTTTAGATGACAATGGGATTTATCCATTCCCTCCTGCCACAGTCAGGGTATCAAATGGTGATGGTGAACCCAGAACATAAGAGAAACCTGGTAACATGATGGAAATGTCCCGTTTTGCAATGTTTCCCTAATTATCCTGGAGAAATTACAGCACCCTTTATGAAATAAGAGCATTATAAAAATGATAGCTTGTTCTAGGGTTATCAAATTCTCTTGCTAAAATGTGCCAATTTGACAGGTGCATAAAAATTAAATTGACTTATTTACTAATGTCATCATTACGTGAAGGCACCACCATTATTACAAATGTTATAGAAAGCTGAAGAATACTAATTGCCAAATGACACACTGGTCATAAAAATCAAAGCAGTCAGACACTGGGGTTGAAGTAAAAAGAAGCTGAATCCTCAGTATTTTATCAGGACATAAACTACTCATACTTAGATAAACCTACACTGTAACAATACCCACAGCACAAGATATGCATCATTCTCAAGTATCACTTAGAAACAGAGATGCAAAAAGATTTCTCAGACCTTTGGATATTACACTCTACCAGCGTAATTCACTGGTTTTAATATACAGCTGAAATGCTACAGAAAAGAAAACCCCGGATAATAATTTATTTTACATTACTAAAAGGCACTCCCTCCAACAGCATATTCTGCATTATATAAAGCTGAGCTTGGCCTCCCTGTTCTCCCGGTAAAGCTCACGTACTATTGCTGGACCAGAGGGCTCTGCCCTGCAGCCCTTTCTTAGGATCTGTAGTTTGCTGTGCAGCACTGGCAAGGCCTTGGGACTTCACCTCTGAAGATGAAGTCTGACAACTCACCAGATCCCATATCAGCACCCAGATTGCACATTCCTGCGTACTAGCCATGGTTAGCTATTCCCTAGCCAAGCAAGAAAGGATGGGCTTCCCGCAGGATTTATCCTACACTGCACCATGACAACAACCATTTAAAGCAATTTGCAAAGAAAAGAAAGCATTTGTTATCCTTTCACCCAGTGATAGAAAGCAGCAGTGTCATGGCAGAAAGCCAACAGAAAGTTCTGTATGTTCTCCTACCTAGACACAATCTCTTCCTTCACTGCTCAAGACAAGCTGGCATACTTGTCGGGCTTGGGATAAACAGCAACGCTTTGGTGCCCTGGTTCTTCCCAGGGTCTGTGCCACACTTTCTCCCTTTCACTCCCTACTACATCTCTCCAACTCCCTTCTCTTTTCTCTGTACAGAAGAATAGCAAATCTCTCTGGCCATCGAGTGAGCCCTGGAAAAAGTAAACCATCCTACTCCGGACTCCTACCATCTCAATTTAAAGCTGTGTATCTGAGGTTCTCTTACCTGTGCCAGCACTTTCCTTTTCCCTCTTCTAACTTTAAAGACCATTTTACAGCCTTCCTTGACATAAAGCTGCATTCACTCAGGCAGCAATGCACAAGTCTGAAGAAGCTCACAATACACATCAGAATAATGCAGAGAGCTCATCACGACTCATTCTTACTTTCTCCGTGTTCACTGAAACCAGCAGTTTTACATTTGTGAGCTGCAATGATACCACTGAACAGTACCCGAGTGACTTCTGTGGGTGAGGCAGCTTACCACTGCCAGTTTGTTGGACTTCTATTCAGAGCAGAGCAGTACCCATCCAGTTCTTTTCCCCAGGCCCACTCAGTACCAGTCCCTTGTCCTCAGCCTCCAGGTAGCAGACACCCCGCCGAACATTCCTTCCAAGCTACCTGGGTCCCCTTAGCCACAGCATCATGGACTTGCAGACCCTTTTTAAGATGGTCAAAGGGAAGAAGACAGACCCTATTTGCTCGGAATTGCCGCATTGTTGGTGTGCACAAGTGCATCAGAGATCCCTCCTCCCCTCATCTTTGCTAGAGCTGTGCTTGGATCACCTTCAAGCATGTCAATTGAAAATATATGCCACAGTAAAACAGTTATCTTTAAGGCATTAACATTTACTAGCAGTTCAGATACCTTGACGTCTGACAAAAACTAAGGAAATATTATGGCATCTGTATGTCGCACAGGCAAATAACCAAACTTAAATCAAATGTTACCTCATTTTTCATCTCTGACTATTCAAGTAAAAAAACAAAATAAAGCAAAAGCAGGCTACACAGTACTTCACACTTAGAATAGATTTATTTCATCTTACTGAGGCTTTCCGTATCACTCATCACTGAGGTATCCAGAAACAACATGTTTTGCTTATGAGAACAATAGTCTGTAAATTTCTAAATCTGAAATATTCAAGAGAAATAGGTAATGGCATTTACAGCTTAACACACACACACGTCGGCCTTCTAATGAAAGATCAGAAAAAGGCAGACTGCAATACAGCTTTTTTTTTTTCTTTTTGACTATTCTGAGAGTCATCCTGCCCAGGAAAACAGCCAGTAGAGCTGGGGAATTTCCAGTTGTAGCAGTCATCATCTGGCAGAAGATCAGTGGCTAAAGGGCATGGGGTCCTTTAGCATTGCTGAGCAGCTCTTACAGACCATCAAAACCAGGAGGGAATGCTGTTTTGTACAACTGTGCTACTGATGGCACAGGTCTGCTCAGGAGTAAGACTCCTCAATTCTTATGTACTGGAAAATACTTAATGCTCCTTCCTACTTGATGTGGGTTTTTTCAGGTTGCCTTTCCTAAGATAAGAACGTGTTATATCATTTGGTAGAGAAAGTTTATTTCGATTGTGGCTAATTTTTGTTTTGAGATAGAAGAGTAAGAGTCCACCAGTGCTATGGCTGATTTCATTTTTAAAATCAACACGATCACATTGTTACAGATCTGTCAGCTCTACGTAACAATTATTCAGTTGGCTATTTCAGATCCCACACTTCACAAACCTACATTCTTGCTAATACGTACAAACATTTCACACAATTCAGCCTAGTTTCCCAACCCTTGAATGCAGTACATCACAGACACACACCTTCCATGTAAATCACTGAATCACACAATCACAGAATCATAGGGGTTGGAAGGGACCTCGAGAGACCACCGGGTCCAACTCCCCTGCCAAAGCAGCTCCCCAGCTCATATTGCACAGATAGGCGTCCAGACGAGTCTTGAATATCTCCAGAGAAGGAGACTCCACCACCTCCCTGGGCAGCCTGTCCCAGGGCTCTGTCACCCTCACTGGGGAAAAGTTCTTCTGCATGTTGGTGTGGAACTTCCTGTGCTCCAACTTACAGCCATTGCCCCTTGTCCTGTCCCCACACACCGCTGAAAAGGGGCTGGCCAATTCCCCCTGCATCCCATACTTAAGATATTTAGAAACATTAATTAGGTCCCCCCTCAGTCTTCTTCTCTCCAGGCTGAACAGCCCCAGCTCACTCAGCCTTTCCTCTTACGGGAGATGTTCCAGGCCCTTCATCATCTTCGTAGCCTCCTCTGGACTCTCTCCAGGAGATCCCTGTCTCTTTTATACCAGGGAGCCCAGAACTGGACACAATACTCCAGGTGGGGCCTGACCAGGGCAGAGTAGAGGGGGAGGATCACCTCCTTCGACCTGCTGGCCACACTCTTCCTGATGCATCCCAGGATCCCATTGGCCCTCTTAGCCACCAGGGCACACTGCTGGCTCATAGACAACCTGTCATCAACCAGGACCCCCAGGTCCTTCTCCACAGAGCTCTGCTCCAGCAGGTCATCCCCCAGCCTGTACTGATACAAACAGTTGTTCCTTCCCAGGTGCAAGACTTTACACTTGCTTTTATTAAACCTCATCTGGTTTCTCCCTGCCCAGCTCTCCAGCCTGTCCAGGTCTCGCTGGATGGCAGCGCAGTGTCCTGCCTGTCAGCCACTCCTCCCAGCTTTGTATCATCAGGTACTTGCTGAGGGTGGATGCTATTCCCTCATCAAGGTCGTCGATGAAGATATTAAACAGGACTGGACCCAACACCGAGCCCTGGGGAACACCGCTAGTCACAGGCCTCCATTCAGATTCTGCTCCACTGATCACGACCCTCTGAGCCCGGTCCGACAGCCAGTTCTCAACCCACCTCACTGTCCACTCATCTATCCCATGATCTCTCAGCTTTGCTATCAGGATGTCATGGGAGACAGTATCGAAAGCCTTGCTGAAGTCAAGGTAGATGACATCCACTGCTCTCCCTCCATCCGCCCAGCTGGTGATGAGATCATAGAAGGCTATGAGACTGGTCGAGCACGATCTCCCCTTGGTGAATCCACGCTGACTACTCCTCATGACCTTCTTCTCTTCCAGTTGCTTGGTAATGGCATCCAGAACAAGCTGTTCCATCACCTTTCCAGGGACAGAAGTGAGGCTGACTGGCCTATAATTGTTAAGATCCTCCTTCTTGCCCTTTTTGAAGACTGGAGTGATATTGGCTATCCTCCAATCCTCAGGTACTTCTCCTGTTCTCCAAGAGCTGTCGAAGATGATAGAGAGTGGCATTAATCCCTTTGAGCTGCTCCTGGAGCACCCCTACCTCAACTAGAGGGAAGCTCTTCATTCCCCAAACACTCCTACATTCATCCAGGATCTGCGGGTCCTGAGGGGCCTTTGGAGTGAAGCCCGAGGTAAAGAAGGCATTCAGTATTTCCACCTTCTCATCATCACCCGATACCAGGACACCCACCTTATTCATCAAGGGACCTACATTATCCCTGGCCATCCTCTTACTATTCACATATCTGAAAAAACCCTTTTTATTATCCTTTATATCCCTTGCCAGTTTCAACTCCAAGTGGGCTTTAGCCTTTCTAGTCACGGCCCTAAATTTGACTTTGAATCAAGTATTGCAATTACTAAAATACAACAAATAGACTGCTGATGGGGAAAGCCAACACAGATCATGTCCCCAAGCACTATGTTCATTTCTGCATCAAAATTAAAGGCATGCCATGATTCTAGGTGGAAAAAAGTTTTCAAAAATGTGTATTTATTATTGTTCTATCAAAAGATCACGCTGGACTGAATTTAAATTTGATTTCTCCCTATTTCATAGTTCATAAATCCTTTGCAAAATAAGACAGAAAAAAATTTGACATCTTTAAAGAACTCAACTAAATCAAGGATAAGCTTCCCATTGGTAATGAAATCAAGCAACATGAAAGGGATTGACAGCTTTGATTAACAGGAATTTCAATACCTTCAGAGCACCTGTTGAGTACAGCAATTAAGGTACTAGATAGTCTCGCACTAATTGCTGCATAAATGTTTGGGTAGATGGCTGACCAGGAGAACCTGCATTAGGCCAACTTGCTTGGTTCAGCTTGTCCCCTCAGAGGGGCTTTCGGGGTATTTCGGGATTTCCACGGGCGTTTCAGTGACCCGGCACCATTCTTCCTTGCCTCATACAAGGGTTGAAAAGTGTAGCTCATTTCCTTAAACTCTGAAGGGGAAGCAAGAGCATTAAGCACCATTCTAATTTTCTCTTTCTTCCTAGAGCCACCTCATCTGCCTTTACCAGAAAGATGCCCTCTACTCTTTTTCTTCTGCTTGAAGCAGGAGCGCCTCTCTGCTACACAGATCTGTCACTCTGTTTCACATGGTTCGCAGTTTCATTAGAAGCATTTTGCACATCTCAGGCTGGAACCTGTAGATGAGAACAGCTTTTTAATGTTTGCTGTAGTCTGGAAAAATTGTGCATTTATTCAACAGAAAGCAGTAGTGATGAAGGCAAAAATATTATTTTCAACTCTACTTCCACTGCACATTTCCAAGATGAGGCAGGGAAGTTTCATTTGCAGTCTGTTACAAAGCAAATCAAGACATATATTAAATATCTAAATTGTGCTCAGCAGCAATATGGAAAGAAGAAGAAACTGCTGATTATGTAGTTCAAGATGGGGCGAAAGAACATGCTGCTCACACATATCAAGTGTCAGCAGCCAAATGCTGGAGCAGTATCATTCCCTGCTCACTTAACGTGCCTTTATGCAGCAACTGACACATCTGTATAAATATTATAGGGCACTCGCTTGTAATTGAAGGCTCTCATCACAGAAACACTGTCTACAGAATTAAGAGCTTCTGAAGAGACTGGCCTCTAAAACTAGGAGATATTAAAGCAGCATTCCACAAGATGGCTCTGTCTCTCTGTTCGTGTTACTGACTCAGGTCAGGTAGAGAGAACATAAATAATATTCAGGACAAAAACGCGATTACAGTTCGGAGGAGTAAGAGTGCCTCCACATGGGAGCAGAGATGCTTCACTGAATTAGGGCAGCCTTTGTGACAGCAGAGAACTACACACCATCCATTTTCAACAGACTGTAAAGGTGCCAGAGGGTTTCTCTATATTATCAGCATTTTTTTCAACACAAATCCAAAACATAACCTCATACTAGCTACTACAAAGGAAATTAACTCTATCGCAGCCAAAATAAGCACAGGGTACTAGAAGTGTAGACCCCTATTTGGCTTGGTAATAGGTAGCGGAGAGTTCTCCTACTGCAGGAGGACTCCTCAGTGAGCGTTCGCAGTTATGCAAATTTACATCTCTTCTTCATAGAAGAAGATTACATCCCTTCATAGTCTGAGCACAGGAAAATGCTTACAGGGTCTCCCAAGAATATGGTCTATTAAATTAGCAAAACCAGGACTAACATCTAAAAGGAATGAGAAAACAGCATCTCCTATGTGTTACAAATTAGTACTATTCTTATGCAGCTGGAACTGGCTATTGACCACCTGTTCTTTACCAGACACCTGCACCCCACCTCATCAGCTGGCATCCTTGCATGCACATAATGCCCTTTTCCAGCACTGTGGTTGCCTTTATAGCATTTTCCTATCAAAGAAAAGGAGCTCTGCTCTTTCTGTTTTATTTCACCCATACTAAGAATCACTTTTGGGTCCATATTCCAAGGTGATGTTCACTGGAGAAACCTGAGCTCTGAGAAGAGCTGCCATTCTGTACTAGTCGCTATCAGTGACAAATAGGAAATGCAGTTGAGAGATGCCAAGGAAAATAAGAAGTGCCCAAACTCCTCTCTTCACTTATGATGCCACTTACACTTCAGCAGAAAGCACCGGTGTTTTCTGCATGGTTACAATACACACACCAGCAGCAGAACATGATTGCATTCACAGATCACAGCATGCAGTACATCCCTGGATCACATGATCTGGCCCTGCCTCCATGTCCCATCATAAATGGTGAATCATCCTCAGGGTTTATCACAAGATTCTGGTGCTCATTTCATATACAGCCTTAAAACTAAATGAAAAGTAATAATTCTTCATTTAAGAAGAATTCTGCACCACCCCTCACCCCCAGGTTTTCTTTAATTCCGGTAAGATATGCCAGTCATTAGTTTCACTTGCTGCTTTATAACTAGTTCACTTCCCTGGCACATTTGACAAAGTCTGCCCCCAGAGCTATCTCACAGCCTAGGTACTGACCATCTCCTGTGACACACTGACCTTCTCAAAAATCACCCCTGCTTTCTATTCATGCACATCAGTAGCAGGACTGCTAAACGAAGTGGTGAATTACAACTTGGCTGTACCATAAAGTAGCTGCTGCTTCTGTTAGGATAGGAAAAAAGACGGTTGTAATTCCTAACTATATAAAGGTTTTCCTAGCAGCAATAGGGTTTATCTCCATACTGACAAAAAGGAAGGAAGATTTTTGGAAAGAAACACAGGATATATCCCTCACATCCTCTCAATCTGAGTTAATTAGAAGTTATTTAGTTTTACTCTCAGTGAAGCTTACGCACATTACTGAAACCTCTAAGATCCAATTCTGATGCCATACTGATTTGAATCACTTGTAATCTGATTTTATAGAACCAAACACAAGGTATTCTAAAAAGAAAAGGAAAAATAAACATTTTTGCTTGCAGCTTTGCAATTTCCCTGAATCATGCTGTGTTGTTGACTTTTAAACAAAAGTCTTTATTGAAATCCACTGGAAGTTCTACTTAAGAACTGGTGGCAAGATATGGGCCATTGACTTCAGTACAATTACTCCAAGTTGTACTGCAGAAGTCTGAGAATCAAGTCTTCCATATAATCTCAGGCATGCTTAAGACACATTACACAAATAAGAGATTAAGAGATACTGAACAGAGTGAAAACATATACAGAAGTCCTGTAGAACCTGTATGGAGCTCTTCTCTTTTGGCTTTTGCTTCTGTGGGTTTCCTTTGGCTCAAAGATACACACAATGTAAAGGCAGTTCATCTCCCTTGCATTTAAATATTTACATGGAAGTGGCTGTCATTGCATTACAGATTACTTTGTAACTCTTCGCTTTTTATGACATTTTGGAAGAATGCCTGCCTCTACTATTGTCAAAATTCTTTAAGAAACTGCATTAAAATCCAAATAAGGTCACTGGAATATAAGCAGAAATGGCTACTTTTCCTCTGCTGGGATGTTTCAATATTTTGGGAATATTTTATGTCCCTAGAGCCCTAACAGGCAAGTCATTTGAAAAGCACTGTGTATGCAGAAAATCATCATAATGCCCTGTGGGACCAATCTGAGCCCATCAAAACCCACTGGAGTCTGTCTACTGACTTCAGAGAGTTTCAGTGATTGTCCTCAATACACGTTTTCTAAATCTAAAGAATCATTAGGGCCTTCCAAACCCCCCTGCTACCACCTGCACTTCAACAGGCTCAAGAAACTCCCAGAACAAAATGCAACTAAAGCTTGATGCTGTAACTGCTCCATGGACTGTCCGCTCCCATTTTCTTTCCACGCTGCTGACCAGGAGACCTGCCATACATATGCACTGCAGCAGCTGGAACAAACTGCAGGGACAGAGAATGATCAAGTGCTGACAAGTCAAAGACCTGAGAGCAGCCACTACAGCACAAGAGGATTCTTTACTGGGAAAGCTAACAAACAGAAGTATTTAGGTGCTTATTCAATTGAATTTGGCACTGGGAATTCAGTCCAGCAATGCTGCGGGAATTTGCACTGAATATCACAAAGTTTTCAGAATACTACATCTGTGCAGTCAGGGCCCCAATGCCTGAGGTCATATTGCCACAGCTGAGGTCTGTAGAAGTCACCATTGCAGAATTACTTTCACTGAAAAAAAAAAAAAAAAACCAACCAAAAAACCCACCCAAAAACCAGACCAAAAAAACCCTCCAAACCCTGAAATGCTAAAAATATAGTCTACAACTCCTAGAAAATGTATCTATCTTGTTTCACTGGAGTCTGGACTCTCCATCTTCAGTGCCAGTCTGCAAACCCCACTTTCCTACCAAGCATGAATGGTTTGTTAGTGAAACTGTTGTAGCACCCAATGCATCTTTATTCTGTATAGTTGTACCTTTTTTACATGATTTGAATTAAGCTTGTTCACACAGACATTGCCATAAACACTCCCTCTTTTAAAACAGAACACACTGAGTAGAAGTACCATGTGGTCTGAAACTGGACTTACTCTTTTGGACGTTAGTTAAATTGTTTTACACTTATGTGCACTTTTGATGCAGGACAAATACTGGAGAAACTCCATACTAAAGAATATAAATGGATTAACCATATTTCTGACCTCTATAAACATTCAGCATACACACAAGGTCTTCTAAAGGGAAGATGCATTAGGAATGCCCTTGCAAATAATCATGAATATTACAACCGGACCCAAGTGGTTTACCAAGCTAAGTGGCCAAATGTCTTTCTCAGTGTAAACCAGGGAATCTCACACTGGGGGACCCGTACCAAGAGGACATACACCTCCCTTGGGCACAGCAACCAAAGTACACGGATACAGTCTGGAAGAGCTGAACCCATCCTGCAGCTCTCTATACTCACCACCAGAAGCTGCTCCTTGCACAGCTGAGGTTACGAGAGCAAACTGGTCTTGAGAACCCCTATCCTGGGTGTGGAGCATGGCAAACAATTACCCTTAACTCGAAAAGCACAAGATGATCAGCTGCCTTTACAACAAAACCAGTTTATGTAGTTTGAGATTGAACCTAGGTGTTCTCATCTCAGCACAAAATATATGGAAAGGGTTTTTTCTGCATAACCGTAGCACACACTTCTAAAGAGCAGAGAAACATCTCTCATCTGAAATAAATCAGTTTAGAACTCAAACTATTTACATCTTCTCAGCTAGCTCTAGGCCAGTTCCCTGCTCTTTACCTAATTCTTTCTACTTTGTATCTCTCTAGGAATTACACATTTGCCCACCCTTATTTTTTCCCACCCATCCCAGCAAGAACATAAAAAAATCCGGTAATACTTGTGAGAGGCATGAAAACCTTTGTATACAATGAGAAACTTCCTAAAATACTCAGAATTCCTATAAATTATTTCTTCCTGGCACGCGGATGGAAGAAGATGGCTTTGACCCTTTATACAAAAGTCTGACAATCTTCTTAACAAATATCTCCAAGCTATAGCAGCTAACACATTTATGTGTAAGATGGCTCAGAATAATTGATTAGGTTTGCTAAGGTTCCAGTTAAGAAATTGCAACTACAATCTCTTTTTCCCTTCCCTTACACTGTTTTCTTGCATGACAATTTTTTCCTTATCATTGCTCATTTTCATACAGAGTGTGTTTGCTTATTTGCTATGGTCAGTAGACACTTTAATTACTTCAAAGGTAAATCTATTTGATGGCATTTGGCTTTCATTTCAGGTAAGGAAAAGTATTAATACAATGGTTATAAAACTGCATAGGAAAAATTGTCCAAAATATGAGCTGTCAACACCCCAAAAATAACCCAAAGATAACATTAATAAATACACTGTTTGCTTTGCCTTTGCCGGGACCTTCTTCTAACTAGTAGTGGCAATAAGGTAACATATTTGCTACCTAAATCTTATCAAAGGTTACTGTGCAGTTATTTATCAACCACAAACCTACAACTTCATTGCTATAATTATGTAGTAACCATCCAATTAACTTCTGGGGTAAACTCATACTGCTCCTGCACTTCCTGCTCCAGCACACATTTAGCTTTAACATTTCTGTGGTTACTGTGTATGTGACACTGCAGGGCTTGGAAGACCCTTTGGAGATGAGAATCCCACTGTTACTGTCACTGGGCAATCAAGCAACAGAAGAATGCTCGCATAGCTTTAAGAAGTTGTTGCTGCTATGTAAGAGATACATTTATTGTAAAACAAAATCAAAGGGAGCAAGAGAGAGAATTCCTGTGTGCTCCAGACTTTCCCTGCCTGCTGCAAGAGGGACAAGAGGAGCTGTTAAATCATAAGCTAGTTGTAATTTCAATTAAATCTACAAAGTATCACTGAGCCACAAGAAAATTGCTTCTCTTTCCATGAAAAAAAAAAAAAAAAAAAGAACTTTGATGTGGAAAGTGAAGGGAGACAGTGATACAGTCTGTTCTTACAGGTACAGATACCATCCAGTTTTGATGGATACCAAGTTCACTACCAGTCCAAAACAACTACTACAGATGTTTTACATAAAACTGAATCAATAGCTAAGGAAAATGATGCACTAAACAGGTGAATCACTTCTGAGTGTCTCCACCTCCCAAGAAACATGAGCACTAAGCCTCCTAGCCTCAGTTCCTCACCAAGATTGTGCAGACCATGTTCTCTGCTGTCTGCTGGTGGTCCCAGGGGCTGGCACACAGAGCTGCACAGCCACACTGCCAGTCGACACGGCCACTCTGCAGGCAAAGCCAATGCTCCAGAGGTACGGCAAGCACAGAAAGAGAAACTTTGCTACTCAGCCTTCTAAAATAAACTTAATATCCTTTCTGTTACAGCAATGTGGATAAATCGTATAGAAATTCCTTTCCAGGCACAGGTCAAAGAGAAACCCTTCTGAGACATGTAAGATAGTCCCTCCTGATGATTTGCAGCCAGTGGTACTGTCCTGAATTCCAGCATGGACCAGTCAGTTCCTTCCCTCAAAGCCACTTCTGGGAATACATTTATTGCCCTCATCCTCTTTCAGAGTCCCCAGTCTCTTCAAGGGCATGTAAAAAGAATTGCTTGGCAAATAGAATTTAATTGCATTAAATAGCAAATTAATCTTTTCCCCTTAGATATCCTACATTGCCTCACCACACCAGAAAACAACTGAAAACATAGCCACGCACTGACTGGAGTGTCATTGCAAAAAGTTATTCCAGGATATTGGCTTCTGTCCAAAAGGTAAGAGTAATGTAGGTAATTTAAATATGCTTGAACACAGGAACAAATGCCTCAGCTCCGTTGTTCTCTTTGTCAAAACCCATTCTTTCAGAAAATCATTTTCTTTACCCATTGGACAACAAAATGCATTGTCAAGAAATTTTATAGCAATAATTATGAAAGATGTCCATTTGAACCCATTGAGGTCTTACTGATTTTATAACACCCAGCAGACCTCCCTGCAGGAGAACGCTATATTTATGTTAGCAATATATGCGAGAATTGAGATCGTAAAATTAAATGACCACATAGAACTGTCATTTATATGATGAGCGCCTACATATGTGAAGGCTGGTTTATCTTGCGAGATAGGGCAGTACTAAATGGTCCACTCTCGGTGAATGCTTTTAATCACGCATTTCTTCACTGTTTCTGCAATATTACACTTGAAGAACTGGTAAGCAGTTTGCTATGAGATGTTAAATGGCTACTGGCAGTACAAGCCCGATGGCAGTGCTCACTAAAATAGAAGTACAGTACATATTGTATGCAGTTGTTTTATGTGAGACATTATGGTTACTAGAATAACATTTCACCATTACCAACTGCTGAGAGAAAAGTCATTAAGATATTTGGCAAGCTAGTGTAATTTTTCAGCAGAACTACAGTACAAGACCTCAGAATAGCTTCTGCACAAAAAGGCTAGCTGTCTCAAGAAAACAACTTAAGTCTTCGGTGTCATTTTATTCATAGGGGTTTATTTTCAGATTCCAATGAGAAAGTTATTGCCACCAGAGAGTGAACAATTGAGCCTTAACCCTTATTATAACGGTGCAATTTCAGAACCACTGTAATAAATCTTGTAGCAGAGTTTCCATTAAAAATCTCTTCTCTAAAGAGCTTTTATGGTGTGTAGTTTCATTCAGTCACTTTTATGAGAGATTTCTTTAAACTATCACTTTAAAACTAGAGAGAGATTAACCACGTGTTTAAGCAGTGTTAAATGTGGAGATGGAAAACAAACAAAACTCAAGTCACTGTTGTCACCTCAGCCTCTTCCAATGCAAATACCACTGCAACAGTAGTGAAAATAGTAGGGTCTGTGGTGGACAAGGTCCCCCTCACCACCACCAATAGAACCAGCAACGGCCCATTTTTCATATTGCCATTAATATGTTAAAGACAGACTCACGAAAGCACAGATGTCATTGCATCCTGATCATTTCCAGTAAATATGTTTTGCCCCTTCCTAGAACTGTACTTTAATGATGTGAAGAGGCATTGCCACTTCAACTTGCAAACATTTTCAACCAAAACAGCCACTATGCATCATTTAACTAAATCCTTTTCTCTATAACAAGAACAGTAATGACCTATTACAGCATTATCACAAGGTAACAAAACATAAGTAACGAGGCCCAGTGCAACAAAATGCTTCTAGTTGTCAATGTTTCCAGTGGAAACAATGATTTCTGGTTAACAGGAGCTGACAGGAGATCTCATGAAAGCCCTGTAAACGATGCAGGCCAGCATTAAACAGGCAATTTCATTCCTGTTTCTCTCTAAGTCTGATTTGGACAACCTCAAAACGGTGAGTGGCTTCAATAGGACTTCTTGCTTATCCAATTTGGAAGAAGGCAATTCTGACATTGGATTTTATTTTTTCTTTTAAACTTTCACACACATGTATTTAACAGCAGAAATTAAAACATACCAGCCCAAGGAAACATTTACCAGGTGGCTCCATTTGCCAAAAGACAATTATGTGAGCAAAAGTTCTGTCAAACACAACGTGCTTATGTGATATTACATGAGAAAGACAAATATTCATCAGCATAATTCCTGTGAAACTTTGTACAAATGCCTGTGTTCCACACAGTCTACAGAAGAACGTAGTTCATGTGAACAGAGCTTTCCCATTCATTCATTGCTGTCACCTCAGTTCGGAAAACTCTATTCATAATTCTAAAAAAAGCTCATTCTAATCTGACAGCTCCCATACTCTGAGTAGTATAACAATATGGTTGTTCCCATGGCTGTAACTTTCAGTAACATCTAAACCCTTCTGTAGAAACAAAAATTACATAGAAATTTGTTTACTTGCCTGGATCTCTTAGAAAATTCCATCTCAAATAGTTCCTTGCTCCTGTAAGGCAGCTTCAGGCATACATGCAGGTATGTGCAACACTCCCTAGGGCAGTGGCTTGCTGAAGATCTCAGAAACCATCAACTGCCAAGACTAAAGCAGAGCAGAATGAAAAATCCTAGTTTACTTGATAATGGTCAGAAGTAATCCCAAAAAAGAAATATGCATCACAGAAAGCGATGTTGGAAATTACCTTAATAATTAGCAAAACTATATGATGCCAGCCAAATTGAAGCTTCTTGCCGAAGTCATCCTGTTCAGAAAGACAGATCTCCCATTCCTACCATAATTTTCTAGGCTTGCATCATTCCAGCTCTGATTTTGTAAACATCTACATATATAATAGATTTTGCCATTGAGTGAAATTCCTACTGGTCTTCCCCTAGCACAGAAATTACTTCCAAAAGTAAGTGTCCCATCACTGTAGGAGATGCTTACGTCACTGTCAGTTTTCATCTTCATGTCCATCACCTCCTTCTGCACTTTTCAGAAGTACTCCTGGTGATTACCAAGTGATTTCTGACCAGTTGTACCTCATGACTGCATTTAAATTTATGGCAGGTATTAAAAGCAGGGCAAAAATAACAGAAGCATGGACCTAGACTTTTAGAGCCACAACAGAATATAAAAGAAATTTAAAGACTGAAAGAATAAAAACATTTTCTAGAACTCAGGAGCTGAACTTGACAACACTAATGTTATTAACATAGATTTTTTTTAATAAAGCATTAAAAGAGCAAACTACTTTTTCTTTCACAAATAATGGCCAAGAACTCAAAGGAACTGCCATTATATCATGAAATTACTCCTCATTCATCAGAAAACTAATTTTCAGAACTTTATTCCGCAAATTAGCTGCAACTGTATGCACAGAGGTATCAACCTTTGTATTTAATTCTCATACTCATTTGAATTCTACAAAATTAATAACTGCATTTATTAAAGATGTATTTTTACTTTGCTGTCTCCTAACTTAATGAGTTTGCTTGTGTGAGAAGCAGACAACCAAATCAGATCTGGGACCCTATATATCCACGTACAGGAAAAAAAGCATTTTCCCTTTGGTCTTAACAATGAATAAATTTTGCTTTAATTTTAAATTTCAGTTATCAACATTTTTCCTCAGGAAAAAATTCATTCACTTCCTTAAGACTTTTAAGAATAATTGTGAACATACCCACAGATAAACACAAACAAATGTTTTGTCTTTAAAGCTCATCTGTTGAGCCAGAAGGGTGTGCTCTCCATCATTTTTAATTTAGAATGCTAATTTTACAGAATATGAGAATTCAGAGATACTTCTTCACAGCTCTTTTCCCATTAGAGTTCTCTCTAAAGAGTTAATAACATTAACAGTTTTTCTATTTACTTCATTTAACTTTTCACTGTTTCTTTTTAGGGTCCCACAAGGAAGGAAAAAAGTCCCTGAAATTACAAACACTTAAAATGAGGTTGCTAAAATTTCCCTCATTAAACTGAAAAAAAACAAACCCCCCCGATATTTTCTAAAAATTCATCATCATTTTAATATCACTTAAGGAAAACCCCTCAAAACACAACCAAATCCCCAAAACCAGACTCAAAACAACGCCTAAAACATAAAGCATAGAAGTATATAAAGGAATTAAACTTAGCATGAGTATTTTCATTAGCTGTTCTACTGTTCATGTGTAGAACCACACACCTTTTGTATTTTCTTATGAAACCTCCGATGAAGTGACCCACAGTTATCAAAACTTTCATGCTTTAAAACCTTACAAATCTTCCAATAGAAACAGGAGGGAAGGCAGTGGGGGCTCTTAAACCATTTACAAAGTCTCTCCCCTCAATGAGCACTGCTTTAAAAGATCTGTAAAACCTTGAAAATATAAGTCTTCAAACTGGCCACACAAACTGCTGCTTTCTTTTTGGTTTGGTTTTTTGGTTTTTTTTGGGTTGTTGGTTTTTTGGGTTTTTTTTTTAAGAAGAACAGTTCTTAACATCACCATAATGCTGAATAGCAATAGTTCCAGGAGAATTTAAGAAAATATACACTTCAGCCCAAAAGTGGAGCTTGGATAATGCAATGAGTAAACAGGATTACTCGTTTAAGCAAAGTTTGCCAGGCGTGCAAACCCTAAGGAAAACTTAATTAAGGTCAATAAAGAGGAAGCGAAAACACAGAAAAATTAAGTAATAAAATTTGTGCAAAGCAAAATATGAACTGATCAGTTATCAGTGCCTGTGGGATACTTCTGCAACTGTAAGCCCTTCAGCCTACAGCATGCTGGGATGGATTTGGAGCTTTCTGTTTATCATGTACAGACCCTGCTTAAACCAATAAAGATATACTTGATTTATGGTGCTAGAACTGGTACGGAATTTTGCCTATTCAAACCAAGCCATGATCGCTGCCATGCCCTTCTGAAGACTTAAAAAAAAAAATCTTCCCCAGATACATTTCAGTAGCTTGGCAGCTTATTTGACTTGTCCTTTTAAACAAAATTTAGAAGTTATGAGTATCTGGGACCCAATTCACTATTCTCCTCTGATATAAAATTAAATGCTGATAAAACTGCCTGACAGGCGGTGCATATATGCTGATACATAACAGGAGCAATAAGGTTCTTAACTCATTATTTCCTTGTTAGAATTCTTCTTTACACTACATACACAGCATTTCTCAGTTTATTTTCAAAAAGCTTTCAGGCATTATCTAATCTTTAGCAACCACCCAGCAAAGTCTGAAAGCACTGTTCTGACATGAACTTCCTAAAATCTGAGAAGCTTTCTGTAAAAATGGGATTTGGGTGCATTTAAACAAAAGACAAGTTGGGAAAAGAAAGGCACAGAGCTGCTCAAAGTTTTATATAAAACTGGGAGCAGCACTGGGCTCTCCTTGCTATCAATCCTTCTCAAGGAAGGATCTCCATCAAGTCATAGAATCATAGGGGTTGGAAGGGACCTCGAGAGACCACCGGGTCCAACTCCCCTGCCAAAGCAGCTCCCCAGCTCATATTGCACAGATAGGCGTCCAGACGAGTCTTAAATATCTCCAGAGAAGGAGACTCCACCACCTCCCTGGGCAGCCTGTCCCAGGGCTCTGTCACCCTCACTGGGGAAAAGTTCCTCCACATGTTGGTGTGAAACTTCCTGTGCTCCGATTTGCAGCCATTGCCCCTTGTCCTGTCCCCACACACCACTGAAAAGGGGCTGGCCAATTCCCCCTGCATCCCATACTTAAGATATTTAGAAACATTAATTAGGTCCCCCCTCAGTCTTCTTCTCTCCAGGCTGAACAGCCCCAGCTCACTCAGCCTTTCCTCATACGGGAGATGTTCCAGGCCCTTAATCATCTTCGTAGCCTCCTCTGGACTCTCTCCAGGAGATCCCTGTCTCTTTTATACCAGGGAGCCCAGAACTGGACACAATACTCCAGGTGGGGCCTGACCAGGGCAGAGTAGAGGGGGAGGATCACCTCCTTCAACCTGCTGGCCACACTCTTCCTGATGCATCCCAGGATCCCATTGGCCCTCTTAGCCCCCAGGGCACACTGCTGGCTCATAGCCAACCTGTCATCAACCAGGACCCCCAGGTCCTTCTCTACAAAGCTCTTCTCCAGCAGGTCATCCCCCAGCCTGTACTGATACAGACGGTTATTCCTCCCCAGGTGCAAGACTTTACACTTGCTTTTATTAAACCTCATCTGGTTTCTCCCTGCCCAGCTCTCCAGCCTGTCCAGGTCTCGCTGGATGGCAGCGCAGTGTTCCTGCCTGTCAGCCACTCCTCCCAGCTTTGTATCATCAGGTACTTGCTGAGGGTGGATGCTATTCCCTCATCAAGGTCGTCGATGAAGATATTAAACAGGACTGGACCCAACACCGAGCCCTGGGGAACCCCGCTAGTCACAGGCCTCCATTCAGATTCTGTTCCACTGATCACGACCCTCTGAGCCCGGTCCGACAGCCAGTTCTCAACCCACCTCACTGTCCACTCATCTATCCCATGATCTCTCAGCTTTGCTATCAGGATGTCATGGGAGACAGTATCGAAAGCCTTGCTGAAGTCAAGGTAGATGACATCCACTGCTCTCCCTCCATCCACCCAGCCGGTGATGAGATCATAGAAGGCTATGAGATTGGTCGAGCACGATCTCCCCTTGGTGAATCCACGCTGACTACTCCTCATGACCTTCTTCTCTTCAGTTCTTTGGTGATGGCATCCAGAACAAGCTGTTCCATCACCTTTCCAGGGACAGAAGTGAGGCTGACTGGCCTATAATTGTTAGATTCCTCCTTCTTGCTCTTTTTGAGGACTGGAGTGATATTGGCTATCCTCCAATCCTCAGGTACTTCTCCTGTTCTCCAAGAGCTGTCAAAGATGATAGCAAGTGGCTCTGCAATCACTTCCGCCAGCTCCCGCAGCACACATGGATGTATCCCATCCGGGCCCATGGATTTGTTTGCATTAATCCCTTTGAGCCGCTCCTGGACCACTCCCATCTCAACCAGAGGGAAGCTCTTCACTTCCCAAACTCACTCACTTTCTTACAGTGTCCGTGGGTCCCGAGGGGCCTTTGGAGTGAAGACTGAAGCAAAGAAGGCATTCAGTATTTCCACCTTCTCAGCATCCTCTGTAACCAGGACACCTGCCTCGTTCAGCAAGGGACCCACACTATCCCTGGCCATCCTCTTACTATTGTCAACATCCTTTCTTTGGAAACTCCAGAAATTTCACAGCTAACTCTTTTGCTGAAGTTCTCAGAAATTATCTATTTCCAAGACTAATCTATGTTCCTTTCCATTTCTATTGCTGTAATGATCCTGTTGTGAACTTGACCACTTGCTGCAACTTTGCTACTAACTTTTTTGCTGACTCCAGATAGGGGGCAGGTCTGCATTCCCACTGCCTCAGCACTGCCACTCAGCATTTGGCATCAGCTGCTTTGCCATCAATCCAGACTGTTGACCAAAACCAAGATCAAACAGTGTTGTTTGGGTTGCCTAAATGCCAAGTCTGGATGTTAAACAGGCTCGTTCAACAGTGTCTGCAGTGCCGGATAGCACAGCAGACCTCAAAATGCACCAGACTCAGATTCAACGCAGTAACGTGTCACTTCAATTGAAGCATTTAATTTCAGTTTGAACTACAGCAACCTGCTGCAAATCCCAGAGAAACCAATCTCTCCTGGTGGAACCACAAACGGCTGGTAGGTATCTCAGGGGAGTTTTCTGCACCAAGGAACCATTTGGGGTGAAGACGGAATTTACTTTCTCAGACAATTGGCATGGCAATGGTGACCAATCCTGCAGTCACCAGGATCACTGCCCAGTTTTTTAAGCAAGCATAATAGTGATTGGAATTTAAACCTAAGAAATAACAAAAAAATAATTAAAGTTTATTGCAAATAGAAGGCTGGAAGACCTCAACTGAAAGGCAACATTGCTTGTAGGAGAGAGGAAAGCCACTAGATTTTTTACAGAGCACAATACATCACAGAGGTGTCTTGATTCACTCTGGCAAATGATCCAAAGGAAAATACATTAGAATTAGGCTAGACAGAAAGAAGCTAAGCTTAAATTTCTACACGGTATGCTGGGAGATGCCCTCTAAACCTGCTTAATACCTACCATTTAAATAGAAAATCATACAGCCAAATTCACCCATTTACTCTCCCCTCTTGCAACTAATAAAAACAAAGCGATGCCACTTTGACAGTGCCACAATATGTTGGTGCTTCATTCACACACACCACTTTGAAAAATACTTTTTCCCCCAGTGATATCACTAGAATTTACTGAAGGAAATTCGATTGATTAAAAATCTCCAGTACTATTCAAAGGCATTTCAGTGTTACCTTTCAAATATATTCCTATCAGGAGTTTCTTTCATAGTTTTTCAGAACTGTGAGATGTGATACTCTCAACCAGAAAGGAAGACAGAGGACAAAAGAAAAGACTAAAACTGTGCAAGTGACCTTTGTAGATATTTGGGATAACAGCAATTGACTCCAGTGTGTCGTATGAAAAAGTTTTAAAATAATATCCAAAATAAAGACATCAGAAAGAATATGTTAAATGAGTTACTTGGGAACCACGGTGTTTAACTGAGCAAAGCATTAGGCTTAAATTATTTGCCTCCAGTGACCCCTGAAAAAGGCTTATTTTTGCAGTTTGAATATAAAAAGCTTAGAAATGCTAATCATTCCATCTGGAAATCAAAATCATAAACTGCTAGATTAATGAATGCTACAAGTAGCTCTCACATGCAGAACAGCAAAGACATTGTTAGCAATTTGTTTTGACAAAAGTGATTAGAATATTTATTTTTGCTAACACTTCTCCTACACACGGACCTGGAAAAATGAAACTTGTTTGTATAATTCAGTAATACACAAATCTTTATTAAAACTCAGAATGTTGCTAAGTTAATTACATGATATTACCCAGAAAAGGGATAATCAAGAAGCCCTCCACAAGTTTGTAATCTGAAAGGCAAACAATGCCTCACTGGTCTGATCTGTAGTGCCACTTAGAGCTGTTTTAAAATGGAATTGCTGGGGTTTACTATTTATTATTAAAATGGGGAGAAAAGCAGAACTGCTGATTATAGTTTCTTCTGATCATAAGGAATGCGTCTCAACAGCACCTAAACCATTGCCTCTTTTTAGATTCCATTGACTGCAAATAGCGTCTCAGGAACGAGAGAGGGGAAATGTGGGGAACGGTATTTTTGCAATCTGCTTTGTTTCTGCTTTTTCCATTATATGGGTGACACTTGCTCAGAAGCTTAGAAGGAATATGTTTTCTTGGAGGGGAAAAAAAAACCAAAAAACACATCTCATTTTTTAAATTAATTTTTATAAAGAAAGGCATCTTAGAAGTTGTATCAGGCTAAAATCTCATCTGTGATGTCAAACTGAACTGTTGGATTTCTCTACCATTTTGCCTTCAAAATAACCACTAGTGCAGAAAAAGGGCAAAAATAACTAGCAATTATTCAGATCCCTAGTTAAGAACGACGTTGTTCAGGGCTTCCAGCACAGCATAGCCTAAAGACCTAACACTGATTTTCGTCTCAAGCCCCTTACTTGTGGCTAAGGCATAGAAAGACATTTCCCCCGATTACAAGCAATAGAGAGTCTCAATCTCTCTCTTCAGTTCCAGTGATTAATTATTCTCACCATCTACACCAATCATGTCTGCCTCCAGTTTCTAGCAACACAGTTTCACTACACCTTTTTCTTCTAGACTAAAGAGTGCATCTGGTACGAGAGCTACAGGAACAATGGTAGGTTATGCATAACACAGTTTAGATGAGCAATTCCTCTTATGTTTGATCCCAAGTGCAAACTCCAGGCCTGCTCGGGGATTCTCCCACAGGCTTCCTGCTAGGTAGATCTGACTAGCAAGAGCCTACGTGCCCTAAAACATTTCTGCAGCCTTAAAGCCTCAACAGCCGAGGGGCTAACTCTGAATGAATGGATGCTTAACTTTGATTTTGAGGGTGACCATGTCCCAGAGTCTGAATATATCCTTTTGATGCATAAAGTACAGCCTGCTGCTTTCAGAGCAAAATCTACGTTGCACTTGGCCTTAGTTTTAGAATTTTTTTTCTTCTGAGAAAGTATGTGGTGGTAGGAAGGGAGGAGGAAGAAAGCAGCAGCAGCTCTGGAGAAGTTAAAGGGATATGATATTTTGAATTAATGTTTTCATGTCTCCAGTGATAAGCAGAGAGCATTGGTAAACACATGTATTTTACCGTGCACAGTAGGCAGGGCTTCCTCTGCAGCACAACCTGCACTCCCACATTTGCAGCTTCTCTGATTACTTGCAGGGCAACCACTACACCTCGGTGAAGGGCAGGCTCTAAACAACCATGCATTTTGCCTTTAACGAGGAAACTGCAGTTGTGCGAAGTCACATCTGTGACTCGACTAGAAGAATCCACCCTCACACAGCTGTAACCTTACTTCATAGTGGTGGTCTACAGCAGGTTGAAGATAGGAAAATGGGAAAATACAGATAGGAAAATGGGAAAATACCAGTACAGGGAGAATCTACTACAAAACTCAGAATTAAGAAAGTCCCTATTTCCTCATTCATCTGGCACAGTCTGTTTTTGTTATCAACTTGGGTTCATCCCTGCAAACCAATGTCACCACCTTCTCCAGGCAAACAGCTGCCTCTGAACCATTCTGAGTCATCTCTTGGCAGCAGCCTTTCTAGCGGTACATCAGTGAAGCATCGCCTCTCTAAAAGGCAGCAGTTGCTAATTCTGGTGTGGTACATAACAGCATGCTGCCACATCAGGTTGGGTCCTGCAAGAAAATGAATTTCTCTGGCCTAGATCATTTGACAATTGCTACCATATGAATAATTCAATCCACAAAAACTAGCAAATGCAAGCAGTGAATAAAACAGCAAGCTGTGTACTGCACTGTATGGCCAGAAACAGCACCAGTTCAGCCAAAGGGTTTGACAGCTGCTTGCTGATAGTGATGGCTGGCCACTGCGTGCTGGCTAATCGCTGAAGCAGTTGGAGACTTCCTGGGAAGATATTTCCATGTTTCAAACTATATGGTTTGCCATCCCAGTCCCTCTGATTTGAGTCAGTAAAATCAGGGTTTAAACCTATAAAAGTATGTTTCATCATAACTCCTCTGGAATAACTAACCTGATTTGAAAGGACACATTTAACTAAACCTGTGCAATCTCGACACGTCTGAAAAGCCTTTCGTTTCATTTATCTCCCTCCAGCTTCTGGGCCTAAAATCCTGTATAAGGACAGTAAGTATCACAGCTTTGTTCAAAAATATTTCTCCAGCAGAAAGTGTGTGTTAACTGAAAGATATAATGCTTCCTTCTCAGTCTTTCAGTTTGTTTTCCTGCCCTTGTCTCATCCACGGTTAAAGCCAGAGAGGAAAACACATTCAAAGAGAACTTCACTGTTTCTGAGTTAAATTTATTCTGCTCAATACTCTCCAAAAGGGGAGGTGACGGCAGCTCCAGCCCAGGCTGCCTGGCAGGCTGTCTCACACCTTTGGCAGCCCACCTGCCCGGGCTCGCAGGTAGCAGCCTGGAAGTCGGGGAGCCCCAGACCCAGGGTAGCCCACCTGGCAGAACATCCAAACAACCTCCACATCCTTTGCATCTCGCTTTGTAGCTGGCAGGCTTCCAGCAAGCAGTGTGGGTGAACCAGCAGGAAACCAGGCTGAAACTTTACATGTTTCCAGAAATAAGTTTGTCAAATTGCACTATTTGCATGGACTACTCTGCTGAATTAGCGGGCCCACCACCGGCAGTTTTCTGACTGAAGCTGCCCTGCTTCACATTTAGTTAACACAGTAGCCAGCAAGTCCCTGACATTCGGGTAGGCTAGTCACACAGGAACAGGAAGAAGCTTATTTTGGTTAAAAAAACCCCAACAACCAAACCTTACAGCCAAGCTACAACTGTCAGGGATACGTTCCAAGTTAGGAGCATTTAAAATGCCAGACATTAAATCTTTCGACACTTGAGTTCACCTTGCCCCTTTCATGCTCTGCTCACCCACAACCACTCCATCATACACTGCATCACTATTTCCCCAGGGACACTACCCACTTTGGCAGCTTGATTCTTTAAACATCACCCACAGCAAACAGGTAGCAGGGTATCACTTGACTTAACACAGGAATTCTGCCTGCAGAGGTATCTTTTCATTTGCTCAGATAAATTAACAGAGAGCTTTTATTGTGATTGACCTTGCCTTAATAACTACTGACATTTGGCATAGCTTGATTTACCTGTGTACAGAGATAAGAGAGATATTTTTTTCTAGTTTTCAGCCAGTGTGAGGTTCCTTGAATAATCAACATCTGAGTGTACAGCTTGACTTTGACACAGACACAAGTAGCAATCCTGTGGTACTCAGTGACATTAATTTGCTTCTCTGTGAGCCTGGATGATTCAGAAACACTTAGCCAATATCTCTTCTGGGGAATTAATAGGATCAGCTTGATCACAAATGTCTGACTAAAAATCTCTCATAGTCTAGCTGCCCGCCTTTCTGGTATAAAAACCTCTGTCAAAATACAACAAGAAGCTTTCCTTTTCCTTATCCCAACTGCACACAAAACTAACTGGCACACATCACCTCAGCTCACATTTCCAATTCATTAGCTAGGGTCCGCTGACAACAGGAAAAAATGAGGGACCCTCTACTGCACAAAGAGGAAAGCGAAGAGCGTTTACAAACCAGAGACCTAATCACCCAAGTGAAAATAAAACAGACTGGAAGAGATCAACAAGGTAACCAGAATCCAGCTTTGATGAAAGGAACATTTTCAGCAAAAGATAAACCTGCCACCGCAAAAAAAAAAAAAAAAAAAAATTGATATTTTAAAATACTTTAAAAGCAAAACTTTTTTTCTCTCAAGAGAGAAGGGAGGAAAAAATAAATAAAAAAAGACTACATGGAAACAAGGAAAAACTGTTATACAGAAAGAAAAACCAAGCTCAGTGAGGGGCAGGACCTAAACAGATAGATCTTGCCAAGAAGCCAATGATATTAAACAACCTTCATCTGAACTGCGTGCAGTCTTATTACAGTTAGGACTACTGACTCTCCTTTGACAGATGTGTGTCACACAATCATCTGCCAAAAGTTCACCTTTTTATTTTTTTCCTCTTCAGAGCTCAAATGAGAGGACTTGAACCATTCTTCAACCTGCTCTTGGCCACGCCACCAAGCGGGTTTTGCCAACACTACCCTGTCTCAGCAGTCCAGAAGCTGGTTTCACAGCCTCTCACGGATTGTGATCTCCGCTGAGCAGCGTGCTGAACATGCTGAATAGGACACATTACCCACACTTTATTTTCTGTACCTGTGGTCTGCTAAGCAGAGCTATCCGTGCATCCCCCTGACATGCATGCACACTTGCTGCAGCTAGTTCTGCCCACTACAGCTGTGCACACACACTTCCCCAGTCGGCCCTAGCAGTGCTTTTATACCCTCCTTCCTCCACTCACAATGTGCTCCCTTCCCGCTCAGCTCCCACTTCACTGCATATTCACAGCTTGTGCCAATGTGAAAAGTACCAAAGAGAACAGGCACATTTCAGAGGAGACTTGCACAGCCCTCTGAAATTACCATCCTTCTAGGTAAATAAGTCTCTGACGACCCATACCGTATGTATGGCATTACGCTGCATTTGCGATTCAGATGCCTATTCCAAATCTAAAGCACACATAGTTTACTGGAGAACTTTCAGCATAAAGGAGGTACAAAAGTGGAGCTGATTCACACTTAGCTGCAATCAAACTACGAGAGGATGCTGAATGATTCCCTCTGCTCTGGTTTTGGATGTCATTATCTGACCTCATTTCTTGCCTGTGACATTTTCTTGGGCAGCTCAGTGCACACATATTATCATTCAAGCCAGCAGCACTCAAAGTCATACAGATGTGAGTGTATGTGTATGTCTCTGAAGGGGGATAAGGGGTGGGGTAAATTAAAGGCTTTTAAGTATTACTGATTGAGAAAGAGAGAAAACAACATTTAAAAGCCTTTTAAATTGCTATTCCTTCCTTTTGATCCTAAATTTCTCTTTGTTTTGTTCTATGCAGCTGGCTGAATGATGACAGAGTGGCTTGCAATTATCTGGATGAAATTAGATGCCAGCTGAAATGGACACTAAAGGAAGAATCCAACATCCTGCATATATAATTCCTACTCCATTTGGCATTGAACCAAGTCAACAAATATACATTCCTTCCCCCACCACCCCAGTAAATCCCATGGCCAGCGAATGCTGCTATGGTAACACAAGCCTGGGAAGGGGGAAGAGCTTGGATATGAGCAGAGTTTTCAAAATGTTGGAAAAGAGTTTTAGATTCAGAACTGCACACGCCTGTAGATAGCTCCCACAAGCTCTGCACACCGAACACTTACACGTACACCACAGAGCTGGGCTTCCAATGCCTGCAGAATTCTGAAGGGCTCTAATTAAGCTGGTGGCTTTCATTTTCAGTCATTGTACAACTTATTCAAATCACAGGTACTTCTCTGCCAGTTCTGTGAAGCTTACTAAAATAGACCTGAGAAACTGAGCACAGCTGTCAAAATAATGTTATTGTTTTCCTGAATCTGTTTCAAAGATAGTTATTTCAGAGAAACTGAAAAGTTATATTCCTATATTAGCACACTAAGTAGTTCATAGCAGTTTGGTAAATCAAATATTCCATACTGCTAGCTTAATAAGATGGGGAGTCATGCATGAAATGACTGCCAGGTTAATGACACAGGGAGCCATGCATGGCATGTATTTGCATATAATAGCACAGAATGTTCCCCTAAATCCTTTAAATTACTCATCAGTTCTTAAATAGGCATTTAACTAAGCCTTCACCCAGAATCAGAAAGAAAGAGCCACCTACAATTGAAAAGGACACTAGATAAGAACTAAGCAAAACCTAAAATACCGGCTTGTAGGAAGAGCCAGAAATCTGTACGTGCAAGCAACCCATACATACAAACATACCATAACATCTACAGCTAAAAGTAAATGGACTAAATTTGTTTCTCTATAGTAACTTAAAGAAAACTAATGGGTGGTTTTGTATCAGGTGTTGCACTATGAAAAGATGAAAGAGGGCAAACACCAAAAAGTGTAAAACTAAGCTGAAACAACAAGAAGGATGAGGATGAGAACAGCATTTGTGCCCATAATTTTCTTGAAGACTCAGAGTCAGCCCGAGAGTCAGTCCAAGGTGAATATTTTTGTTTGGTTTCTTTTTGCAGAGCCTTTTCCAGGCTGCCATATGTACATTCCTTCATGCTGCAGCTCTTGTTTTGGGCTCTGTAAGAGCAGCTGAAGAAATAGGACACTAAAATCTGAGCTACTGCAGGAAAGTCAGGGTAAAGGGAGAAAGCCTAGACCCTTCTCCCTAGACAACAGTTCAAGGGGAGGTGGGTTATTGTGCCAAGTCATACTTAGAATTGGGAAAGCTATTTCGACTCTGCATTTTGCTTTTTTCTTCCTGTTGCCAGTTACAATTGCTCAGATGGCAACCTCTTCAGGGCAAGGATTTACCAACATGTTGTTAATGGGCCCGCAAGGATGCTTGGGGCTTTTCATGTCACTGCAATAGAACAGACCATTCTTCATGTTGGTTAAACACAGTCAGGTCCAAATAACCTGTAACATGCACACAGAGAACAAAACACTGGTTGGAAAAGTTTCTGCTTCACTTCAGCAAGAAGTACCACATGCACATGCACTGTCTTCATACATGCTGTGCTGCACAGAGCCAGAGATGTTATCTTCTGGATGCTGACTTGTTCCCTCCACTTACACAAAAGAAACCATCCTCAAGATCCTTCTTCCTATATTATCTTCTATATAGATGGATTTAAATGTCCATTACTCCAAGCCAGAAATTACTTGCAAATGCAAGTCACAAATTTAAATAATTGAAGTTTAAGTCTTGCCAAAAGGTATATTACCATTCTAACAAGAAGATAATATGCTTCTTAATCACTGTGTTTGGATATGAAAATCAATAAACAAACTAATTTAAATTAAGCAAGTCTGAAAGAGGGAGCTTTCGCACTTTGAACTTTCACACTATTGCTGCAAAGGTCTGTCAAACAAGTTATAGTCACCAGCTGCTTTTCCTATGACTCACTTGAATAGTACTAGGAAATAAGAACAAACGATAAAATTTCTGTAAGAAAAAGTGTTATTTTTTTCATTCTCTCATAAGCTGAGACCTTTTCACTCAGAGAAAGTGTCCCTGTGTAGACAAAAGCAGTGGCAAATATGAACTCACTAGTCTCCCCACCCCAATCCACTTCACTGAAGTATCAATTTCAAAGCCTAAGCAAAACCTATTGAAACATTTTTAAATCCAAGCTTTCCTTTACTTCTTCATAAAATAAAAACCCAGGTGTTGTGTGATTGCCACTTTATGTATACCAGTTTATAATTTAAAAAGAGATACACGATAGAAAGTTCATAGATATACTAGCTCACCCTTTTATAAAACACAAAATATCGCTCTCTATCCATCCCATTAAAGACCAAGTACTGTTATAAGGGAAAAGGTTGACTGTAGCTCACTTAAAACTAATTTCCCAGGAAAGAAATACAATTTAAAGACCTAGGAGAAACCCACTATCCCAAATGAAATGGCTTTACACTGTAAGAAATAAGAGAAGATAAGTGGTACTCACTTCTTGAACTAGGGAGGCATGTTGGTATGCAATCTGGCCACTCTTGGCCAAACAACAGATAAAGGCTTGCAGAGGAGTTTGCACTCTGCCACTGGGTGATTAGTACATTGCTTTGAGGATGTAAAATAAATGAATAGATAAATAGATGCTACTCAACACCAAAAAAAGACTGCCACTGTCTATAGCTAATGTCAAATGCACCAAATAAATAAGAAAGAGGAAATACCACTTCTTTCATCTAGAACCATTGCAGACAAAGTATGTAGATGCTTTATGAGAAGGATAGCTTTACACTAATGACATTTCTACCCTTTCTGCAGGAGATTTACCTTTCATTTTAAGTAACTGGATACCAGTAATTCATTTTAGATATTAAGGTGTAATAGTTCTCAGTTGTAAGCAGCCACAGTAACAGCCTGCATTGTATTTGCCAAGAAATATTTCTTCTATTTCCTCTGAATATAGCATGTTCTAAACTACATTCTCATTTCTCCTAGACTAATCCTTCAGCTATTACATGTACTGGAGGAAATGCTTTTATTTGTAAGTATGGTCTTTTGTGTTAAGAAAGATAAATGTCAGACTCATTAATTATGTATCTATAATTAGATACTGCTGAAAATGAGCTGAAACTTGTTTTGACATCTTCTTTGAAGAATGTATTTGTACATTGCATGTAACATTGCATATATGCATTTGCAAAACCTGAACTAGCTGAATGGCAGCTATGTACAAAAGGCAGTAAGCTTTGACAGGGTAAACAAAATCAAAGAAAAGCATAGCTGAAGAGTTAATAAGCACCAGCTTACAGGAGAGAAATTCACACAAGACAGCTCGCTCAGAAAAAGCTAAATGGCCATCAAGAGAAAAAGAAATCTCTGACCAGGAACACATGATGAAAGCTGCACTTTGTTGATTGCAGAAAGTTTTCTTTTAAATACACCCTTCTAAGTGTTCAACTAATTTCCAAGAGGCTTGATTGTACTTCGCTCAACTTCAGGGTTCTTTTTTTTTTTCCCTACTAATTTGGAGATAGATTGTACCTTAAGGCAGAGCCAGGAACATGGGGTGTGTGCTTAAGCGGCAGGAACCCAAGAGTAAGCGTGGGAGGCATTGTGCTTCAGCGACAAAACATCACTCCCTTCCCCCACAGAGGCAAAGGAGACAATCAACCCTACTGTTAACTGTGAATTAAAGTATGAAAACCAGCAGTGGCAAAACATACTGCAGGATGGAAGCAAACTCCCTTCTGCCTTTTGCACAATCTAGGAATTTAAAGAGGTAGTGCCAGCAACCTTTCTGTGTTAGTGGTCCCATGTATGAGGAAGCCACATGTGAACTTAATAACAGTAATAATAATAGTAGGAGTGTTTAATGAAGACTCAGGAAGAGCTGTCTATGCTATTATTGTAGGATAATGATAAACGGTTTGACAATGCTCTTTCTGGGACTGAATAAACAATTCAGCCTTATCACAGCTGTTGGACTTCAACACCCAGTATTTAAGTGCTGTTATGGTCAGAAAAGTGACTCTGTAAAAATAATACCTTCTTACTCAAGAGAGCTGCTGCTTCTATATTTTCTGAGTCATCTCTGATACCTTTACTGACAAAACAAGTTGTTACTAATGATAGCATGGCAGCACTAATCCAGCTCGAAGAGAGGAGGCTGGATCCTAGTTTGTCTCACCACGACTGCAGCACGTAGCCCAGACCTCACTAGCTATGCAATACAGGAGCTCAGCAAACCCCCATTCCTAAATACCTGCGTTACGCACAGTCACTACATTTCTTTGAGGGATAAATGTGTCAGTCTTCCAAAGCCAACCACCCGCTTGTTGAAGTGGGAACAAGCAGAGGCATTTAACCTCCAAGCTGCAGTGTATCTTCAGGACATCTTCCCTAAGTCCACGATGGGACTGCAGAAGACAAGCAGTCACTGCAACTGACCTTGTCCCCATGCCACCCCTTTTCCTGATCACACATTAAGACAAAACCAGCTTCTAAAGCAGAGGTGACTAACCTGTCACAACCTTACCTTTGCACATTTCAGAAACAAAGTCACCTTCAGCTAGGATAAAACCCCACAGCGACACGGGTTGCTTTGACTGATGTCCGTAACTTTACCGATTGCTTCACACTTGATAAACGGTGTCATTCCCTTGCTGCTGATCACAAAGCCTGCTAAAGCCCGAGCAAGTATTGCTGGGCAGCTCCTCACAGACATGATCTTGGCAGTACTTGCCAGTTTATCCCTATGCTGCCTCATGTTCTCCATAGGTAAAAATCCATTACATCACCAGTGTGCAAATAGCCACATGGTATATTGAACATAAAATGGTCAATGGAACTTCTCCCATAGCAGGTGCCCATTAAAATGACAAGCTTCTGTAAAACTGAGAAGGTAAGCACCTAATTTTTTGGCGTTCATTCTAAAGTTCCTTTCAAAATTGAAAAAGGACAGGAAAGTTACATCCATTCTTTCTAAGGGTTTAGCCAATAAGAAATTTGAGTGAATATAAGGGAACTTAAAATATATTTTAACCTTAGACCGTTTCAGTGTTTCTGTAGCCGTAAGACACCACAGTGTAACAGTTCTATTTTATGCCGACGGCATTCACTTGAAAGGACATAACCACCAGAAAGGCAAGTTTTTCTCCTGTAAAGCTTTCCCGAAATGCCATCAACGCAGCAGTGCTTTCAAATCCACTCTCTGCACTCAAAACAACTTGAAGCACAGTTGTGGACGCTGCACTCTGTCTTGTGCAAATCAGGGAAGGGAAGAAGCTTATTCCTGATTAGCGATTCCTCAGTGGTGGGGAGGGAGAACCTGCCTACAAAAACCTTAGCTGTTTGGAAATCTCAGCCTGTCTATAAACAGATGGCTACTCCTCATGGGATACTGTCCTCTCCAGGAACACTGCACTAAGACCTGAACCTCTTCCAAAGCAGCCCTGAGCAGGCTGTGCTCCTAGCAAAGGTGAGGAAAGTTAGAAATGGAACGGAGCCAATCTGTGCATATAAAAGCTCTAAATTCATTACTCTCAATTAAAATGAATGAGGATAAGGATCGCTTCCAAGTACATCAATCAAAGAAAGTACTTGCTGCAGGAAAACAGAAGACACTGCTGTATACACGAAGGAATTTATTCACATATTATCGAAATGTGTGCAGGCAAACACACACAGAACGGGCAGTTTATTCACTTGACAAGTTGCAACTATCTAGGAATGATGGGTTAAACATCTAGTTATCTATTTGTATTTTTTAAAAATAGCCAGTTTCTGAAAGAAATTCTTGCATGCCTGCACACCTGATTTTACAAAACTAAAGAGGGAGACTCAAACCAGAGTGCTTCATCTGGTATAAAAAAAGATATACAATGTTATGTAGACAAGCATAAGATCACCTCCAAAATAACTTGTTCTCTTAACCTCCCATCACCATGAATACCCTTACCTCTTTCCAAAATCAACAGCCAAAGAAAGTGCTGAGCACCACAGAATCAGCTCTTCAGGGGAACAAGAATCCTAAACCAAAAATTAATGCTTCTTATTGCTGACAAAAATACAGTCCTTTATGATAGTGGTGTATTTCCCACTGTGGTTTTCCTTGCTGTGTTTGGTTTTATTGGTTGCAATATGAACAAAGCTGAGGTTTAGGACAATAGGAATAGCTGTAAGTTGCCCGAGAGTAGAATAGATTAACTTGCATTTGCAGCTGCTAGAGTGATGACTTATCATGGCATCCCTGTTCTTCCTTTCCTCTAAAGTGCTATTCAATCCAAAACACTTGCAAATATACCTCTGTCTGCAACTTTTGCTAGCTGATCTCTATGAAAATCTAAGAGCACTGAGTTCAGTAGCTACCATACACTTAGTAATGTTTCTAAATATCATGGCTATAGAACTGAATAATATAGGATACCAGGTAGTACTGAAGAGGGAATGGTACAGATAGACCCTGGGCTTAAGGCTCTTGAGTAGGGATTTGGAAAAGGAGGACATAACCCACTGTTTCCATCTCAGTTTAGCTAATATTACCTACCTCAAAAGTAGTATTGGGAATCCAGACTCATTATTTGCTGGGGACTAACTGATTTTTCTTTATGCAGGAGGGAGTATAAAAATTGAACCTTCCCTTTATGGAAGATGTGTCAAGAGCTTGTCATTTTTAAGGCTATAATTTCATCAACCTGTGCCAAAATGCACAAGAAATGTACTTATTTCATTAGGCATGGCAGAAAGGGGCAACCTATTTTTGTTACATTATAGGAAAAAAAAAATCTGAAGAAGTAGCTGTGATGCATCAAAATAGGTTGAGTGCCTTTCTCAGCTCTGAACAATGCCTGTAATCCTGCTCCAGGTGAAAACCTCTTAGTGCTCCTAAGGGACAATAATTGGCTACAGAAAAGTTACAGCTTAACCTGCAGCACAAGGATTTTAGACTCTCCTCGGATGACTTTCAGTACAGGCTCTAATTTTTTTAGGATCACATAACTAGCCATCTCTGGCAGGTGATAATGCTGTCAGAAACCAAGACTGCATTACATTCTCTCATACTAACTTCATCACAGGATAGCTTTTGTTTGAGAGGTTTGGCACAAGATTTATGGGACAGAATGAACAAAACTGAAGCCAACCTATGATCATAGTAAAGGACCAAGAAGGAAATATAACTTAAACAGCACTGTCCCTAAGCTGCTTGAGCCAGAGAACATGCTAAAGCCGTGGTGTATCCCAACACCACCTATTCATGGACTGTTTCAGAGGAATTAGGCCTCCAGCTGCTGACGTTCAGACTGTATAAGTACAGCCCACTTGCAGGTTGGAAAGCCTAGCTACCCTTACATTTATAACTTTGAGCTTTTCTTGCAAGGGTAGACAGTATATATGGCAGGCATCCATCCCATTCCCACCATTGAACATTTACAGCTATGCTAGTCAAGCCTCATTTTTCCATCTGGCACTCCAATGGATCTGTGATGTGAAATTCATTGATGGGAGTTTATACATACTCATGCGATTGTAACAAGCAGCTGTACAGAGACTGTACCAGGTTTCAGAGTTGGAAGAGCTGCTGCTTCAAACTATTATATAAGGCTCTCTTATCTACAGGACTCCAAAACCATCAAAAAACTATACCAAAGAGCTCGCAGTAACAGCTAACTCCCAGTGGTACAGTGGTATCCTGCAAGGATGGATACCTGTCTACCAGGAGAAACAGATTCTATTAGAGAAAAAAGAAAAATAAAAAGTGAGGATCACAAAGGAAAAGAGAAGGTGCCAAGGTATAAGAAAAGGACATCACAAAAAAGGTTCTGTGTTGTAAAAAACAATATTGCATCTAAACCCTTAGGATTTAAGACAAAATAATTACTATTTTTATTATCTATATAGCAGCTAAGCTTGTCTTAAAATTCGGTCTCATAATAAAATACAATAAAAGCCTAGACATAACCCATAAAAGGGATAAGAGAGATGGTACATGAGATCTTTACTGTAGCCACAGAAGCTATATTCCCTATATTTTTAGCAAACAGTTAAATATAACTATATGCACTTCATATACTATCAGAGGCCTCATTAACAGCTGCTCAGGTAGAGCTGCGAATTGAGCCATACAGATAGCATACCTGAGGGTAGGGTGTAAAGACATAGGCTTCAAGAACTGTGGATAATTTAAGAAATAATACCATGCACAGAACTCCCCAAATGCAGTTTTTCAGTGAATATACAATTTACTAAAACATCTTTGAGGCAGTATTAAGATTTGTATGGCTTTGGGTCTGACACAATAATTGAAAGTGAGATGGACCTGCATAGACTTTTGCACTTGGTTTAAGGCTTGGATTTGTGAGATTAGTTCGGCTTCCTAGTTTAAGCACAAGCTTCTTTTGTCAGAGAAAAAGCCATAGCATCAATTTCTCTCCTAGTCTACATCAGTAATAGGGAATTAGGTTTATTCCTCCCTTCTTCTGTACTAGAAGCAACAGGTGACAGCTCAAATGTGCCCCAAAATTCATTAATGATACACCCTCAGCCTCCTGCACGCCTACCTCACACCCTGCACAATGGAGCTCAAGTCTTCACTGGGACTGTCAAATGCAGCTGAGGTATGAAACACACCTCTTACAATAACACTGTAATTAAAGCACGTATGTTTTTGCACAAACTTACTGCCTGAAACTGGGGGCTGAAGAAGTCCACTTCATTAACTCATTTACAGTTCTTTCCTATACACCAAAAAGTTCTCCCGTTGGTCTCACTGGAGTTTTTAAAATTGATTTAACAGCAATGTTAAATCAATGTTAAATGTTCTTGGGAACTCCTAGGAGAGTTCCCTGAATAACTTATGGAATATTTACTTGGACAAGTACCAAGACTTCATACTCATATTCTCCATAAGAAGTTTTCAGATAGGTTTCTGAAGAAGAGTCTATTAATCTATCATTTGTGTCCTTCACCACATTATCTTCAACTAGAATATTATATATATATATATATAGAATATATGCACTGCTTATAACACTTCATCTAAAATTTATTGGTTTATCATAAGTCTTTCACTCACTGGAGAAAGTTAGCAAGGTTGAGTTTAAATGAACTTTTATATTCCAAATAAAATATTAACATTTTGCCAACATGTATTAAGCAAAAAGAAGGGTGGATGGAAGCTGCAAGACAGTTCCCATTCTGAGTGTGTTTGGTGCCATAAAGCTATGGGAACACTAGATGGCAATAACTACAGCACATGTATCTTTAAATATAAATTTACCTTCACTTCTGTTACAATATTTTCTATCATGCAGCTTCTAAGGCAACATTATTTAGAAGGCAACATATTCAATTACTTTAAAAAAACCCACCAAAAAACAACACAAACCCCAAAACAGCAAATATAAAGAGTGGTTTCCACTACTCCCTCCCAAAAAACTAACCAAAACCCAGCCAGCTGTGGGCCATGGGGTCTGTTTGTTTATTTGGTAGGGTTTTCTGTGAGTTTGGTTTTGGGTTTTTTTGGTTGGATTTTATGAAACCAAACCGGACATCCTCAAAGGATTAGTTTACAGTAAACTCTGCTTCAGCACGAATGAAGTTGGTATCTTTGTTATAAGGTGTAGCAGTTACTATACAATAAAGGGTATAAATGTGAAACATTGTTAAAGTGTTTTGATTTCTAATTAAATATTTTAGCTTTTGGCACATATGCATAGCATACACAAGCTTCACAAAATAATGATACATGTTTGTTAGGGCAATACCCTAAAAAGGCATTAAGACAATAAATAAGACAGTTTTACAATTTTGTAAATTTCCTAAGTACCAGGTAACAAAGATCACTCCAGAATTTGTACAAACAGTTTGAGTAATTCAAAATCCCACAGAAAATTACTTTAAGAACTAGGATAATCCTACAAGTGCCATGAAAAAATGGAAAACTTTCTAGATTAGCTTAACATGCAGAATCTTACATCAATGTAGTGAGGACTGTAACCTCAAGTGAGTTAGCTGCTATTTATACCCTCAAAATATTCAGGAAGCTTGGCCATGGATCAGGGTTCTGCAGGAAACTGTCCAGCTACTACTGAAGAAGAAAGCCTCTACTCCAAAGACCTTAAATACCAACCATAGTGGCTAGCTCCTACCTCACTTCAGCTGTTTAATGTTAGTAAATTCAGTAGTTCGCTTGTCCTGTCCAAGTTCATCTGCTGAAGAAAGAGCTTGAAGAAGGCTTGTTTCCAGAGGGTGTTTAACCCAGCAGACATCTGGGTTACCTTCAAGAGCCAAGTTGGAGTTCACGATTTCCCCCACAGCAAATTTACACAATGAGATCGGCGTAAATACTGCACATCCAAAGGTGCACCTCACTCTAGCTTTGCTTGGAATACCCTCCAGGACCACAGTGACCATTTTATTGTAAGACAGGGCTCAGAGGGACAGCGCAAGGCACCGAAGCTGGTTCTCATCAGTCACAAGGCACGGCACAACGCAAGCCCTCACAAGATACCTTGCCCGTGTTACAATCGTCTCCCTAATCGGGAAGAACAGGACTTTGAAATCGAAAGACACGAAAAACTGAGTAGCGAAGATACTCCCGATACTACAGACAAGCGCGTGTGCTGTCGCCTGTCTCTAGCAATCGCAGTTGCAGTACTCCAACGCTGCCTGCAGACGAGAGCAAGCTCCGGGTCCCTTTTCCTCGGAATTGTTGCCTTGCAGAGACATCTACTGGCACCAGGGAAGCGGAGCAGCGGATTCCCCCTGCTCGGGGCAGGGGCCGTGGCCATCCCTCCGCCCGCACCCCGGCTCACCGGGCCCACCTGCGCCGTCCCCGCGGCTGTGCCCGCCGGCCCCGGCAGACCGGGGCTGCCGGCCGGGGAGCGGAGCGCAGGGCTGGCCGCCCTCACGCCCCCCACCCCGCCGCGGGAGCGCTCTGGGGAAGGGGCTCCGCCGCCAGCCGGGGGCAAGTAGTGTCGTGTTGGGCATTTGCACAGGAGCAGCCCCATCACCGAGGCTGCACTGCCTAGGCGCTGCAGAGAAGTCTAGCGAGCGACTGCTGCTCGCCGTTAGAAAGCCAGCTGTTTCCTGAACAGCGAAGGAATCTCACAGTGACCCTGCTTTAATGAGTGGGTTTTAGTTTTCCAAACGACCTTTCTTTCCCCCAACATTGACACCCTTCTATAAACTCCATAACATACCCCCGTTCTTGGGAGCCAAAAATCCTGTAAGACATTTCCATTTCTTTCAGAGTAGATGGTGTCAAATGGCCCAAAAATAATTTTTAAAAAGGTTTAAAAAATAGGACTGATTTGAAACTCATTAAATTTCCTATGACAATACAAACATTCTAATTTCCATGCTGATCTACCTCAAACCAGCTAGTTTCCCTCTCTGCCTCAACAACACAGAACATGTTTGAATCCATCTGCTTAACTGAAACAAGAGGGGGGGAAAAAAAAAAAAATTCAATCTGTATCAACTTTTATTCCCCCCATTTATAAAAATCTCAAGAACCAATTAGTCTTTGGTTTAAAGAGTTTTCAGCTATTCCCTAGCCCCACAAAGCAAACACTAGCATAATCACTGAAATTATGATTAAGGAAAACTGTCTTAATCACAGATAGTGAATAAATGTGTATGTAACACCTGTACTGAAAAAGGGTCAGTTTAAATACAAGGGTAGGTGCTTTCTAGCCACCTACAGCTATCATGTATCAATGTTTCTAGCTAGCTAGCTCAGTATTTAGCACACCCAGGCACTCAGAAAAGCCTGACGAGCTTCCTCAGCTAGGAGCCTCCGAGGCAGACATCTCCACATCCACCTGGTTTCTGCAGAAATTCTCCTACATGCTGCACAACAATACACTCCCACACACAAACCTGAGCATGAGCACAATTTGAGGTGGCAGGGAAGGAGGGAGAGTTCCACCTAACCTTACCCTTTCGGGGAAACATTCACATTAATAAGCTCTGATTTTGTTTTCCTAAAGAGTAATTTATAGGGACCCATTGAAATTCATCGCTTCTCTTAAAAGACACAGCAAAACCAAATATATGAACACTCTTAGAAGTATATAGGGGGAATAAAAAAACCAAACACTACAACAGAGGTATCTGCTTGTCAGACCAGTGAAATTCCTCATACATGAGGTTCAGTTTAATAAAAAATTTACTCTGAAGTAACAAATGAAATTGGGTGGTTTCACTTGCAAACAACTTCTTTTAAATCACTGAAAAATACCATATCTTTCCTTTCTATCCTTTCCCTTACACCACCCAAAAAACCCAACAAACCCAAATCAGTTCTACACCAGAAAAAAGAACAGGCATTCAGACTGTAGCCTGTGAAGCAAAGTTTAACAAGCAGTGAATAATTCAGCATGAGGATAGTAGCACAGAAACATTTAGATGGTTGTTTCAACAAAGTTTTGGAGTGTGTCTTCCAATAATACAGACCCAGAAACAGATTAAATGAAAATAAGCACTACAGAAATAAAAATATACTAAAACAGACACAATGGTATATTACACAATGCTAAATTAGTTAGTATATGTCTGTCTACAGATGTTAGAACCATAACAAGCCTGATGTGAGAATGCCTGCAGCTCCACGCACCAGAGTTTGACTGTCACATACAGGGTATAGAGCTTAGCAGGCAGAAGACCCATCACAAGGGAATGGGGCTTTCTTAGCTCACAAGCAGAGAATGGACAGTTTGGACTGGTTAAGGGTGTGCCAAAGGCACTGACTGTTTGCTCCTGCCTGTACATTCAGATCCCGGCCTTCATTTTACAAGGAAAATACTATTTTCTGCTAAAGCAGCTGAGATTCCCATCGCCATAATGAAACCATAGTTAACAATCCTTAATATATCAGTAATGGAAACCATTTCTCCTTCGGGCACTTGTAGGCTTTGCAGTCTGAAAAATTATGAAGCAACATATATAAAAGCACAGATAGAAAGAAATTGGTGGTTTTCATAATACAAGTGGGGAAGAGTTTCATTGAGGAAAAAGAACTTTCTTGCTATTCGTTTGTTACCACACAAGGATTTTAGAAGCAAACAACAGGGAAATAAGATTATTTAACTCCGTACTTCCTTATATGTGACATCAGTAACAGTCACCTGCTAAACACATCAGAACAAACAGCTAAAGGCCTTGATAAAGTAAAGAGTAACAGCAAGAACAGCTGCAATTTCCAGTTTCCATACTGTTCACATCTGCAGCAGGAACTCTAATGAAGCATTTTATATGGTGTACTTACAAGAGAATTGACTTCACTATTCTTACTTTAATTTTTTTTTCCAGAAAATAACGTTTCTCAGAGAAAACAAGGTTTTGTTTTGGGTTTTTTATGTCCAGAGACAGGAACTGTCCTGCTAAATCAGCACGATGAGGAGTCTTCCCTCCACTCAGAACCTCATCTTAGAAGTCATCAAACCAGGTGAGACAAGACAGTGGGAGAGAGGTATCCAGAAGCATGGAATGCTTCTCCCAGTCACGGAAAACCAAATGCTTTTCAGTTGTGGGGAAGGAATCTTGGGAAAAAGGAAGTCCTAAAGGGGGAAGGTTGGCTTTATATCTCTCTCCTAGACTTTCATATGTTGTCAGATATCTCTGGGAAAAACTGCTGGGATAGAGCTTGACAGTTTAACCTTTTCCCTGGTTTTTTTTTGGTTTCTTGGTTTATGTATAATAGCAGGTCTATATTTACAGTAACAGCATCAACTTCCACGCTCTGCTTTGGGAAGTGTGTATCAGTATTACCTAACACCACAGATAATGACGTGAAATTAAAGCCTCTCAATCAGGAGGCTCTGCTGAAAGTAAAGCATTGCTGAGCAGCGGGCAACGCTGGCGAGCACAATGGAGCCAAGACCAGAGCACGCACCTCACTATCTGTCAACCTCCCTTTCTAGCTTCAGACTAAAAAGACCCACTGAAGTCAATGAAAAGGTTTCCATGGAAATCAATGAGGTCTCAGTAAGGCTGTAAAGATGCATCATTAATTTTTTCAGCGTCGCTTTCACACACACATCCATTCCCTCTCTAATATCAGTTCTTATACTATTTATGTAACTCAGGATCTAATCAAGACATGCACTCCTACTTGCTGGGAGCTGAACAGATCATGCTGATTTGTTACTTCTAATATTTAGGAGGTAACTTGGTTACACTGGGGACATAGGCGCTACGAAAGCCTGTACAGTGATGTTGAGAAGCACTTTGGACATCTGTACACAGGAACTTCTACATCTCAAGACCTATCACACAGTCACTAAACCAAAAATTGCTTAAAACCTGGCTCAGTAGGAATTAAATATTGCAATCACTGTATTATTAACACCCAGAGTAGGAGAAACTTTTTTTTGCAGGCTAAAATAAATCTCATCTGAAAAAAAAAAAGCAAGAAGCATTGGTAAACATCTATCATCTAAGTATTATATAATTAAAAACCTCGTTTGAATGTCCTCTCTTTTCTGCCTATACGATGCTGCCTTGTAAAACCAAAGTTGCTCTGGCAGATACCCTTAAACCATTGGTTTATTACTTCTGCTTCTTTTTAAATTAAGGGTTGCTAGTATACATGAAAGACTTAGAAGCATGGAAATTAATAACTGCAGAAGCTGTGAGATACTAATGACATTGTATTTCATGAGTAAAATGTGGGCACCAGGCTATATTAGTATTACAAAGTACAGCACAAACTACAAGAACAGATTTTAAATTATTTACCTTTCTACTTCAGCACAAATGTCCTATAGCCAATTATCATGAGATATTGCCTAGAAATTAACCAGTCATCTTGTGCTTCTATCTCCAGATTTACAATTAGTAATGCTATTAATGTGGATCCTGTACTTAGCATCACTAATTACATTGCTATGAACTAATGGTGTTAAAAATAGCAATAGCCATCAACTACCAATTAATGCTTAATGAGAACGTATAAACCCTGGCATTGTAATGAATTTCCAAATTATTGTTTCTTGCATGTCTCTTGAAATCATACAAAAAAGGGTGTAACCCATGAAGGCAGGCAGTGATTGAGAGTGTATTTATCACAAAACTTTGAACAGGAAAAATAGGAAATATTTAAGGATTAGCCCACACCTTTCAAGCAAGTAAACAGTTAACTAAAATACATTTTTAAGGGTAACTTCTAAAATTTTGACAAACATAAGAAATAACAGTGGTCACTGAGTTGTTAAACTGTTTGACAGTCTTGGGCACAGCAAGTCAAGAGCCTAAAACACAGGAAGAACTGTGAATACTCTAAACAGCATTAATAAACTGTTCGTGTGTTGAGCTGTTGCAGCACAGAATTAACACCCACCTTTTCCACATCCAAACAGGTTTTGTTCCTCTAAAGACTGTGGTAAACAAGCCAGAAATGAATCCTCATCACCTGCATCAAAAAATACCTCAGGTGCTGTTTACTCCAGCAACTCTCAGAGGCAGAAGCCAGGCTGCGCTTTCAGTCATAAAGCCTGGATCCATTGTGCTTTGGTGCAAGGAAACAAAGATCCACCACAGGTCTGGGCTCTGAGAACAAACACAAGATCAGACGCACCCAAGGCTAGAAGGTAAAGGCAGAGAAAACAAAGGACAATAGTAGGCAGGAGCAAGAAGAAAGCAACACTGAAAGCAAGTGGGAGGTTCTGATTATTTGGTGGAGTGAAAAGAGATACTAGTTTAGCAGAAGAAACCTAAGCAGGTAACAGATATCTACACACAGTGTTTGACAAAAAATTGTAGATTTATTGCTCTTCCCTAATAGGCAGCCCACCACTGCGAACCTCAGTATGCTAACTGCAGGTACAATGAAGCGTTAGCATTGTAAGCAACAACAGGCAAGAAAACATGGACAGCTGAAACAGGGAAGGCTATCTTTCTGGTTAGGAAACAGTTGGATAAAACCCCTGGAATGAAAGGCCACCTTCAGGAGCAAAAGCCTGCTGCAGGACATCATCCTTAAAGCAAACTCTAAGAGTCAGGATTGGTGAGATGAGTGCCAGAACAGTGACTACAGAGGAGGGCAGCGGGAGCACAGAATTTAACCGTTTTCATGTCTGTAATAACCAAGGGATAACGGAGAGAACAAATATTCTGCAGTCTTAGCCAAACCAACCAGCCAAAGCCTGCCACTGAGGAGCGCAACTGCTCACTACCTGCTAAGGCAAGGAGACCTGGGGACCACACAGATGATTTCTCTTGCAGTCTACAGGGAAAACACAGCCTGGGGATGCCATAAGCAGCTCTTCCCTCCCTGAAGCAGCATAGCGGGGAGATCTGGCCTCACAGCTCCACATGGAGAACACACCAAGCTCAGGGAGCAGCCCAGGTAATGTGCTCCACCAGCACGAACTTTGCCAGGGGATACTCTTCCAAGAGTGCTATTGTTCACCAGACAATGTAATGTTTCTCATCTTTGCTCGCTAAGCTCTGTACACAGCTTTGATCACAAATAAATCTCAGAAATTCCAGATAGCTCCCTAGCTGTGCTATATCATGAACACATGCTGGGACAACTGCAGAAAGACAGCAGTTACCACTGGGAAGAAGCTCCATGTTTCCTGTACGGTTTTGCATGTCTCTGCAAGGAAGAGGAGACAATTCCATATGAGGAATTGCTTACATTCCTGGTTTACTTATGACATAAAATTGAGTAGCAGGAGACATCATAAAGAGAGTTGCATGGAAAGTGGATTTCCCTCCCCCCCTTAAATTTTACTCTTTTCTTCAAACGTTTTCTGCCTCCATACTGGATCTTCATGGTGCTTTTTCATGAAGAAATAGATCTGCCACCAGAGCGAAGCAGGATGGGAGACAAGAAGAGATAAAGTAAGAGGTGGCATTCTCCAGGGAGGCTGGAGGTCAGTACACTCGCTGATCCCTCCCGCTGCAGAGAAAGTGAATCCACCTCTCCTACAGGCCACTGAAAGACCACAGCCACCTTCCTACACTTTTACTCAGATTCTAACCAATCTAGACCTGAGAAACCTTTCACAAAGGAAACTTAAGATTAGTTTAGCTAAGGCAAAAGCTCCCCCCCAAGTAAATATCCAAACAGCTCTAACTTGAAAAGTTTGTCTTCCATACACACTATTCATATTTCTTATACTGGAAAGAACTGCTGATTGCAAACTTCAAGACATATAGGACACCACTGTAACTTTTTTGCTTCTTGGGAAAAGAAGTATCTTAATTTTGATGCATAAATGCAGGGTTTTCTGGTTTGGATTTTCTTTTAAGTTCGAAGCAGTAGAGCTTTGCTTAGCCTTTTTTACTATAGACATTCATACTGTGGCCTTTTACAGTATTCAAAATTAATCAGCCTTTAGAGCCATCTCTTCTAGTTTTTCTACTAAGAGGATACTATCTCAGTACCATAACAAATATCTGAACATTATGTAATTGTGATAGGATTTTTATGCTCCTTGTCTTTGTAACCTTACAGTCCATAGGCTGTAAACAATTCCTGAAAGTAAGAAAGGATCCCCTCTATATCAAGATTGCTCTTGCATTTTGTCATCTTTATTAACAATAGCAAACTTTAGAGCATTAGAGATACTCCAGTACTAAGGCAAACAAGAAAAATGAGGGGTTTTTTTTAATGGAAACCAATTTTTTTGTTCTAAAATATTGAAATGGAAGTGTTTTCTTATACCTTGGCTCTTCACAACTTCTTGGCCTAAACCAAACATACTAAGTCAATGTCTACTTGCTTCAGTTACTTCTCTGAAGATAGATATCTACATCTACAATGCAAGATAATGTTTTATACAAGACACTTGAGTTTCCTGCACTTCTAAAGATGTAGCCATGATAACCAAGTCAGGCACCACAACTAAGTTCAGTTAAACCTGCAGCATAGAGATGCTTTCCTTTCTCCAAAAGCATCAATCTACCCTGCCTCCATGGTGGGAAAATAGGCTTTATCTAATGTATTAACAAAGGATTCAGAGCAGAACTGATAGTACACAGCTGGGATACTCTGAGAACATGTTGGGAACACATGCCAGGGTTCTGGGAACAGTGGGGAACACACATATAGACTGACAACCACTGTGGTTAGTTTATATGGTTCAGGGCAAATACTCAAAGCAAGAGTTGCATAACTATATACAGATCCAGACTCTATAGGTATGCAGTATGCACTGCTGGGCACCACATTTTGTATATATATGAGATATATATCTATCTATCTCATGCCTCCATCCAAGGTCAAATAAATAATTCCGAAGCTTAGCTGTCCTTTTCAAGTACTGGAAAAATGTTAGAGCTTAAATATTGACATCTCTAGCATAGCTCTTAAAAGTGGAAGGTTTGTTTTTCATTCACATTACAGAAATTTGTTTCATTCATAAGGGAATATTTTTAATGCAAATACATTAAACTCCTCTTTTGCTTCTTTTAGTTATTTTTCTTCAGAGACCTATTTTTCCTTGTTTTTCCGCTTCCCCACTTACAAACCAGTTTCAGATATTTGTATCTGTTACTCCATCATATGATGATCCTTTTCTCCAGGATCATTTCCATGTTGGAAGAGCTAAGGTCCTGTCAGAAAAGCTCCTATCAGAACACAGGTTCATCTCTAAAATGACTCCACAAAAAGCAAAGATTATCTGCACAAAGGCATAAGGGCCTGTGGTAAATTGTCAATGAAGTTGCTGAAACATTCATCTTCACACACAAAACACCAAAAAGCAACCCCAAAACTGGCCCTGATAATTTGGCAGTGAGAATATTCTGCTTCACAGACAAATGAAACATGATCGATTTAACTTTGTAGAAAACAAAAATAGACAAGATCCCACTCTTCATCTTCTTCACAGCAAGACAAGCATAAGGGAAGTGGAACTTAAATAACAATGTAAAGCCATCACCTGTATTCAAATTGATTAACCAAAGACCGGTAAAAAGAAACACATCCATGTTCTAGCAACCAGAAAGTTCTCCTAGGTTTACATAATTATGTACTTGATTCAATGCCTTAAGGTCACAGCAAGGTTTGAGTGGGGAGGGACCTCAAAGCCCATCTAGTCCCAGCCCCCTGCCATGGACAGGGACACCCCCCACCAGCCCAGGTTGCCCAAAGCCCCATCCAGCCTGGCCTTGAGCAGCACCAGAGAGGGGGCAGCCACAGTGTCTCTGGGCAGCCTGTGCCAAGGCCTCACCACCTTCACAGGGAAGAGCTTCTGGGAATGCCTCCCTAGCTGGTTCATTAAGACTGAGATAATATAGATATATTCCCACATCAGCAGAAATTAACTGGATTTGTTTATTGTGGTATAAATAAAAAAATATTACAACATTAAAGCCAGGGTGGGTTTTTTTCCTGCAATCAAGGTAAGCTAAATACAGTCAAAATCTCCATTTTCAAAGAGCATTTAGAAGATGCTGAAAATGTGACTCCTAGCTGCTTACCTTTTGATGCCAATGCCACAGAATTACCTATGTCTTAAGGTCACCAAAGAAGACTGCAGAAGAACTCAATGTAGAACCTGGGTTTATTGGTACATTTAAAGTGTATCTTTTTTTTGATAGAAAACTTTCCATGCTGTATCAGAATTTACTTACACAACCTGAAACCTATTTATATATTAAAGAAATTAATGTCTCAATTTTTTCCCACTCTTACGGGAATCCATACAATCAAATATTAGGAACTTCTACTTTTCATAGGCACAAAGTCTTAATATATATTAACTTCAAACAGTCCAATCTATGAAATAGGCTCTCCCAGAGTATGCTACCTTACCCATAAAGAATGAAAAAAGCTTCAGTAGAAATTTATAATAAAATAATCTCTAATGCATATTTGTGGATCCGAAGAGATAATCATGCTACCTTCTTAACTATCCGTAGTAATTAGGTATCTCAAATCTATCCAGTCTGGTGAAGACACAGCAAAGCACTTGTACCATGGGAGATATTACTCCATACACGTATGTGGCAAAGAGTCTCACAGCACGGTAATCGCTGTTGTAATCTTTGTTGCTTACTAGAGATGTGCATTCATTCTATTGCCTCTCAAAATAGGTGCTGCCTATGCTTCAATTTTATTTAATGGAAAAGGTTCTCTAGGGAGCATCAGATCCCATAAATTCAAATTTTACTTAAGAATCTGAAATTTATGTATGAATCTGAATTCAGAGTAAGCCCCAAGTTCTGTTACTCCGCGCATAGATGTGTAGTTTCTAACCACGGATCCAGCTCTTAATCGTTATCACTTGGAACCTTTTTCTTCCTTGGCTTTCTACAGCACAAGCATAAGACCACTGCGTGAGAAAAAAAAAAAAATATATATATATATATATATATATATGTTTATTCTTCGGGTTCAGTTCAACTGTACGAGTTCACCTCCGGCGTCGCAAGGTGCAGCACCTTACTAACACAAGGTGGTGCTCTCTTCTTAGTAAACAGCTTTGAGTCTGAAAGGACAAGGTAAACCTTTTCTGGGAACTCGAACCAGTTTTCAGCTTTAATTTTTTCCTCAGAAGAACCAGAATTTCCATGTCAGATATATTTAAATAAGTATAAAAGCATATCTCCTCCCCCTCACCCGCCCTCACAAGAGTTTCACTGAATGAAATTAAAACCTTTGCCACATTCGTCAATTCCCCTGGCAAAGCTTTGCCTCCAGATCTTCCCTTCCATCATCCAGCCTACCAGTTGAATGACATCAGAACTAAGGCTTTCGGCTGGCAGATACACAAGCTTTTTTCTCTGACATTGCTAAAAATGAAGTAAATCTGTTTCTTAGCTTTGTATGAAGCAGTAACGAGGGACCACTCTGAATGCACCAAGGAAACCTTGTTCATAAACTCTATTTCCACTAATTTGAGTCTAAACATTAGAATTAACCCCAAGCCTGATACCAAATTAAAGATCCAGCATGATTTGTTTCACACTGGTGAAACAAACAGTGCCAGCATTTTAGTTTTTCCATTTCCCTCCTAGGAAAGCACTGGTAGACCTTCATCGCCAGAACTTCCAAATCAACCCCAGAAATATCCATCAGACTACTATCCCTCAAAACCAGCACAATGGTGGCACTTCCAGATGGGAAAGGAGAAAAAAGAAAAAAAAGCAAAAAGCAATCCATCTTACTTGTTACATAAGGTTTTCTTTTAGATGAAAATAAATACTCAGAGGTATTTCTCCCAGGTTTTGAATTTTCTAAGGCCGTATAATCACACAGCAGCAACACAATCAGCACGCCAGTGACAGAGGTCAGTCACAGACAGCACTCAAAAAATCTTTAGTTTTCAGTGCAGTTTGGGTAACTTAGAAACCTGTACTGCATTGGAGCACTCACAGCCCTTTGGCTCAGGACATGCAAAAGCATAAGTTAAAAAACTAGTCCCTAGTCTCTTATAGGCCATTCTGACCTCGTGAATACTGGCCACATGCAGGAACCCCCTCAGAAATGCATGCTATACATTAGAGGTACACCTTGCTAACTGTAAGATCAGCAGTGTATCCAATACTTTTGCAGATACCAGTGGTGGAAATTTCCAACTGAAAACTGGATTCTTGGCCTGTTCAAAAGCATACGCTAAGCAGCTGACTACCTTTTCAATCACCTCCATAAATTCCATCAAACTAGAGACAGTGGAAATCCCAAAGCATAAAATGAGCAAGATGAACATTTCTCATCTCTCCTTTAAAACTAAAGTGCATCACAATAGTAAGCATATGGGAAATTAGTTAACTTTTAAAGACCTGTGTTACATAAACAACTCTTTAATCAGATTACTCTGGTGCCACGGGATTGTGCCACATTTTATTTCCTCAAAGAACATGCTGTTCGGTTACTATAGCATTTCTATATCTGGATTAATTAGAAACGGAAATGTGGATACAATTAAGTTTTAAATTAAACACACTTCGTAGCAGGGAAGATAATCACTGCTTTAGAATGATCTGGCTGCTGCAACCTGTGAAGTATCAAGCTATTCTCTGAATTAATTGGAACAGTACTGTGTGTTCTTGGAGCCAGCTAACCATGGCACTCTACTGAGTATCCTTGGACATATCGCTTTTCTAGTCTATTATTTGATCTGTATTATTTGATGATGATAATCAATGTCCTACCACAATTCTTGATGTCAAGCATAGTGCTTACACTTTTAAATTACTTTGGTCTATTCCACCTCTTCTTCTGGCTGCCCTTGATCTGCACCTCCCACTGCATTCATCAGCACATCCTGAACAAGGAAACTAAAGTGTCACTGAATTGAGGCAAAGTTCTCCCCTGAGCCATAGCAGAAACTATCATTGATTTTAATCTCCTCAGAGAAGGGTCTTCACAAACAGGAGGTTCTCTGGAAACAGAAAAAAAAGGTCCTCTTCTCCAATACTGCCTCATATTGGAAAAGAATGAAGGTTCACAGGTGCAAAAGACAATCAAGGTCCAATACTACGTGGAGTAGGTTAGTATAAATGTAATTCTGTGCTCACCAATATCAACTGATCTTGTGACAGAAAGACAGCAGAGTAAACTTTATACTTTATCCTAACAAGTAGACACACAATGTTCTGGGGCTGCAGCTCCAAGAGGTCAGTACAACTCAGGAGGTCCATCTGCAATACATGGAGATCCAAGCTCTGTTTCTCACAATCCAGCAAGTAGGCCTGGAAGACACAGCACTTTTGACTCTGCACAAGATCTTAAAAAACTTAGACCCCTTTTACCTTCTGGCCAGCAATGGCCTTATGTATAGGGAGCTTATAGTCTCCCTCCTCCAAGTACAGTGGAAAAGAACAGATACATAGGGTTGAGGGAGCACACCAAGATATGCACTAGGTACAGACTGTGTAGACTTCAGATTCTAGGCAGCATGCCAAAGTCTTCTTTTCCTGATCATACTAGCATAGATTCTTAGACTAAAATGTGCAAGGAAAGTATATTTCTCTGCCAGGAAAAGGCCACCGGGAAATTTGGACCCATTAAAGCACATTTCTTCCTACGCATAGGTGAACATCAGCTCTGCTCAGCAGGTTGAGGACAGACGTCTACATGTGTTGTTGTTGAAACCCCCGAACAGTGTGGGAGAAAACAGGAGAATGAAAAATGCAAAAATAGAAAATTTACATAAACTCTCCATACAGAGGCTTATGTAGAATTATAGGTAGCTCAAAGATGTAAATCTGATTTTCACATTTTAAAGCATCCACTGCATATATATGAATAAAATAAGCAAATAATAAAGACAGTGGAAAATTATCCAAACTGCCTAATTAGAATACCATGATCTTCTTCTTGCCAAGCTCTTGTCTTTAACTACTCAACTGCACGGCTCAATTCCTAATTAATGGAGAAATTCAATAATTTCCAAATCTTCTTTTCTTTTTTTAAACCTTAGAAATCTTCATCCTATCTTAAGCAATTAGAAGTGTCTTAATCCACTCAGGTACCTCCTGCAAAGCTTAGCATGTGGTAAGAACATTTTGCCAGTCTTGGGTTTTTTTGCTTCAGTGCTCTTATTTTAACACATTTCTTAACTTCTTAATAGAAGTCGTTCACATTTTGTGATCTATGTCATGAACCAGCTCCACTGAGGATGAGAAAGGACCTTGTGATCTTCTACGAAGCTACAGTGTAAATGAAGCAGAGATGCTATGAGACAACTAAGGTTTTTCTTTTTTTTTTTTTCCACATCAAGTATGAAAACCATCTTGGGAACCTGCAGAATGAGGAATCCTATGGCAGGAGACCATAGCGTATTCCCCACAAGGTGTTTCCTGGTTATTTGTAAAGATAAAAACAACAGGCATAATAATGATAGCCAAAGAGGATTTAAATATCACCATGGAAATATTTACCCAAATATCACAGAAATTAAAAAAAAAAAAAAAAAGGACAAATGTTCACAAAAACTTTAATGTTGTAATCTGATATTCTCATGTGCAAGCATTAGAACACAGAATAGGAGCAAAGTAGAACAAGCTCATCAAACCATAGTGTATCATTGAACCTGTGGAATGGTGAAGAGTTTGTAGGTTATAGACATTTCACTTTTTAATGCTGACATCCCATTGTAAGCCACTGGCTCTGTCGCAAAAACTTCCAGTATGTCAGAACACTCTCATATGTGGACATTAACCCACAGAGCATTTTTCTTTTGAAGTTTGAGGGCAACCAGGCAACCTACATTTCTTTAAATGGAAAAAAAACCCCACAATACATTGTTTTATTTGCCAACTCAAAACAAGCACAGTTTTTAATAATAACTGGAAGTCTTTCTTACAAGAAGCTTCTCCCCCAAAAATACAAAGGCAAATTAGTTTCATGCATGTGATGAGCTCGAGGAGAAACTTGGAGGACACTATCAGAACATAAAACATAAGTACGGGTCTTGTAAAAAGCTCTTGAAATGTACCTGTGCAATGACAAGACCAGTGGTGCCTGCTGTAGCTCCATGTATTTTACCAGCAACACTTTTCCTACAAGATTAAAAAAAAACCCACATTTTAAGCCTAGTTTTCCTAGGGGCTCACTAAGATGCTTGAGGAAAATTCACTTTTTCAAATGGAAAACCACAAATTTTCCAAATAAAAAATTCATCAAGTCAAATGATGAATTCACAATCTTAAATCCTGTAATGCTTTTGGCATTCCTACTGCCCATGCTTCTGTTTTCCTGCCTCTAAAACAATGGCATGGTAAACACAGAAATACTGTCTGAAGCTCATTATGAACTCTTTCAGAAATCCCATGCTCACCATTCCCTGAGGTCATCAGTGTATTACAATAGATGCTCTAAGAACAGCTCCTACTTTAGACACAAAAGTCTCTTCAAACAACTGCTCTCACAACAATGAGAACAAAAAGTTGGGAATCTTCAACCCAAAGATCTTCAAAACTAAAGCTCTATTTGAAGTTAAGCAATCATCTAATTGAATATGGCACAGTCAGTTCCATAATCATTTTGATATCCATCCTCACCATTGTTGTCACGCTACCTAAACCCCATTTGAAGTGGCTCTACTGTTTGCTACTCAGTTACCATCTTAGTATTGGATAAAAACAGGAAACATGTTACATAACTCTTAACATACAGTTCTTACAATCAGAAGACAGCAGACACAAATAGATCCACTCACACAGGGCTAAGAAATGAAGGAACATTTCAGATCTAAAGCACAGCAGGCACCTTTTCCTGCTGACCTTTTCTTTGCAGCAAAGCAATGGCCCTGGTGAATAAGTGACCAATCTTAGTCTTTTTTACGTTAAACTGATTTTTGCCATTTGGGGGCTCCAGACCTGTCCCTTTCTCCCTGGGAAGGCCTGTCCCTGCTGTGAGTGGCTCTCTTGGTCAACAGCAGGAGGTAAGGCTGGTGGCAGCTGCCTGAAGAGAGAATACAACAACCTATTACTGCTTCATACAGGAACAGCAGCCGCCTCCAATTGTGTGAGGAAAGAGAAGGAACACTTGTTTCGCCCTTAGCAATCTCCCTTATTTCATCCCTACCTATAAAAGATATTCACAAAGCTCCTACTAAGGCCATGCAATATCCAGTGTCCTTACAACACTTCTGCACTACAGAAAAGTATATAATATCTTTGTGCACATCAAAAATTGTGATAGAGAAGTCAAGTTGATCAAGGTAACAAAAAGTTTGTAATTCAGAAGAGACATTCCATATTTGGAAAAAAGTTCTTAATAAAAAAGCTTACTGTTTATGCAAGGTCCACAGAAAATTACTATTGACATCAAAGTTGGTAAGTCTGCAAAAAAAAAAAACCAAAACCCCATTCCTACACTTCTTTGTCTTGAGACACCATAATAGGAGAATATCATCTGTGCCTTCATCATGAAACACCTGAAAAGCTAAGCTGAAGAATCAGCAAGTCATGTTGCAGTACTTTAATACTGAGCTTCCTCTACAAAAATCCCTGGACAAAACCCTTGTACAACTTCAACCTGGCTCCATGGTGGGAAAATCCCAGCCTGTAGAGCACTTTGCAGACAGGGAAATGTGAGTATACCAGATGTGCATCAACCAGTATGTGTGGCAGCAGAATCAGATATTCAGTGCCCAGAATTCTCCTCAGATGTCAAAATAGCTTTAAAAAACCTACTAAGAACATTCACAGAATCTGGAGTGAAAGTATTTTCTTTCCACCAAGATGAGTATCTGTTATTATTCATTTGAAAGATATAGGGACATGTTCATAGGTCAGGGTCTTATAAATTATTTAAGAATGAGAAAGGCTTCATTGCCTATTCTGCATTTTAATAAAAATCCCCTATAACTGCATGCTAACATTCAATAAAAGAAAGCTAATTCTTCCAGCAGAACATACCAAAACAATGCTATTTACACAGGTAGGGTATACCCAATCTCCATTGAACTGGGGAAAATACCCAACACCTCTAGTAGAAAGCTCTGAACCAGAGCCTATTTCAGCATCAACTAGCAACAGATAAGTCTGGTGGCATTTCTATTGCAGAGTTTTCCACTCCACAACTAACAAATGATTTAGAAACCGGTGAGCAACCCCTCTGAAGGCGATCTCAGCTATTTTCAAAGTATTTGCTTCTATCATTGCTGAGGAATAGCATAGCTACACTTGTAGGAATTTGCCTCTCTTTGAAGGGCTACCAATAGCATTTCTCTACTGGCAGCATTTCAGAGGGAACCTACTGCTTCTCTCTAAGGCCCTGCAGCTCTTTGGAAATGGGAAGGCTACTCTGAAGTACTGTAATGCAGAAGCAATCAGGGCCCTGTCTGAAAAATCAAGCCGAAGTGAGGGGTCTTGAGTGATCTCACAAAAAGAGGATGGCATATTTCTATTCCTCCAAATTTTCCATATTATCTTCACACAGCACAACGAACATCTGGTTGTTTCTTCTAATCTCAGAGGATTTTGCCATGTAATACTGGAATTGTGGAGCTGCTGCAAGACACTTTCTCTTTCCTACAAACCAGAAAAGGAAGCCAGCAGTGGATGTATTCATTCATTGTCATTTGCTAACAACACTTTGTGCTTTGAACAGTTTATCAACTTAGTCTGAGCCTTTCTGTAATGGTGGAAAATAGCATCGTGGATTTGGAGGATAGCGCATATCACTTGGCGTATCACCCATAAGTGCTCTTAAGCCCATGACCTTTCAGTTTCTTCTGGCCTTTCGTTCATTTCCAGCATCAGCTCACAAAACTATTTCTAACTAGATATTTGTTGCCAAGTCCCTACAGTGGTTACCTTTCCTTTCAACAATTCCTGTGCTGACCTACTTGAATTTCAATTCCTTTTTGTCATTATCGCTTCTTAGAGAACTGGTTTAGAACAAAACAAGACCCCCAAACAGCCTTTTTTTGTGTATACTTTTTTTTTGGTCAATGAGGACTGTTTCTCTTTTCCAACTGCCTTAAGAAAGGCAGAGGGATACCCCTCCTCTCTAACTTTTATTCTGATATTGATGGAAGAAAATTGAGCTCTTTGAAGCCTACACTCTCATGAATGCATTTCTTGCTTACAGACACTCATGACACTCTCTGTTTATTAAACATTTATGTAAGCAGGTTAGATTTTTAAGCTTGCTACAGAGAAGGCAAGAGCTCCTAACAGGAGCTAGTCTTCAGCTCTGACCCAATGAGTCAAAGAGTATCCCAGAGGCATACACTCACATTTTATCATTCTGTTCAATGCTGCTGTCATGGCAATTGACCACTGCAAACAGAAAAATCTTGGAAGTCATTAGAAGTTATAATTTAGACATATAAGGATTTTGCTGCCATGGGAAAATCCAGTACTAGACTAAAATAACATATGGCAAATATCCTCAGGCATAGAAGTTAACACATTGTAAGACACTGACCGCAAACTTTCATATGACCTTTCACAAAAAAGGACTTTAAAAACACAAAACAGAGAAAGAACAGTGCCAGTTTGGAATCTATTTTAGCACATGTGGGCAACCTTGATGTGAAAATCAAGTGATGCTAAAGACAACTTGCATTATGACGTAATACTTATTATTACTGATAGAAGTAGCATAAAGAGGGAAAGTATTTTCAAACCGAAGGTAGAAAATTCTAAGTATTTCTTTCTAATAAAATATCATGGATATAATAATCTAGCACACTAATCTCTTCATTTTCTGTGGAACAAATTTGAGCCCCTTGCTATAGTACCTGCCATGTCTTCCAAACAAGGATATTTCAGTGCACCTGCACAGTTTTATGTCATTTGCAACACTGCAGCCCAACTGCTCTTCTCCCCTAATCCCTCATGGTTGCTGCCTAACAGACTGACTGACCAAGATGAAAGAAAGAAAAGAGTACTGTAACACAGGTCTTTCTTAATACCCATACTCAAGAGCCTGCCTGGGAAGGACTGACCACTGCAGACAGACTCCATTTCTCCCCACTGAGATCCACCAGCACATACATAACACCATGAATAACTGATATTCAATAATACCAAGAGCTGCTAACAAACTTAGAGAAAACACCTGACAAACAATGGCGTCAGAAGGATACTGACCACCGCTGACCTTAACCTGTAACTGTCTAATGTGGATTTGTACATTGAGCAGCATGGTCTGTATACTTTTCTGTCACTAGAAGATTGGGGCAGCTAATTTAAATCTGTTCACCATGATTCAGTAAGACGAAGACACAATCACATATGCTTTAAAATTTGACATCACCATCAAGACGCATTGAATTAAGGTGTCATGTCTCATCTCAAGTGGAAAAAAAGAAATGAAGTAGTACAATAGCATTTAAGAGCTGATAATAGTGTTTCTGCCTGATTTGCTCTAATTACACAGATTGAACAGGCTCAGTGTACAGGCAACCATTAATTACCTGTTCTATACCTCAAGTGTATATTTTTCTTGAGAGTTTTAAAGCTAAGGTCCAAATTATTTTCATAGAAGAACTGCACACAGAAGTTCAAGTAATCCAGTAAATTTCCTTCCACACCCAAAAACTTTTTACTTCACTCAGTGGTTTCACTGCTGAAACGTACTAAAACTTATATACCAAAAAGCAACTAAATTACTCTAAAAAGAAACTCCAAGTAAAACACCAAATTCAGACCAGAGCAGTTACCAACCATATCCTTTAAATTATGTCATAAAATGTTTCATGGCACAACTGCTGTTTTTCACATTGATTAGCAGACTTTTTTGCTCATATTGAATAGTTCAAGCACAGAATGCATCATGACACGAATGTAATTTCAGAAAGCTTACACCCCATCACATTTTGTAGTCCCCGTGAAAATCACATGTAATACAGTTAACATTATTCATACTTTTTTTTTTAATTTCCCTCCACCTCTCTGAATTTTGAAAAGGAATGGAAATTAATGCAAATGCTGAACTGTTGCTTACTACCTATTTGTGACAACCGTTTATGTCTCTAGAGCACATAACTACTTCTCTCTGAAAGTGATTTTGGCAGAAGTAGCAGTCTTGTGGATTGGCCTTACAAAAACACAAATTCCCATTACATTTATGGAGCTCTGATGAATACAGAGCTAAAGCTACATAAAACAAGACTATGCAAACAGAGTCCTTTAAAGGGAAAGAACATTTTGGACCTCTCAACTCAACAGAGTACTCTGATAGAGGACCATGAATAAGTATTGTTAGACAGCAGGAATAATGCTACATAAAACAGTTCTGAAAGCCTTCTTACAAAAATGTACACATTAATTTACTAAAGGCAAAGAGCTGACTGTAAAAACAAATAAAACCCCACCTTGTTAATGGGGAATTTGGCTTTGAAGTAATTTCATGATTTAACTTCAGGTCTTCTCTTACTTATACGGGCATTTTGGAAACTAAATCCCTGACCTTTGAGAAGAGTGGAGGCTACACACAGTCCCTTAAAGTAAACGGCTGAGGCCACAAACCCGTGTGCTCCATGATGATGCGATTCTCTATTCCTGCAAACGGAATTGTCTTCCAACACAGACATTGCAATACGTGAGATTCAAAGTATTCACAGTCTGCCAACATTGTAACCTGAAGATAAAGAAGCATACATGAACACTCAAAAAAAAAAAGAAGAATCTCCACTCTGATGTTCCTGGAGTGACAACTAAATGGGAAATGATGAGAATGTTGTTACAAGCAAGAAAATAAAGCCTCCCTGGCAACTTCAGCCCAACAATAATCCCAGTGTAAAGATACTGAGACAAAGAGTCTACACTGAGAATTACAATTAAATGTGTATTTACAGAAGTTACATATTTCATTGCCATTGTGATAAAGGCATGTTCCAGATATGACAGCTCAGAAGCCCTCCTGAAGTTATTTATTTTTAAAATCCACACACAACCTGAGTCTTTTCTGTCTCCTCCTTTTGTTCCAGTTATTACATGCTGAATCAATTTCATGTTGTGAGTGATTGGAATTGGTGAAATAAGAGAAACAATGAGTCAGGCAACAGGACTAACTAAACATATAACTCTGTGGAAGTAGACCTTTTTCGGCCTTTCAATCAAGGGTTTAAAGTAGGTTGCAATTTTTCCATAACAGTAATTTCCATCCACCAGTAATTTAGATTCAATTTAATATTCTGAATCTTTAGTCATCATCATATTCAAAATAACCCCACACAAAAAGAAGTAACATACAGAAACCAAAAATTAAATGATCTGATCAAAACCAGTGTCGTCTTGTGAAGTAGAGAACCCCTTGACAGCTCCTCTTCTTTCCTGTGTGTCCATGTAGGAGGTGGATGCATCTTGGAAGGTGCATACTTACAATGAATGAATACTTTTCTTCTCATTAACACAAACCAGACATTAGATTTGGCAACTTCTGCAACTTCTGGATTCTGTTTCTATCCTGATATTTTACTGCCTTTACAAGGGGGCACAAACAAACAACACGATGTTTTGCGTTGCTGCCACAGGTTCCAGTACTACTCACACCCCACTGAATCTGGCCTCTTTTCAGCCAGGAGTCTGAGCTCCTCGGCATATTTTAGGCACTCCATGGTTTTAATGCATTGCATATTCTTGCAGATTAATTGAAATAATTGAAAAGGGAAGGAAATACTTTACTCAAGATTCTCTTCACAAATCATAGTCATGTTTATACAAAAGGTCACAGTCCAATTCTCCAGGGACTTGAGTACTTCCAAAGTTTGCTCTCTTCCTTTTCCCCCCTCTTATCTCACCGATATCTTTCATCTTTAAAAATTAATGATTCTCCTCTCACCATTTTTTTTCCTTAGTAACCTTCAACAAGTACAAAGTTACTCCATTTCCAGACACAATCATCTAAAATTGGAGTCTCATATTAAAAAGGGGTGAAACAGCGTCTCGCTACTTCTACCTCAGTTATGCCACCTGACAGAAAAAACATTCCCAAACTCACAACTGAAAACAAAAGTCTGAATTTCACTATACAGACTTGCCTTAGTTTTGCAACAAGAGACCAATGATGCAGCCTTGTGTGAAACCTCACGGAAATGCCTTTCTGAAGGCCCTCTTGGGTTTGGTGTAACCTTACAGATAAATGTTATCCATCCAATAAGACCGAAAACACAGCGTTCCCTTCCAAATAGCCTGCTCTCTTCTACCTAACTGCCAGGGTATGTCTGTACCTCTTACAAGCACAACTACTCAAACTAATTACAGAGGAAAAAACGGTGATCCATGAGCAATGGAAGTAATCTGCCTCCCTAGGGAGATACTTCCTACTAGTCACTAAGTGCTTATTCTTAGTAACAGGCAGTAACGAGTTCCTGTCAATCTTCTCAAGCAATGTAGCCCCCAGAGGCTTGCTGTGACATTGTGCTTCCCTTAGCTCTACATCTCTCCTCCTAAAGAGATGTAACCTAAGAGCTTGGAGTCCTTTAAGGTTTCCCTCAGAGTAATACTTAACCAGGCAACTACATAGAGAAAAGGAGCTGTTTATTGCTTTTATGATTTACTACAAGAACTCTTTACAGAAACAGAATTCTTTTTACTGGACTATTTAAAGAATTGAAAAAACATTACTTCTTTTCCCAGTAGATGACCCTGCCAGCTATTGTTTATATTGCACTAATTAATACTCAAAAGTACATTCTTTGGTTTAATCTGTTTAAGAATATATACGCTTAGAGAGTGAAGGATTGATTCTGCAGTTACATCCAACATATGTTCATTTAATTTAACATATATTTACAGTAATTGCCACAATCACTAGACCAGATTCTCATCTTCTCTATATCTTGTTTTTTTAGAAGAGGTAATCATGTCTTTATCATATCGTCCTGCTACAGTTTGCATTCATTGTTCTTGTATCTCTCAAAGCAACGTGTACTGTCTGAAGACAAAAAGCAAGAATCTGCCATTGTCATTGCTTGCTGGTTTCTATGAAAACTGCAGCTTTCCCTGGTTTCTTTTAAAACAACAAGAATATCTTCCTTTAATCTCATTTGAGTTTTTCAGGATCAAGTTTCCAAGCACTATTCTGAATTTCTCCATGAGATTTAAAGACTCTTTTAGTGTTCCTTTTGTCTTTCTCTGTAATACTTTGCACTGTTGTATTTTAGAAAAACCTGGGTTAACCCCAATACCTCTCAGTAGCATTTCTCCAGCCACAAATCTTTCTCACTCTTCTGTAGACATAGTATAATTCTTCATGTCTTTTGAGGATGTTGATCTCAGAAACACATGAAGCATTCTAGTGTTTCTTAGCTGCCCAAAATTAACTTCTCAGAAATTTTTTTGTTTGCACCAAAGAGTAAAGGCCACATAATACATCATCTTCTATGAAGTTTGTTGTGATAATCATGAGGCTTAATTGCTCACTACAACAACTTAATTACTTACTAAGCCCTTCGTATTGATTCACAATTCACTCTGCCTTCTCACCCAATTTAAACACAGGATGTTTAGTCTTCCCTTTTGTCACATGAAAACTTCAGTTAAGCTGGTTACAATTGCCTGTGGCATTGCAGAATCCAGTTCTGTATAGCTACAAACTATAGAAACCATCTATTATCAGAATGCAATTAAATAACTACTTCACCTACAACAGCTCTCCCTGTTTTCCTAGCACAGCAGAGTCTGGTAATCTCCAAACATCCATGTACTTTATAACAAAAAAAGATAAACCATAAACCTAAAGTACATTAATAATTATAAATAAACCAAATATTTCTATCATTTCACTTGCTCAGAGGCAAAATGATACATTTTAAGAGCTAAATAACGAAAAGCATTGAGATATGCTTCCTGACGTCAAATATTCAAAGTTTGAATCTTGTTAATATTGAAAATATGGAATTAAAATAAAAATCTTGACATTCAGATTGGATGATGACCCTTAAACTTTTCCTATGTTACTACTTTCATTTGCCTTAATTCATTTAGGTATTGCATAAGTCTAAATTACAACCTTAACACAGAGATACAGTCTTCCCAGAAAGATAATGATGACCACAGAAATTTTGAAAGAAAGACTGTTTATTTAACATCAATAAGATCAACAAGGGCTACTTAAATATGAAATTAAGTGCATAAAACAGTAATGTCATAATTTGCTCACATTTTAAACAAACAACCAACTCCTAATACTAGACCACTACACTGACATTGGAAATGTGACATAGGCATATGGAATCTGTTATTTTGTTTTTCGAGTCATAAATATTATTTGAAAAGAAAGCAAGTTATAAGATTAATGACAGTCTATGACAGTGACTTGTATAACTTTAACATGAGGACACTGAGAGATGTGTTGCCTTGGCATTTATGGAGGAGGGTGTGTGGATGAATCATGTAACTGATTGATATCCTTATTTCAAGAAAGCAGCTTTTCTGCCAAGTCATGTTCATTTTTATCTAATCCAATTATGAAAACATAATGCAATCTACCTTACTAATTTTCCTATATCAAGTATCCCTTTGCAAGATACTCGTTTAACCCTGTGTACGCACAAACTTCAAGAGCAACAGTTCAGTGCTACATATCACTACCAGAAAAAGGGCAAGTCTAAACTACAAAATCTGTGTTCCTGTTCACCCAGGGAGGCCCTGTTTGCTGCAAAATACTGAGAAACCACAACACTATGAGCATTGAGCAGAATAGCGTCACCCTAATGGAAACCACAGCAGTGTACAGAGAGAAAAATTTTACCATAGCAGATGCCATTTCTTTTGGTTTCTGGTAATATCTAGTTTTCTAGTACAAAGGTGTTAGAAACGTGTTATGTTATCAGTCAGTTACACAAAAGTATTAATTTCATGAACTCAGATCTAGACATAAAGTAATTAATGAAAACAAAAATGGTAATCTAATTACTCATTCTGAATTATAACAGTGCCATAAGCTGTAAAGCATACTTTTAACAAGAAAAGACTTTTTCAAGACCAAAATTATTCCTTGTTATTCCTTATAAGTTACTTTTCAGAAGACTATGGGTACATTGTGCTACAGAATGGAAATCTAATACGGACCGACATGCAATCTCAAACTGGTCCCCAAGACCAGAACTGGACATTCACACAAAGACAGAAGTCCCATAAATTTAGTAGTTGCCTGGTACCCTAGAGGCACAGCAGAATTCACAACTCAAAAGATAAACAACAGACAACTGTGGGCAACATTTATCTTTAGCAATGGTCAGAGGCTAAGAATAACAGAGAACATTGCCTCTCTCAACAGCAATAAAATCTGCCAGACATCTACTTTAAAAACCCCTGCTAACAACCAGGACCCAACATTGCTCCCATTGAAGTCAACAGAGTTTCAATCAGAAAAGCCAGCACTCACATCTTTTCTTTTCTGTGATGAGTGAAAACAACAATGGGTAGATAATATCACAATATATGACCTTATAAACATTTTTAAATAAGAACAAACTGCTTGACTATCAGTTTCAGAAAAAAAAAAAAAGGAAAGAAAAAATATCAGGAAATGTTTTAAGAAAAAATAATTCAGCAATCTGATGTCATGAAGTTTTCACAATTTTTTTTCTGTCTGAAATAACAGATCCCCATATTCAGACCACAGCCTAATTTTTTTTTTTTTCCAGTGACTAAAATGTTTCATTCATGGCCTTTTGTCCCCAGTATTTTCAAGTCTCTACAGTTTGGGCCCTGTGTGAAACTGCTAGTAATATTTTACTCTAAATGATAGTATATTACTTAATGCACAAAACACACAGCTAAAGCCTTCTAAGCTAGTATAGACCCTTTACATGTCCCCTAACCTCCAGACTTGTGTTTTTCAGTGTGAGATGCAGCTCAGCACACACCAACCATCAGTGATGGGCCACCCTCCAGCTACGAGTGTCTGTGAGAAGATGGGGGGAGGCTGCATGCTCCAGTTGTGTGGAGCCCTGGGTGTCTGATGTGCTCCATCATTTAGCCTTCACATTAACAAATCAAATAAAGATGCTATTTTGCTTCTTTTCAGAGCTGATTGACATTTTAATTAGTCTACATTTAGAAGTGTTAATTGTGCTACCAAGCAAGGAGATAATTCACAGCTAGTAAAATTTCCCAAAATGGTTTTACAAGCATCAATATACAGTTTACCTCATTTTTTTAAGAAAAAAAAAGTGCACCCACAGTAGTATAAAGTCGTTCTCAAGTAAAATCAGCATCCAAGAATCCATTTCTAGCAGAGGATTCTTCTCCCTTCTGTAAGATTATCTAAATCCCTAATGAGTTTTTTCAAAGGACTCAAATACAGTAACTTCATTTGCTACTTTCATTTTGATAGATTCATAAACATATATACATAATAGTCCAGACACCTCCTTCCCATAAGCTTTCCTCCTACAGATGGAAAGCTTTTCTCTTCAGCAAAGTTTCAGAAGAGAAAGCTGTGCTTACTATTAAAAATACAGAGTAAAAACATGTTGAATGATGCATACAAGCAGATGAAACTGTGCAGCAGTACATGGAGATACATATATGGCCCACCATGTAATTTATTAAGGAACGTAAGCCCTTCACAACGAATATATTTGATCATTCAATTGTTTATTTATTTAGAGAGGTCACGTCTGCAAGATGATTTATCTTTTATGAAGCTCAGCCATCTGGCTGTTGTGAAAGCCTAAAAGAACATAATAAAAACAAATGGCTAAGAAATTCCTTTAATTTTTTTATGAAGTATTATGGGTGTGGTAGAGCTGTTCTGGCAGCGTGTACAAGCGTGGGTTCAGCAAAAGATGGCTATAACATAGCATCATCTAACTTGTCAGACAGTTTTTCACTTCAGTTTCTGGAGACAATAATCCTACGATATACTCAACATTTACATCCCTTATTTTCAGTGAAAAGACATAAGAAAAGGTTGTATTTGAGAAGTTGATGCCTCTACCCACAGATGCATTGAGATGTATGTTTAATAAAAACTTAGATATCAGATGCAGACACTAAGATAAACTTCATTCTGTCATGACAGGAAGAGTACAAGAAGCTTTCTAAGTTACATTACACTTACCAGACTCTATAAATGTTCATGTAGTGTTTCTTTAAAATTGTTTTGTTTCAGAAGTCTAAAAGAAGAAAGGGAATGCCAACTTTTTTCCTTTTCTTTAAAGTAGTAAAAGGGTTCAAGAGATTCCTACACCAGTCACCCATACCTGTGAAACATTACAAGGTTAACGTGCCATCACCTGCAACCTCACAGAATTTCCTATTATCGTGCTTAATTCCTGACTCTAGATAAGCCAAACCACAAAAAAAGCAGTGTCCTACCACAGTGTGGTTTCAGGGGAAATAGGACAAATCATTTCAAAGTGTGTACATCAAACAGTTAAGATCCATAAAATTTCTCATATATTTTCCCCTATTGAATGTTGACCCTCAAGTCAGCAAGAACACATTGTTGTCAGCAATTTGCATACACAATGGTCTGTTGTTAAGATCTTAACACAGTCCCTGGAATTCTTTTGCACCTTCACTGGATACACACATCACTAAACATCAATCATTTTAATGAAATGCACAAAAAACACAAATAAGTTTATGTTCCAACTACATATTGCTCAGTTTCTTGGTAAAGCTAACTTCACATAAATGGGCACAGGACAAGGAAGGAACAAGTTTCAAAAACATCACTTTCACACACATCATTTAAACTTATTATTAATAAATGGGACAAGGGTAGCTACAGATCAGGTCCATGTGATATTTAATTTTTCATGTGAAACACATATTTTTGGCTCTGTGAGCATGCCTTGGAGCCAGAACTGAGGGAAGGAGGGAAGGGATTATTTGCAGGCCAAAAAGAAGTGGGCGTGATCATGGGTATTTGACCAAACAGAGCTCCCACCCCCAAGGCTTCCATTTGTTTGGTTTGTTTTGAAAAAACAGAATTGTACTTTTCTAGGCCAAGGCCTACAGAACTACTTTATTAATTCCTCCTCAATCAAGGTGGTAAATTCCATTCACAAACCTTTGGCTTGCAGCTAACACAAGTAAGTAGAATACATATATTGTTCATGGCATTTTGTTCCTATTTCACATCAGGAACAACTAGAGATCTCATAAGAAAGTCCTTTGAGATGAATTTAGCTTTTTTTTTTTCCACCCTGAGGTTCAGAAATTATCTTTAAAAAAGCCCACAAAGCTATCTGAGCAAAATCTCATCCAGTGCAAATTTAGTGCTCAAAACAAAGAAATAGTGCTGTTTCCTTCTACTGAGGCATCTTCTCAGTGGTTTTTGGAACAGGATTAGCAAGGAAAAAACAAACCCAAAAACAAGTGGCAAAAGTTTAATGGTGCTATAAGTCAGATGGGGACTTCAGTTTCAGCTTTCCTAAAAATTATTTAATTTAATACTAATTATATATTAAATCCCAAACCCTTTGAATAATATAGGAAAATGTGAAACTCATGTCATTTCTTATACTATCACCAGGAAAATCTAATACTATAACAAGGAAAACAAACAAACAAAACAGAAACCCAGCTGAACATTGCTGTCTCTTCCATAGATTTTATTGAAAGAAGGAGTAAAGAAGATTTTCACCTGGTAGGGAATTCAAACCCAGTTTTGCTCCAACACTTGCATTAGCTATGCAGAAGATCACAAGATCTTTGGGCTGGTTAGCATTCTTCACAAGGTGGACTTCTGCACTTGCTCATGTAATTCCCACTTCTCTGTTACAAGTGGCCTTGCCAGCATTACGTGCAGTGCAGCAGGGAAAGTATTCTTTTTCTCCCCTTTCCTCAAAATAATAAATAATTTGACAGTATTATTATTATTATCCCTCATGTGCTCTGAAATTCATAGACTCTGAGAGAGACCATCAACACCTGGAAGCACCAACAGATGTTACCCTGCCAGTCGCTGTAGGCATATTCCCCTACCTTGCACACACCCAGCTGCTCCTATTGGAAGGTGTCTACTCCCACTGGGCTGTGGAACTGCCAAAAAACTAGTCTTTATGAAAAAGAAGTAGAATTTTTCCTTTTACTTATATTAAATCAAAGGTACCTGAAGCCTTCTTGCTCACCCTACTCATACCCACCTGCCACAAGCTGGCAGCAGACAATTGTAGCATCTTCCTGCTGCACAACTCTGATTTGTCAGAGGAAGGTGCTGGGAAAGGCAGTGACCAAACGCAAAGCCTGTGCATCTCCCAGCCTGGCCCCACACTTAAAGTCTCTCCCACCGTTACTCTATATATCTTCTTATCTCATGCTATCACCTGATTTAACATACACGCACAAACAGATTGATGTTATGTCTCAAAACATCTCACACTTCGGTTTGAAAGGAGCCAGGGCAACCATAAAGGATCAAGAAAGTTTGGAAAAGCTCACAGTGAGGTGTCCGATCTTTCAAAGATAAACTGGAGCCAGAGAGCATCTTACCTTAGCTGGACAACCCAAATGCACATTTAACTTCAGACACCAGAGTTCTAATTGTTTTTTCTGAACCTGGGAGTGAAGATTACCATGACAAAAGTGGGTGGGAAACACCAAATACATTTAGAAATGGTTTTATTTAGTTACAAAAGGTTGTTTAACATTTGATAATTTATAGAGGATAAAAAACTTGGCAGATGGGTCTATCAGACTCTGACATCAACTTTTATTTGATCTTCTCTTACTTCTACAAAGAAAAACACATTAAGTATTTTGGCAGAGATCCTTCAGCTCAATTTCTCTCAGAATTAACTATCAATGTCACTATATTGATGCACCCAGAAAGGATGTATGTCTCCTTTGGCATTATAATAGCAGGTACTGGAGGTCTCACATTTGTATAGATCACACAGACTATAGCTAAACATGCAATATAAAAGTTCTTTATAAGATTATGAGAAAATTAAATGTCTCATCTATTTTATTTTATATGAACAACAAGATTAATATCAAACCTGAAAGAGCTTGCTTGTGTTAACAAAAGTACTCATATAAGAAAACAAAACCACATATGAGAATCTTTCTTTCAACACCAGTGAGGGTTAGTCAACAGATCAAGTACAAATTTTCAAGTGCATTGTGTATTTCACACATATTTTCAAAAATCTGGCTTTAGAATAAAGGCTAGATTTAGATGCAGCAGAATACAAACAGTTCAATACATAAACAATATTTTTTCAGCAAAATACATAGCTTGTTCTCAAGAACTAGCACCTTCTCCAATTGCACTTACAGAACATTAAAAGAGATAGCACGTTTAAAGGTTTTACTGGAACATAAAACTTCCCTTGTGTACCCAAAGCTAAATTTCTCACAGTTGACACTGAGCCAAATGAAAAGGCTGCTTGCATGAGTAAGGTTTTGCAACTAAGCAAGTAGAAGATAGCTCTAACCATGGAAATAAAAGTACATTATTCAACTCCAGTAAGGCAGGCACGATGGGGCAGCAAATTACAAAGGGAAAACTGAATATATTTTTTTCCTATGACTTACATTCTCTGGTAATTTGGCAAGACAGATTTTGATTCATTAAACAACGACAAAATTAGAAGTAGTATATATGAAGAAAAATGAGATGGAAGTTTGTCATCACTGAAAGCAAACTGAAATAAGAACAGAAAGCAATCCCAGGAACGTACAAGATAAAAATCAGGATGTAGAGACTTACATAGAACCTTGAAAACTGATACAGGTTTAAAACCTTCACTTTTTTCACACCAACAAAGAGACCAAGATCAAAACTATAATGACTTAGGAAGATATCAATTGATTCATAACTGCAAAGGGTGCTTATCTTGATCAGCTGCTAGGGAAACATTAATTTCTAATAGCTATTCGGAAAGAATATGGAACATCATCATAATCTGATTGCCCCAGAATATGCACATTTAAGGCTATTTACCACCAGACATGCAAAAAAAAAAGCTCCCAACTTTCATATATAACATTCCTAAAACACACAGTCTGCTGAGGACAAACACTGACAGAAAACATTTTTAAAAGGCCAAATGTAACTACTTATAGAGTTTGTAATTTTTTCCTAGTTTGCCAATTGCCAGACCTGCTAATGTCTCTTTTGTGTTGGGTGATTTATTCCAGGAGACTTAAAACCAAAACAAAAGCAAAGCAGAACTCTCCAACCTGCTGTTTTCATGACCACGGATGACATTTTCTGACAGGAGTGAAAAAAAATACTAAAACAATAGAGGAAGACAGATAATCTGAGGTTGAAAAATTAAGCAGGACAGACAAAGGAAGTAGCAGCAGTTATTTCACTGCTTCCCCACATTTTTCTGTTTTCAAAGCCTCTGGGGCCAGATGTTACTGGGTTACAGTTGTGTGCATGAGGTTTGCCAAAAGGGAGGGAGGAAGCTCCTCACTGTAGGAGCTACCTCATCCTTATGGAGAAAACATGACCCGCACCCAAGAGACCAAGGCTGGCTCATACAAGAGTGCCTTAACGAGAGAAGCCAAGGAAGTCCATCATTACTCCCACTTCATTGGTTCAGCACATATTGGACATGGATAAAAATTCACAGTGGGAATGAATTAACAAGCTTCCAGCTACAAAGCAAAAACAAAGGAAAAAAAAGTGTTCATCAAGAAGCAAAAAGACATATTTTGTACAAGACCCTTGTAGGAACAAAATATAGATAGCTGTATGGTCCTGGAAGTGTGTTTATCTCCTGCGATGCTGTGAAGTAAAGCTTTAAAATGCTATGATGAGGGATATTAGGATGATAATCACAAATCAAGCTTTTGGGGGCAAGGTGGAATCGAATCAAAAGAATACTGGAGATGCTTAAGAAAGCAAGATGTAAATATACTTGGTTTCTCTGTACACATCTGTTCCAGGAAGCTCTGGTTTATTTCTGAAGACTGAAAATTTACAAAAAATCAAAAATTACACAAAGCATAACATTTACAGACCATTAGGATCTACATTGATAAGCCAATAAATAATGCAACTGCAAGATTAGATTGTCCTTGTTTTAAATGGATTGCTAATTTTAAAATTATATACTTGAATGTAATGCATGGTATATGCGACTCTACAGCAAGTGTTTATTTATAATTCACCAGTCTAAAGAGACTCAAAAATATTGCAGTTATTCTTTATAAGGTGACGCTGTAGGAGGTAATTATTATCTCAAGTAGATCTGAGTGGATACTTTGCAACTCTTATCCCCACATTTTTTGTTTGGTTTTGGGTTTCTGTGGTTTCTCTGTTGTGTAGTGGTTTGGTTATTTTGTTGGGGCTTTTTTAAACCACACCAACATGCAGAAGAACTTTTTCGCAGTGAGGGTGACTGAGCACTGGAACAGGCTGCCCAGGGGGGTTGTGGAGTCTCTATCTCATATTTAAGACCCATCTGGATGCCTCCCTGTACGACCTCTCCTAGGGAACCTGCTTTGGCAGGGAGGGTGGACCCAATGGTCTCTTGAGGTCCCTTCCAACCCCTACAATTCTGCAAAAACATCCCATAAGGTGACAGTGTAACTCTAATAGCCAAGTTGAACAATTCCAGTAATGATTCAAACGGTCATTAAACTCTTCAATTAAAAGATCTGAAAAATAACTGCAAATAATTAATTTCACATATATACGTAAATTGCACTACACATTGACTTTGCCAATCAGAAAAAGCAATCTGTCTTCTCTGGTTGAATGACTTCTGTAAGTACTACAAGGAAAATCCCAGATTTTGAGTTTTACAGTAAAGGACACAAAGAAGAAAACTTTCTGCTAACAAAACAGTTTATAAATAGAAAATAAATTCAAGTGCTCTTAAATTAAGGACAAGCTTAGGATCTAAAAAACAAACACAGGTGCAACAGCCCTGCCAGCTGTTAATACAGCATTCACATTTTCCTCAGAGTTAAATTTTCTATCTTGATCAAGACAAAATTAGTCCCCTAATTAACAGTGGCCTTACTATTGGGGACTAACTTAACTAAAGAAGCATCTCTATCACTGTACTTCATACAGATCAACCTTATACTACACTGGGACACACCAGAGCTGAAACAGAATGGAGACTGTATGAGAACAGCTGCTCCTACAATACCACAAAGACAATTGCTTAACTTTTTTTTTTTTTTTCCAAATAAGAGGCTGAAATAAAGGCATGGGGGTGTTGATATGGTCACTCTAAAGCCAAGTAAGCTAATGACAAGAAGAAACATATGTACGTAATTCCAGGCAGAAAAACTGGAAGCCACATACACTGCAGGAGTTGCCCTGTGTTCCAGCTTGCTTTTCCCAAGAGGAATTGCAAGACCCAGATTTTCTCTCAGTGTGAGCATCCATAAACTGATGGCTTTCACTGTCTTTCACATCAGCACAGTCCTCAAAATTTGAGTGAAGTTCTACAGCGTGCCACTCCCAAAGCTGCAGAAAGCTGAACCATAACATCTGACATCACACTGATTACAGCTCTTCAATCAAACTCTGGAAATCAGACAGTGCTGATATCCAAAATAACAGCACCAAGAACAAATCATTTACAGTTCTGCAACCAACACTGGACTCCTTTAAACAAGCAGACTGGGACCAAGGTCAGTGTTGGAAGGTTAGAGAGTTCACACTGTGCAGGTCTCAGCACAGGGTGAGATGGATAGAGGTGATTTCTCCTGCCACAAGCAGAAAAAGCAATGCTCACCCAGAGCCTGGTCCATGGGCCAGATCTTCAACCGCACAACTGAGGTACAAACTACCCCAATTTTAAAATAATCTGAAAACCTTGACTTACTATGGAAAGAAATATATTATTTAATTTTTTTTTAAAAGGCACAGATTTCTAACTTCTACATCTAATGTAAAATACTATTTATATGATCGGGGTAGCAATGTGGATTTTCTCCAGGTGATGTTCTGACTCAGAATCATTTTGAAAACCAAGGATTTCTGTGAGGAAGACAGCTAGCAGTCAGTGCTGTCCTCCCAGCTATCTGCTGTCCAGAGGGCTCTCACCATTCCAGGAATTACTGTAGCCAAACTCCGCACAGAATAAGTTATCATCCACCAGGCTTCACATGTCTCATGACAGCACTTATGAATCTATTCTGGGATGTACTTTTAAGCCATTAAAAAAAACTCAAACACACACAAAAACATGGCTGATACCACAGATCTCCTTTTTATTCACTGAGCTCTTAATACGATCCAAGGAAAATATTCTTCACAGCGTGCAAGTCTTTCCTTTCTCCACAGACCCCAAAGCTTGCAATTCAGTGTTCCACTGACGACAAAGTTTACAAACATGGTTTTGAACTATCATTTGATAAAATATCTCATTTTTTCCATTCATTCCTGCCCTGAATGTAACTACAAGAATGGCTTTTGCTTGCATTTGTAACTTGGGGTATTTTTCCTTCAATTGTGTTTCCTCTATTCAACTTTTTAAATAGAAGACTTTCATTCCCTCCCATATTTTAGAGACAAGTCCTACAGAACTGTGCTCAGAAGTACACAGGAGAAAGCAGGAGTTTATTTCTCAATACATTGTGTTCTATATGCCAGACATTTACACATGCTTATATATTGGATGTGCTAAAAGTGCTCTGGCTGTAACAAATTGAACTGCTGACAGCTGCTACAGCATGAACAGAAGTCCACACTTCCTTTCAACAATCACTTTAGAGCCTATTTTGGTTCAAGTACAGCAAATAAAGAACTAAAAGCTCCTCAGAAAAATGTTATACTACTTACATACCAAAAAATAACAGAATGATACAGATATCTTTTAGGGTTATTTCTCCACAGACTGTATTTGATTCACAGTTAATGCCATGAAAAATCATTTCTCAGAGGAAAAAAAAAAAAAGGACCATATGAGAACAGTAAGTACAGCACTGGTTAGAAATACAGTAAACAGAGGTGCATGCCCTTCCTGATGGGATTACTGCTCCAGGTTTGCTCATTAAATTATGAAGAGTTAGCTGTTCAATCTTCTGTCAGGTGCTATCTGATGATAGGAAGATCTTCCCAGCACATTACAGCAACCAAGTAGATTGACAAACGTCCTGCAAAACTGGAATATCATATCTCAGCAGTATGCAGTGGAGCTTTGCCAAATGCCTAACAGCCCTATTATTTCTCCCTGACAGGCTGTTTTACAGAAGTTGTTATTTTCTGATTACACTAAATTAAAGTATGGGTTGCTGGACAGAACAGAAGGATATTTACATTGGACCTCTGGCATCATTATAATGAGATAAAGGGCAAATACAAGCCAGAAATGTTCCATTCAGAGTGACATTGCAACTTGTTATATTATATATTTACAAAAAAAAAAAGAAAAAATTAATCCTTATTGCAATACAGAATTATTTAATTTTTTTTTCCTCCTGAAGTCAAAGCCACCAAGAAAGAAGCTAAAGCAGCTAGGAACAGAGAAATACTCAAATTTCACAGAAGTGGGAAGAACTTGGGAGCAATGGTGCTGTGATAATTCAGAACAGCTGGAGATCCAGTCATCACAAAACAAGTCTATTATACTCAAAGCAGCTTACCCTTGAGAGTCAACAACATCTATAGTACTAAATTGCAAGACAAATGTGTGTCTTAAATGACAATTGGCAGATACTTGTTAACTCAGTCCTTAGACACACAGCACTAATTTGGCAGTATTCAAGTCCTATGACAAACCACCATCAGGTAGATATAAGCTATGAAATTCTGGCTGATAGGTCACCTTCTTTCCTGTACCACTCAACTGGACATGGAGTGGATAAAAATGGACATAGAATGGGCAGACTCATCTCTGCTGTCCCATCAGAGTATCATCCAACAGAGATGCACATAAGAGCATGGCTGACAGGTAGGATTGTTTTGTTTTATGGTTTGGGGTTTTTTTTCCAGAGAATGGAAGAGCAAGATACTGTTTTTCTGCTTTGTGTGCCTTCTGTAGGGTGATGAATGTTACATGTGTGCTGTCTACAGCATGCTCTATTCCTATGTTGATATGCAACTTTTTTATTTCAAAATGATCAAAATAATTGCAAATGGTAATTAAGACAATTATTCTGGCCCCATATCCATTTCCATAAAAATTAAATCTTCATGACATTTGTAGTTTAACAGTACAGTAAAATAAAGCTGCATAGTAAAGAAACAGAGCTTACATCTGTTATTTTAACTATGGGAAAAGATGAATGGTACATATGTTAAAGACAAATCCTGATCAAATTACATAGAAATCTGGGTTTATAGCAATGCCAAAGATGAGGACCCTGAAAAACCTATCAAGGGCCGTATTTAGATTCTTAGCTTTCAGATATTCTGATTCTTAGATTTCTGTATTAGTTTGCAATGCATCAGTGATCCATGTAGGGATGAGTACTGTGGTACCAGAAAGAGAACAGGCTGGGTTTTGTTTTGGGGCTGGAATTCCTGTGCAGGTTTTAACAATTGTAAAATCTGTTTGATATTGGTGAAGATACTTCTCATCTGCATCAGAATAAGACCTCAATAGCTGCAGCTGTTTGAATTGCTACAATCATCCTTTTTGCTAGCCAGACACTGTTGCCCACAGTGCAAGCCACAGAACTGAACATCATCTGAGCTGCAAGTTTAATTTAGTTAAATGTGCGTTGCCCCTCCAGATTTTGAAAGCGTTTTGAATTTCACAAGCTAGCAAAGGTTGCTCAGCAGTGAATTCATGGAAAGCAAGAGGCAGAAAATACCCTGTCTTCTAGTCTGAATTAGCCTTATATTTTCCTTTCTGTCCCAGACTAGTCCTAGCAATCATTCACAGATGGTAATGTGCCAAAAATATCAGGAGAGCTGCCCACAGCTGACAAGTTCTGAAGGGGGAATTGTGGTTGTCAAATCATACTGAAAGTCATTAGTTTCTCCACATATACTACTGAAGCTTAAAAAGAAAATCATAACCACAGTAATGCAAGGTTTCAAAATAGCAGCTTAGTCTACAGAGGCAGCTAGATCAGAGAACATGCAGTTGGTCTGGTGTTCACATAAAAGGAGGAGTAAAAAAGTTGAGGTGAGGAACTTCTCAGAACATGTATCTATCAGGATGAAGTATTTGCCTGAACACTCTCAAATGCTTTTTTCTTTGTGGCTGAATAAGGCTTTTTTTCTTCACCACATTAATTATATACTGCACTGGTTAATGAGTTATCTTGGGCACCTAAATCTGGAGCCTCAACGTACAAAAAACATTGAAGCAACTCCTGCTTCAAAAAACATTGACTTACTGACTACTACGAATTTGGGATTAGACCTAGAAATTAATTAGTCTCTTCTTGGCTCAAAAATACAATTTTTCTGCCATGCACTACCTGTATGAATGTAACATTAACAAACACATTTCCATGTCTTCTTCTGTTTCCTAAAACATATTGAAGTAGTTGGGCACTTTCAAAACCTTCATGCTGTTATAACTGGAAACAACTGGCTTTGGGGCCTTTGTAAATATACCTAGTTGTAACGCTGTGCGTGTACAGTATTAGGTTCAGTGCAAAAAACCCTGTTCTCCTTCCTGACACAAACAGCCACAATAGCCTCTTCAACTTTTTTTTGACATCAAATAAGTCACATTGTTTCACCTCCTCTTTTACAGGGAGTTCTCTGTTTTCCCAGTAACTGGACATTCCAGTTTGGATCCACATCTTTGATCATGAGCGATTAGAATGGCTCACAACGTACGCAGAGTGGTCTTTCAAGCGCCTGAACATGAGTATCAGTACTCACCCTTTGGGAGCACTTCATTAGATACACATCTCATTTTTCCATGGCCATGTCACACTGATGGCTCAATACTCTTCCTGTATAAGAAGAGTATGTAACCAATGACCCAGATCCTCTTCCTCTGTGCCTGCTTCCAGCTGTAAGCCTCTGGAAGAGATGCTTTGATTCCTGGTTGCCCAGCCCTAGTGTTTGTTTTAGTGATTTGCTGTTACCTTGGTCTCCAAGACTGTCTTTTTTTTTTTCCCCTTTATAATATAAAATAACTGTCTTTATAGTCCCTCCTAAATTTTTTGTCATCAATAGATTTCATCAGTGTAATCCCATTGTTTATGCCAAAGTCATTAATAAAAAATACAGAACAAAAGTAATTCTCTCCAAGCTAATCCTTGAGGAAATAAGTAGTAATTCCAATTCAGATAATTTTTTTCATAACTATTCATTGATGACATAAACTGTTCCTTATGTCCTGTGTACATTTTCTATCACTTACCATCATAACTAATAATTTGCCCTTATTTCTCCCAGTACCTAACTAATAGTTTTCCCAGTGTTTGCTTTAAATTGCAAGGACTCTGAAGAATAGTAAAGTACTTAAAATTTCTCTGTAAAGTCTTGCATTGAAACTATTAACTCTCTCATTTAACCCATGGGAGATGAATTTTCTCTTCTCCCTCTTGCACAACTAGATGTAGGTCCCAGTTGCAGCGAGACTTTGAAGGAAAAGAGCAAACATAACTATAGAAACAGAACTTGCAAGAAGATTAAAAATTTTCATCAGGTTGGGCAGAAAACAACACAGAGTTAATTCGATTCTCCTTGACAAGTCTTTATATAAACCAAACCCATGTTTTATTTCAAAATTCACCCTTCCACAAGAGTACCTCCTTTAGACATCAGTATGTCTGAGAAGGCCTCTCTGAATCCTTGGTATGGTCAGCTCTATTTAAAAACTGTTGGTTATATATTTGAACTTTTATCAACATAAAATCCAGAGAGTAATTTTGTACTTATATTATTCATTTAGGAATTCTCTTTGAAAAAAACTCAAACATTTCTACAAATATTTACCTCCTATCAAGTAGCAGCCTGCACATATTTAACTGAAGCTTCCTTTAAAGAACACCACCTCCACTCCCAAAAATATAAAACCACCTACCAACATACTCCCCCAGATTTACAGTTCCATTAAATTTTATTTCTTAATTATTTCTTAGCTATTTTTTATTTCTTATTTATTTTCACTCTAAACCAATTTATTATTATTATTACTTTTGAGACTAGTACCTTGGTCCACAGGTGCTTCATTCATTTACTTACCATTTTTTTGGCATCTGTCATATATACAACTTGAAAGATTAAAATTCAGCAAGATTCACCCCAGTCTCCATCTGTACACATGAAAATGTTTGCACTGCACTTGCAGCATAGAATTAACACACTTGATAGGTAATACCACTTCCTAAACGCATATGACAATATCAACCATGTGGAGGGGGAAAGCACCTCTCTCCTTTGTTTCCAAAGATATTAAATCAAATGCTGTATGTATTTGAGATGCCCTCTCTGCTGTAAGCATGGCTACTTAAAGGAAGAGATATCCCACAGCAAATTCTGAATTATTTCCACATATTTTTAGCTTTAAAGACCAAGAAATCGCATTAAATAAAGCAAGATTTTGGAAATAGATTTGAAAGTTTCTGACTTTAAGCACTAGAAGAAAGCCCTAGGAGGCTAGAGCACATGGGATCTAGGAAATCTCAACTCGGGCTCCTGTACTGAGAATAACAGCACTTTTTGCTGTAACAGTCCCTGATGGAACACCCATTTTCATACACTTAACACCCCGATTTTCAGGGATCCAGCCACTAAAAATTCCAAGATTTGTAATCAGCAAGACACTGGGCAGAGCCTAGGCTCTATCCATGAGTCTTTGGATCTCTAGGAAGAGTCTTCTAGGTCAAGCTTAGTACATCGTATCCTCATTGGGCAGCTGGAATACGAAGTGACGTCTATTGCCAATCCCCATCAGAGCTGCCCCTTCACAAGATGTGTATCTCTTGCTAAAGACTGACTCTTCAGAAGCTACAGCCTAAGTATATCCAAACAGGTTTATACACAGAAAAAGCAGCTCACCGCAGAATTTCTAGAAACAATGTTATGAACAAAAAACCCAGAGATTAGAAAGCACTAAAAAATTCTGGGCTGCTGCTTCTTCTATGTAGCCTTTCCTTGGGAATCCGTTCCTGCTCAGGAATAACTGGGGTTCACTGTTTGCTTTCTTACTTCTCTTGCAAAACTAATTTAGTTCTCCAGTCACTAGGAAGCATGCTCACTGTCCTCCCTTACCAATCAGAGCTCCCCCGCATCTTCTCTTTCAAAGACCTTTTAAAATTAGTGTCTCTTACTATCAGCAACCTTCCACAACTCCAAACACCACTATTCCACTATTTTTAAAAATACTGGCAAGCAGTTGCTGAGCTGCTGTTACCCAACTTGCTAAAACACTGTACACCACAGCAGACTTTCACTAAAAATAAGATTTCATTAAAATTCAACATACCCATTAAATAACAAAATCCTACCAAATCATGATGAAAATATAACACAGATATTCTTACACATCACTTACTCTGTTTCATTTCCTCATCTATAATACTGGAGCAATACTTTATTGTTCCTGTTCTTTGACTGGTCTCTGTAGGCTGAAATCCTGAAACATGGTATATTACTGAGGAGTCCCACAACATATTTTTCCTACTACATGTTTACAGTATCTCACAGAAAAGGATTTCAATCTTGGAGAAATTATTTCAGTACTTTAATATAAATACTGGTGCAAAAATGCAACAACAACAACAAAAAAAAGCACTTAAAGCACAGTAAGTTAAATGATTTTTTGTATAGTCCTTGGGATCCCAGCCACAAATACCAGAAAAACATTTCAAGTAGTGATCCAAAGAAATAGCAAGTTGGGAATTAGATTAAAAACAACCCAGGACAGTCTTACTTAAACTTTGTTTTAAAAACAAGATGAACTTTTTCTGTAGTGCTAACTAAATAAATTAGATCTTGCCATGAAAAGAAAAATAGCATTAGTAGCAAAAAAGCCATCAGAATAAACACCAGTGAAACAACAGATGTTACACATGGTCATTGGTCATAATATTGTGGGAATTTTCCACCACAAGCTTTCTGTAAACCAAGGAGCAGTTGGTTAATGGTGCAATTAGCTATATTGAAACTGGGAACTTGGATAAAAACAAAAGTATGCAAAGGTGAACAACAAAACAAGGAATCAATTACTAGTAGATTTTAGCCACAGATTTACTGTAAAGTAACTCCATCACAGACTGGCAAGGATGAGATATAAATACAAAAAGGGTAACTATTATATAAGATTGGACTACAGCTGTAACGCAACAAAGCAAATATGCTGCCTCTGAATGAGATTGCAAGCATCTCTCCAGAAGGAGCCATAATCCCCAGACCTAACAATTACAGATTGCTCTGCCCACAGATGTTTTTACTTAGATCCCAATGGCTTTGTTTCCATCACCGATTAAGATGCTTCCCAAGACCATTTTCAGCGCATGATTCTCCATCCATGTTGCTCATACAAAAGGTAAGAGAGCCAACAAGAGACAGCTTTGACCCTCTACATCATCATATGATGCAGACAGAGCCCTCAGGGGGCTCAGCAGTTTGCTCAGGCCACACATCATTTGCATATCATAGAAGTAGCAATCAAGAAAATGGTTCCAAAGTAGGTACCTCAGAAGACCTGCCAAGCAGAAGGATTGTACCTTAGCAAGGAGCTCGAGGACATCCTCCTACTCGTGTCTGGATCACCCAATCAATACTACCTGCTTGGTCCACGGTCTACCCTTTAATACCAGAAAAATGACATCAGTAAATACCCAGAAAGTGACATCGGTAAATAACATTCAGCATCCAATTCTAATCCAATTAGAATTGTCATAAAGAGCTGTCAGGCTCAGCTCTTTATTCCTTCTCCTTGTGAACAGGAAACCTCCAAGGAGTTGGACTGATTAAGAGCAATCCCAGTAAAATGGGGCCCCAGGATAATCTTACTCATTCACCAAAGCCTGTACACACCACCCAAATCCTTCCTTGAAACAAGAGGTGTGGATGTTTGTGGAAAAGAGCTTAATCTCATAGCAAACAAATATGGCAGCATACCAAAGCAGGCAACCAACAGCAAAGTGAGAAAGCTGACGGCATTAGTCGGTAGCTAAAGTCAGCATGCAATCAGCAAGATTTTCAGCTAATTCAGAATGACATTAACCCCATTAACATCTTTGGCTCAGAATCTTCTTCTAGATTTACGGCACTCACACTGCACGTGACTTCCCCCATCAAATTTTTCACAAGCCAAATCTCAGCCTCACCCACCTCCTCTCAGTTGTATCCTGTTACGTACGGACAGCTGGGCTTCATTTCTGCACCCTGCACAAGCACATCTTGCACAAAGCTAAGTGCCTCTTTTGCTTCCCTGCTAGTGACAGAGCAGCTTGGAAGCACCCATGGCACAGTGAACAACTCCAATATTAACCTGTTTAACTGAGTCTAATGTACTTTAAGGAGATATGCCTTCATGTAAATATCTTCTGTGGAAAGTGGACACTAATTAAACTAAAAAAGTGTGAATAAAATAGGGAAATATATTTTATCCCACATTAAGGCACTTTAAGCCATTGTGCTTTACCAAGCCATATTTGTACAAAGGCATATCTTTATATTGTATGTTAGAGTTTACTCATATCCTTGATTTCCAAAACGGCTTAGAGTTCATTAGTGCAGTGACTACAATTCTGCATCTAGACGTGAATCAAGTGAGCTGTACTAGACAAAAAACCCCAAGAACATTTCTACTGTTAACTACATCTGAAAAAAAACAAACAAGTGCTGCCCAAAATATTTCAAGAGCGTCACTGTGGGCTGCCTTATATCATTAGTGCTTACTACACAAAAATTGGAAAAACTGGAAGCTGGCTGATTTCCTACTTTATCCAGAGTTTACCACTTGGCTACTGTTATGTTCCCAGCTACTTTCAAGAGTACAAATGAAATGAAAAATTGATTCACAAGAGTTTGAAATGGATTTTGGCAAGACACCATAGATTGCTGTGGTCAACTTCTGACTGTGATGTGAACTGACTAAGGTTTTATCCAGTCCTGAGCAGAATGAATGAACACCCTTCTTGCTTCCATTCTCACCACAGGAAGGCAGAACAGGAGTTGGTGTTCTTCATATGCCTATTTACATCCTGGATATTTTCACACTGTTATTAGCTAGTCATGTTTTCCCCATATGAAGAACTATTTAATGGAAGACTCACTCCTCTTTGGAACATCAAGGTTGTCACTAAGAGCAGATTCAAAGCAATCTGAAGTCTAACCAGGGCTTGGAGTTTAGAGTAAAAGACATTTCTGTTTAACTCAGCCACACTAACAATATATTAGTCTCACATTTGCTTCATTTGTTTGTTTGGGGTTTTTTAATTCTGATATGCTCATACTAGCCAAATGAAGAGAACCAAATTGAGCCTGGGATCATCCATGAACAATTAATGGTTAAGGAAGAGAAATAATTCCATTTGTGAGAGACTAACATTTTTTCAATGTGTTTTGATTTTTCTATAAGCTTGCCTGTTACACTGGGTGCATGCTCTAAACCACAACACTATTTAGCATACTGAGAAGTCCTAATCTTGTATTTAGAAGTGCTTGCTGTGTTTGTTTAAAGCCAGATAGCACAGATTATTTCCCCCTTCACATCTGTATAATAAATCTTAATTGTAAATCCCCATTTATTATTTTTACTGTCTTGACAAGACTCCTTTGAAATTATAATGTATTTCATTTAAAGGATTTTTTTAAACTTTCCCATGTAAAAGGGAATCTCCTGGGAAGAAAAAAAAGGCACTTTCAAAACAATGAAGTTCCATTAACAGAAAAATATTTTAAAATTGTAAAAATGGAGCAGATTGAGAGCTTACTATTTTTTGTCTACAAAAAGGTTTGTCTGTTTATTTTTTCCCCTCTTGATTTTTATTCTTTCAATTAATATAAACTGGGCTAGTAGGAGAAACTTTTTGCTTCAGTTTTATAGCTTGCATTGTAACTGAGGAATGAGGTACCATTGAATATTATGGCCTGATTTCATTTCAGCTGCACCAGTTCAACTGATGGTATGGTTACCAAGTAGCTCAGCAGGTAGAGGACTGGAAATTGGAAAAAATCCATCTTCTATTTTTGTTTCTGGCTCTCTGTCGCTCCATCTCAGTTTCTCTACAAATCACTGGCATTACAGAAGGAACATCATTCTACATTTTGTCTGTTCAAACTTCACAATAAAACACAAATACACAAAAAGAAAAAAGTTATTCAAGGCATAACAAGTCACACCATTTAGACAAAGTCCTCAGTTCCAGTCAACAGGACTGACAAGTATAGCATAATTAGATGTAGATCAGGATTGCTATTTAAGTAAAGCTAGGGAAAAGAATACAATAGACAAGCATATTGCTGTTACAAAAGTGTAAACAGATATATGGTTGAAAATACAACACTCAGAGCTATGCTGGATTCACCATGTGTATTTCTATCACTTTGCTATTGCTCTCAGTTGGAGAGTAACACCTCCATGCCTCCTTCTTTTGTGCAGAACTCAAAGAACTTTTCAAATGTAAGAAAATAATAACCAGGTTTTCTTTACAGATGGGGCTGCAAAGGGCAAACAATTAATGTTCATGTAACAAGCCACTAGAAAAACAGTGGCCTGAGAGTTCAAGTCTAATACCTAAAATTCTCTGTTAAAATATTCTCCAAATAAATCAGTGCATTACAGCGGCAAAGAAGTGCTCTTGGTTGCCCTTCCATGTTCCTTACTGCATCTACACCCTAACTATATTTCTCCATGGCAGTTACACTTAAAACAAACACAAACTAAAAACCAGAAAGCAAGAAGGATGCTCTAATGAAGACAGGTAGGACCAGAAAGGATGTGAAGGCTGCCATGAAAGGGAGCTTAGCAGCCTAAGATGGAAAAGACCCTCACTCTTCTGAGCAGTCTTCTGAGGAGATGATTCTTAAATGATCACGTCAGCACCTCATACTAACTTTAGAATACACTGCCAACTTCAACCAAATTTGACCGAGGATTGTGGGTCTCTGACAAGAAGGTTCTATATCAAATGCCCAGAGGCATCATGTAGCCCTATGCTGCCCTAAATTGCGTGTGCAACAGCCCTAAGTCAGGGCTGTACACAGGCTTTCCAAGCAGTCAAGAGGAGCACTGAACTTAGGAGAACATTGCAAATTGGCAAATCAGTCTTCATATGCACAGCTCTGGTGTGCTGTCCTGCCCGTAGGCAGCAGAAATATGCTACCATATGTGACAGCCTAGGGAAGCCAAGCTTCATTGGTTTTATTACTCAGAAACTACTTACATGCAGAAGGGAATCCACAAAGGAGAAATAACAGACATTGAAGAGTTCTTTATTGTTTATATTGGTAAAGGGCAGGATGACTGGTGGTAAACATTTCTTTTCCTTTAAAATATTTACTTAATTCACCCAAGCCTCTTAAAACCTTGAAAATGGGTATTACATTACAAAGTGTCCCGAGAATAAGCTTCATGAAATCTAGAGCAGAAAATTGACCACATATATAGTGTTAGCTCAATGTCTAAACAGGTATACCCACCTACCTCCCTTCATATTTCCATGTTGCCAGGAACCAACAAGACTGCAGGCAATGCTGATCTTCTTCCCATCACAAATTGATACTTATCATTTTGCTCTAACCTTTTGTGGAGTGGGGTGTAAGCAGCACCGGGTCTATTAAATCTCCATCGTTCTCAACGCATACAGGAGCAAAATGTCATATTTGGGAATATAAGTTGGTTTTATTTAGTATTGGTGTGACATACCTGGAGCCTGGCTATTCCTTCACATCATTGCAGCTGATGAAATACATCCTAGTTTAAACCAATAACTTCCAAATTTAAACCATTATGAGGGTTGGAACAGGCTAAGATAGGCAAAACATACAAAGCTCTGTGAAGCTGAATGGGAGCTTTAAAATCCTCTGAAGGAAGAAGAAATTAGGAACTCCCCTCAAAAAACCCCAAACAAACAAAAAAACCCCGATTTAGTCCCAGTGATTAGTTTTAACTTCTGTCATTTAGCACATGCTTTTTTTTTTTTTTGAGCACATCAGCATAGACACATTCCCCAAAGTACTTTTACTCCTAAAGCAACCAGCATGCACTTGCCCCTACTGGTAAGGGTAGTTTTGGTTTTCAGCATAAGAAAAAAGTTCCATTAAATTTCACTAAAATTAATTTTAAAAAAGAAAAACAACCACCACCACTCAGTTCTGGAACACTGAAGCATTCTGACTGAATTCCAGAAAGAAAGCGATAAACTCTTGAGGTTTCCCCAGTCTCTGAAGTAATCAAGAGAGCCTTTCCATCACTTCAAAGGAATCCACATTTAACTCTCACAGAGTTCAGGTGGAGGTTGGGCACTAAAATCCCCTAATACACACAGAAGAGAGCAGTCTCTTGTGTTTGTACCAAACACACTCCATAGAAACCTCCCAGTGATGACAAATTATAGCACCAAGTAAAGCTGGACACACACACACAAACACAAAGTTAAAGAAACAAACCCACATTTTCCTACGACTGAAAGCAATATACTTTTATAGCTTGGTAAATTTGGTCCAACCCTTTTTTTAAAATATCATATGTCAAAACAGTTCATTAGCTCATTGCCCAACATGTCACTATATTGACAAATGGATTTTGTTTTGGACACCATGTCTTAGAAGAAAGCAATGCCTTTGCAAGTACTAAATCAGCTGTTCCCATACAGCTGAGAGAGGAGTTGCACCTCACTTATTTTGAGCTCAAGCTTCAGGTTGGGTCTTTTACACTGTCCTAATCGCTGCCCCAGAATATTCCTGGGTAGGCATTCCCTTTTCTATGAGGGCAGATTATCTATACAGCAGCAAATCTATGGAAATTCCCAGGGGAGGGACAGGACACACCAAACAAAAAACCCCAAAAGGCATTTATCTGAAAAAATACTACTCATCACATAAAGCCACCGTTAGCTTACTGTAAAAAAGAAATATTGCCTACACATTTTCAGATAACATAGCTCACCAAGAATGCCCTCTCTAAATAACTAAGAGTAAGATCTCCTGTGCCAACAAGGAAAACACATTATTTCAAAATTTTCCAGGTCAGTGGAATAGGGTTTGGAAAGGTGTCAGCAGTGTAGGAAGAACAAGATCTTTCCATTGCCTTTACATACTTCAGTATATTTGAATATATTAAGCTAAACTTGGAACACAAAAACTTGTCAGGTCTTCTCTTGAGACTTTTCCACTTCTAAATTTATTTCTTTTGAACATTTATATTCCTCCTTCCTCCAAGTGTTCCAACTCCACTATAAAATTAGACCCTAGTTCACAGACAAAAGACGAGGCCTCAGCGATTCATAGAATATACCGAGTTGGAATTCAGTGCCAAACTTCCTTCTACTTCCACACTCAGTGGGGGAGCTGGCTGGACACACCAGGGTTACAACCAAGTGGGACTACTCCACAGGTACTCCATAGGGCGGGGGGAGGGAAATCCATACTGTGTGCTGAATAACTATTTTCTTACTAGCTGATGACGCTCCCATGGATACCTCTGACTATTTTATAGATCTGTCACTAAAAGCAAAACCTCCACAAGCATATTTATGTTGGTAACATAAGACAGTAAACCACAAAGCCTACGAGAACTAAATGCAATTTCATCTTTGAAACATTTCAGTTGACTTTATGGATTTGACTACTTGATTTTATTGCACAGCAACAAGGACTACATGCGAAGAACCACCACTTCCTAAAAGGCTGAATATATCATTTGATACCATTTCTACACTGACTTTGCTTTAGAAGAGTTTAAGAAAAAAAAGGCAGGTCACTATATGGAGGTAGGTATCATAGCAAGTAGCTGTAATGATTCAGTACTGAGAAAGTGAAAGACAGGTATGTTTGAAGGCCTCTCCGCATTTAAAGCTTCTGTAGAAACCACCTTAGCACATGCAAACACCCCTTAAAAAGTCTTATAGTCAGTAAGTTATGTTGGCTGTACATTATCAAGTACAGATAACTATGCTGTAAGGACGCAGAGCAGAGTGCACCTTCTCTCAAATCCACATATCTCATTTTTCCAGGGCTGGTGCATAACTTTCACTTCACCTTCCAATTAAGAATATAGCTAGGGCTTTCCTTTGGTAACATGGAATTTGGCCAATGTAATGTTTACAAAACCAAGCATTTGAGTTTTATTGCTGAGTAGATTCCCAGAAAGAGGGGAAAGTTTAAACAACAGCTTATGCTAGAGCAGAAGGGAAGCTAAAGCACCTAACTGCCTCTCTGCTTTCTGACATTTATTAGGCTGCCTTTATAAAACCAGGCCAGAGAACAGATAAAAGTGGTTGGACCCATTCTTTTAACATGTTTATTACCACAGCTTTTCACAGTGATTTTTTTTCCAGACAACCCATCCACTAACAAAATATTTTATCACCATAACCAGCTTGCAGATGTATAACTAAGAGAAAACCTACCTGCTCACAAATCACAAAACAGAACAAAAAATTCACATAGAGAGTGCAGATCTACACAGAAACCCCCACTGCTCACACCACTGACTGATAGTTGCGATACCCATGGCCTCCCTGCTCTCCTCATTCTACACCTTCCCTGTCTTCAGGCCCAACACACAAGTGTGATTTGTCAGACATGATTTTGGAAGGGAGAAGGTGTCACAAAACAGCATGTGCAAGAAGGGACTAAAGCCAATTTTTCCACACAGAAAGCTCACATTCCTGGTCCAAAGCATAGGGACTCTAATATTAAAGTTCACTAAAATATATCTTCCTTTTAGAAGCAACAACAACAAACCCCAACACCTAAGAACCCCCACAACAAAACATTCTCTCAAAATTCCATACATAGTTCTGACCAAAACTTGGCAAAGACACTTATTTCAGGCAGGTAGCCACTACAGAAGAGAGCAGTACACCAAAGCACACCAAAAGACAGCAACCTTGCAATCATCCAAAAACTGTCAGGAAAGAAACAGCCCTTGCTTTGTACTGGGAAACACTTGAGAACCACCTACAGCTTCAGCATTGTAATAATTCATTGGGTACTTACTGTCAATGGACCAAATTCTTGATCCTATTGAATTCAGTAGCATAACTCCAAATCGCTGCTCTGCAAACAGCTCTCTGGCCCCAGTTTAGCTT